>CM062804.1:661618805-662818805 GCA_031772625.1 Pinus tabuliformis
TGAATAAACCATTAACTAGTGGTAGGGTAACTAGGTGGTTGCTATTATTATAGGAATTTAATATTACTATTGTTGATAGATTAGGGAAATCCAATGTAGTAACATATTATATTTCAAGATTAAATAATCCTAGTGAAGCAATTCCTGTTAATGCTGATTTTCCTAATGAAAATCTTTTTGTTGTGTCAACAAAATCTCATGGTTTGCTGACATAGTGAACTATTTAGTCATCGGAAAATTACTACCTCACTTATCCGCTCGTGAAAAGCGGAATATCATTTAGAAAAGTGCTGTGTATTCCTGGATCCAAGGAGACCTCTTTTACACCAGAGCAGATCTCATTATCCATAGATGTGTAAGAGAGGAATAGGTGTTTGATATCTTAAAATATTCCCATGATGAACCTTGTGGAGGTCACTTTGTCGATAAGCAGACTACATACAATGTGTTACAAGCTGGCTATTTTTGGCCTTCCTTGTTGAAGGATGCCAAACAATATGTCAAGTGGTGTGATAGCTTTTAGCAAATTTGCCAGCCTAATCAAACCAATGAAATGCATTTATGTCTTCAGGTTATGATTAAGACTTTTGAAAAATGGGCTATTGATTTCGTAGGACCAATAAATCCCTCATCATCAAATAAAAAGCATATTTTGGTTTGTGTAGATTTTGTTACAAAATAGGTAGAATCTCAAGTTGTTTCTTTTTCTACTGAAAGAGTTGTTGTTAATTTTTTTTACTGAAATCTTTACTAGATTTGGTGTGCATAGAGAAATTGTTTCTGACAATGGATCGCAGTTTATTTTTAATCTGGTACAGAGTGTGATGGAGCAATATAAAATACAGCATAGGAGATCTACACCATATCACCCGCAAGCCAATGGTCAGGTGGAGTCCACAAACAAGGTAATTGAGTCCATCCTCACAAAGATGGTAAAGATGCACAGAAAGGATTGGGCTGACAAATTACCGGAAGCATTGTGGGCCTATCGAACCACTTGGAGAAACAACACGGGACACACACCATATGAGCTGGTGTATGGGAAACAAGTCCTCTTGCCGATAGAATTCTAGATCAAGACTTTCAGGACTACAGTCCAATTGGGACTAGATCTCTCTGAAACACAACAAAAATACCTTCTACAATTAAACGAGTTATATGAAATCTGAAGGGATGTTGTTCAACAGAACATATTGGTTCAGCAACAGTGCAAGAAGTGACATGACAAGTCCATTTAGAAAAAGCAGTGCCAACCAGGTGATTGGGTAGTCCTTTACGATTCAAGATTCAAACATTTTAAAGGAAAATTTCATGCACACTGGATAGGACCCTATGAGGTGGTCAAAGTGTTCGAAAATGGAGCGGTAGAAATCAAAACTATTGATGGACAAAATTTTGTGTTCCTGGTAAATGGGCATAGATTGAAGGTATAGTTTCAGCCCCTTACTAAAGGAGATTTTATGCAGCAAGTCCAATAACCATTTGAAAAAGGAGCTGGTAGGTGATAATACTGAACTTTTGAAGAATTGATTCCTTCTTTTCCTTATTAAAAAATTAATCAAAGAAAAGTAAAAAGAAAAAAATGACAAAAATAAAAAGTATAAAAAGAAAAAATTTCCCGTAGTTGTGAAAATCAGTTGATTAAGATGATTGCAGAAGGATCAACTTGAAAACCAGCATGCTCGCAGGAAGATCAAAATTCTAATAAAAAGGGAATGATTACTTGATTTTTAGATATTTTAGCTACCACCAAGAAGAAGCAGGTTCACGAAACTGAGCACTTACCCAAGTTTAGGGTAACTAGCATGGACATTTTTATCCAAGTAACCGCTTACTTCCTGCTGCAGTTTTTTTTTCCCTACACCAGTGTAGGCAGATTTCAAGGTAAAATTATTGTCTTTCTTATATTTCCCATTTTGAAATTTCCCACTAAATTCTTTTTCTAAATTCCCCATGAAATACCTTCCTTTTCTTCCAAGAAACTACCCTTACTCAATTTCGTAGAATCCCTCTTTTCCCTTGATTCTTTTTTTCAACATCCCGTTTCGTTTATCCCTCTTAGTGATATTGTTTCTGAAATTCCTGATGTAATATTCCTTCCCATTCTAAAATTTTTACCTCTTTCTCACATCTTTATTCCCTCATAAGTTGATTTCATAATTTGATGCAGTCATTCAAAAGGCATGTCGAGAAGCACCAAAGGATGGTGAATAAATTTTTCTTGTATAATGAGGCAAATTAGAAAAAATAAAAAATATCCAGCTACAGAAGTATGTCCTATTAGATTCTTGTTTGGTAAAAGTCTCTGGTGCAAGCACAACAGTACAAGCAAGTCTGATGCTGAAATACAGTTGATTGTGAAAGCAATTTACACAGTCTTGAAATGGTTTATCAAAGATTTATGGGCCTGTATTTTTCTGCACATGTGTTGATATGTTATCTCATTCCATGTTTTAATTGATGCCTTGTTTCATCAATTATTAATCTAGGAACAAATCTTTAAAGTGCAAGATGTGTAAGGTTGAAATCTAATCTTTTTTTAATAAATGCTGAAATATGTGAGATTGAATTATGATGTCGACTGTGGAAGGGCACTACTATCTGATAACCTACACTCACCCTCCTTGCAAGTATTTTTCGTTACCTGACCATCATTAACCTACCCGTAATCTGATCATTCTAGCCATTGCATCACCACCACCTATACCGCCACTGCATCCAATCATCATGATTCACCTATAATGAGTTGACATGAATCTACACCCAATGTGGAGGGGATTGTTCCATCATAGCTGGGTGAGTGGGTCTAAAATGACGGAGGGCGAGGAAGCTTTGACATAAAATTATCAGTGAACATTGGAGTTACCCTGAAATTCTTTCGAGGGTGTGATCAGTGAAGTGGAGGAGGTTCAAAATGGAACCTATGAGGAGTGAACCGTTGTCTCTATGGGAGATTGAACAAACTACCGAGTACAGGAATAGTCTTGCACTATTGCAAGAATTGGGGTTCCTGCCATTCCTCCAAAAATTTGAAGGGTTCGACATGGCCCTAGTGCTAGAGTTTGCAAGGATGTTCAGAGAAGGCCGAGTCAGGATCAGGTCCTTAAAGATTAAAATTACTGAAGAGTTCATTTCACAAGCCATAAGCCTGCCACTTAGAGGGGAGCACTGGTTTAAAAAGGAGCTATTGGTGAAGAAGTGTTGGAACTGGTTCGTGGTCTATAAGAAGATTAAGGTCAACTGGAAAAAAGGACTTACACAGACCGCCATGGTCAAGAAATGGAAATATTTATTGTTTATATTGTAGAGTTTTGTCACAGGTGAAGGATGCTGTACCATGGCATTCGTATACCACCTTCGATTATTGTCACATTTTGAGGCAGGGAAACTGATTAATTTCCCTCACTTCTCGCTCAGGAGCCTTGAAAAGATGGCGAAAAATGTGTAGAGCGGAAGTTAAAGCTAGGTTGCAAACAAACTTTGCCATCATGGACTCATTACAATGTTCATCAAGAAGAAGTTAGAGAAAAATGGAATAGCGTGGGATGCATTTCTAAAAGAATTCCGAGCGAGGGGTGTAGAAAAGCCTACTAGCACAAGTGAAAGTAAGAAGAGGAAGGCAAAGACATTGTCTCCTGCCAAGCGGCAAAGTAAAGGCTCACCAGTGCAAGTAGAGGAGAGGGTCGTTGAAAGCACTCCACCTGTAGCAAAGAAAAGGAAAAATTAGGACCTCGGTGAGGAGGAAAGTTGTCAGCCAAGGAACGAACCAATCGGGTTCTCCAATTGTAATCGACGAGTCACCCCAAGTCTCCCCCATAGTTCATAATCTCTTAGTGTTCACAGACACAGTGGCACATATTATGTAGGATGAGGAGAATGTAGAAGATGACATTCTATTTTGAACATTTGTTAGCAGGCTAAGGAGCAAGAAAACAACATCAACACTGAACACTGATGAAGTCCAAGCAGAGGAAGACGAAGAGGAACAGTATGAAGAGCCTCCTGACAATTTCAATGAATCGGATGTGGAGACACTCAATGATTTTGAGGAGTAGGGCATTGAAGGCCTTGCAGTTTTTGAAGGTTAGGGCACTTAAGAACCTACGGTTTTGGAAGGCAAGGGCATTGAAGACCCTGCGGTTTTAAAATGGAAAGGTATTGAAGACACCGCGATGTTTGAAGGATACTAAAGTCTCAGTAGTGGCAGAAGAACGGGGAATCGAAACCCCTATTGATTTAGAAGGACAGGGTGTTGAATCCCTTGAGAAACCGGGAGAACAAAGTGTTAAGAGCTCGGAGGAATTAGGCGCATAGGGTACTAAAACCCTTGGCACAGATATTGGTGAGGGCATCCAAAACCTCGAGGATAGAAACCCTTGATGATGTCATAAGGTATAATTTTGACAGCCTCGACCTTGATGATGAGTCTGTGGCAGAAAAGGTGTTCACACCCGAAGACCTTAGGACAACACTATCCACACTCTTCTTCAATAACACAATAGTGGACTTGGATCAACAAGTCCATGACCTGGGAGCTTTGAACCAGGTCATGAAAGAGCAGAGTTGGTAGTAACATAGTGATTTGGAGTTATTGGAAGAAGTAAAGAGGCAGAAGTAGCAGGTAAAGGTATGGAAATACCAAGCTTCCATATGCTATAGATGACTGAAGAAGGAGACTAAGACTCTGCGAAAAGATTGAGACAAGAGGCCAAAGATAGTAAAAACAAAAATAAACATTGAAGTGCAGAACTGAGGAGCTGGCCATTCATTTTTTAAGGTTTTTTGCATAGGTAAAATGTTGTGTGAGGACACACAACAACTTAGGGATGGAAGGATGTTGGTATCCTAAATTTCTCTATTTTCTACCCCATTTCCATCAATATCAACCTCTGTTTTATCTTAATAAAAGACGCTTCTTTCTTGCACTAGTACAAGATGGTTACCCTTTTCCTGCACATGCCCATATTTTATATTAAGGTTTATTACAACACTTTATTAATATATTTATATAGATTTCGTGCCTATTCACATATTTATTGTAACTCTTACTGATTTCCTAGAGCAATCATGGAACTTAGTGTTAATGATGAATGAGTTAATTAGTGCAGGTAAATTCATGCATGCTACTGTCTGAGATTTCTAAGAAGATATCTTCCATGAGGATGGATCTCGATCTTCGACTACGAGTCTAACTGCTAATGAACTAAAGCAGGATAATAGGTGGCATGCATTCAGGGTTTTTTCTCCAAAGTTAGGTTACGACAAAGGGAAGTTCATGTGTATTATAACCACTAGCAAAAGTTGTAATTTCGATTTTCTAAGTCTGTTCAGCCAAGACGCCTAAATGAGAATTATTTGTATTTAGTGTGAACGGCCTAGAGCTGAAAGAATATATATGATGTATATTGTAGATAGGAAGCTAGAAAACCATTGACTATCATATTGGTTTATGTAATTTGGTTATCGCCTCACTCTGGGGTTGGACTTCTCTGTAATGTTTGCCAAATCGAGTAATACAAGGAACCATTATGATTTGCATTCACAACATTTAAATTCATCTTTGATGTATCTTTGAAGTGTTGATCTCTTTCATTCCATAGAAGGGGAACGAGCTAGTTGGCTAGGGCCCAGCCAACCCATCTCATTTACCCCTCTCGCTTTCGTTATTTAGAAAGATGGTGTGGTTATTTCTTTTGCAGTTGTGTGATGTAATAGCTTAATCGCTAATATTTAAGTTCTGAATTAAAATATCTTCTGTAGCCCCTGTGTGAAACATATCCATGGTTTGAAGAGTAGTTGTGTTCATTTTTCTTATGAAATATATTTCTCACATTTCCTTTACTATTATTCTTTGTTTTAATTCATTTTCAAACAGAATGTGCAAGGAACTCCTTCCTACACTAGTGCAAGTTGTTACCTGCACCTTGGTTTAGTCATTCATTGAAAAAACCATTTAATCACTTACCTACATTTTACTTTCAGTTATTTCGCAAGTGAATGAATCATTAATTGAGTAACTGGTTTTGGTATTAAAAGTTCATCTCTAAAAGATCTAGAAGCGATTATATCGAATTACCACATTATTCTTGCAAAGAATATCATCATTGTGGGTAAAGTACCAACGTTGATTAACACATGCAAAGTACTTAGGCTATTGTTTTATTCTTTTAAAGTGATTTTATTTCATGAAGTTTATTTCCTCTGCAAAGTTTAATGAGTGGAAGCATTTCCTTTTTCATAGATAGTTTACTTTTTACAGTTGCAATTCTTTTTTAGCACATCTTTCAACTTTTGAAAGTAATTTTGGAACTGAGTAATAGGAACTCTGTTTCGGTGCAAGAGTAAGTCTCTTGACATAGAAATAGAGTGCTCTAAGCCCTGAAGCGTAGTGCATCTTCACTCAGACATAAATCTTCAATAAGGAAGGTCAATTATACTCTTACATAGGAATATTGTACCTGCACTAGTGCAAACAGATCAGAATAGTGCAAGGACATGTTGTTTGTGTGAGAGGAAGATCAGAAGGAAGACATAATTCTGCAAGGGCCCACTTATCAGACTATTTACTATCCATCTGAAGATGAACATATCATTTCATTCCAACATTTAAGGTTGTTTCCATTGTGTGGGATTTCTTTACTTGATTTACTTGCAAATTTTCTTTTACATTCCAGCACTAGAGTTTCCTTGGTGTTAATAGCCTTTTCAATTTTTTTATATCTGTTTCTGCAAAGCATTTCCTTTAAGAAGTAGGATTAGAAATAGGAAAATTTCATACCATTTATGGCATTGCATGTGCTTCATCTCTAAGTTTACGAAACCCTCGGTTTGACAATTAAGTGTTCAGGAGTTTTCTTAAGCACAATTCCTGCACCCAACACTCTTATCAGTGAAATGACTTTAAATCAAATAAGTTTAGGCTAGATATGTGTAATTGTTTGTGTGTTGGTGAAAATTTAGATTTTAGGGTTTGTTGGACTAGGGTTTGGAGCTACAAATATGTCTAGGTTGTAGGAGTGCAGAAGAAAATATGGAAAGGAGCTAGATATTAGAAGGCCATGGTGTATTTAGAATATTTTTAGTGTAGTATAGAAGATAAAATGTAGAAGAAACTAATGAGCATAAGTAAACATGATTACATTAGCTTAGGAATACATAAACATAACTATGAAAAGCAGATAAACAGAGCTTGAGAAACAAGAATTCTGTATATTTCACTGTAAGGCATCCATAGAAAGAAGAGATATCATGTATATAAAGATGTTTTAACCATTAGAAAAAAAATAAAATGAATATAGAACACCATGAACTCATTGGGCTATAGTTCCTTAAAAATAGCTGCAATTGTCTCTGTATTAGCTAAAAAGATGATTACATGCAAGCCTCCTCCACAAAAAGTCCAACCCAACTCTCTAAAAGAGAAATGATACATATAGACTCTCTTATGCCACTTTCCAACCTTCAAGAGTCGATTTCCTTGGTGGAGGAACTGATTCCAAGATTCTCTCAACCAACAAGTGAGAGTGAGAAGGTGAAACTCAAACACTTCTTTGAGAGTTTGTTTAGGAGTTTGCTTCCTTTATGAGGCATAATAAACGTCAAAAAAACCTATCAGCTACATTTATTCATGCCTACATCACCTAGCCCTGAAGCAAGTGCCATTACATAAAGAGTCTTGACTTTTACTAAGTCAAACTGGGAACTAGAAATTTTACACAGTGAAATTTACAATTTAAAACACAGAAAAATGTAGAAGCACAATGCCTACTTTGAGCTGATTTTAAAGTGCCTTCCTGAGGTCCTAACGTAGATATGAGAAAACAGTCAACTATCCCTACAAGTCTAGTTTCTAGAACCGTTTGAATTTTTGAAAATTACCCATGGAAAGGTCTTCAATAATCCATTCTCCCAAGGTCACTCTAGGAGCACAGCGCTTGTCAAAAAAGGGTCTAGAATGCTAGCTTTTGGCCACTCTTTTCCACTTTTCTCAAAATATCAGCCACCTTTGGAAAATTTGAGCAAATGGGTTTTTATAGGATGGAAAGATATTTCCAAAAATGTAGACTTTTCCTGAAATATATTCCTGAGGAAGATGCGCAGCGCCAAGGCGCTGCACTCCTGGAATTGCTAAATTTTTGAATTTGGCTTCACATTCACAAAAGACCAAAAATGCTCAGAATTTTCTCAAAATTGGATAGGAGATGTAAAATTATGTGTGTTAAACCTTCATAGATCCTTCAACAAGCATCTCTAAGTTTCCTTCATAATTTTCTTCCTTTTTGGCTTCTTTGAGCTTGTTTTCACGCTGCTTTACCTTGACATTGGCAATCATATTTTGAGCCTGGTAGTGGTGCACCATATGCCTAAGCATCTTCTTGTCTCTATTTTCCTTCTCTCTATGCTTCTTCAATTATTCATTCACCTTTTTGAGCTAATACTCCTTGTCTTGATTGACCTCAAGAGCAATTTTGTCCTCTAGCTCTAGTTCTTCATTCAACAGAATGTGTTCTTCTTCTTCTTCTTACAATTCCTTCTTTAGGCATTTTGTTCTTGGCCTTTTCCTATTACCTTTCCCTTTCATTCCTTCAGGCTCACTTGACTCAATGACTGCTTTGCCTTTTCCAACCTGCTGCAATAACTTGGTTTGCTCTTTTTTCATTATTAATTGCTTCGCTTTGAGCTGACTATTCTCCTGTTCTAGAAATGAAATTATGTACCTTTCTCTCTCCATGTTTTCTATGAGCTCTTTGATTTGATAGCATTCATCTATTATCATCTTCTGTATGCTTGAAGTTTGATCCTCTGCCTCTAAATCAACTAGCTCAAATTCATGTTCAACAGTGTCTTTGTCTCGTGCTGCATATCCTTGTTTTGTTGAAGTAGAAGGCTTGGCCCCTTTCTCACCATGAGAAGTAAACACGTGCCTCTTTCCTCTCTTGTACATCCTAGTCACCTCAAGCTTAGGTGATTTAGTTTTCTCAACTGATTTTCTAGAGGACCCCACTTCCATTTTTTGTGTTGGTATGCTAGATGGTTGAGCTGCCACATTGGTTTCATGCCATTTGAGATCAACTTCCAATTTTTTTTCCCAATTCATACCTTTCTCTACAAGTTGATGAAGGACTGTAGTCTTGATTAGAATATGATGAAAAAGGCTAGGGTAGTGCTCCTTGTTCTTCATCTGAATCCTCTCTGACATTTTAGAAATGCTCCTACATAGGTAGTTGCACATATTGAGTGGCCTTTGAGAGGTAAAGTGCATTAGAAGGAGAATATGATAAGCATAAAATCTGAAGAATATTCCTTCACATGTAAAGAATTTCATGAAAATCTTCATCAAAGGGGAATACTTCTGTAATAAGTACCTTAAAGGCATAACATGATCATGATTTTCCCTGTATGGTGTTTTTAAGAAGGGGCTACAATACTCAAGATCTAGGCTCATTCCCTTGAACCAATATTCACCATTGTCTGGTAGCCCTGTATCAAGTGAAATGGAGGCCACTAAAAAAGTGAATTCAACACCAAAAATAACAACAATTTCACCCTTAAGCTTAGTTGCCACCCAATCTTTCAAGTGCTCATGAAAACCCACCTCACTCACCCTTTTGCAGAAATCCTAGCAATGTACATCTTCAAAGAACTGCTATATAAAGGGATATGAGTTGATTTCCCTGCAATTTGATGTCTCATATCTGAGGATTTTCCATCCCTTGTGAGGTATGAGTGGAAAATGGAGTGATGGGAAGGTGGAATTTGATAAAATGTTAAAGGAGGTTTGAAAGAGATGGAAATGAAATATGGAGAGCTGATGAAACTGGGTGGAAAAGCAATGGAGGAATGATATGCTTGTGAGAAGGAAAAAATATAGTTTTTAGTGAAAGTGTCCAAAACCCCTAGGAATGAACTAGGGTTTCACTTTTGGAGAGATAAAATTCTATTTAGAGGGTGATTGAGTGGTTTAAATAGCTTATTAAACATTTATAGAGGTGTAGGAAAACATTTTACATGTTTAAAAACTAAGAAATGAAAATGGCCATCATCAACCTATCATTTATCATGAAAAAATCACTACAAAACCCTAATCAGAAAAATCATTGGCATGAGACGATTTTATAAAACAAAGAAGGAAGTGCAATGATGTACTTACTTGTTGCTTGGCTTAGGAAGCAATGAAATCAAGTTAAGAAGATTAAAAATTGATTTTGGGAGAGATTTGGGTGTTCTATGGACACTCTGGTCTGAGCACAGTGCATTTAGCCTGAGTGCAGTGCCCAAGCATAGCGTAGTGTCCCTGAGCGCAGCACCAAGCCTCCAAGCGCAGCATAGTGTCTTTGAGCACAACGCCTTGAAGTTTTTGCTTGTTTTTCCTAAAAAGATGAATTTTTCTTTATTTTGGGTAGGAGAGTTCGATAAACAAGAGTGGATGAGAGGTAAACAAGACAAGTTTGGGGCTTTTGAATTTATATAGGAAAATTTATTTCTCCTTTTAAAAATAAATGGGACTCACAAACCTTTGAAAAACTAATTTTTTCACTTTTGAGAACAGAGTTACCTTTAAACTGAAACCTAAGTTGTATTTTCAGTTTTGTGAGTATTAGAACTTCTTCTGGAACTTTTCAAACATGAAAGCATGATGAATGTGTGATAACTCACAAATCAATACCTAATAGCTGCTCGCCATGATCTATTCACTGCTGGATTTATTCATGAAAATGATGGACCTTGGAAGCCCTAGCGACATAATGGATGACCTGAAACTAAATGGAATGATGATGATGACTGACATGCTTTTATTATGACACCTTCAAGAAATGTCATAGGTGACCAGCATGAGTGAATTTTCAAAAAACTGACCTCATTTCTTGACTGACCAAACAATGACCAAATTTTACTGTGTAAACCTAGTGACATGAAAATTTTGATTTTGATAGTCCCGACAAGCATTGTAAAAGCACATTTTATCCAGGTGACAGTCTAACAAGGCTGACACTAACATTGGCTCTAGATGGGGATGGTTGCTCCGTGGAGGTGTCAAGAACATCGTATACCTAGTAGCCTTATCCATTGGGCAATGGGGTCAACATGCAGAAAAATAGACTTTTGACTTTCAACTAACTAATTTTTTTGACATGATAATGACTAAAAAGTAAAATAGAAACCAAAACAGCAACTAACCAAAGAAGCCTTAGGGCCTTCTCTTTAGGCTTCAAACTCCTATGAAAACCACTTAGATTGCTGGAAACAAAATACACATCAGTATATACAATGATGATGGATTTTCAGAACTCTTTTAGACATAGTAGTCCTTGAGAAGCCTACCATTGATCACTCCTCTTGAATAATCTACCCCATCCATTTCTTCCAATATGAAACCATTATTTCCTTTGAAAGCAAAAATTCTGTAAGGTCCCTTCCATAAATTTTCAAATTTTCCAGGTTTTCCCTTTTCTTCATTTCTAGCATCCCACTGAAGAACCACATCTGCTAGATTGAAATTGTCTTCCTTGGTTTTGCGATCATAAATATTTTTAATCTTCTCCTGAAGTTTAGATGTGTTTCGAAGAACCTCTTCCCTTGTCTATTGTAAATGAATAATTTGATTTATCCTTCTTTGCATATCATTAGTCTCACTATCCAATTCCTATAGAATTTTCATGACCAGGACAACAAGAGGTGAAGGAAAAATTTTATCAATCCTATACACCAAATGAAAAGGGGACATACCTATTGATTTTTTAGTACTAACCCTGTTTTCCCATAAGGTGTTGATGAGATTTTTATGTAAATTCGTCTTGTTCACCTCTAGAACCTTCTTGATGATGTTAACCAAATATTTATTACAGGATTCAGCAAGACCATTCCCTTGTGGATGATAAGCAGTAGAATGTCCTAACACAATATGGTATTTGGCACACAAGTCCACCATTCTCTTTGACCTAAAGGCAACAACATTATCTATAATTATTTTCTGTGGGCAGCCAAATCTAGAAAAGATATTAGATTCAAGGAATTGAATGATAATAGAATTAGTAACTTGCTTGGTTGGGATTGCTTCAATCCACTTTGTGAACTAGTTGGTGGCTTTCAATATCTATTTATGTTGTGCCAAAGATGAAGGATGGATTTCGCCAATGAAATCAAGACCCCACAACTGAAAAAGAGCTAAAATTGAGATAGGCTGCAAGGGCAATGAAAAATATTTCTCTTTCCTTGAAAAGTCTGACATCTGTGGCAGCTCATTACTGTTTTGTATATATCATAAAAAAGGGTGGGCCAATAGAAGCCAGCTCTTAAGATCTTATTTGTTGTATTTTTCCAAAAGTGATGACCACCACAGTCTCCTTTATGGAAATCTCTCATGACATCCTTAGCTTCATTTTCCCCTAAACAATTTAGCAACACACCACCGGGATCCTTCCAATATAAAACACCATATTCTAGAATGCAATATTTTGAAGCCTTCAATTTTAGAGATCTAGCTTTACCTTTGGGGACTTCCGGTGGAGGATTCAAGTGCTTCAAGATATAGACAATGTTGGAATACCAGGGAGAGGAAATAAAAATATCTGACACCTGTAGGAAAGGATTATCTTCTTCTTGTTTTTCATAAAGTACAACAAATCAAATTGATGTCTAGTGCATGTAGATTTGATTCAGCCATAATTTTAACTAAACCTTGTCCTTTGATGAGATTTGTAGGCTTTATCTCCAAGTCATAATCTAGCATAGCTACAATCCACTTTTCCCTTCTTCCTTCAAGATCTATCATCACAAGAATTTCTTTCACTGCTATAGTAGGAACATAAGCAATGGTGTGAGAATGCATAATATAAAATTGAAAATTCTTGAGAGCCTTCACGAAATCCAAGCCCTGCTTCTCAATGATATTGTATCTTGGTGTTGCATCTCTTATAGTGCATCTGGAAAATGATCTGGGTTGCTCATTTTTCTAATTTTTATTTTTTCTCAGAGGCAAAAGAAAAGATGATGAAATCTGGAGTGTAATTTGGACTAATAAAAATAGGAATAGTAGATAATGAAAACTTCACTGCATGAAATGATTTCTTAGCCTTTAAAGACCACTTTACCTCATTGTCCTTCTTCAGCATGTTTGTCATTTCCTTCAAATGATTAGCTAGATTAGGAATGAATCTTCTCAGAAAATTGATTTTCCCATTGAAAGATTGAATCTCTTTCTTGTTCCTTAGGAAATCTAATTGTTGAATGGCCTCTACTCTTGCAGGATCAATGAGAATGCCATATTTAGAGATGATGTGTCCCAATAGCTTACCTTTTGCCATGGCGAATAGTCTCTTCTTTGGGTTGAGTGAGATGCCAATTTTTTTTCATTTCTGAAAAACAATTCTTAAATGATGTAAATGGTCTTCATCAAATTTTGAAAACATTGTAATATCATCTAAATAGATAACCAGAAATACATCTTTTTCATCTGCAAAAGCTATGTCCATAGCCCACTGAAAAGTAGCTCCTACATTCTTCAATCCAAAAGGAATCTTGGCGTACATGAATGTACCCCGTGGCATTGTAAGGGCTATCTTGAGCTGATCATCCTTGTGTACCAAAATTTGATTGTACCTGGACTATCCATCTAGCAATGACATACTAGAGGACCCAACCACCCTCTGAAGTATATGATCCATCTTGGGCAAGGGATAATTATCTTTCAGGGATACCTTATTCAAATTTATGAAATCAATACATAGACGAATGTTGGGCGTGGGAGCTCCCCAAGGAAAGTTTTGTGGCTTAAAGCCCAAGTTTTGACTATGTCCATTGTAAAGACTCCACGATTTGTGGGTGAAAAGTGCAAAGATGGTAAATGAGTCACAGGGTTGTCTGCCCTCATTTTTGTAATGTAATGTCAGTTTGAGAGATCTACCCATGGTCCGCGGACCATGGGATTGTATAAATAGAGCGAGGCTCTAAGTGTAAAAGGGAAAACGAGAATTAAAGAAGGAGATCAATTGATCAAGCAATGAGTCGAAGTGTAAAGTTGTGTCTTTGGGTTGTAGAGTAGGAGAAGGCTCTGCAGTTGAGTGCGTAGAGGCCTAGTAGTCTGTATCTGAGTGCGCGGACCCCTGCAGTTGAGTGTGTAGCACAGGTTGAGTCTGTAACCATTGGAAGCATTAATAAAGAGAAGTTTTAACATATTTATGTGTGTCTTTTCCTATTTTATGCATTGAAGTATATTGGGTATGAATTGCAAGTGTATTGTTTATTTACTGCGCGAACTTATATGAATGTGTTGAATAAGTAAATCTAATAGGAGGTATCTGTTTACATGAAGATAACAAACAGTTATAATAAGATAAGTAAGATTCACGGTGTGACTTGGGGAAATAGCACAGATCGCTTCTCTAGCAGCACAAAAGCCCCACATCCTTGGTTAGGGATGCGTGAAGACAAATATAATAAGGTCATGAAAGCCTTGTAGGCCAAGGAAGTGCGCAGAGTAACCTACGTGAAGGTATTCATAGTTGGACTAAATTAACTTCTCAGAAATCTCAAGGGTGCGGAAACATGGTCCCAACATCCCCCCATACTGCTTCGAGTGAGACCTTAGTCCGCGCTCCACGGGCTATTACCGAAAGGGCCAGTAGTACAGGGATTTGTTTGGCTAATTAACTCTGAACC
Source organism: Pinus tabuliformis (assembly GCA_031772625.1). NCBI lineage: Eukaryota > Viridiplantae > Streptophyta > Pinopsida > Pinales > Pinaceae > Pinus > Pinus tabuliformis. The sequence goes on from CM062804.1 coordinate 661,633,464, forward strand.
TGGGTCAAGCCCCAACAAGCCAACAAATGGTTCTTTTGCTGGGACCAGAATCTGCATAGAGATGTTTGATGTCGTATCATTGGAATCCAACTAAGAAAGAAATTGAGTGTTGGCTGAACAGAGGAATTCACGAGCTCATGGCACAGGAGAATATGAATCTGTGACTATCAAAAGAAGAGTGGCTACACTACTACCTGTATACAGAGATCCAAGAAATTTTCTTCTTATCTTTCCCTACTAAGCTATATGAGTGGATCGCGAAGCTAGCAGATAGCCAACGAAGGTGCAAGATCGACAGTCCTATCTTGTGGACTCTAGAGTTGGTGCACAGATTGGAAGCTTTGGAGGATAAGATCATGTGCACTATTGATCACTGGCTTGATTGGATTATAAGAGGATTCATTACTAATTTCGTAGTAGACACTACAGTAAGCTACAATGAGGCAGAGGGACACTTCCTTGAAGGATCATGGGGTAAGTACGTTAAGTATCTAAACACTTGGATTAAAATGCTACTATGTGAAAAGCGGATTATGCGAATACATTGATGTTCAGGGCTATGCGAAGTGGGAGAATTTACAGAAATGAAGGTAGTGCAGAAATAGAAACTAGCCCCTTAATTTCACCTCTGTGAGCGGATGAGGAAGAACTCGTGGAGGTCTCACCAAGAAGTGTGATAAATTTAATAAGGCAAAGGATTCTGCGCATACCACCCCCACCCACACCACCACCCATTTCACTGCCTTCACCCCCATCTTCGCCCATACCACCTCCGCCACCACCATGAAGCAATATGGCAAGCGTGATAAAGTTTTTGGTGTTAAGGGAGTAGTTAATGAAGATCCAGACCAGTTTTGGTTTGTGATAAAATCTGTATGGGAAGCACAGGGAGTTATAGATGAAAATATAAAGAAAGTGACATTGGTCAGCGCTATGCAGGATCGCGCACTGACCTGGTATATTAAGAATTATAATGACAATTTGAATGTGGGGATAATGGATATCCAAATTGCGTTGAACATAGAATTTAGTGGGCCAAAGTCAGAGGTGCAGTCAATAATTTGGTTCATGGAGATCATGATGCTACCAGGCGAGACTCCTGGGAATTAGATCAGAGACTGAAGTGCATAATTCGTGAAGCTAATATGACTTTGACAGATGGAAAACACCACGAATGGTTTGTAGCATCGCTTACACTGCATTTAAGGAATGTGTTGTCACAACAAAGGTTAACAACTCAGGCATAGGTCTTGGAGATCATGATGAGGCTGCATGAGACCTTGATGCAAGATCCTAACCTGGGAGTTCAACAGATCCACGCGCAATTGAAAAGCTTGTGCCTTGAGATGCAGAGTTTGAAATAGGACATGATAGCTCACCTGGAAGTGCACGAAGAGGTATGGTGTGTTAAATGTAAGGGTCAGGGTCATGACAAGGACCACTGCCCAGTGTTCGCGAATTACCTCGCAGGAGGAGGACCGATGCCGTTAAGACTAGAGGCACAAGCAAGACCCAGTGAAACTTCTTTTCGGCCTGAACCCTATAGGTGGGAGTCCTATCCATCATAATCTCATAGCTTCTAGAGGTGCACTCATTTACCAGAATGCAGGAGTGGCATGAACCAGATTTTAGGGGCACAGATGAGGCCGAGGTGGAGGAGGAACTAGAAGAGGTCGCAGATAGCTGATATGCTACAATTGTCGGGGGCTAGGACATTATTCCCATGATTGTATGAATCTGAGGCATCCATCATGATTGTATTGTACCTTGTTTGATCATGAGATAGGGTATTTTGCCACACTGATAGTGAGGCTACGTGACAAGGGAGCGCTCCAACCTCCCCTGACTCAGAACCTACAGATGATGAGGTTTGAGCCGTGCGAGGAAGACCAAAATGTGAACATTATGCTCTAAAGTGGAATTAAGATAGGAGACGATAAAGGCGAACAACATGAAAATAGTACTTGGGTTCACAAGGCTCTGACGAAAGAACCAAAGTTTGATTTGGAACGCGCTAAGGAAACCTTCATGGAAACTAGAAAGAGCTTCACTGATGCCTCCACTTCAAGAAGCAAAGATATACCAGAGCCAGAAATGGACCCACCAATGCTCACGACATTCCTAGAAACATGCATGAAGCTACTACGTGACAGCAAGGCTATAAGTGGATTGCAGGAACTCATCAATAGATGCATTGGGACTACACCAGGAGAACCGCATGTAGTCCAAAAGATTGGAAAGAATGCGAAGAGGATGGCAAGAGAAATGAGGTTGACCATGCAAAATGGAGAATATGAGATGGACCAAGTAATTCTAGAGCTAGGGTCAAACGCAAAAGTTCTGCCGAAGCAGATATGGGAGCACTTGGGAAGGCCTACGCTACAATGGTCTCCTATCTAACGTAAATGGCAAACCAAGAAAAGATCATACCTATGGGGAGATTGCAGGGAATCACTATGGATATTGAAGGGGCAAGCATGCTAGTAGACTTTGAAGTGATAGAGATTGTTGATGATAACAATCCCTACCCCGCGCTATTAGGAATTGATTCAACCACTAAAATGAACGAGGTGATAAATCTAAAGAAGCGTAAGATGATTTTTGAGAAAAGGTCTCTACGCATAGTCATACCTTTGGACCTTGCTGAGGGATCATGCTACACTGAGCCAGTGCGTGACTATGAAAATGATGATGACTTGGACTCCATCTATAAGATAACCGCATGAGAGAAAGACTAGGTAAATCCCACTGTGGATGGATGAATCTCATGGGAGTGCGAAAACTCCTGTACATCGGATTTTGATGAGGAAATAGAGTGATGGAAGAACTGGTTGCACGATGTGACCATGCTAAACTGTAATATGATGAAAAGATCATTGTGTTATGTATCGACAAAAGTGAGGGATATAACTACTTATGATGGGCTAAGTGAGGTAGATGCTTTCCTGAATAGATTTGAAAGAGAGGAGTCGAAATAGAAATGTTTTGAGGCTTTGAAATGGGTACTACGCGCTACGCCTGTGAGGTGGTGGGGTATGCACCAAGGAATCTTTGAGGACTAGTGTGAATGCTAGAGAATGATGTGCATGCATTTTGGGAAGCCTCAGATGCGAATAAAAGACAAGTATGATGGATAGAATGATCCGCACACACATCTGTTCAGGTGGGTACAGGCATATGCTAAATAACTTGCGCGGATGCACATGGATTTTGTGTTCCGGAACATGGTCAATAAGCATGGGTTGGCGAGGAAATTGTGCCAATAATCACTCTAGTTGGGACGATGAAGTGTGGAAAGAACGAGTGTGGAAAGAACAAGTATGCAGAAGGTTACCCATGCAGAAGCCTTTAACGAAGTGTGTGTAGCACTGAACAGGGTATATAATGTGCATCGGAGTAATTGGGAACTGCGCGTACCAGTAGTTTTGTGGGCTTATAGGACATGAAAGAAACTGACAGGGCCAACACCTTTTAGGTTGGCCTATGGAGCAAATGTTGTAGTCTCAATAGAGTATAATATGCCTAGTCTGCGCATAGCAGCGCTGGTAGATATGACGGTTTGTAGAGCCTTGGAAGAAGGGATAGTGCAGTTAAACGAAGAAGAACACTTAGGACCTGAGGAAGAAATATGACAGGGTGATCTTAGGCTCCAAGAAATCATGAAAGAAAGAGTGTGGTTAAGGGAGAAAAGTGCTCTAGTGGAAGCAGAATTCAGGAAGATTGAGGAAGACATAAAGAAGGATTTTCTCGATAAGAAAACCAAGGTGATAAAACAGGGTGCACATGACTATAGTGACAAATTTGGGGACTACCACTAAGAGTTGATCAGCTTGATGCCTTGGATTGGACCGTATATTACTAAAGGGATCACCCATGGTGGCACGATGTAGATGGTAAAGTGCGAGACACAGACAGTAAAATAAAAGGCAAATCATTTCCAGGAAAAGTGATGAATGATAGGTTGAAACCCTATATAGGTGGCGTGACCAATTGACTAGCTATGGGAAGTACAATCTTAGCGCTCCAGGAAGTTGAAAGGAGGAACTGGATTATAAACTACTCTGCTCAAGAGCTACAAAATGTCATGGCTGCGCATAGGAGAAAAGTGTCACAAGGTCTGTGATGACACAAGGGCGGCTGCACTGCCATGTGGGTTGGCTAGAAAGCAACCGTTGTAGTCACTATTCACGATGTGAAGCTTGACTTGAGACCAAATGGAGCAGGCGGTAGGCATTTAATATGCGCTTTATGGGAAATATTTGGGAAAATCTACCGCCAAGGGAGCACTAATGGACTGGATTTGGGGGGAATGGTTGAATTGAAATTCAAAAGGTGCTATAAATTACAAAGGCCCGAGAATTCCGAACTGAGACCTGTTTGTCCTATGGAGTGCATTGGTTGAGCCCCTTATTGAACAAGATGGCAGCGTCTAAAGAAGCCAGGGAAATCGCAGAGATGACCACTGAAGAAGCAGCACAGGCCATGACCATAGACAATGCCCCTGAGAGCGCTGGGATTATTACGGAAATCCCTAAATCACCATGCACACTGAGACTGAAGAAATACAAAAAACCAATGATTCTAGTGCGTGTGTCCCCCCAAAACTCGCTGCTAACTAGATTAACAATGGAGGAAAAAGGGAAAGTGGTTAGCTTGGAAATTAATGAGGAGGAAGATGAACTTGAGGATATCATAATAGAAGATGATGAGGAAAAGGGCATCGAGGAAGAAACTGAGGGCACAGTCCCTCTAACCAAGCTTCCTCCATATGTCCCTCAACAGAAGGGGAAGGCTAAGGATCCCAAGGACTTGTATGAGAGCAAGAGCTCTCTGCAAACTCCGCTCCTCTCGGATAATATCATATTTGAAGGAATGCACTTGGGCAGGGTACCGAGCCTAAATTCAAAGACTGGGATCTCACTAATCACGATAAATTCCCTCACTTGGTGACTGAGCACCTCATGAAGCCAAAGAAACACACCATGGCGGGAGTCATAGGGTTGGAGATGCACAAGTGGTTATGCAGAGTCTAAAAGGTAGGATTGTTGAGCTTGCTCTGGGTGCCACATTACCATCGCACCCTAGTGACTATCTTCGTCGTCAGGAAGTTGCTCTCCCTAGTGCATGGTGGGTGTTTGTGGCTGGAGGAGCCCATCCCCATCACGAACCACCTAATCCATCGAATTACTCGACTCTCATGTAAAGGAGAAGACCCCGCAGACATTTTGGAGGGTAAAAGTAGTGATTTGGCCATCGTGGAGGCCATGAGAAAGAAATAAAAGATGGAGAAGAAAAAGAGGGACTACGCAATTTCTAGTGTGAACAAAAACGCAGTCAGAGTTACAAGTTAGATATTCGCAGGTAAGTTTATTTGGAAGTTCCATGTGGATGAGGTTCCCGCATCAGTGGTTACACTTGCTGAAGAGTGTGTGGAGGGGGTCCAGTTAAATTGGTCTGAATTCTTGTGCAAGGAGTTCATGGAGAATTTCCACGAGGCATAAGAACAAGGGAAAAATTTCCACTATGCATGGCTTCTGCTGTCCATAGTGCTGGTGGTTTAGGAATTGCTGGAGGAGAACCAGTACCCCACAATTGCAAGGGATCTCCCAGAGGTGGCGAAGTACACTTCGTTGTGGCTTACTAAAGACGCGAACCGGATCCACGACACTAAAATATTCTTGGTGTCCATGGATATGAACATCAAAATGTGGATTAACCGAAAGCCATGGTTATCACCCACTATCTACAACAGCCTACAAATTTTTGCAGAGTTTAAAGAAGGATTTCATCACATCTACCTTAGGGCATGCAAGGACCCTGCAAAGAAGTGGAACGAACTACCCTATATAGCCACAAATGATGTGATTTTCTACATACTTGAGATGTGGCTACTAGAGTGGCATGCTCCAGACATATTTCTACTGGAAAATTCTGCTACCGAGAGAAGGAAGGAGGAGGCAAAACTGCATGTGGCGTAGTTGGCGGAAAAGAGAAGGAAAGATGCAGCAACAACAAAGGCGCAGGAGGCACGAGACGCTGTGTAGACAATAGCTGAATAGAAAAAGGCTGAAGTAGCAGCACAGAAGGTAGCAAAGAAGGCGTGTGAGGGCCAGAAGTTGCCTTCGCCTAACCAGGAGCAAGAGATGTAAATAGAGGTATAGGAGGGTGGCATAGACCCACAAACAGCATCAACACAATTAAAGCACCAACGCCCGAGCAAGCGAACGGGGCTGTGCAAGAAGGTAAAAGCGCCTAAGTTGTCTATCAACCTGATCACCCTTACTGAGGGGGATCTGCATGATATAGGAGAGACAGTGCATGACGTCACCACAGAGGTCCTCCAGAACTTTGCGGAGGAGAATTAGATTGTGTTGGGGGCCCTCCAAGCATAGATTCAAGAGTTTCAGGTGCGCACTCCTCAAGCTGGTATTCTCTCGACCAGTCTCGCAGTAGGAATAGCCGCAACTGAGGAAATGCTACGCGCTCATACCACCAACACAATAGTGCTACTAGAAGGGGCACTGGTTACAAAAAATGAGGCTACACCAGAATGTTGGAAGAACCATTCGAGGTCCTCACAAATTTGCAGGAGAACCTGAACATACAACACTTAGAAACAGGGGCGTGTGAGCTACAGAAGTAGTATGACAATGTCAAAGGGACTACGTAGATAGTGGCCCTCAAACAGAGGCTTGCACGAATACAACATGCCAAAGTGCTTAAAGATAAAGTAGACGTAGCGTGACACAAAGAAGCAGCTTTGAAGGCCCCGCAGACATTTTGGAGGGTAAAAGTAGTGATTTGGCCATGAGAAAGAAATAAAAGATGGAGAAGAAAAAGAGGGGCTACGCAATTTCTAGTGTGAACAAAAACGCAGTCATAGTTACAAGTTAGATACTCGTAGGTAAGTTTATTTGGAAGTGCCACGTGGATGAGGTTCCCGCATCAGTGGTTACACTTGCTGAAGAGTGTGCGGACGGGGTCCAGTTAAATTGGTTTGAATTCTTGTGCAAGGAGTTCCTGGAGAATTTCCACGAGGCATAAGAACAAGAGAAAACTTTCCACTATGCATGGCTTCTGCTGTCCATAGTGCTGGTGGTTGGGGAATTGCTGGAGGAGAACCAGTTCCCCACAATTGCAAGGGATCTCCCAGAGGTGGCGAAGTACGCTTCGTTGTGGCTTACTAAAGACGCGAACCGGATCCACGACACTAAAATATTCTTGGTGTTCATGGATATGAACATCAAAATGTGGATTAACCGAAAGCCACGGTTATCACCCACTATCTACAATAGCCTACAAAGTTTTGTAGAGTTTAAAGAAGGCTTTCATCACATCTACCTTAGGGCATGCAAGGACCCTGCAAAGAAGTGGAACGAACTACCCTATATAGCCACAGATGATGTGATTTTCTACATACTTTAGATGTGGCTACTAGAGTGGCATGCTCCAGACATATTTCTACTGGAAAATTCTGCTGCCCAGAGAAGGAAGGAGGAGGCAAAACTACATGTGGCGTAGTTGGCGGAAAAGAGAAGGAAAGATGCAGCAACAACAAAGGCGCAGGAGGCACGGGACGCTGCGTAGACAATAGCTGAATAGAAAAAGGCTAAAGTAGCAGCACAAAAGGTAGCAAAGAAGGCGTGTGAGGGCCAGAAGTTGCCTTCGCCTGACCAGGAGCAAGAGATGTAAATAGAGGTAGAGGAGGGTGGCGCAGACCCACAAACAGCATCAACACAATTAAAGCACCAACGCCCGAGCAAGCGAATGGGGCTGTGCAAGAAGGTAAAAGCGCCTAAGCTGTCTATGAAGCTAATCACCCTTACTGAGGGGGATCTGCATGATATAGGAGAGACGGTGCATGACGTCACCACAAAGGTCCTCCAGAACTTTGCGAAGGAGAATTAGATTGTGTTGGGGGCCCTCCAAGCATAGATTCAAGAGTTTCAGGTGCGCACTCCTCAGGCTGGTATTCTCTCAACCAGCCTCGCAGTAGGAATAGTCGCAACCGAGGAAATGCTACCCGCTCATATCACCAACACAATAGTGCTACTAGAAGGGGCACTGGTTACAACAAATGAGGCTACACCAGAGTGTTGGAAGAACCATTCGAGGTCCTCACAAATTTGCAGGAGAACCTGAACATACAACACTTAGAAACAGGAGCGTGTGAGCTACAGAAGTAGTATGACAATGTCAAAGGGACTACGCAGATAGTGGCCCTCACACAGAGGCTTGCACGAATACAACATGCCAAAGCGCTTAAAGATAAAGTAGACATAGCGCGACACAAAGAAGCAGCTTTGAAGGCGTGTGTTCAGTTTTGGATCGATAAGGCCTTCGTAATCATAGTAAAAATTGAAGGCAAGTTCACGCAGATGTAGGGGATGCAGGAATAGATATAGGGGAGAAGTTCCAACACCACGGTCTCAGAACAATGAGTATAGGAAATTTAGCAGGAAGCCACTCAGTGTGCTGCCCACCTTGCAGTCATCCAAGCAGAGTTGGAAGGTCTCTGCGCGAAGATCTCTGCATCGAAAGAGTGACTCGAGCGCGAGTTTGTGTTGGGGGCTTGTTGGGCATGGGATCCCCCCAAGGTAAATATTGGGGCTTAAAGCCCAAGTTTTGACTAAGTTCATTGTAAAGACTCCATGATTTGTGGGCGCGGAGCGTGAAGATGATAAATGAGTCAAAGGGTTGTCTGCCCTCATTTTTGTAATGTAATGTCAGTTTAAGAGATCTACCCATGGTCTGCGGACCATTGGATTGTATAAATAGAGCAAGGCTCTAAGTGTAAAAGGGACAACAAGAATGAAAGAAGGATATCAATTGATGAAACAAAGAGTCAAAGTGTAGAGTTGTGTCTTTGGGTCGTAGAGTAGGAGAAGGCTCTACAACTGAGTGTGTAGAGGTCTAGTAGTCTGCAGCTGAGTGCGCAGACCCTTGCAGCTGCGTGCGTAGGGCAGGTTGAGTCTGTAACTATTGGAATCATTAATAAAGAGAATTTTTACCATATTTCTGTGTGTCTTTTCCTGTTTCATGCATTGAAGTATATTAGGTATGAATTGCAAGTTTAGTGTTTATTTACTGCGTGAACTTATATGAATGTGCTGAATAAGTAAATCTAATAGAAGATATCTGCTTACGTGAAGAAAATTAACTATTATAATAATATAAGTAAGATCCACAATGTGACTTTGGGAAATAGCACAGATCGTTGCTCTAGCAGCACGAAAGCCCCATAGCCCTGGTTAAGGCTGCGCAAAGACAAATATAACAACGCCGCAAAGGCCTCGTAGGCCAGGAAGTGCGTGGAGTAACCTACACAAAGGTATTCATAGTTGGACTAAATCAACCCCTCAGACATCTCTAGGGTGTGGAAACCTAGTTCCAACATCCCCCCATACTACTTCGGGTGAGACCTCAATCCGCGCTCTGTGGGCTGTTTGCTGAAAATGCCAGTAGTACAGGGATTGGTTTGGCTAATTAACTCCAAACCTGGGTCAGGCCCCAATAAGCCAACAACAAATCTCCCTGGTATTCTTTCTTATAGGCACTAGATTAGACATCCATTTAGAAAATATAATAGGGACTATGATACCAAACTTATAAAGACTATTTACCTCTTTCTCAATTGATGGAAGCAGCTTGGGATTAATCTTGCTTAGTTTCTGGCAAATGGCTTTTGATCGGGCTTGATAGGAATGGTATGCTGAATGATACTTTTTTCATAAACCTTCATATATGAATAATCCCAAGCAAAATACATCTACAAATTCTTTCATTAAGGATATGTAATTACTTTTTGTTTCAGGAGATAAAGACTTTGATAGCTTAACCATCTTAGGATTATCAACTGCGCCAATGTTTACATCTTCAACCCCTTTTTCGGTAGAACCAAGTGGGCTTCTTAGAAACATCGTCACGATCAAACAAATCTTCCATAGGAACCAAGCCTCTTGGAATTTTTTTGTCCTTGAGATGTAATACTTCAATATCATCTGAGTGGATATCCGGATCATTCATATTGGATGCATCATTAATGTGACAATTTTGAAATTCTCATTCAAATTGCAGAAACTTTTCTATATGTTTATCATCCCAAAACACTTTCCAAATCTTATATTATCTAGTACAGTTGGGCAATGTTTGACATGGATGGAATACTTCTGATTAGGATGAATTCACCATACTTTCTGCAGTGGCGAGTGAGTCAGCTATGACATTTTGAGTTCTAGGAATAAGAGACAAAGTATATTTTGAAACAGACTTGATGGTGTCAAGTACAACATTGCGATAAGCTCTCATATGAAAAATATACCAAAAATAGGGATAGTGGCATATGAAAAATATACCAAAGACCAAAAATAGGGATACTTGATGGTATCTCCCGAAGACCTTGAAAGCAACATGCCAAATTTAGGAGGAATATCAATAACCACTACATACATAAGCACATTCTTGGCTAGGATTTGGTCCAAGGATACTACCACATCTTTAATGAGGCCAAGGCATTTGAATCTCCTAGAATCAAAGGAATAAAGATCATGGTAAGGTCGGGTGATACTCAACCCTAGTTTGTCCATGATGACTTTATACATAAGATTATGTCAGGAACTAGAATCTAGCATGGCATTATGGAGGATAAAATCATGAAGTTTAAGACTCATATAAAAAGGATGGATTTCACTATCTTCATGAGTTCCTTCTAAGGATGTACCAAAAAGGATTATTGGTTCATCGTCATCCACATTAACTGTATCTAACATCTGGTCAACCTTAAGAATTTTCACAATCTGAAATTTATATTTGTCATTCTTCACTAATTCAGTGAAGACAATAGAAACCTTCAACTTAGAAATTTCATTTTCCAAACCAAAAATATCATATTGCTTTTCTACCTCCTTTGCGGTGATGTCCTTCTTTTTTGTCTGTCCTTTAGCTTGAGATTCTTTCTTATAACTTTCAGTTTGAAACTCTTTGTCTTTTCTTACATTGCTGGTAGAGGCTTCATTTGTCTTGTCCCGGTTCAGTATGACAATTTCCTTTTCTTTATTCTGACCTGTAGAAGCTGGTTCCTTGCTTGGTGTGCCTTTTTGTACATTTTGTCTTTTCTGAGTCAAAGTAACAGGTACATTTCTATTCCTCCATTTGTATTTATTTTGGAGATGAATAAGGGCATTCTAATATCCTCTTTGATACTCTTCAGTTTGAACAAGCCATAGATCATCACTTGCAAGCACAAGTTGCTGATCACTCAGTATCAAAGAATGTTCAGAAAACTAATCTTCTTCTATTAGGAAAGTAGGCAGCTCATCTTCTTCAAACAAGTGATTTGCTTCTACAATCTCTTCTTCATCTTCATCCCGCCGTTTAGTATAATTTTTCTGAAATGGAGTTCTTACTTGACATTGAGGATCTTGGTTTCGCTACTCTTTCTGTCAATTTCTGAACTATTGTTGTTGCTGTCCATGAAAGTTAAGATTCCTCACTAAAGGTTCTACTTATCGATTAGTTATGGACATTCTATCCATAATTCTCTCCATGGTTTTGATCAGAGTTTCAAGATTTATATCTAAAGATGATGAAGGTTCTTCTTTAAACACAACTTTCTTCTCAGTCCTTTCAGGCTTTGATTTAGATTTCTTGATAAGTAGATTGGCTTCAACACTAACTGCATTTCACTGCATTTCTTCAAGAGTATAAGGGTATCTCTCTTTGAGCTGATATGGCATGTTTGGGTCAAAGGCATCGGGATAATGGAGAAGCGCTAGAACAGGTGGAGGCTTCATATCATCAGGAATAGAATTGTATACCAAATTAAATCTTGTTGTAAATTCTTGAACTACCTCATTTGCATTTATTTTCATTGAATTATACTTAGCCAATATCTGCAATGGATTTTTCTTCTCTTGCCAATGAACTAAGAATAATTCAATCAACCTTTGAGAGCTGTTGAAAAAATTAGCAGCCATACTTCGAAACCATTTCTTAACATCTCCTGAAAAACTCTGAGCTATAATCCTCATCTTGGCATTATCTTCATCAATTTCTTCGAAATCGATGAAATCCACTAATTTATCAACATGATGGTGAATTGTAATATCTGCACTTCCATCAAACAAGGGGAGTCTTTGACCATAATTTTGAGGCAAAGAAAAAAGTTGAGCAGGTAGTAAAAGAGGTGAAAATCTTTCCATGACTACTAGAGGCAGTGGGTGTACTACAATTGGTTGTACATGAAAAGATGGAACAAATGGAGGTGGTGGAAAAAAAGATGAGGTTACTGAAGTAATTGGATATGTGTTATAGACATATTTGGGCACTACAACCCCAATCATATATGTCCATAAACCAAGGGCTTCTAATTCCCTAAAAGTGTTGTTTCATACCCTAAAGGAGCAAGGTCAGCTGATTACATCATCTTCTAGAAGATTCTCAGGGTCTCCACCTAGCAAACTGCTTGTGCCATTTGTCTGCTCTCACTCATCGCACCCTACAGAAGGGCCTTCTAGTATGCATCGCACTTTTTGCATGTGGCAGGTGAGACACATTGCACCCTTAGCATTGGGCAATCTGTATGGTCCTGCTTTGACCAGTTCTGAGTAGTTTTTCATGGAGAACTTTTGGGAGATGATGTAATCAGCTGACCTTGCTCCTTTAGGGTATGAAAAAACACTTTTAGGGACTTAGAAACCCTTGGTTTATGGACATATATGATTGGGGTTGTAGTTCCCAAATATGTCTATAACAGTTGCCCCCTAAAGCATGAGGTCGTAAATCTTTTTGATGTCGGGTGAAATACTTTATTATGAGGATCTGAGGTTTTTCGAACTGGAAGGTGACCTATAATAAGATATAATACAATACATTATCTTCATAATATTTTCATGATCTAGCTGAGGTGGGCATTCCCATGCTCAACTTCATAAATCCATTTTCATGTACATAGGACAGATAACCGTCTGTGTAGTAGACTGATGATTTTGGTAGAGCCATCATCCTTTCGTTTGGATGATTGTCTGTGCAGCAATGATGTACATTTGATGTCTTTATTTTCCTAAATATATCGTAGCCTAGATGGATGAAACTAGATCCGGGGTCTTCAAAACTCGTTCAATATTCGCCTGAAAGTACAAGTCGATCCACATGAAAAGATTATCTGATGTCGAACATGGAAAGACATCGCCTGATTACCAGCCAATGATGTAAGTTGTTAACAGGTGCGAGAGGAATCACCGATGATGATGATGACCCTCAAGGTACTGCACTACAATCAACGTGGTGTGAATACATGAGTCGATGTCGAACACCATGCAAAATCGTTCGGTCGAAGGCCATTAATGTAAACCTATCGCCGAAAGTGAGAAACTTGCCATTGAGGCATGCAAGCTTCAAAGTACTGAAAGGGTTGTTCATAGGTCAACTTCTTGGATAATGAGCTAATGTCGAGAAGAAGTGACCCATCGTAGGAGGGCATTAATGAATCCCACATCTACGACACGAAATGGAGCAAATGATTTTATGGAGGTGAAAACGATCTGATGATACAAGGTTTAGGGTGGTGGTCATGAAGGAATGAAGTGTGAAGGTATTGCAGTAGATGAGATACAAGATGGGTAGATGAATTCTCTGAGCGACTTCTCTTGAACATATCGGCGACACTGAAATGGATTGGTAGCAATAACCCCCAAAAGTGGATGGTTCAGTGAACCAATGGTGATATGACCAGTGAACGGAATAACCCAACCCGACTCAATCATGGTGATGGACTAAAAGTGTCATGTTCAAGAGCGACCTGCCACCAATAAAGTTTCTTCAAGTTTTCTTCCCAATTTTCCCCAGTCATGTTTGACTAGTACCTCTTTATTTTGATCAAGCTTGAGGAGGATAACATATGCTTGTTCTATAATTTTCCTTTCGGGCAAACCCGTCGCTATGTTTTAATGAGCCTAGCGACAGTGAGACTCGCTCTTATATGAATGGACAAGTTTGTCGCTATTTTTTTAATGAGTTTAACGACAAGGATAACTCAGTTTTTTTCAATTTTAGAGAGTCTGAAAAGAAACGGAAAGGAAACTCCAATATTCCTTTTTCGTAATATAATCCCTTAAGTCAAAAAAAGTATAAAACAATGCAAAAGGGATGACTTTTCGATAGTTTTAATGAGATGAACAAGACAAACACTCGATATTTTTGTGTAATAATCCCTCAGGTACAAAAAGATTAAAATCTAGAGGAGGGATGGCACTTCCAATCACTTTAACGAGTTGGAGAGGACAATTGCTCGGTAATATTTTCATATTTTATGAGTTAGATGAAAAGAGCTTAAAGGAGACTTGTTTTTTGAGGAACGAGTGATGCTTTCATATGGTAGCTGGTTCCAGGTAATGCTTGGAACTTTTCAATCACGGTAGTGTAAAGAAGGTGGCTAATAGGATCACTCATCGCAGTTGTTGCTCAAAAGGGGTAAACAATCAAATGGAGGTGTATGATAAGCCAAAAAAAAGTGGAGGTGATGGTAAGAACACGACCAAGGCTCAAAAGCGGATAATAATGTGATCACAATGGTTATTTACCGAAGGTGGGTTCATTTTTTAACGAGCTTAAACTCTGGTGGAACATATGCTCATCGCTAGGTTTATTTTTTAATGAGCTTGAACGTCGCGTAAAACTGCTCATGATAATGGTCATTGATATTCAACTCACCATTAACACTATGTTCTTTTGACGATCGTACTACCTGTTCAATTGCTCCATCAAATTGATTAGAACTTGGCCAACAGGTCCTATATGCAGTACGCCTTGGAATGCCTCGAACCCAAGGTATTCAACTGGTGTGATGCAGTACTTCCAGTGATAAAAGAACAACTTACCAAGGTGAAAAACGGAAGATCCAAGAACTTTGGCTATCGTTCTATTATGATCGCTTTCACCTTGGAGAAGATCCCACTGATGCAGCCACAATACATTTCACTCGGACCATCAATACCAAAGGAACCATGGATGCAGAGATGGGTCGATATTATGGCCAAATATGATGGTCAGTCATAGATTTCATTATGTGATGTCTTCTTTGAGTGGTTCAACTGTCAGGAGATGGTCTTTGTTGAGTATCCATATGCTGGGATGGATTTCTGGGGTGACCTAGATTTGGTGCTGCTAGCCAGCGAGCAGTGGGGTGTCATAGGTAAAAATATTTGACCATATCTCTGTTTATTACTTTTATAATGTTCTTGTGCTTTTCAAATGTTTATCAAGACTAATCAAAACCCATGTGCTCATGCAGATATCGGGCCAGTGCGACCAACAGTGCGCCCGAGAGCAGCAGCTGCCGTTCCAGCAGGAGAGGCTGTAGGGAGGGCCGTCCTTCACGATCTGGATGTAGCCGAGACCCTTGCAGTGTTGCAGGATTAGATCGAGGGTCTCACCCTCGAGAGACCCTCGATATTTTGGATGCGAGGACCGATTAGATGCCTTTGATATTACAACGCCATACCACTAGCGTGCTGAGCCGATGGACTAGGCTCTTGCACATGATTGCACAGGTGGTGACTAGTTATCATCATCACCATTAAATTAGGGTTCCCCCTTGTATTTTGAGTTTTTGGGTCATATGACCGATTTTGTCTTGGACACAACACACTATGTACAAACTATAAACAATTATATATATTTTTTATTTTCGTAGCTTTATTTTGGTCAAGTTATATGATCCTGATGCAGATACTGATGAAGTGCTTTCCATTTACAAATGTTGAAAATTTCTATCTAACACATAATTTTCTAATGAATTAGTTAATGTGTTTAAGTTTATGGAAATATGTTGATATTGAATAGAATCAAACTGCCTTTCCAAAATCTTGACCCTTAGGAACATACGATAGATAGCTGGATTCCGAACGGAATAGATACCGGTAAGCTGTAGAATGATGAGTTGTGAGTCTAGCTTGACGACAAGTTGATGTATGCCATGCACGATGGCATCAGAGAGGAGCTCTATCAACGTGCTGTATTCAGTGATGTTGTTCGTTGATCGACCAATACACACCCCTCTGAAACTCACTAACTCACCGCTTGGATCGAAGATGGCCCAAGTTGCAGAAGATAGGTTCCGCGTACTATGACTCACTCCATTGGCGTATCCAACAAATGATTCCAATAGGTTTGAAATCTGCAGCAAAATGAAAAATTGGATTACCTAACCAAAACAATCACTCATAATGAAAACAAAAATGTAACAAAAGCATATGAAGAGGTTACTATGCCCAGTCAAGCATAGTAACGCTTAAGGTACAACCCGTTTCGGGGTTGTGATAGTGGAATCCCGTCGTAATCTACTAGCTTGTAGGCTCCTTTTGCTAATACATGCTTAACAATATAGGGACCCATCCACAAAGACTGGAACTTACCTGCTCCCAATTTATCGGATTCCTGATCGTAAAGCAAGACTAGGTCACCTTCTGAGAAAATCTGGGGTTTGAAATTCTTGTCAAATTGTGTTTTGAGTCGTTTCTTATGTGATTCATTAGCCAAGGCAGCATCACGACGGGTTTCATACAGTTGGATTAACTCTAAGAAACGAGCCTCTTCCTCTAAAGTTCCAGGGAGGAGGTCAACTGTGAGCTTGAGAGATGAAATTTTGCACTGAACTAGTAAGATCGCTTCCAGGCCATACACCAGCTAAAAGGGTGTAAACCTGGTCGCATTTCTCACCAATGTCCAGTATGCCCACAAGGCTGAGTATAGGATTAGGTGGGGTTACATGTCATGAAATCTATGCCCCATTTGGCGAATGGCCCAACAACAAATATTGGTTGTAGAGGTGCGGGTGGAATTCTGGTTTTGCGGTCGAAGATTTGACAAGCATGGCAACTACTAACTGCAGTTATGAAATCTTTGAACATTTTTGGCCATAAGTATCCTGCTCGTAAAATATTTGTGCCATAGCATAACCAGATTGATGCCCCCACATGCGCCTGAATGACAATCATTTAGGACTTTTTCGGCCTCCTCATGGGTGAGGCACCTTCGCAGAACTGTATCGACACCACGATGGTAAAGTGTATCACCGACGATCATGTAGTCTTTTGCTTGGTATCGAGTACATCATTGTTTTGAGCGAGAGGTATTAGACCTATACATATGGGTTTGGAGATAAATTATCATATCTCCATACCACGGATCACTTGAAGATATCATAAACAATGATTCATCCACGATTGTTGCTTTGGATGTTGGATCGTTGGACGATGATGGGAAATCACATAGTAACTCCATGAAAATCAAAGCTTTCTTTGATTTGGATTTTACGAATTCTAGATCAAACTCTTACAAAATTTCTATCCACTTCGAATATTTTCCCCCAAGCAATTGTTGCAACAAGATGTAAGTCATGGGGTTGCAATCTGACAAAACAGTAGTTTTTCGAAACAGAACATAATGTCAAAATCTATGTATTGCTTGAACAGTTGTGAGAGCCAACTTTTCAACACAGGAGTACTTGCTTTCTATATTATTTAAGTTTTGACTTAAATAATATACAAGATGTTCGATTCCATTGTCTTCTTGAACTAAAACCATTGCGATGGTCGTATCTGCTGCAGCCAGATACAGGTTAAAGTCTCTTCGATAATCAGGAGCATACATTAATGATTCTTTTATTAGGGATTCCTTTAGAGCATCAAAGGAAGCTTGCGCAATCTGATCCCATTTGAAGGGTACTTCTTTTTTCAATAGACACGTATAACCTTTAGCATGTTTGACGTAATTTGGAATAAACCTCCTCAGAAAGTTTTCTTTCCCTTGGAGTTTATGAATTTGAAGCAAATTTGGAGGTGGAGGCAAATCGATGATTGCCTTAACCTTGCATGGGTCGAGGCGAATTATGTCCATTGAAACTACAAAGCTAAGTAAACAACCAGAACCGACACAAAACACACACTTGTGCAGATTGAGTCTTATTTTGTAGTGTCGGCAATGTAGAAATATTGCTCTCAAATGCTACGGATCATCAGTCTACTTTCGCGAATGAGTCGGAAGGTCATTGAGGTATGGTTGAACGATGTTCTTTATGTCATGGAAGGCATAATTCATTGACCTCTGAAAATTTTCCCCTGCGTTCTTTAAACCAAAATGTAGTTTACAGTACGCGAATGTGCCCCACGGAAAAATAAATGCAGTCTTTGACTAGTCCTATGGGCGGATATTTATTTGATTATACCCGGAAAATCCATCCATAAATGAAAATACTTCACATCCAACGCATTCATCAATTATCTAGTCGATGAAGGGTGTAGGGTAGTTGTCCTTTGGACAAGTTTGATTCACATCCCTGTAATCGACACACTCTCTAATTGTTCCTTGCTTTTTCATCACAGGAACAATGTTTGATACCCAATCAGTTAGAGGAATTGGGTAAATGAAACTAGCATAGAGAAGTTTTTCAACTTCTGCCTTGATGGTAGAGGCTTTCTTTGGGTGCACCTGCCGAAGTCGTTGTCTTACTGGTTTGACATCTGGATACATCTTAATTTCATGTTCAACTATGCTTGAGTCAATGCTTGGCATTTCTTCATATGACCATGCAAAGACATCTCTGAACTCACGAAAGAGAGTGTAATATACTTCCAGTTCTGAAGAAGAACAATATTTGCCGACATGAATATTCTCTACAACATCTGGTTTGGTCGAGATATTTATGGCGATAGTTTCTTTAATATTGGACATATTTCACTTGGAATCCACTGTATTTATAGTATTTGATAGAAAATAAAAAACTGATGGATGATTAAGGTCGCTGGAGCTATCTTCATTATCCAGAAGATGGGAACGATGGTGGTAATCTTCCCATGGTGCCTCCTCTATGATCATTGACTAAACAATTCCTTCGTCTGTAGAATGTACATGTGACCAAGGATCTGAAGAGGTACCATACTCCTTAGAACTATCTACCCAAACGCTTGATGAGAATTCATTTGTGTTTGCCTCCCATGTCGAGAACATTGATTGCTACAATATTTCTATTGGGCTTGGAGGTAATACCTGGTGATGATCCATGCTAACATCGTGTTCGGACATCTTCTGAATGGAAGATACCATATTGTAGGTTCCCACCATGGCCACTTCTGCCAGGTTGTTTGGAGGCGGTAGGGAAAAAGTAACCATCAATGTAGGGTCTTTTAATAGGCCTACTCCGATATTTTGAAGCAACTGAGAGCTTCTGTGGATCATTGGGATGCTTCCCGTAACTTGTGAACTGTTGGGGATAAAGGTTTGCTGGTCAACAATTGTAATTCCTACTTGAAAAGGAAATGCATTCTTTCTGAAGTACATTGACACAACAGTGGCCATAGCATAAATCCAAGGCATTCCCAGTAGGATGTTATAATCGAGATTTCCATTGATAACTTCAACATCAATTTCTATTGTTTTCCCCCCCAGTTCAACTTGTAAGTTACTTAAAATCCCGTATGGAGAGTATGTTCATCGATCAAATGCTTTTAACGTCGGTTACGATTGTGACAGGGGTGGTGATCCTAAAGTTTTCCAACAAGTCATTGACATAATACATGTAGATGCCCCCTCATCAATAATTGTTTGATGAACAGCTTTGTTGAGGGCTTTCAGTTGAATGAAGAAAGTGAGTTGAGCTAGTAACTAAGGTTCATATCCTTTATGATTAAAGGCGACAAGATTGGAATCCGTTGGGTCAATCCCACCTATTGCTGATAATAGAGCCTGCTTTTGGGAGTGGCAATTTTGTAGTACTTCAAGTGTCAACATAGCAGACGGTGATTGGGCCAGGTCCTTTACTATATTATAATTCTGTGCCACTTTGGCGGGAGGATTAAATGTCGATTTGTGTACTACTCCCTTCGACAGCTTTATCATTAGCTCAAGAATGATGGGTGGCACAACTTCGGTCGAAGTTGTTGTTGAACTACTAGGTTGATCAGTAGCCTTGTTGTTCGACCGCTGTGGATTCCCGTAATCTTTATTTCTTGTCGATATCAAAGCAACATTTTGCTATTTTGAAATGGACAACATAAGCACTTGGGATGGGGAAGCATTGTTACTAGCAACCAGATTGGTTCATGGGTTTGGAAATGGGTTAGTCAATACTACTAAAGTTCTTGAATTCTTAAATATTTTCTTAACTTTAGCTTTATATGGAGAATCTCTCGTCGAATGATCCTCATCGCATATGCGGTATGGCTGACTAGGTTTCTTTTGCCCAGAAGGGTTTGCAGAAGATTTTTCAGGAGACGAATCGTCCTATTTCTTCTTTTTTCTCTTCCCTTTCTTCTTGGCCCTTGGTTGCTTCAGTTCTTTGCCTTTGTCGGTCAACACAACATTAACCTCTGAGGCTAGAAGTTCTTCATTTTCATTTTGACCAGAAACCTTACGGGCTTTCTTAGATGTAGCCTTTTTGGATTTCGTGCTGGTCATACCTATCATGCCATCACCAACATGAGAGTCTTTTTTTGATTTAGAAGGAGGAGGAATGGAAAATTTGGGTCTGGGAGCATCAGGGATTTTTCATAGAGTGTGCCAGACTGAGTATAGATCAAGTCTAGATATTGTGCACGAGCAATGACTTGCTCTTCGGTGACGACTCCTCCCTTTGCCACATCTTCTTTAATAGAAGGTAACAATGACTTAATAAACCATTCATCTAGTAGCTGATCGGGAACATATGTTTTTACCTTTCTACGACGACGTTGCCACTCATGAATATGATTAGATATGTGAGTGGTTGTCGTCTAGTTGAAATTGGTAAGAAGCTCTGTTCCTATTTCGTACCTTATTGGTAACTGAAAACGGGTTAAAAAGGTGCTGGCAAGGGTGCCGAAGTTATCAAATGAAGCTCTTGGCAATTCGATGTACCATTTTGCTGCCGGACTAGTTAACGTTCATTGAAAAAGGTGAAGCCTAATTGAATCATCATTTAGAGTGTTGGAGGAACACCATAGATGAAAGGTCATCACATGATTCGACGGATCTTCACCCAGATTTCCATTGAATTTAGGAATATCTGACGGAAGTTTATGAAGAATCGCCAAACACCAAGGGGCATAAGCAATTGGATCGTTTGTTAGCCGATTTAGATCTGGTAACTCTAAAGTCACCACGAAGGGCAACTGTTGATTCAGGTTCAGCGAAGCATACCCAGGATAAGATGGGATCGCCTAAGTAGTGGGTCTTTGCATACCAGCATAATGTATTTGATGTTGGTAACTTTGATAAGGTTATTGGGCATTACCATTTTGGGATGATTGATAATAACTGGTTTGAATATACGGCTGCCCGTTACCTACAAATTTTTGTTGCTCAGGTCCTTGGTAAGCTTGTTGGAATTGCGGTTGTTGATGTTGCACCAGCCATGGTTGTGAAACCATTTGATGTTGCCCAATACTAGATGTTTGACCAAGATGAGGGGTAACAGTACCCGTTTGAGCCTGAGTTGCTCCAGTTAAGGAGCCACCAATCGGCGATTGCAGTTGCGTCGTAGAGACAAGAGGCTATTGTATTATGACCTGAGAAACTTGAGGCTGGCATACAATAGGAAACGCTTGTACTTGTGACACCGTCACAATAGCTGGTGCAGTGGGGATATTCAAAACAGGTAGACTTGGTTGCATTGAGTATACAACTCTGGGTTGTTGAGGCAATATTGGTACCCAACCACTGGATGTGATTCCATTTTGACTCGAATTCAGTTGAGAACTCTCATATGGTTGTTCTCCCGGAGGGAATAATGAAAGGGAATACTGCCCCTCATACGGCAACATTCTAGTGCTCAAGGGAAAGATTGGCCTTTGTAGACTGGACTGCCCAAATTGATACTGTTGCGAAGGATCAATCTGCTGAGACTCAACATAAGAAATTCCAGATATTATTCCGGACAAACAAATAGGAATAGACCATAATGTCGAAACCGTCCCTAGGTGGACTCCCTCTAGCGGTTGAGAGCTAGTTGGGAAAGATGGTATGCCAGCAAACATCGTTAGAGTGGTGGCAGGATGTTTTGCTACCACTATATCAAATGACATAGTCCTATATGTCGATGGTTGTCCATACATATCGAGTCTATCCAAAAGACTTCCTAATGATTCTACAGGAACGTGCAATGAAGGAGTATTAACTTCTGAAGTAGAAGGATATAGGTGGATCCCAGTTCCAAAATGAGATGGAGTACTGGATGGAAGATCCTCCGTAATCTCTTCTATAGCAATCAATCTAGGTGGAAGGGGTAGACCGTCAAGTCCGTAAAATATTTCTAGTGCTGAAGAAGGTATAGATTCTACAGCGACTGTTATAGACATATTTGGGCACTGCAACCCCAATCATATATGTCCAGAAACCAAGGGCTTCTAAGTCCCTAAAAGTGTTGTTTCATATCCTAAAGGAGAAAGGTCAGCTATTTACATCATCTCCCAAAAGTTCTCCATGAAAAACTACTCAGAACTGGTCAAAGCAGGACCATATAGATTGCCCAGTGCTAAGGGTGCGATGCATCTCACCTACCACATGCAAAAAGTGTGATGCATATTGGAAAGCCCTTTTGTAGGCTATGATGAGTGAGAGCAGACAAATGGCACAAGAAGTTTGCTAGGTGGAGACCCTGAGAATCTTCTAGAAGCTGCTCATTTGACACTTGCCTTTCTGAATTTGCCCAAGGATGAGTAAGAGATCATGAAATCTCCAAGTGGAACCAAGAACTATCAGAGAGATGACACTAATCAAAATCCTAGAAGCTAACTCACTCCCCCGCAAACATCTATATATAGATCCCTCATCCTAGAGATCCAAAGGCTGGAATTTTGTAATTTGCAAGGAAGTGTTGTTGGTTTCTCTTTGAAGACATTGTTGGGTGATCTTGCTTTGTATGAGGTGAAGAGGGATTTCATGCTGGGAGGATGGCACTGGGTCAGATCAAGTGGTTGTAATCCTCTCTTCTGCTACTTCTATCAATAAAGTATTTGCATTTTCCTCCATATTCTTGTATATCTCTGAATCTTGTATTAATATATGCATTTGTATGGTCAATATATATCTGATCCTATATTGTTTATGGTGATAGATCTCTATGCTTTGATGGTATTATGTTGCTTTCACTCTATAGGTGCTCTTTGAACTAGGACAAGCACGGAAGGAGTGGAAAGATTCTGTAAAAGGGGAAAGAAAACAAGAAAGGAGCCAAGCGAAAGACTGAGGTTGGTACTCTCTACTTCTTTCTCATCTATCTCTCGTAAAGGAAAACACAAATGACTTTAGTTTGTTTGTCTCTAAGATAGCTACCCATCTTAGTGGGACTAGCAGCTCTGAATAGACACTAGTTTTCCTAATAACAATATGTAACAGATGTGCTTGGGGGAAAAATAGAAGATGAAGTAGTGGCTAGGTATTCAAGTTGATACTGGATGAAGGCCTTTTCAGTAATGATATGGAGTTGGTTAGAAAGGGATTGAAGTTTGTCAAAATTCAACCAAAATTCATGGTCAGTTTTAGAAGACAAAGATTCTGAAGAAATAGAGTGAGTTTCAAATGTTAAAGGCTCTAATGTCACTTCAGAGATGCAAGACTCAGACTTTGACCTTGAAAGAGACAATTCTATTTGAACATCAAAAGAAAGTTTCTCAAAGGCAAACAAATTCTAGGAAGAGAGGTTGTTCTTTTAAGTTTTCAGACTAGAATTTTATTAATGGGTAATCTAAGTTTTCTGAGCAGTCTTTCTAGATATTCAACAATGAAGGGTGGATTTGGGTCAGGGTTTGACCTGGTATGTCTTTTAGGATCCAGGATTTCACACCCTAAACTGATGAAATTTATGAATTCAACCTACCTTTGGATACTGGAAGCTGTGAACTAGAGAACCAATTGTTTGAAAGCTATTAGATATTTGTGAGGAATGATTTATCATTCATTCCCCGACAATGGCGTGAAAAATGTTAGTCCCTTATAGTTTCCTAGGCTGAAAGGAGATCGAGAAGGGTAACCTCAAACCACTTCAGCTTAGTAGCTATCCCTACTAGGTATGAGAGGGATCAGTCAAAGTCTCTTATCAGTGAAATGAATTTAAAGCAAATACACCTTAGGTTAGATATGTATAATTGTTTGTGTGTTGGTGAAAATTTAGATTTTAGGGTTTGTTGGACTAGGGTTTGGAGCCACAAATAGGTCTAGGCTGTAGGAGTGCAGAAGAAAATATGGAAATGAGCTAGATATCAGAAGACCACAATGTATTTAGAATATTTCCAGTGTAGTATAGAAGAGAAAATGTAGAAGAAACTAATGAGAATAATTAAACATGATTTCATTAGCTTAGGAAGACATAAACATAACTATGAAAACCAGATAAACATAGCTTGAGAAACAATAATTATGTATATTTCACTGTAAGGCATCCATAGAAAGAAGAGATATCATGTAGATAAATATGTTTTAACCATTATAAAACAAATAAAATGAAGAACAAACACCATGAACTTACTCGGCTACAGTTCCTTAAAAATAGCTGCAACTTCTCTGTATTAGCTGAAAAGATGATTACATGCAAGCCTCCTCCACAAAAAGTCCAACCCAACTCTCTGAAAGAGAAATGATACATATAGACTCTCTTAGAGCACTTTCCCACCTTTAGTAGTCGAACTCCTTGGTGGAGGAGCTGACTCCAAGATTCTCTCAACCAATAGGTGAGAGTGAGAAAGTGAAACTCAAACACTTCTTCGAGAGTTTGTTTAGGATTGTTTTCCTTTCTGAGGCCTAATAAACATAAGAAAACAACCTATCATGTACATTTATTCATGCCTGCATCACCTACCCTTGAAACAAGTTCCATTACATAAAGAGTCTTGACTTTGACTAAGTCAAATTGGAAACTAGAAATTTTACACAGTGAAATTTACAATTTAAAACATAGAAAAGTGCAGAAGCATAGTGCTGACATTGAGTTGATTTTCAAGTGCCATCCTGAGGTCCTAATGCAGATTTTAGAGAATGGTCAACTAGACCTGCAAATTTGGTTTCTATAACAGTTTTATGTTTTAGAAAATGACCCATGGGAAGGCCTTCAAAAATCCATTCTCCCAAGGTCGCTCCAGGAGTGTAGCGCATGTTAAAAAAGGGTCTAGAATGCTAGTTTTTGCCACCTTTTTCCACTTTTCTCAAAATGTGAGCCACCTCTAGAAAATATGAGCAAACAGGTTTTTAGAGGATGGGAAGAGCTTCCCAAAAATGTATATGTTTCCTGAAATATATTATTGAGGAAGAAGTGCAGTGCCAAGGTGCGATGCTCCTGGGACTGCTAAATTTCTAAATTTGGCTTCAAAATTCACAAAAAACCAAAACTACTCAGAATTTGCTCAAAATTGTCCAGGAGCTATAAAATTATGTAATTTAAACCTTCATAGATTCTTCGGAAAACATATCTAAGCTTCCTTCATCCTTTTCTTCCTTTTTGGCTTCTTTGAGCTTGTTTTCAAGGTGCTTTACCTTGACATTGGCAATCATATTTTGAGCTTGCTAGTGGTGTGCCATATGCCTAAGCAGCTGGTTGTCTCTATTTTCCTTCTCTAGAAGCTTCTCCAAGTGTTCATTCATCCTGTTGAGCCAATACTACTTGTCTTGATTGACCTCGAGAAATTTTTTCCTATAGGTCTAGGTCTTCATTCAAAAAAATGTGTTCTTCTTCTTCTTGCAATGCCTTCTTTAGGCCCTTTGTTTTTTCCTCTTACCTTTTCCTTTTGTTCTATCAGGCTCACTTGACTTAATGATTGCTTTTCATTTTCCAACCTACTGTAATAACTTGTTTTTCTCTTTTTCCATGATTAATTGCTTCACTTTGAGCTGACTATTCTCCTGTTCTAGAAATGAAATTATGTACCTTTCCCTCTCCATGTTTACTGTGAGCTCTTTGATCTGATAGTGTTTATTTATGATCATCTGCTACATGCTTGAAGTCTGATCCTCTACCTCTAAATAAATTGGCTCAAATTCATGTTCAACCATGTCTTTATCCTACACTGTCAATCCCTGTTTTGTTGATGTAGAAGGCTTGGCCCCTTTCTCACCATGAGAAGCAAACACAAGCCTCTTTCTTCTCTTGTACATCTTGGTCACCTCAGGCTTAGGTGCTTTGGTTTTCTCAACTCATTCTATGGAGGACCCAATTCCATTTGTTGTGTTGGTAGGCTAGATGGTTGAGCTACCACATTAGTTTCATGCCATTTGAGATCTGTTTCCAAAAATGTTTCCCAAGTCATACCTTTTTCTCCAAGTTGATGAAGGACTATAGTCTTGTTCAGACTATGATGAAAAAGTCCATGGTAGTGCTCCTTGTTCTTCATTTGAATCCTCTCTGACACTTTGGCAATGCTCCTACATAAGTAGTTGCACATATTGAGTGGCTTTTGAAAGGTAAAGTGCATTAGGAGGAAAATATGATAAGAATACAATCTAGAGAATCTTCCTTCACATGTAAAGAACTTCATGACTATTGGGTAGCGGAGGTCTCGCATAATAGTTTTGCGGCTGAGAGCCTATAAGTTAGGATGAAAATACTGTAAAACTCTGAAATATGTGGAGCACAAAATGTAATAGGTTGAGTCAAAGGGTTTTCTTCCCAAGAAATAATATAGAATAATAGGAGGTAAGTCAGCTTGCCCATGGTCTGCGCACCATGGGAATGTATAAATAGAGTGAGGCTCTAAGGGTAGAAAGTAGTTTTTTGGTTTTGAATGAAGTGCTATGGGTTTATGAGGCAAGAAGTTTTGGAGCATTTGTAAGTCCGAGTCAAGGGTGTTGGTGGGCAGATAGAGGCTCTACAGCTGTGTGCACAGAAGCCTGGTAGAGTCCACAGCTATGTACGCAGACCCATGTAGCTTAGTACGTAGGGAAGATCTAGTTGTATTGGCAAAATAGTTGAATGAAGATAATATGGTTCTAAAATGCTGTATTGAATCTAAAATATTATAGATCTGGTTAATTTATGGTTGATATTTTTGTCAGATCTGTATACTTATGCTTATGTTATGAGTTTACGCAAATTTATATCTCTTTTGGGTGCGCACACTTGTTATCTCTCTTAAATGTTTGCTTAAAGACTATAACATGTAGATCTCATATATAACAACTCATTAAGTAATAAGTATTAAGGAATTTCCTTATTCCAGATCTACGCAGAAGCAAAGTGGCGCGAGGCCACAAAATGACACGCGAACCCTACAGACCACATCAAGACATCCCAAGGGTGCAGAAACCTATTTCCAGCACCCTCCCCTGCTACCTCGGGTGAGACCTCAGTGTATGCTCTGCGAGATGTTGCCCAAAGGGCCGGTAGCTGTGGGATTTGCTTGGCTAAATAACTCTTCCGAACCTAGGTCAGGCCCATATAAGCCAACAAATGGTTCCATTGTCGGGACCGGGTGTTGTTGGGAAAAGTATCTACTCAGAATGCCCCTATCCCACTAAGGTGTGACAGTGCCTTAGCAACAAACAAGGAAAACTACTTTCGTATTCTTCTTTATGAAATGTAAACGAAGAGGAATAGGATGAACTAACCTGTATCTTGCGCTAGTCCGTTGATCCAATCGCTCTCCTCTTTGACAGCTTCCAGCTACCTGCTCCCTTACTTGCCCAGCTTCACCAAGTTCCTGCAAGATCACAGAAGAGGAAAACTACACAAAGACATAGATTTACATTCATAACTAGCTTAGGATCAGATTTAAGCTAAACATGCAAATATAACAAAACATCATTGATACACAAGCATGTAGGAGAAACTCAAATAGTTTTATTGATATAACAAGAAGATCCAGGAGGAGATACAACCAAGTGAGTCCCGATCCAGCATCAACCTCCCAGCAAAGGAATCCCTTCTTCACCTCCAACAAAGCATAAATCACCCAATGCATTGATCTCTATCTCAAAACCAACAACAATTCTCTGCAAAGTACAAAATTCCAGCCTCTGGATCTCTGGGATGAGGGATCCATATATAGATGTATTCAAAGAGGATGAGTCAGCTTATGATTTGACTTGTGGCTTCTCTCTGTCAGTTCTTGCTTCCACTTGGAGACTGAGAGCCTCTTACTCATCCTTGGTCGAACTCAGTGAGGCAAGTGTCATTGGGGAAGATTCTGGAAGCTTCCATTGTCTGTCCACCTTGCGGAATGACACTACCATTTGTCATTTCCTGCTCAGCGCACCCTGGTAGTGCATTTAGGTGCGTTGCAATGCACCTAGCTAGTGTACTGGGGTGCTATGCAACGCAGGTAGCTAGTGGAACAGCTGAAATGATCTTGATTTGACTGATTCTGAGTAGTTTATGGTGGAGAACTTCTGGGAGAAGTTGTAATTGGTTGACCTTGTTCCTTTAGGGGTAGGAACAACACTTTTAGGGACTTAGGATCCCTTGGTTTATGGACATTTCATGCTTAGAGCTGTAAGGCACAAAAATGTCTATAACAGTTGCCCCCTAAAGTATGAGGCCGTTTATCGGGTGAAATGCTTTATTAGGAGGATCCGAAGTTCTTTCAATGCTGGGAGGAGACCTGTAATAAGATACAATACAATACATTATCTTCATATTGTTTTCATGATCTAGCTGAGGCGGGCATTCCCATGCTCAGCTTTATAAATTCATTTTTATGTACATAGGACAGACAATCATCTGATGGTAGACTGATGATTCTAATGAAGTCATCATCCTTTTGGTAGGATGATTATCTGTGCTGCAATGCTGTACATGTCAATGTTTTTATTTTTCCTGAATATATATCGCAGCCCGGATGGATGAAACTAGATCCAGGGTCCTCAATCTCGTCCGATCTTCACTCGAAGTACAAGTCGATCCATGTGAGAAATGTTTTGAAGTCGAACATGGAAAGACATCGCTTGATTACCAGTCGATGATGTAAACTGTTAACAAGCGCGAGAGGAATCACCGATAAGGATGATGACCCTTAAGGTACTGCAGTACAATTCACGTGGTGTGAATAAAGGACTTGGCGTTGAACACCACGCAAAATCTTTCGGTCGAAGGTCATTGATGTATACCTGTCGCCGGAAGTGAGAAACTTGCCATTGAGGCATGCAAGCTTCAAAGTACTGAATGGGGTGTTCCTAGATCAACTTCTTGGATAATGAGCTGATGTCGACAAGAAGTGATCCGTCAAAGGAGGACCTTGATGAATCCCACATCAATGACATGGAACGGAGAAAATGATTTTGATGGAGGTGAAAACAATCTGATGATATATGGTTCAGGATGGCGGTCATGAAGGAATGAAGTATAATGTATGGTAGTGGATGGAACACGGGTGACTTCTCTGGATGACTTCTCTTGAACATGTCGGTGACACTTATGTGATGGATTGGTAGCATTTACCCCAAATTTGGATGGTATGGCATGACCATGGTGATGTGACCGGTGAATGAAACAACCCAACCCGACTCAGGCACGGAGTGGAAGTGTCATGTTCAAGAGCGACTTGCTACCAATAAAGATTCTTTGAGTTTCTTCCCAATTTTTCCCAAGTCATTGCTGACTAGCACCTCTTTATTTTTGTCAAGCTTGAGGAGGATAACATATGCTTGTTCTATAATTTACCCTTTGGGCAAACCCATCGCTATGTTTTAACGAGCCTAGCGATAGTGAAACTCGTTCTTGTCTAAAGACAAGTTTGTCGCTATTAATGTTTTTAACGAGTTTAATGACAAAGATAACTCGGTCCTTTTCATTTTTAGAGAGTCTGAAAAGGTACGTAAAGGTAACTCCAAAATTCCTTTTTTGTCATCTAATCCCTTAAGTCCGAAAAAGTATAAAACAATACAGAAGGGATGAATTTTCGATAGTTTTAACGAGCCGAACAACACAAGCGCTCGATCTTTTTGTGCAATAATCCCTCAGGTCCAAAAAGATTAAAATCTAGAGGAGGGATAGCACTTCCGGTCGCTTTAACGAGCTGGAAGGCCAAAACTCAGCAATCTTTTCATGTTTTATGTGTCAGATGAAAAGAGCTTAAAGAAGACTCGTCTTTTGAGGAACGAGTGATAAAATGGATAGCAGCTGATTCCAGGTAAGGGTTGGAATTTTCCAAGCACGGCAGTGTCACAAGGATGGCTAGTGAAATCACTCTTCGCAGCTGTTCCTCAAAATGGGTAAACAATCAAATGGAGGTGAATGATTGGCCAATGGAAAAGTGGAGGTGACGGTGCAAACACGACCAAGGCTTTAATGGCTGATAATGCTACATTCACGATGGTTATTTACTGGAGGATAGTTCATTTTTTAACGAGCTTAAACGCGGATTGAAACACTTGCTCGGTCTTATGTTTATTTTTTAACGAGCTTGAACTATGTGCTAAAACTGCTCGATAATCCAGTCATATGATAAGAATGTCTCATATGAAACGGAAACATTTAGATTTTTGCCCCACATCCTTTCTTTATGCAAGTTAGGAAACGACTAATCCAAAAAACAGATAAATAACCGCTCTTTGCTTGCACTCCAAAAGGTTTGTATGGCCCCAGGTATAAAATACGATTTCAAGGTTACCCCTCAATTTGCAGACAAAACATTTTTTCTATCAGGAAAGGCCTACCTCTTTCAGGTTACCAAAGATTGTCTCATTCGCGTTACAAATGAAACACTTCCTCGCCGATGTCTACCAAAATAAACAAAGATGAGCAGAGATGCGCGCCACTCACATAACTTTGACAAGAGAATCTTTTTCTAGAATAACACCTCTTCCACTGACGGATGGGGTACAGACTAGTCATATTCTCCCGCGGAAACCTACCCTATACCCGAAGTTTTCCTGCCGAAGCAGGCCAGGACGCATGCCCCCTGGGTTTCAGTCATATCCCTCCGAATTACTCGCGCTCATCGGGAGGACGGACTGGGGGTTGAGACATTTCTTGCCTGAAGAGACCATTTAGGGATGGCATATGACTATTTGCTATGCGTGATCCGGGAAATGAAAGCTGGTCTACGAGCTTGACCACTCTTCCTTCGTGCGGAAAACAAATTACTCTAAAGAGTGAGGAGACAATGGCTCCCATGCAATAAATATAGTCTCACCCAAGGAGTAGATTGTAATCTAAGGGTCCTTGGACTACCATTACGTTCATTTGAACTGTCTTCCCTCTCAATGTTATGGGCACATTGGGAAGGATCCCTAAAGGTCGACTGGTTCCTTTATCAAAGCCTGTCAGATTTCTCATCTCAGGCGAAAGCGGTGGCGAACCAAGCACTTTCCAAGCAATAAAGGAAAGGATACTCACAGAAGCCCCCTCATATATGATGGTACCAGCCATGACCATTCTATATATTTGAACGATAATTCGGAATGGTACACTTGCTGGTAGGCGGGGTCTACCTAGTTGATTCCAGTCGAAGGAGACAACTAGGTTGCTTGGAGGTGGGACCGAGTAAACGGCCGGGTATGGCTCTGACGAACTTCCCTCCTACGGTAAAGGAACGGGTAAATTGTCCCCATGTTCGTCGGAGTCTGTGTTTATGAAGAGAATTTGGATGGTGTCATCCTTGTTCTCTCCCGTGACGGTATCATCCGAGGATACAACCTCTGAAGGCAATACCGGGTCAACTGCCGTTTCGACCTTTTGACTTTCATCTGGTATGGATTCAAATGGTTTATCTTCAATGTAGGTGCTTCGCTGACCACCTGAGCGGGGCAGCCAGGTTTTCAACTGGTGACGGACTCGGCAAGAGTTTTTTATATCGAGGAGGAAGTCGCAACGGTGAAACCGGACGATCTTCCAAAACTCTTTTAGCCTCGTCTAAGAAGGGACAACGGTGGATGGCATGATCGCCTTCGCACAGTTTACAGGGAAATCTAGCTTTCCCTTTTTGTCCTGTGGCTTCACTTTCACTAGTTGATGGTGTGCTGTCAACATGGCCATCAGAGGTTGACGACACCGGATTGTGCAAACGGGGAGACCAGTCCCTTAGTATCCGAGGGATGCAAGGACAATCTCTGTGAAAGTGGTCTCCCTTGCAAATGACACATGGCGATTTAGGCCTGGTCGGTGCAGTGTGTGGATTTTCGTTAGACGACACTCGTTTGCCCCCATTCGCTTTTGGCTCCTTCTTCTTCTTCTCTTTCTTCTTCTTTTCCTTCTTCTCTTTAGGAACTTGAATTTTGGCTTTGCCAGCCCCATCAAGCGAAGAGGAAGGAGGAGAGGAAGAATTAGAGGACGTAGAAGGTCGGTGGGTAACTCTGGACTGGTCTAACTGCTGATTCGATTGTTCAGGAATAGTGGTGTTCTGAACGACATTGGTTGAGAAGAGCCATACTGGCAAACCAATTGTCAGTCCTGGAAGCGACAATGTGGCCATATGGGGTGCACCAACATCTCCCCAAGAGGAGAAGGGACTAGGATTTCCACCAAAGGGAATTCCTTGGTTGGTAGACTCCATTTTCTCAACCTAAGATCAACGTAGGAAAAGGGTATGAATATTCCGTTTAAAATAAATTTTAAGACGCTTGGACACAATTTTTTTTTTAAATTTTGAAGAGTCGAGAAAAAACAAAAGATGACTCTAGTCTCCTTCGATTTTTAATGAGCCTGAAGTGACAAGTGCTCAGATGGACCTTTTCCGTTAAGGAGTCTGAAAAGGAACGAAAGGGACTGCTCTGGAGATCTAGGTAGAGGGTGTGCCAAACCAATCACAAAACTGCAGAATACGTTTTACTGTACGGCAGTCAATCTTCCCGAATGCTGTGTTCGGTGCATTGCGATCAGTAGGGCGGCCGACACGGATTCCTATGGATAAAAGGTTTTAAGCCTATAGGGGTCTCCCAATATATACTCGACGGTACGTGGGAGCACAATCCGTACTGGCACTTATCGTCTCACAGTGGAGGAATCACCCAACCATCAGTGAGGACAACAGTTACCAGGTTTTACGATGCCGGAACACGTCTCTAGCCTAGACCTCTATGTTGTGCGTTAAGTTCCAAAGCGTTGTTAGATTCATTCAATTTATTTTAAGTTGATCTTTCTTAGAAGTTTTCCTTTTGGGATCACCACGAGATGTAGATGTAATTCCTAAATGCAATCTAAAGATGATAAGCAAGCTTTTATCTCTTTTCACCAATGAAAATCCTAGCTACAAGGGGAAAAGAAAGACACAATCTTTTCTCAAAGAGCAAAGAGCACACTGTAAATGCACTTTTCCTAAATCAAGCCAAACAGACTATCAATATGAAAATGCACATATGCATGTATTTGTTTTCACTTTCTTAATATTGATGCCTAAAAAGAAAGTTGATGTACAAATCTGAATTTGCTTTCAAGTGAAAAACACAAACAAGCTTCTTTTCGAAATCAAAAAGGTAGAGAAGATTATGACACTTTATGATTTTGAAATAAACACTCGTTTCGACACTAGAAAGAGACAAATTCAAACCAAAGGTAAAAGTAAAAGTATAATCAACTGTCAACAATAAACAAACTTTCTCCTAAGATCAAAATCGACACTTACAACAGATCTAAATCTAAGGACGACAGTATGACTATTCTACCCTTTCAATGGAAAACTGTAAATGATGTAATAAACACACAAAGAACATCTACAGTCTTTTTGTACAAAGGAGGCGGAATTAAGGCAAAGAAAAGGGGTTTTCAGACAGGTACACACACTGATCACAGGCTGCAAAAATCAGAGACAAAACTGGACAAAATGAAGCAAAGAACCTCAGCTGCACAGGGCAAGGCTGATCAGTGCACCTGTTGCACAGAGAAACTGAATTGCAGCGCAGGTAGCCCTCTCGGGACATGCGTTGAAATGCAGAACCTCTTCACAGAGCCTGCGCTGGGGCAGAAACGAGACTTCTATCCGGGTTCTGGGTCACGGTTTGCAGTTTAATCTATGGATTTTGGCCAAGTAAAAACAATCAGTAAGGTACAATCAGAGGGATGATTTAAAGGAGGACTAAGAGCTATCACAAAGGGCAATCAGATCATTTGTGGATCAGTTGTTCAAATCATAAACAAATCCAATGAAAGGATTGAAGCAGCAGCTACTTTGCATTTGATAATGGCAAATGCAGTTCGATTGCTACTTCTGTGTTTATGAAACAAACAACAAGAGAAACACAAACAAACTAACTAGACACGATCCCCAGTAAAGTCGCCATTTTGTTGTTGTGAAAAGTATCTACTCAGAATGCCCCTATCCCACTAAGGTGTGACAGTGCCTTAGCAACAAACAAGGAAAACTACTTTCGTATTCTTCTTTATGAAATGTAAACGAAGAGGAATAGGATGAACTAACCTGTATCTTGCACTAGTCCGTTGATCCAATCGCTCTCCTCTTTGACAGCTTCCAACTACCTGCTCCCTTACTTGCCCAGCTTCACCAAGTTCCTGCAAGATCACAGAAGGGGAAAACTACACAAAGACATAGATTTACATTCATAACTAGCTGAGGATCAGATTTAAGCTAAACATGCAAATATAACAAAACATCATTGATACACAAGCATGTAGGAGAAACTCAAATAGTTTTATTGATATAACAAGAAGATCCAGGAGGAGATACAACCAAGTGAGTCCCGATCCAGCATCAACCTCCCAGCAAAGGAATCCCTTCTTCACCTCCAACAAAGCATAAATCACCCAATGCACTGATCTCTATCTCAAAACCAACAGGAATTCTCTGCAAAGTACAAAATTCCAGCCTCTGGATCTCTGGGATGAGGGATCCATATATAGATGTATGCAAAGAGGATGAGTCAGCTTATGATTTGACTTGTGGCTTCTCTCTGTTAGTTCTTGCTTCCACTTGGAGACTGAGAGCCTCTTACTCATCCTTGGTCGAACTCAGTGAGGCAAGTGTCATTGGGGAAGATTCTGGAAGCTTCCATTGTCTGTCCACCTCGCGGAATGACACTGCCATTTGTCATTTCCATCTCAGCGCACCCTGGTAGTGCATTTAGGTGTGTTGCAACGCACCTAGCTAGTGTACTGGGGTGCTATGCAACGTAGGTAGCTAGTGGAGCAGCTGAAATGATCCTGATTTGACTGATTCTGAGTAGTTTCTGGTGGAGAAATTCTGGGAGAAGCTGTAATTGGTTGACCTTGTTCCTTTAGGGGCAGGAACAACACTTTTAGGGACTTAGGATCCCTTGGTTTATGGACATTTCATGCTTAGAGCTGTAAGGCACAAAAATGTCTATAACACCGGGATCTGCCTAAGGGATGTCTGATGTCGGAACATTGGAATCTTATGGATAAAGAATTTGAGGATTGAGGGGATTAGGAGCGGTACAAGTTCATAGTACACCGATGTGCAAACTAGAGGTTAAAAATGACGAGTGCAATCCAGTTACCAGTATTCAAAGGGGCAGGAAGCGAAGATCCAGAACAATTTTGGTTCATGGTAACGATGGTATGGGAAGCATATGGAGTTATGGATGATAACATCAAAAAGGCTACCTTAGTTAGTGTGTTGCAGGACTAAGCGTTAACATGGTATATAAAGTACTCAAGCGATCACCCGAATGCAGAGAAAACAAAGATCCGAGCCGAATTGAAGAAAAATTTAGCCAGCCAAAGTTAAAAATGAAGTTGACATAGGGTTCAAGGAGATCATGATGATGCCTGGTGAAACCCCGTGGGATCTAGATCAGAGATTGAAAGGTAAAATCTGCAAGGTGAACATGACACTGTCAGATGCGCAGCACTACGCATGGTTTGTGGCATCATTGACACTACATCTGAGGATGGCTCTGTCACAACAAAATATCTCAACCTAGGCTGAAGCATTAGAGACAGCGATGACGTTGCATGAAACTCTGATACAGGATCCAGGGTTGGGAGTTCAGTAAATTCAAGCGCAGATACAAAACGTGTGTTTGGAAATGAAGAAATTAAAACAAGAATAGGCACCCTGCTCAAAATCTCGGGAGGAAGTGTGGTGTATAAAGTGTAGAAGCCAGAGGCATGATAAAGATCATTGTCTGGTCTTTGTAAATTATGTGGCAATGGGGGGACCAACACCATTACGACCAGAGGCACAAGTAGGCCCAAGCACGACAACCCTGCTCTGGTGTGAAATTTGTTAGGTGGGAGGAAAGAAAAACACGGACAACTGTCATCTACCGCGAAAATTCAACCAGACCCCCCAAAAACTATTTTGTAACTTTTGCATATCGGTGGGCCACGAGGAAAGAGACTGTCATAGTTATCAATTATTGATGGACTAGTCACTTGCCTACAGAATGTAGATTGAGGCGCGAGGTCAGGATCTAGCCATGGCGATAGCGCATGGTGGGTTCCAGTGATGTGGACAAGGACGAGGCGGAATGGGGCCATGAAGGGGTTGGGGGCAGCTAATCTATTACAACTGCAGAGGACCAAGACACTATGCGTGGGACTGTACCAACCTGACCAGAATATCATGCCCTTACTGTGAATAATTTGATCATGAGTTGATAGATTGCCCCACATTGATAGCGCAGATTCGTGAAAAAAGGGTAGCACAACCTACGATGACATGGAACATGTAGATGATGAGGTCCGAACGTTGGGAGGAAGACCCCAATGTGAACATGGTACTCAGAAGTGGCACGGTCATAGGAAAGGATAAGGGGAAACTAACCAAGGAAGACATAGGGGTTCGTAAGGAGACATATATGGAAGCTAGGGAAAGCTTCGCATAGGTCTCTACCCTAGGTAGTAGGGATCAACCTGAGCCGGAGAGGGATCCCTCGATGCTGACTACCTTTTTAGAGACATGCATGGAATTACTTCATGACAATGGGGTGATTAAGGGCTTGTAAGAACTGATAAATATGTGCATAGGGTCGAATGAACTTCGCGTGGTCTGAAAATTAGGAAAACATGTGTCACGGACTAAGTAGGAAACGCGATTAATGACGTAGATTGGCGACTATGAGATGGATCAGATCATTCTGGACTTGGGCTCAGATGAAAATGTACTACCTAAACAGATTTTGGAGCACATGGGAAAGCCCACACTACAATGGTCTCCTATTCAATTGTGGATGGAGAACCAAAAAAAAATCCTGCCCATGGGAAGACTGCAAGGAATTACGGTAGATATAGAAGGTGTGAGCACCCGGACAAACTTTGAAGTAATAGAAATTGTGGATGAAAGTAGCCCTTACCCTGTGTTGTTGGGGATAGACTGGGCCAACAATATGAATAGGGTTATTAATTTACAGAAGCAGAAAATGATATTTGAGAAGAAGTCGCTCCACATAATCATTCCACTAGATCTGGCTGAATAGCCACGTTACACTGAACCCGTGTGCAACGAAAGAAGTGATGATGAATTAGATTGTATTTACAAAATTTCTGCACAAAATTTAGAGTGGGTCAAGCCAACGGAGGAATGGAGAATATCGTGGGGGCATGCGGAGTCTTGTACCGAAGATTCAGATGAAGAAGATGAGCGATGGCATAATTGGTTGAACATGTTACACTGTAATATGATGACTAAATCATTGTATTGCGTTAGAGATTAGGATTTCAAACTACAGATGTATGATGTGCTGATAGAAGTAGATGAATTCCTGGCCAAGTTTGAAAGCGTGGTACCAGAGCACCAACGGTTTGATGCATTGAGATGGGCATGGCGCGCAACACCTGCGTGTTGGTGGGGCACACATGAAGGAACCTTCGAAAATTGGCACGACTGCGGACGCGTGATGCAGAGAAGATTTGGGAGGCTAGAACTATGAGTAACTGAGAAATACGATGGACGAGATGATCCGCACATGCACCTTACCAGATGGGTCCAAGCCTATGGAGAGGAGCCTCAACCAGAGTGGGTACACTTATTTTATCATACCCTGGATGTCATTCCAAGGAACTGGTATAATGAAACAGAGCTCCGACATGGCATAGGTGAGTGGGATATCTTGCACGAAGGGTTCTTGTCAACATTCCTTTTTGAAGATCAGTGGATGGATATGGTGGACGACGTGTTGCAGATTTTGAAGGCCACTATTTTCAAAATACCACTAGAACCAGAAGAAATTGTGCAGCCAGACTAGTCGCGACAGCTGAGCCAGGCTCTGGAATGTTACAATGTGCAAGTAGAAGATGATGAGGATGACCCTAGAAACATCAATATTCCAGAAATAGAGGAGAATCATTTTTGAGCATTGGAAAAAGTATGTATTTATCATTTATTTCTTTATCTTTTCCTTTAAATCACAAAATCTTTACATTCTAAGATGGTAATATGTTAAAGAATTATGATAGAATTAAGGAGATTTGTGATTGGTGCAAAATGACTAATTATTGTCTTTTTCTATGCAGAAAGTGAAGAAAATGGGAAATCACTATTTAGGAGGAAAAGACAAAGCAGAACTAACTATTGTCCCTTTGACAGGAAGCCATATCCAGACGAGGAGATCAAGATCAGAGCGCATGACCCAGGAAAAGGAAGAGGAAACGCGATATCAGCGCAAGAAGACAAAACGAGAACTAAAGATCAAAGATGTAGAAAATCCCTTGGGATCCTTTGATCCCAAGGGATAACTATTTCAAGGCTTCTCGATACTCTTGATACTTCCGCCTGGCCATTATAAAAATGGACAGTGCTAGTAGCCCAGGGGATAGGGATTTATTGTCAATTTGTAGAACTTATTGTTGTACTCTTAACTTTGATCATCGACTCTCTTTAAAAAGATATAGTTGTAACTCTGCCATTTATGATTAATATATAACTCAGTTGTTGTTCCATTATCTGATCCTGGAGTAACCGCAGCAGTGCTTCCCTGGTGGCTAAGGGCCCGATGCTAGTGGATCACTTGCTTCTTGTATCATTATTTTATGATTACATTCATGTGTGGTTTTATTTTCTTTGCATTTACTTAACTTCCTTTATTTAGTAATCTTTCGTTTCTGAACATTTCATTGAATTTCTTTGTTATATTGAAATCGTAATTGGATAGCAAGATTGTTATTTACAACCAAAAATGTTATGTTGTTCCTTTTGAAACAATATTGCATTGTCTAATTCGGATTATGCTGTTCATTTACAGTCACTATTGTTGTTCATTTACAGATTGATATTGTTGTGCATTTATAGTTGTGATTTTTGTTCATTTAGCTACGGTTCACTTACAATTGTGATTATTGTTCATTTAGTTAACCATTTTTCCAGTATAACTGCAATTATTGTTCCTTTATAACTAAGGTTAATGTCCATTATGCTTGAATAAGATTACTGATTCAATTACTCTAGATTCACTGTGTGTTTACACTTAATTAAGTTTGCTGTTAAATTTCTATAGATTTACTTCGATTTGTTGTTCCTTTCTCAAATTGTTGTTCACTGCCTTTAATAGTAAATATTGTTGTTTACTTCCTTTCGGTTAAGATTGTTTCTCAATTCAGTTCTATAGATTAAGCTTTGTTGTTTGATCTTTTCAATAGATTAGTCGTTGTTCCTTTTCTACTAATTGAATTGTTATCTCCAACATTTTCTTTGGTGTGGATAGAAAGATCTACAACTATAACAAACATTTACTACTGTTGTCTAGTTCTCAGATTGAGATCTTGTATGTGATTGATTTTCATTTACATCAGTTTACAGGGGAAAGAGTTATCATTGCCGCATCCTTGACTGATGATTTTTGTAGTTTCTTGAGTGAATGATTTAGTTACAATGCATTTAAGTTTCTTGCAATTACAATTAGATTCCGTTTCTAGCATTCATTTACTTTTATGAGCACTATACTACAAGCATTACTCTTGAACAAGTGCCCGCCTGAGATGGAGTACACTCTTGAGATAAAAATCATACCTGGATTGATAATTAATGTAGGGTAAATAGGGGTTAAAAGACACCTTTTTATCGCTCAACATTTTGGTGTCGTTGCTAGGAAGAGTGTAGCCATTTATTTCTTTTGAAAAGAGAGTAGTGTAAGTACTTGCTAGGAGAGAGTTGGGTTTTAAAAATGGAAGGTAAGAACCTCGTACGGAGCATGTAACAGCCTTGCTCCCTGCTCGCTTTACTGTAGATTTGTTATTCTAGGTAGAAATAAGTATTTGATTTGTGTGCATGACTAAGCAGAAAAAGCCTGAAAGGAATCCTAAACCACTACCCAAACCTGATAAAGCTAAGGGACCGGTGACCCTTGGCCGATCGACCTTTATAGACGAAATCCTTAAAAAAGAAGAATCTTAGCTATCAGTAGGACCTAGAAACGCTGCTTCTAGACAACCTACTAGTTTCCTTCGGGCCACAGAATCATCATCTGTAGCCTTTTCTGAGGTGCACAGCCAAACATAGGAGCAAGATTTTCAAGAAATTGAGAATTATAGCCCAAAATTGTTACAAGAAGGGAACCTTAGTAATCTCTGTGAAGGAAGAGGAGAAACAGGGGAAACTGAAGAACCAAGATATCCTCTTGGAATAGTTCAGCCATTAAGCATCCCAGATAAGGGAAGTGTTGTCAACATCATCCAGAACAAATCTGAAGAACCTGAAGAGCTAAGATCCCCCCAGACATTAATTCAGCGAGGAACTCTCATCATCCCAGACAAAAGAAGTGCTGTTAAGGCCATTCCTATTCCTTCTAGCCATCCTAGGAAT
This sequence comes from Pinus tabuliformis, assembly GCA_031772625.1. Taxonomy (NCBI): domain Eukaryota; kingdom Viridiplantae; phylum Streptophyta; class Pinopsida; order Pinales; family Pinaceae; genus Pinus; species Pinus tabuliformis. The sequence goes on from CM062804.1 coordinate 661,674,071, forward strand.
ACCCTCCTAGAAATCCCAGAAGGATATTCGCACATATTTGACCAAATGGCCCAAAACCAACAAACCCCCCAAACCTCCACACTGCAATATCCCATTGTAGATACTGCAGCCAATGCACCTATGAAGGCCATTCCTCTCTAGCATATTCCCACATTCCATGGCCTAACATCGGAAGATCCAGATGCATTTTTTTTTGAATTCGATGTACTGTGCTGGGGGTATGACTATACCACCGATCCCCAAAAGCTAAAATTATTTCCCTCTACATTAAAAGGGGCTGCTTTACGATGGTTTATGGGGTTAGGTGGAGGTGTTATAAACAACTGGGATCAGATGAAAGGTGCTTTTCTGAAGAAATATCAGGATTATTGTAGGTCTAGAGAATTAAAGGATGAAATATTTTAGATGATAGCTAGACCTAATGAGACACTAGAAGAATATGTTGAATGTTTTCAGTATAATCCTCAGAGATCTCCTTATGCATCATTACCCTTACATGACAATGTATTAAAAACGACATTAATTAAAGGGTTGAAGGAACAATGGGTTGAAACACTAAATATTATTCGAAAAGGTGACATCGATAAAAAAAATTTGCTGACATTATTGATTTATGCATCAGGAGTTCACGAGGCAGTACAAGGCTAAAACCAGCAGAACATGACATGCTCACAAGGGACAGCAAGATCTCCGGTGGAGGAGTAACCCGCACAGAAATCAAGAATTTACTGGAGAATTTCAAAACTGATATATTGGGGACTCTGACAACGCAGCTCGATATTATGCAAGAAAAACAGAAACAAGTAGAAGCAGAGAAAAATCTGGCAATATTCTGCCCTAGATGCAAAAAGAAACATAGCCACAAAGAGTGCCCAATGGATGTAGTTCAAGTCTGTGCTATCTGTACAAAAGATCACTCCACAGATAACTGCCCCTCACTCTCGGGTTTGAAAGCAGTATACAAAGAAGTGGAAGAAGAATCAGAACCGGTGTACCTACTTAATCAGCGTCGTCAATGGTAACCACAACAACTAGGTATGCCCTCCGATCCATCTTCTTCTTTCCAACCTCCACAATATCATACTCAACAATATAATACAATGTGGCAAAATCATCCTCCCTTTTCAAACTGGTCACAACAACCATTTCCTTCACCATGGCCAAATCAAACAAGGCAACCTAATTGGCCAAATTTTCCCTACTCTTCACCATATTGGCAAAACAATGCATATCCAACGCCATGGTCCCCTCCCAGTTCGCAGATTCAAGCCTGGCAGACAAACTGGCAAAGACTGATGAATCAGCTAGCAAGAACCATTCCACTCCCTCAACCTACACTGCTAGCGCCATATACACTACAACAAAACCCCCAGTCCAACTTAATACCACAACTCCCAGACCAACCCAACTTGAACCCAAATAATAGACCAGTTCAATCTATTCAAATAATTGAAACACTAGAACTAGAAACCGATGTAAAGGAGTGCAATGACCTTCAGTTAAGGTCTGGGTGCATTATAGAAACCGAGGGAGATAAAAATTCTCAAGTTGAAAATTAGTTACTCGTAGAACAACCATGACGAGAAGAGGATGTGGTCCGACAACAAACTCACCATCAAGCAATCACGTCTTGTCCTCCATTCCTAGAATGATTAATCATACCATGGCCTATATAACATCTTGACTTTGATATTCTGAGAGAACTTAGAAATTTGTGTATAAAAATCCCACTCCTCCAAGCTATCCAAGATATCCCAATATATGCAAAAACCATCAAAGAGTTATGTATAAGGAAGCCAAAGAGGAGAATAACAATTAACCCAACAGTCCAAGTAGTTGGCACCCTATCTAATCTATTATCAGGAAGAGAAACACCTGTCAAATATAAATACCCAGGGAATCCAATAGTGACAGTGCAAATCAATGGACAAACCTTTTCAAATGCCCTAGTTGATTAATGGGCTGCAATTAATATTTTAACAACCACCACTTGTCAAAAACTGCGCATTACATCAGTGGAACCAACCTCCACCTTATTAGAACTGGCTAACTGATCAGTAGTTAGGCCAGAAGATACACTACATGATGTAATGGTATCCATAAATTCCTGGGAATACCCTGCTGACTTCCTGATAATCAATCCAAAAAACTGACTCGATGGACACCCATTAATCTTAGGTAGACCTTGGCTTGCAATTGCTGATGCTTACATTGGCTACCGACAAGGCAGTATGACTATAACTAGAGGGAGTAATATCAAGAATCTAGCTCTATACCCTCCAGCCCAGCCAAGTGTAACAATAATAAAAACTAACAAGAAACCTGTATCATACCTCACAGAAAACATTAGGTCCCCATTAACCATAGAAGATGCCCTCAATTTTAAAGATCAAACAGAGGATGATGTTATTAACAACTTCATTAACCAATTTGAATCCAGATCCCATGTACAATGTCACATGATAGAGGCAACATTTGACAATGAACTAGAAGAAGATCCACTCAAAGGCACTCATGACCAATCAATACCCACTACTTATGTTTCAAACAAAAAAACTATAGAGATTGAGCCAAGAAAAACCTTGAACATTAACAATAACCTGACTCCTGAACAAGAAGAAAAGCTGGTCCAACTACTGAGAAAATATAAGGAAGCTTTTGCATGGGATTATCCAGACATGAAAGGAATTGATCCCCAACTGTGTATGCACCACATTTATAAAGAAAAGGATGTTAGACCCGTTCGCCAACCCCAATGGAGACTCAACCCTCACCTAAAAGATATTGTGCAAGCTGAATTACAAAAACTTTTGAATGTTAACTTTATTTATCCAATCTCCGATAACAAGTGGGTCTCTCCACTAGTAGTGGTACCAAAGAAGAATGGAAAGTGGAGGATTTGTGTAGATTACAGAGAATTAAACAAAGAAGCCTAGGAAGACCACTTTCCCCTTCCATTCATTGATAAGGTATTAGACACATTAGCAAGAAAGAAATTATTTTCTTTCTTGGATGGCTTCAGTGGATAGAATTAGATTCAGATTGCCCCTGAAGGCTAGGATAAAACTACTTTCACCTGTCCTTGGGGAAAATTTGCTTACAGAGTCCTACCCTTTGGCCTATGCAATGCCCCTGCCACATTTCAGAGGGCCATCTTCAACATATTTTTAGATTTAATAAATGAAGGGCTCGAGGTATATATGGATGATTTCACACCATATGGAGATGATTTTGAGCTAGCACTAGACATATTGGAAAAGGTGCTGCAACGATGTATCACCACCAGGCTCTACTTGAGCCATGAAAAGTGCTATATGATGATGACCAAAGGGCTCATCGTAGGTCATTATATCTCAGAAGCTGGAATACAGGTAGATCCGACCAAAAGTCAAATAATTTTGTTAATACCTACTCCTACCACACAAACAGAGGTACGGAGTTTTCTAGGATTTTATAGTTATTATAGGAGATTCATAGAACATTTTTCTCAAATAGCTGCACCTCTATACACACTGATATGGAATGTTCATTTCATTTGGACAGATAAATGCGACCGTGCTTTTGAGGATCTGAAAAAGCTTGTGTTAACAGCACCGGTGCTCAAAGGCCTAAATTGGGACCTGCCATTTCAAATTTCATTGGATGCTTCAGACACAACTATTGGAGCAGTCCTTGGGAAGGAAGAAGACAAAAAACCGTATGCAATTTATTATATTAGCAAGAATTTGTCTCCTACTGAGTTAAACTATACCATTACTGAAAAAGAGTTTTTAGCTGTAATACATGATGTAAATAAATTTAGGCATTATATCATTGGATATCCTATTGTTTTGTATACAAATAACTCTACCATAAAATATTTAGCAAATAAACCTATTACAAACGGTAGAGTAACAATATGGTTGATTTTATTGCAGGAATTTGACATCACAATAAAAGATTGACCTAGGAAAGAAAATCCTGTAGCTGATTTTGTCTCATGAATGCTGAAGCCAGCAGACGCAGAAGTAGTCGAAGATCAATTCCCAGATGAACATTTGTTTGTTGTTACTGTTAAGACACCCTGGTATGCTGATGTTGCAAATTATTTAGTAGTAGGCAAATTACCAAAGCATCTAACCCCCAATGAACGAAAATAGATTGTGCAACGTAGTAACCGATTTTCTTGGATTGGGGGCTAATCATTTCATACAGGGGCAGATATGCACATCAGAAGATGCATCAGTGAAGACAAAATATTTGACATTCTGAAACCCTATTATGACGGACCGTGTGGTAGACATTTCGTAGATCCAAGGACTAGTCACAAGGTTTTGCAAACAGGTTATTACTGGTCCACAATCTTTAAAGACGCTAAGAAATTTGTTCAAGCCTGTGACAGTTGCCAAAGAGCAAGACGCCCTGGACAGTTCGATGAAATGCCTTTAAACCCATAGTTAGTAATCGAACCATTTGAGCATTGGGTGCTCGATTTTGCTGGTCCGATCAACCCATCATCAAATCAGAAAACATATATTCTAGTAGCAACAGAGTATGTTACAAAATGGGTTGAAGAAGAGGCACTTCCAAGAGCTACAGAGGACTCTGTGATTCATTTCTTGTTCCAAATATTTGTGCGATATGGCCTCCCAAGGGACATAATCACGGATGGAGGATTATAATTTGCAGGTAATAAGATTGTTGTAACATTAAAAAATTATCACATTCAGCACAACATTACCACTCCTTATCACCCACAGGAAAATGGCCAAGTAGAGAGCACGAATAAAGTGATAGAGGCAATATTGACAAAAGCCATTACATCACACAGGCGTGATTGGGCTTCAATATTTCCAGAGCCTTGTGGGCATATCGAACAAAATGGAGAAACACCACCAGTTATTCACCATATCAGCTAGTATTTGGAAAGGAACCCATCTTTCCAATAGAGTTCGAAATACAAACATTAAGAACAACATAGGAGATTGGTCTGGATTTAAATGAAGCCCAGACTAACAGATTAAAGAAAATTAATGAGCTAGATGAAATCAGGCTCTCGACTCTTCAACACACTGCATTAATCCAACAACAGAAAGAAAAATGGCACGACGCCCTGATCAAAAAGAGAATCTTCCATGAAGGAGATTGGGCACTCCTATACGATTCCAGGTTTCAGGATTTTCTAGGAAAGCTTAACACTCGATGGCTTGGACCGTATGAAATCCAAAAAGTGCATGACAATGGCACCATTACTTTGACTACTATTGATGGATCTGGACATACCTTTAAAGAAAATGGCCACTGAGTGAAATTGTACCATAAACTGATTACTCGAGAGTCCTTTTATCAACAACACCAAGAAGATTCTGATATGCAGATTATTGCTGAGGAAAATAATCCTTCCTCGGCTTTGGTTCACTAAATAATTTCATTTATTTTAAACTTTGTACATAAGTTTTTCTTTTCTGCTTGTATAAACTACTTTTTGTATAGATTTTTCCATTTCTGCATTTTTTTGCATTCTGTTGTTCCTTTCCAAAGGGACGACATTTCTGCCTTTTTGCTGTTCCTTTCCGAAGGAACAACACTTTTCCATTTTGTTGTTCCTTTCTGAAAGAGCAACATTTCCGCCTTTTTGATGTTCCTTTCTGAAGGAACAACACTTTTGCCTTTTGTTGTTACTTTCTGAAGGAATAACATTTCCGCCATTTTGTTGTTCCTTTCTGAAGGAACAACACTTTTGCATTTTGCTGTTCCTTTCCGAAGGAACAGCATTTCTACCTTTCTGCTATTCTTTTCCGAAGGAACAACAATTTTGCATTTTGTTGTTCCTTTCCAAAGGAACAACATTTCCACCTTTTTTTTTTTCCTTTCTGAAGGAACAACACTTTTTCATTTTTTTGTTCATTTCCAAAGGAACAACATATCTGCCTTTTTGCTGTTCCTTTCCGAATGAACAACACTTTTGCATTTTTGTTCCTTTCCAAAGGAACAACATTTCTACCTTTTTTCTGTTCCTTTCCAAAGGAACATCACTTTCGCATTTTGTTGTTCCTTTCCGAAGGAACATCATTTCCGCCTTTTTGCTGTTCCTTTCCGAAGAAACAACACTTTTGCGTTTTGCTGTTCTTTTCCGAAGGAACAACATTTCCACATTTTTGTTGTTCCTTTCTGAAGGAACAACACTTTTGTTTTTCTACTGTTCCTTTCTGAAGGAACAAAACTTTCATATTTTTTTTGTTCCTTTACAAAGGAACAACATTTCCGCATTTTTTCTATTCCTTTCCAAAGGAACAACACTTTCATTTTTGTTGTTCCTTTATGAAGGAACAACACTTTCATTTTTTGTTGTTCCCTCCTGAAGGAACAACATTTCCGCATTTTTGTCATTCCTTTCCAAAGGAACAACACTTCCGCTAGATTGTTTTGCCATTCCCATTAAAGGAACAATCCTCCTTTGCATTTTTTTCTTTCTACTACTCTTTCTGAAGGAACATCAGTTTTCCTTTTGGATGATCTTAGGCTGTTCCACCAAAGGACCGGTATTTTATTTTCCACTTGCTTTATTTGCTGTTCCATTTAAGGAATAGTTGCTATTCCTCTTAAGGAATAACAGCTTTGAGTGTATTTTTTTCCTTTGCTTGCTATTCCTCTTAATGGAACCATGGTTTTTGTGTGCAGATGTTCTTTTGTTGTCCCTCTTAAAGAACAACATCTGTTCCACCTAAGGAACAACACTTTTTGAGTGAATTTTTTTGTTTTTGTGTGTGTGTGTGTCTCATCATTTATAGGATTTTTGTGAATGATGGTTCATTTAAGGCATAACTATACATTTATGCAAGAACACAAAAACTAGAGGATACTGAAATCAACAAACCAATTATCTTTAGAAAAATTTCTTTGAATCGATAAAGAAAAAAGAGGAAAGGACACAACTATTTATGTCACTTTGCTGTCTTTATTTTCACTAAAACCAATTTTATTGATTATTTTTATCATGTTGGTTCTTTCTTAAAACTTCATAATTCTCTTTGATCATTATTATTGAATAAGAATAAGGGCATATTTTCTTCTATTGAGATGTTCAGACTTCTTCCACCATCCCTACTCTTAAGGAGTGTTGAGCCACCCTCTGTATATAAATAGGAAAGTGCTATATAAAAGAAAAGGAAAAAAAGAGAAAAATATATATCTATATGGTTATTAACATGATTTGTCAGATGAAGGATAGGGGGTCTCATCAATATCCAGCCTACCATGATCGTAAGGAAGCAAGTGAAGTGGAATTCCCACTATGGCCACCACACTAGGGATATGATCCAAGAGGCATATCAGAAAAATAAAAACGTCCCTGGAACATGAGGTCTCATCACGAGCCGACCTGCCCACCTTTCACTCCTTCCTAGTGAATGGCATTCTGATTCATTTGGTTACCAAGCCAGTACAATGGCCTCCATTCTGACATTGCACAACACTTTCCTAGGCATACACAAAGGATTATGGTTCCAAGGGTAAACAAGCAACTCTGTCAAGGTTATGGACACATGTGGGCAACAGATCTCTACTGATGCTATTGAAGTCATACTTTTCATATACCAATAGTCATTTTAAACCCTTATTCTTATATCTTTATATTGATTTCAAATGATATTATGTTATATAACCCTTTTGAACCTTTTATACATGTAAAATCATTTATAAATCGATCATAATAGTTAAAGTGGATAATGACCGCATAAGAACTTTTACTTACGTCAGCTGTCCTATCCTCTGTTTTTTGCATCATATCACGGCATTTCCATATCTATTTGTGATTTCCATCATAAGCCTCGATTTCAGTAATCCGTTGATTTTTGTAATCATGTCATGGATATATATGTCGTTCCTTTTTTTTACTGTACGACTATAGTCCAACACACTGATCCTTTATTTGCAAGCCGAGGATAGCCTTTCACATTTTAGGGGGGCATCTGTGACCTCCATAATACACTGACATATGTGTCAATTCCTTATTTGGAGGTACTATGACTCCATCAAAACTCGGGAATAGCAAGTTTAATGTTATTGATATTTCCCAATATGCACAACTTGCTATTCCATCGCCATTTCTGTGTTTTTTCTCTGTAAAAATTTAGCAGTGTGCTAAAGCTTGAATAGCTTGTTGTTCCATCACCATTTCTGTGTTTTTGTTTTGTAAAACTTTAACAGTGTGCTAAAGCTTGAACAACTTGTTGTTCCATAGCCATTTCTATGTTTTTTCTCTGAAAAAGTAACAGTGTCCTAAGCTTGAACAAAATGGGAGGCAGATCCATACATAGTGAACCGCAGGTGTTAATGATCTCTGTCACTGCACGCGAAATTTTAATGAGAGCTGGATGGATTTCCTACCTTAACTGACTACAATAGTCTAATGAGACGGTGGCCATTGAATTTCTACAGAATTTACAGGAGGATCATTCTATGGCGAGGGGAAAAATAACAGTAACAGATGTGATAATTGCTGAAGTATCGGGACTACCAGCTATTGGACCAGTATGGACCCAGAAAAGAGTAAGACTTCAAGACACTGTAACCACCATCCGGGATGAAGGACAAAGCCTTACTATCAAAGGAAAATGAGTCCTGCCTACAACCCTGGGAGAACCATGGGCGGAATTAGCTAAGATTGTGCAAAGCTACATCGGCAGAAAAGACGTAGTAAGACCATGCCATCTCAAGCTGTTAGCTGTATTAAAACAAAAATGTGCTGTGAATTTGTCTGCATACTTAAATTCTTTATTGCATGATGCTGCTCAAAGTATGAGAAAATCTCAACATGTAGAAATGGTAGTAAGTCATCATGGCTTAATTCGGCTAATAGTCAGTTATAGTCTCGCTCAACAGCAGAGCACTTGGGAAGAATTGATATTCTCAATAGATGGGGGATTGGCCTTACCAGCGCCAAAATGAAAAATAACTGATAGCACACTAATGAGACCATAGAAACGTAGACAGCCCGCTAGATTGGGGAGAAGCAGAGGGATGTTGGGAAACCCCCAAGAAAATAGCAGCCAACCATTTGAGATATATGACTCAGAGGATGAGCAACCCCCACAACTTAAAGGAGGGGAAAATGAAGAAGAAGAATTAGAAGAAAATGAAGAAGAGGAACCAGAAGAGGAAACTGAGCACTTTGGCGAGGAAGAAGGGGAGGAAGCAGAGCAACCCAATGAAAGCCCATTACAAAACCCTCTGTAAGAAGATGAATTGGCCCAAATTTTGGCCAACATGGGCGAATACATCTAGCCCCACAGCCCACTCAACCTTGACATTGAGGCAGGACCATCACAAGAGAACTTTGCTCACAATAAGAGTGCATCTGAGGAGATGGATGATGAGGAAGAAGAAGAAAGGCAATCACAGGAACACTCTACACACAGTAAGAGTGCCTCCGGAGAAATGAATGACAAAGAAGAAATAGAAGCAGAAGCCGCTCAGGAAATAGAAAATCAAACTAGCGTTTTTACCCCTAAGAAACCAGATTAGCAAGATGAGAACACTGAAGAAGTGTTCCAAGTACAAAACATGGAAATAAGCTAGGGTGAGGGTACAATCCCTGCAAAACAAAGCCTAGGCCTAAGAAAAGAAACAATTGTTCCTTCGAAGAAAATGAATGAAATCAAAAGGCTACGGAAGGAACAATAGAGGCTACTAAATGTAGTTAAACAACTCAGACAACAAATAAGGGGTCTAAAATTGGAGAGAATCTAAAAAAGAACCCCTGGAACAAAGGATGTGGCCGCCCAGATGAAACCCCATAAAATGAATACCAAAAGGACTCAAACCGAACCCATTATCATTCAGGACCACAAGGAACATCATGCAGCTGTTACAAACGTAGAGGCCTAAACAGAACACAAACTAGTCTGTAATAAGGACGTCCAAACAGACGCATCATCCTTTAGCATCACAACCGACTGGACAGTTCATGAGAAGGAAACGCAAACTATAGGAACCAGATGTCGCAATAAGGAGATCCAGGTAGATCTCCAACCCAAAAATGTTTTGATGGACAATGATCCGGGGATAGTGGGACTTCAAAAGGATCTGGCATAGCCCCAACAAATGATAGAAAAGCTCACAGAGGAAACTGTTCGTCAGGAGAAATATCAATAGTTACAGCAGCAAGTAAAGAACATTAATGCATTGGAGAGCGAGGCTTTCGATACATGTCAGAGGGTAGAGGAAAAAGTTAAAAAGGTAACCAATAGACTAGACACAGTTATGAGTCAAATGGAGAGCCTATGTTCTCTATATACTGATGTTCTAGCATGTAGGGCACTTGCCAAAAATTACGCTTTGTTTTTTATGAAAAAGTACTTACAATTAAAAATTAAGGTTGTCAAGGCAGGGGTGCCTATACAGTTAAACACTATTGATGATTTTACAAATTGTTGTAAACATTATGGCGTGAAAGTCCAGCGATTGCTATGTGAGTTTTATTTGCATAATCTTGTGTTGGATGGTGAAAGGGAAGAGAACCCTAGTCCTTTTGTGGGTGATATCCAACTTCAAACATTCATCTCTTTTGTTGTTAACCAGATAAAGTGGCTTAAAGCCCATAGTACCTTTCAGAGACAGGAGAACATATTAGATCTGTGGATAAGGGGTGAACCAAGAAACCCATTGCAACTGTGGAATAAGCATAGAAGCTCAATGAGAAAGAAGGGTGCAATCCAGACATTGGGACCCATTCACACAACAGTTGTCTAGAAATGGGTAGAATACTTACTAGCCATCAAAGAGCTTGCCATAGCAGCAGCCAAACTCTGATATAAGATTTCCTATCAGAATGTTCAAGAAAGAGAGCCATTCAATTACAAAAATTTTAAGCTAGCTATTGATCGCCTGGTTACCTATGGTAACCTCATCTTGAGAGAAGGCCTGTATTGGTTAGGCTGTAGGTTTCGAAGTCCAATCACCTAGTATCCTGCACCAAGGTATAATGCCTTATATGAATTTCCTCAAGGCCAAACAGAGCATATTTTTGAAGTTTTAGCTAGAAACCATGGTTTTAGACCACTGTGTGAAAATCCTTCTCTAGCCTATTCCCTAACTGCCTTGCATGTCAAGTACAATGTTTTCATGAGGGCATGAAAAAGGGTAAGCAAGGGGGTGCATTGAGAATTGGAAAAGGTATGTATTTATCATTTATTTCTTTTTCTTTTCCTTTAAATCACAACTTCTTTACATTCTAAGATGGCAATATGTTAAAGAATTATGGTAGAATTAAGGATATTTGTGATTGGTGCAAAATGACTAATTATTGTCTTTTCCTATGCAGAAAGTGAAGAAAATGGGAAATCACTATTCAGGAGGAAAGGAAAACGTAGAACCAATTCCTATCCCTTTGACAGGAAGCCGTATCCAGACGAGGAGATTAATATCGGAGTGCATGACCCAGGAAAAGGAAGAGGAAACGTGGTATCAATGCAAGAAGACAAAATGATAACTAAAGATCAAAGATGTAGTGAATCCCTCAAGATCCTTTGATCCTGAGGGATTGTTGTTTCAAGGCTTATCGATACTCTTGATACTTCCACCTGGCCATTATGAAAAGGGACAGCACTGGTATCCCAGGGGGTGGATTTATTGTCAATTTGTAGAAATTATTGTTGTAATCTTAACTTTGATCATCGACTCTCTTTATAGAGAGATAGTTGTAACTTTGCCATTTATGATTAATATATAACTCAGTTGTTGTTCAATTATTTGATCATGGAGTAACCATAGCAGTGCTTCCCTGGTGGCTAAGGGCCCGGCCCTAGTAGATCACTTGCTTCCTGTATGATTATTTTATGATTACAGTTGTGTGTGGTTTGATTTTATTTGCATTTCCTTAACTTTCCTTATTTAGTAATCTTTCGTTTCCGAACATTTCATTGAATTTCTCTGTTATATTGAAATCGTAATTGGATAGCGAGATTGTTATTAGCAACCGAAAATGTTATGTTTTTCCTTTTGAAACAATATTGCATTGTTTAATTCAGATTCTATTATTCATTTACAATCATTATCACTGTTCATTTATAGATTGATATTGCTATGCATTTATAATTGTGATTGTTGTTCATTTAGCTACGGTTCACTTACAATTGTGATTATTGTTCATTTAGTTAACTGTTGTTCCATTATAACTGCAATTGTCATTCCTTTATAACTGAGGTTAATGTCCATTTTGCTAGAATAAGATTACTGATTCAATTACTCTAGATTCACTATGTGTTTACACTTAATTAAGTTTGTTGTTCGATTTCTGTAGATTTTCTTTGGTTTGTTGTTCCTTTCTCAGATTGTTGTTCACTGCATTTATTAGTAAAGATTGTTGTTCAATTCCTTTTGGTTAAGATTGTTGCTCAATTTAGTTCTCTAGATTAAGTTTTGTTGTTCGATCTTTTCAATAGATTAGTTGTTGTTCCTTTTCTCCTAGTTGAATTGTTATCTCAAGCATTTTATTTGGTGCGGATAGAAAGATCTACAACTGTAACAAACATTGTCGACTGCTGTCTAGTTCTCAAAATGAGATCTTGTCTGTGATTGATTTTCATTTACATCAGTTTACAGGGGAAAGAGTTATCATTACTACATCCTTGACTGATGATTACTGTAGTTTCTTAAGTGAATGATTTAGTTACAAAGCATTTAAGTTTCTTGCCATTACAATTAGATTTTGTTTCCAACATTCATTTACTTTTATAAGCACTATACTACATGCATTATTCTTGAACAAGTGACCACCTCAGACTGAGTACACTCTTGAGATAAAAAATCATACCTGGATTAATAATTAATGTAGGGTAAATAGGGGTTAAAAACACCTTTTTATCGCTCAACAATTGCAAGGTACATGGACCAGAAATCGAGGATCCATACATCACTGCGCTGCTAAAAACAAAACAAGTAAACATTGGAACAGAGGAACAGTTGAAGTATGCAACGCTTGGGGACTATTGGGACGATGCCATGGTAGAAAGGTTGTTGAGTTTCTTCGAGAATATCAAGATTTATTCCCAACAAAAATCACAGAGTTAAAAGTGATCCTCGTTGACCTGGGAATAATGAAGATAACCATCAAGCTGGATACAAAGCCAATTAAGCAACGACCTTACCGATTGAATCCAAAATACAAAGTGAAGGCGCGCGAAGAGTTGGACAAGATTCTGGTAGTAGGAATAATTGAACCAGTAGAGGAGTCTGATTGGTTAAGTCCTATGGTTGTGCAGGAGAAGAAACAAAAAGGTGAAATTCGCATCTACATGGATCTCAGGAAGCTCAATTATGCATGTGTTAACAACCCATTTCCGACACCATTTACAGATGAGGTACTGGAAAATGTGGGTGGACAAGAATCCTACTCCTTCATGGATAGTTTCTTGGGGTACCACCAGATCAAGATCACACTATAGGAAAAGAGTAAAACAACTTTCGCCACGGAATGGGGTTGTTTTTAGTATATGGTGATGCCCTTTGGACTAAAGAACGCGCCAGAAATACTCTCATGCGTTGTGGTAGCTGCATTCAAGGAATTTATATACAAGTTCTTAGAGGTATATCTTGACGATTGGACCATATTCGGGCTAGTTAAGAAACACACCGTGAGCTTACAGTTAATGCTGGATACTTGCCGATGGCACTAGATTGCGCTAAACTTGAAGAAGTGTACTTTCCTCGTCCCCTTCGGGAACCTGCTTGGCCATGTGGTTTGTAAGCAAGGTCTGATGGTGGATCCGGCGAAGATCATTGTCATACTCAATCTGGAAGCACCGCGAAGTGTTAAACAACTATGCACCACACTGGGACACACTAGTTACTATCGAAAATTCATAAAAAGCTATGCATAGATCACGAAACCAACAGAACAATTGTTAAAGAAGGATGATACTTATTGCTGGAATGAGGAATGCAAGAAAAGTCTAGAAACACTTAAGGAAAAGATGGCATCAGCCTCTATATTGGTCTTTCCAAAATGGGACGTCGAATTTCATGTGGATGTCAATGCGTCGTGTATCACGTTAAGTGCGGTACTCACTCAAGAAGGAGCGAAGGGAATTGATCACCCGATTGCATTCACCAGTCGAAGATTATCAAAAGCTGAGAAGAATTACTCCACTACTGAGCTGTTGGGTATGAAGCCTGATTATCTTCTGTATTCAAAGGTTTCAGCTGGATGTATACCCCAAAGAGACTGTACACCCCTCCACGCGGGGGGACTTGTCCCCCCCGTGGCTAGGGGGTCCGGGGGCAGCACCCCCGAAGCTAAAAGTAGATGTAAAATTGCCTTGTAAAAGTCTAGTAATTTCTATACAATCTGGGCCGTTCATTAGGCGAATGATCTGATGGTAGAAGTTATGTTTAATTTAGGGTTTTTTTCCCTATAAGGCAACCCCTCACTATATATGAGGAATTGTATTGCATCTATATATATCTTGATTTTGAGTGAGGAAGAGAGAGGAGATTAAGAGTGAAGAGGGTGTTACAGCGGATCTGTTGTAGGTTGTATCTCTTCAGTTTTCTGGATAATATAAAAGGAAGGACTGGTTTTTCTTCGTGGACGTAGCCCAAACTGGGTGAACCATGTATATCTGTGTCTCTTTTGTTTTATGTGCTTTCTATGTTTATATTTCTGCAATATTTTATGTGTTCCATTGCTCTGTAATATAAAATTTTCTAACAACTGGTATTAGAGCCGAAGGTTGATTTGGCTGATAAAAACACAGGAGAGAAGGGTTCCTAGTTCGAGTGAGAGAAACGGCGGAAGATGGTAGGTTTAGGGTCGAAAAATTCAATGGCCAAACCTACCAGCTGTGGAAGATGCAGATGGAATATTATCTATATCAAAGAGATCTGTACCTACCATTGAGCAGAAAGACAAAGAAGCCGACGAGTATGATAGACAGAGAATGGGATATTCTGGACAGAAAGGCACTTGGAACAGTATGGCTGTGCCTATCAGTGTTGATAGCATTTAATATTTCAAAGGAAATGACAACACAAGGTTTAATGTCGGCATTGGCCAAACTATATGAAAAACCCTCGGCCTCAAATAAGGTATTTCTGATGAAGTGTTTATTTAATATGAAGATGTCATAAGGTGGACCTATTGCAGATCATTTAAATGATTTTAATACAGTTACAATTTAGTTAAGTTCTGTAGGGGTAAATTTTGATGATGAAGTTAGGGCTCTGTCTATGTTCATTACCAAAAAGTTGGAATGGTTTAGTTATGGCCATTAGTAACTCTGTCTCTGGATCTAGTACTTTAAAGTTTTATGATGTTGTCAGTGCAATCCTTAGCGAGGAAATGTGATGTAAAATCTCTGGTGAGACATCAGGTAATGCTTTGACTGCAAGGACTAGGGGAAGAAAAATGGAAAGAGAAAAGAGCCCAGGATATCACAGTAAGTCAAGAAAAGGCAGATCCAAGTCTAGATCGGAGATAGTGTGCTAGAAATTCAGGAAGAAAGGACACTTGAAGAAAGATTGCAAGTCTCGAAAGGTAAAAGAAGGAGATTCACGGCAAGAAACAAATCATGAAGCGAATGTAATAGGTGATGTGTTGCAATATGCTTTGATTCTTTCATTAGAAAATATTATTGATGCCAGGGTTGTAGATTCAGGGGCCTCATTCCATGCCACACTTGATAAGAAACATTTTCATGACTATGTTCAAGGAGATTTTGGACAAGTTCGTTTGGGTGATGATAAACCCTGTAAAATTTTTGGAATGGGTAAGGTTCTTGTAAAATAGCAGAATGGAAAACAATGGCTACTAAAGAAGGTAAGGCATGTTCCATATCTGAAGAAAAATATGATTTCAACAGGGTAGTTGGGAGGTGAAGGTTTCGTAACTACTTTCACAAATAAAACCTGGAAGGTCACTAAAGGATCCTTGGTAATAGCAAAAGGTGAAAAGGTTGGTACATTGTATTTATGCAATGGTATTTCTAATTCTGTTAATGCTTTAACCTCTATAGGAGAAGATACTGCATTGTGGCATCATAGTCTCGGGCACATGAGTGAGAAGGGGATGAAGATTCTTCACTCAAGGAATTTGTTGCTAGGTTTGAAGCATGTTGATTTAAAATTCTATGAGAATTGTGTTTGTGGAAAATAGAAGAGAGTCAGATTCCTTAGAGTTGGGAAAGAAAATAAGAGCGAAAAATTAGAGCTTGTGCATATAGATGTATGGGGACCTGATCAGGTATCATCTCTTGGTGGCTTTCATTATTATGTTACTTTTATTGATGATGCAACCAAAAAAACTTGGATTTATTGTATTCAAAATAAATCTAATGTATTTGATACTTTCAAGAAATGGAAAGCTTTGGTTGAAAATGAGATAGGGAAATGGTTGAAGTGTCCCAGATTAGATAATGGAGGTGAATATTGCACCAAAGAGTTTGATAAGTGTTTTTCAGAGAATGAAATTCAAAGAGAGAAGACAGTTCCAGGAACACCACAAGAAAATGGTGTGTCAGAAAGGATGAATAGGACAATCATGGAGTGTGCAAGGTGCATGAGATTGCATGCAGGATTACCTTTACAATTTTTGGTAGATGCTATAGATATTGTTGTTTATCTAATAAACACAAGGCCTTCAAGTTCCTTGGATGGTGGTATTCCAGAGGGGGCATGGATAGGTAAAAAGGTAAACTACTCATTTTTGAAGACTTTTGGTTGTGAAGCTTTTGTCCACATTAACAAAGAAAATAGAAAAAAGCTTGAGGAAAAATAAAAGAAATGTACCTTTATTGGATATGGCGTTAATGATTTTGGTTATCGCTTATATGATTATGAAAATCATAAAATCATTAGGAGCAGAGATGTAATATTCAATGAAAAGGTCTTGTATAAAAATCAATTGTAGGAAAAGAAACAAGAAAAAGAAAACAGAGAATACATAGTGCTTGACGATATCACAAGAAAAGTGATGGTGCCTAAAAATCATAATGATCAACAAGAAATTTAAACACCTGAAAGTGGTGTTAGAAGATCTACCAGGATAAATAGACCCCCTGAACGATACTCTCCTTCATTATATAATGTATTGTTGACTGATTTTGGTGAACTAGAATGTTATGAAGAAGCAGTGCAGGTAGAAATCAGGAAGAAGTGGGAGCAAGCCATGAAAGAAGAGATGGACTCCTTAGCACATAACCAAAGTTGGGACTTAGTCAGGTTCCCTGTAGGTAAAACAACATTGCAGAATAAATGGGTTTATAGGCTGAAGGAAGAAGATGGAGGAAAACAAAGGTACAAAACTAGACTTGTAGTGAAGGGGTTTGCACAGAAGAAAGGTATTGATTTTGATGAAATATTTTCTCCTATTGTTAAAATGACTTCAATCAGAAATATTTTAAGTCTAGTAGCAGTTGAAGATTTGTATCTTGAGTAGTTATATGTACAGACAACCTTTCTCCATGGGGATTTGGAGGAAGAGATATATATGCAGCAGCCACAAGGATATGAGGTAAAAGGGAAGGAGAAACTAGTGTGTAGGTTGAAAAAGAGCTTGTATGGCTTAAAACATGCTCCAAGGTAGTGGTATCTAAAATTTGATAGGTTTATGTTTGAACAAGGTTATACTAGATGTCACTTTGATCATTGTGTTTATCTCAGAAGGCAAAATTATGGCAGCTATATTATATTGTTATTGTATGTAGATGATATGCTTGTTGCAGGTTCTAACATGCAGGAAATAAATGTGCTGAAAAGGAAATTGGCAAACTCATTTGCAATGAAGGATTTGGGTGTTGCAAAACAAATCCTTGGTATGAGAATAACTAGAGACTGGAAGAATCACAAATTAACATTGTCTCAAAGTGAGTACATAGAAAAGGTGTTGAAGAGGTTTAATATGCAGAATGCAAAACCAGTTAGTATACCTCTGGCTAGCCATTTCAAATTAAGTAAGGAGGCATGTCCCAATACTTAGGAAGAAATGGCTCATATATCTAAAGTTCCATATGCATTAGCAGTTGGAAGCTTAATGTATGCAATGGTCTACACAAGGCATGATATTGCACATGCAGTGGGAGTTGTAAGAAGGTACATGAACAATCTAGGAAAAGAACATTGGATGCCAGTGAAGTGGATTCCCAAGTATTTGAGAGGTACCACAAATCAAGCATTATGCTTTGGTGGTTCAAACATTACTCTACAAGGATATGATGATGCATATATGGTAGGTGATAGAGATAATAGGAGGAGCACAACAGGGTATGTATTTACTGTAGATGGAACAACTATTAGTTTAGTTTCAAAAATCCAAAGTTTTGTTGCACTTTCAACAACAGAAGCAGAGTATGTTGCTGCTAAAGAGGCCAGTAAAGAAATGATTTGGTTACAAAGGTTTTTGGATAAATTGGGCAAGAAGCAGGAGTTGGGCAGGTCATATAGTGACAGCCAGAGTGCCATACATCTTGCAAAGAACTTTGCATTTCATTCCAAGACTAAACATATACAGCTCAAGTACCATTTCATATGGTCAGCATTGGAAGATGGACAGTTGAAGCTGGAAAAGATACACACTAGCCAGAATCCTGTAGATATGTTAAAAAAAATGTAACTAGGGAGAAACTGAGAATCTGCTTAGTTTCAATTGGTCCTCAAGTATGATGAAGAAGATTAGAAACAACTAGGTCCAAAGTGGAGTCATTGTCTAGCAAATGAAGCAGCGATGGAGTTGCTATAATCAGTTTCCAAGTGGGAGATTGTTGGGTGTGGAGCCTAATTATCTTCTGTATTCAAAGGTTTTAGCCGGATGTATACCCCGGGGAGACTGTACACCCCTCCACCCAGGGGGGTGGGGGGCCAATGGTCCCCCGGTGGGGGTTCAGGGGCAGCACCCCCGAAGCTGAAAATAGATGTAAAATTGCCTTGTAAAAGTCTAGTAATTTCTAGTCAATCTGGGTCGTTCATTAGGCGGATGATTTGACAGTAGAAGTTATGTTTAATTTAGGGTTTTTTGCCATAGAAGGCAACCCCTCACTATATATGAGGGAATTTTATTGTGTCTATGTATATATGGATTCTGAGTGAGGAAGAGAGAGGAGATTAAGAGTGAATAAGGTGTTACAACAGATCTGATGTAAGTTGTATCTCTTCAGTTTGCTGGATAATATAAAAGGAACGATTGGTTGTTTCTCTGTGGACGTAGCCCAAACTGGGTGAACCACGTATATCCGTGTCTCTCTTGTTTTATGCGTTTTCTGTGTTTATATTTCTACAATATTTTATGTGTTCCATTCCTCTGTAATATAAAATTTTCTAACATGAGCGAGAGGGATTGGCGATTGTATACGCGCCACAGAAATACTGCCACTATCTGCTAGGAGGACATTTTAAGATGTATACTGACCACTCTGCGCTAAAATACCTAGTGAATAAGCCTATGTTGGGGGGGTGCATTTGTAGGTGGTTGCTATTATTTCAAGAATATGACTTCGAAGTTTTCGTAATGTTGAGTCATATAAACGCAGGCCCAGATCACCTATCCCAAATTGAAATGGCAAAGAACCCACAAACTTAGAGGAAGGACTACCAGATGCACAACTGTATGCAGTGCGCATTGTGGATGGCCATTTTGAGGATATAATCCACTTCTTAACCATAGGAACCACGCCACAGGGATATTCCATTCAATAAAAGAAAGAATTGGTGATACGCGTGACAAACTTTATTGTTATTGTAGGGTGCCTCTAAAAATGGGCAACGACGAAATATTATGCAGATATGTACCTGAATTCGAGCGCGGATAGATCCTAGACGAAGCACATGGGGGGGTAGCTGGAGGACATTTTGTGGGATGCGCTACAATACAGAAAATTCTTCGCACAGGACTATGGTGGCCAACTCTACATAAAGACTTGAAAGTGTACTTTCAGGCCTATGACGTATGTCAACAGATTGGGAAACCATCGCAGAGGGATGAAATGTCGCTCAAGACACAGATGACACTGCAACCGTTTGAGAAGTGGGCAATCGATTTCGTGGGACCTATCGTACCTCAAGGGAAGATAGGCGCATGCTATATCATTACCAAGACAGAATACTTGACCCTATGGGCTAAAGCACAATTGGCTAAGGACTACATGGCTGCTAACGCTAGGAAATTTTTGTTCGAAAACGTGTTGACACTGTTTGGATGTCCCAAAATTATAATGAGCAACCGGGGAACACACTTTCTGAATGAAACAATCAGCATGCTTACTGAGGAATTCCAGATATATCATCAACAGAGTATGCCATACCATCCGCAAGCAAATGGGACCGTCGAAGCATTCAACAAAATTTTGGAGACTGCGCTGACCAAGGTCTGTAATGTGTAGCGAAACGATTGGGACTTGTGCATCCCTGCTGTGCTATGGGCATACTGAACCACGTGCAAGAAGTTGATGGGCCAGACACCTTTCTGGTTAGTCTATGGCAAGGAAGCCATCATGCCCATCGAATACATTGTACCCAGTTTACAGATCGCCGCAATAACAGGCATGGAAGATCGCAAAGCTTTGGAGGAACGACTTGCGTAACTGGAGGAACTTGAGGAGGAACAATTTTTAGCTGGATTCCATCAGCAAGTACAGAAACAGCGAGAGAAAGTGAGGCATGATTGCCATATAAAGGTGCACACTTTCAAGGAGAATGATCTAGTATTACTATATGACAGCAAGTTTGAGAAATTCCCTGGCAAGCTCCGAATGCATTGGTTGGGACCCTATGTAGTCAAAGAAGTTACAGATGGAGGCGCGGTCTAGCTTGCCAAGCTCAATGGAAACCCCTTCTCGGGAAGAGTAAATGGCAGTTGCCTGAAGCTCTACACGGGTGGGCTGACCGCTTGACTAACTGACTGAATGACAGTCTCATCACTCTAGCCAGTTGAAAGAGAGCGTAGGATGATAAAGCAGTTAGGGGAGAAGCTACACAACCACCGGGGTGTGCATCGATTTGGTCTATCACAAGGGTCGTGGTTGCACAGAAAGGGCTGCGTTGTTACATTGACAAGAAGAGAGGTGACTGTTGTTGTCACTATTCATGACAAGATGTCTAAGTTATGGCAAAAGGGAGCGAGTGGCGGGCAATTAAGGATGGGGTACGAGCCAGATTTGGACCGATCTGCTGCAAGCTTAACATGAGGGCACCAGAAAAGGCAGGAGCTAGTGAATTGGAAATTCGAAACACTTATAAATCACAGGGGGGCATCCATCGAATGAGTTGCGCTTCTGAGAACTGTAACCTGTTGTGCCTTTGAACCACTATGGAACTCCTCATTATCTATGCTCAAGTAGTAAGCCCAAGCATTTTGATATGGTCAATGGAAATCAAGGCTTTCTAAAGAATACGGTGTTGATAGTTGCGAGCACCTTGCAGAGTTCAGCATCGACGGTAGGGGATGTGCTAGAAATTTGTAGACAAAGCAGAACTGGTCTAGATGTTGTAGCCTCGCCCATGGGCTGGTTGTGGAACCAAAAATGATAAGGGAAAGGTTGTAAATATAGAGACCAATGGTGGAATTTTAGTTAATAAGTTGTCTCTGATGTACCTTGAGGATTGGGATCTTGCGGACAACAATAATGGTCTTGAAAAATTGCAATACAAGTTGCAGCAGACAGTGCAAAGAGAAGATACGAAATTAGAAATTGGTTGCGTCGGTACAAGGAGGTCCTATATGCGGCCCCCCAGATAGAGCTAAAATCCTATGAGGGGGTGTTTTGTGTTAACCGAGCAGAGCAGAATGAGCATTATCAGTTGCGAGAAGTGGTAGAAACAACAAAGCAGGAGCTGTATGAAGCGTTGCATGAGACAAAGAAGGAGTAGCAGAATGAAGAGCGTCACTCACACGGAGGTGAATTGTGAAGCCAAGGCAGCGTGTCTCACCGCACCAACGAGTGACTCAGGACAAGTCATGATGATTGTGTTGGGGGATTGTTGGGTAGTGGAGGTCCTGCGTAACAATTTTGGCGCTCAGAGCCTATAAGCTAGGATGAAAATACTGTAAAACTCTGAAATATGTGGAGCGCGAAATGTAATAGATCGAGTCAAAGGGTTGTCTGCCCACTAAATAATATAGAATAATAGGAAGTAATTTAGCCTACCCATGGTCCGCAAACCATGGGAATGTATAAATAGAGTGAGGCTCTAAGGGTAGAAAGTAGTTTTTTGGTTTTGAATGAATCTTAGTGCTATGGGTTTATGAGGGAAGAAGCTTTGGAGCAACTGTAAGTCTGAGTCAAGGGTGTTTATGGGTAGATAGAGGCTTTGCAGCTGTGTGCGCAGAGGCCTGGTAGAGTCCACAGCTGTGTGCGCGGACACTTGCAGCTGAGTGCGCAGGGCAAATCTGGTTGTATTGGAAAAAGAGTTGAATGAAGATAAGTTGGTTCTGAAATACTGTGTTGAATATGAAATATTCTAGATTTGGTTAATTTACGGTTGATATTTCTGTTAGATCTATATACTTATGCTTATGTTATGAGTTTATGCAAATCTATATCTCTTTTGGGTGCATGCACTGGTTATCTCTCTTAAATGTTTGCTTAAAGACCGTAACAAGTAGATATGATATATAATAACTCATTAAGTAATAAGTATTAAGGAATTTCCCTGTTCCGGATCTACGTGGAAGCAGAGTGATGCGAGGCCACAGAATGACATGTGAATCCTCCAGACCACATCAAGACATCCCAAGGGTGTGGAAACCTGGTTCTAGCACCCTCCCCTGCTACCTCGGGTGAGACCTCAGTCTGCGCTCAGTGGGCTATTGCCAAAAGGTCCGGTAGCTATAGGATTTGCTTGGCTAAATAACTCTTCCGAACCTGGGTCAGGCCCATATAAGCCAACATTGACAATCTTCATCAAGGGGGCATACTTCTCCAATAATTACCTGAAAGGCATAACATGAGCATGTTTTTCCCTATATAGTGTTTTTAAGAAGGGCCTATAATACTCAAGATATAGGCTCATTCCCTTGAACCAATATTCACCATTTTCTGGTAGCCCTATAACAAGTGAAATGGAGGCCACTTAAAAAGTGAATTAAACACCAGCATGAAAACTCGCCTCACTCACCCTTTTGCAGAAATCCAAGCAATGTACATCTTCAAAGAATTGTTTGATAAAGGGGTATGAGTTGATTTCACTACAATTTGATGGCTCAGATCTAAAGATTTTCCCTCCCTTGTGATGTCTTTTCCTCTTTGGTGAAGATTCTAATTGCATGATGATAGAAACCCTAACAGCAGAAAAATGAGAAAAACTGTAAGGTATGAGTGGAAAATGGAGTGATGGGAAGGTGGAATTTGAAAAAATGGTAAGGGAGGTTTGAAAGAGGTGGAAATAAAATATGGAGTTTTGATTAAAATGGGTGGAAAAGAAATGGAGGAATGATATGCTTGTGAGAAGGAAAGAACAATGTTTTTTTTTAGTGAAAGTGCCCAAAACCCTTAGGAATGAACTAGGGTTTCACTTTTGGAGAGATAAAATTATGTTTGGAGGTTGATTGAATGGTTTAAATAGCTTATCAAACATGTATATAGGTGTAGGGAAAAATTTTACATGTTTAAAAACCAAGAAATGAAAATTTCCATCATCAACCTATCATTTTTCATGAAAAATTCACTATAAAACCCTAATTGGAAAAATCATTGGCATGAGATGATTTTGAAAAACAAAGAAGTGCAATGATGTACTTACTTGTTTCTTGGCTTAGGAAGCAATGAAATCAGGTTAACAAGCTTAAAAATTGATTTTGGGAGAGATTTGGGTGTTCTTTGGACACTGTAGCTCGAGCGCAGCGTAGTTAGCCTGAGCGCAGCACAGTGCCCCTGAGTGCAGTATCAGGCCTCGAAGTGCAACGTAATGTCTCTGAGCGCAACGCCTTGAGATTTTTTCCTGTTTTGCATAAAAAATCAACTTTTTCTCTTTTGGGTAGGAGAGCTCTATAAAGAAGAGTGAATGAGAGGTAAAGAAGACAATTTTGGGGTTTTTTAATTTATATAGGAAAATTTATTTCTCCTTTTAAAAAGAAATGGGACCCACAATCCTTTGAAAAACTAATTTTTTCACTTTTGAAAATAGAGTCACCCTTGAACTGAAACCTGAGCTGTATTTTCACTTTCCTAAATACTGAAGCTTCTTCTTCTGGAACTTTACAAACATGAAAACATGATGAATGTGTGATAACTCACAAATCAATACCAAATAGGTGCTCGTCATGCTCTATTCACTGCTAGATTTATTCATGAAAATGATGGACCTTGGAAACCCTAACGACCTAATGGATGACCTGAAACTAAATGGAATGATGATGATGACTAAGTTTATTTTATTATGACACCTTCATAGAAATGTGATAGGTGACTAGCATGAGTGAATTTTCAAAAGACTGACCTCATTTCTTGTCTGACCAAACAGTGACCAAATTGTATTATGTAAGGCTAGTGACATGAAACATTTGATTTTGATAGTCACGACAAGCATTGTAAAAGCACATTTTATCCATGTGACAGGATAACAAGACTGACACTAACATAGGTGAAGATATGATACACCAAGAGCACACTCATCACTCAACAGCACTGTGACTCAACATGGACACCAACATCAACATGAAGATACCAACACTATTTTGTCAATTCATGTCATGAGATCATCTCGACCACATCACTACTATGGGCCATAATGTTGTAATAAATGTAATGTAACATGGATGTCCAAGAGAACCACATTAAAAGTTAAAGAGTCATGTAAGTCAAACAGTCATGGGGGAAGTCGAACAATCACAAGATTCATTTTCACCCTTGGTTATATATACCCCTCATTTACACATGCAAAATACTTTTCACATTGCCTCTTCCCACATAGCCTTGAGAGTCTATAATATTTTCTTTGAGGAGTGAGTAGTGGTTCCAATTCCCTGCTATCGAGGTTAGTGATGTAATGGTGTACCGATGTGTCTTGGAACTCTCACTTAATTTAGAAGCCTAATAACGGGTCAACACGTTTTCACGCAATTATTGTATTCGTTTGTAAGACTATTCTTTGGACACTTGTAATGCATTTTTCTTTAACCTGCATTAAGACAATTGACCTATTTCAAATTTTCTAATACATATGCTTTCGAAAATGTGTTTTATAAGTTGTTAACGTTGTCTCGCCCATGTGGAATATTCCACTAGACACTCGACAAGTTCATTCTTATAAAATTGTTATAACAACCGTCGCACTCATGTGGACTATTCAGCTGGGTGTTATACGTGCTATCTGTTTACCTTGTGTTTTGTGACTTCCACATCCATGTGGGCTACTCCACCAGAAGTTCCGCATGTCCTATTGTGTTGTGTGTCTCTAACAAAGTTGGGACTATTCCCTTTTGACTTGAGACTCACTCTCACCCTCTCCCTTTGCAGTGAAAGAACCTTGACACAAGCGACACTAAGCACTCACCAAGCACGTGAACCTCACTATTCAAAGACAAAGTAAAAACCAATCTCATGTGCTAACAAGCAAGACCTAAGGAAAATATTTAATATTATGGCAACCAAGCCATCATACCCGATGGGACTCCTACACCAAATGGTGTGAGGTCTGGTTGGGACTTCATATCGGGGAGATCCTCTAAATGTTGGGGGTTCCAACACCGTTAACATTTATGGTGCTAGAAGGAGGGCTAGATGAGAAGCTGAGTCCTCAAAATATGTTTTGAATCTTCACACATCTATCATGGAGTTTGTTATATGTCACCCTTAGAAATATTTGTCCAATGGACATATCTTTCGTGTCGAGAGGGAGTTCTAGGATGACTTGTCAAAAATCACGTATGATGGTGAAGGCAAAGTGGATTGGCCTGAGGACTTAGATGAATTCCATGTGCTTGTGGATAACATTGAAGGTTTTAGTGAAATAGAGGTTTGTTCGCTGCTCGCACACACACTTCACGACTACCCATTGTTATGGTGTAGCATACTGGTTCATAAATCTGTGCACTCATTCAAGTTGTTCAATGATCTAATAGAATCTATTTTTCACCATTTCGATATTGAAGCACTTGATAAAAAATTGTTACAACAATAGAAGGCCCCGCATGAATATCTAGAGGAGTTTTGGGGGTGCTTCTGTCAGCTCTCTTTTGAAGCTCCGAAACCCCAGATGAACTTCCAACATCTTATTGAAATATATGAGTATGTCTGCATCAAATTGCTCTAACCAAAATTGAAGAAAAATCTCAAACCCCACTCAACATACTTTGGTGATGGAGTTACGCAATCAGAAGTGGACATAGTTGCTGTCACGAGTGACTATTCGTCTTCCCCTCATCAAACAGTTCCACCCCCACAGAGTGATATGGGAGAGCGTGCACATAATTATGTTCATCTATCACATCCTCCCACCCTCACTACTCTCAATTTCTACACAGCTTTGGCTAGGAAGCCATGGGTTGTCATATACACTTGTTACCTCAACCTACGTCCCCACATTCTATTGATCATCCATATTATACTTTCTTATGTTCTTCCATTTCAGACTCTACACTTGTTGTGAATGAGGATCAAGCTATTGATGAAGTTGATGCTGCACAACCAACTTGCACTGTCATTTACAAAGAGTATGACTAAACTTCTGGGCATGAACCCGCAGTGAAGGATGATCTTCTTCTGTCTGCGCCTCCTCCACTTTTTCCTAACATATTCGATGATTCTGGTATCTTTGATTTTCCTTGTGTAAATCCATCCAGGGATGCATCTACTTCCAATCATTCGCAGAACACACCTGATGTAAGTGCATCACTTGATAGTGAAGAGGACAAATCTTTCATTGAGAATCCACTTTATTTTTCATCTACCTTTTCTGTAAAAGTAGAGGGTGGACATTCTTGCTTCTCGTATACCCCTCTTTATGATTCATCAAATCATGAGGATGCCAACAAACATCCTGAATTTTCTAATCTTGGTTGTCATGATCTTTGTACTTCTTCATTTGATCACGATGTTGATTCACTCATTGTTAATCTTTCTAAGCCATTTGTCTCTAATGATCTATCTATTGACGAAGTGGAAACCCTGCAAGCTATTAAGGCACTTTAGCCTGAGATGATGGTTAAGTTAGGCTCTTGATGTCCTAAGGTTAGTTCCACTTCTGATCAAAAAAATTGTGAAACACCCAAGGCTCCTCATCACTCATCTACATGCACTGAAGATCATTCCAACACACATATTTTGCTTCCTCCACTCGAATCACAAGATCCCATCACTTACGCATTGGAGGAATCATTCACAACAAGCACACTTGCAAGGCATAAATTGTCTCATTTTCTCATGTTTGCTTGTCTGTCACAGTTAAGAGAGTGCATATGCTTATCATCTATACATAGTGTGTCATATCACCATGGTATGTCTACAGAGTGTTTGTCTTGTGCTTTCACTCTTCTCTTTTCTATGGACGCATTTAAGCTCAGAGACTGTTGGTCTTCATTGTTATACCTTTCATGTTTTCTAGATCACTTGACTATGTTTTTCACGAACCATGCCTTCACCAACATGGGTTAGCCAATGTGCCAATGGCTGCATTGGAAATATCACTTCACGTGAGTAGGCCCATGCATTGTTTAGCCTAGGAGTAGTAGTGTTTGCTTCTTTGCTTTGCTTTTATTTCTAGTTTGATTGCTTGATTTCTTTGCTTACTTGTTTTTCTTTCACTTTAATTCTTCTTTTTTCTTTTTGCTTTCTTTTCTTTCTTGTTCCCGTAGGTTAGCCTCTCATGAAACTGTGTTTGGCTCTCGAGACAAGGTGGGAAAATATAAGAGGACTTGTACAACTATCAACATCTAGTTATCTATTGTCCTCTCTCTTTATGAAGAACTTGTTGTCCTTAGTCGATGATGCATTGATGGAAAATATGTTATGTTCAGAGTGAGTCTTGGTGAAAACATAAAGCTTACACTGTTAACTAGTACCTCCTACTCTAATCAATTCTTTTGGGTTAACCCTTGTCAACTTAGTCAAATAGAGTAAGATGAGGGGGAAAACCTTAAAAAGTATGTTAGAGGTATATATAACATACTTCTATGAAGGAACCACCTCTCTTGCTCTCGATAAGTCAAGATCCCTCTTCTGCCTTTGAAATAAATAAATGCCTATGCACAGTTCTTGAAAAAAAAATGAAAAATGAATAAAGCAAAAGAAGAGAAAGTATTCCTACGCAGAGAGGTGATACAAGTAACTCCACTGGGGTACTCACCTTGCTCACTAATAATAGAGCAATGCTTGTGTTCCTGTGTGAATCTGTTGGAGTATTGTCTAGGCATGTTGGTAGTGGAGCAACAACAAATATAAAACATAGAATCTAACAGTCATATTGCTTGTATACTAATATACCCCTTATCCCCAATCAAAACAATTGAATTGACTTGGCTATCGAACAATACTTCCGGAAGGGTTAGATTCGGTTTTCACAAAACAATGTCCATACAGAGAGCTGGAGTTCTACCAGTGTATAACTAATGTTGTAGTGGCTATAACCACCCTCCAAAATTTTGGCTCACATGAAAATTTTAGAACCTACCTTGGATCCTGCAATTGATCAACCTTGGTTGCTTGTTGGTAAGCTGATGATTTTAATATCCGCTCCTTGATCTTAAGATTTTTCCATGTTCTCATCTTTATGCAGCATGTGTCATCTTTACACTTAAGGATTGTTTTCCATCATGCAAAGGGAATGTTGTTTTGCTTCAAGGGAAAGCATGTGCGCATGAGTGGTTGTCATCACATAGACATGTTTCACACTCACTTCACGCACTCTTGTCGCGAAGGTTGTTGCATCAAGAAAAGTATGTCTTATGCATTTTGGATGGTCTACATTGTGTCACTAAGTGTTCGTGTGTGATCACAGCCGAGTCCAATCATTGTTTACATCTGTTTCACTGATTTCACACTTAGCCATTTCCTGAGAAACCTAGCCTCATTCAGCTTCCCAGAACTTTGTAATTTGCTTCTGCAACCATCAAGCTTCCTCCCTTTCCTGCTGAAACCCTGTAGCATACAGATACCCCAACCAACACTTCTCTTCGTAAATGTGTAGAGAATTCAATCACCTAGCACTTCTCTCCAGAAATGCATAGAGCAGTCCAGTTGCCCTCCATTAAGAAACTACACATAGGTTCCCTCTCAGGACCCCCATCTTGCAGTAGTGTCATGTGCCTCAAAATTGTGCAGTGTTGTCCAAGTTGTCTTGTCGATCTTGCATGCAAAAACTATGCAGATGGGCCTCCCATGGCCTCATCCCAACAACAATCACCTCTTGCTGAAACTGCGTCGATCCATCGTGCAGTGACTAAAGTAAAATGTGACATGTTGAGATCACTCCCAAGGAGTTGAGGAGAGGGACCAAGACACCAAGTAATGGAAGAGACTAGGACCACATGAAAACTCTGTCAGATGCATGATCATATCGAGGGTAAGTATGGTAAGTAAAGAACACCTTTCGAAGTACACCTCTTAGTCTAGTTTGCAAGACTTCTTGTCATTGTCATATCATGCTATCCTCAGTAACATGCATGTGTGCAAACACAAAAAGTCATTTTGTGTGTTTCTTCTAGATGTCTTGCTTCCTTTTCACTTGTTTGACCAATTGTTGTCTTCAGCATGCTGACTTTTATGTCATCCTTGCGACCTCGTTCGGGTGATGTTGAAGGTTGTGTTTAGGTTGTGTTTTCCATGTAAATATCTATCACACTCACATGCGATGTTGTAAGTACTTTCGTGCAAGTGTAGTCATGGTCATCTGAATGTCTATCCAAGGTGTTGCACTTGTCTCTCTCACCAATAGACAACCCATAGTCAGTCACACTAAGCATATGTTGTCTTGTTGGTTTGAGGTGTCTTATCATCGAGTCATGTTGAGTGTGTGTTCGCAAGGTCATGTATTCACGAGTTCACTCACTCACACACTTAGCCATTTTTTTGAAAGTCTGTCGATCGGACCACCCTCCATCAGTTGGACCTTCACTGAGCTGCATTATGTAGCTCAACCCTTAGTCATCATGTACTCCTACCCAGAATTGCACAGAGATATAGCCTGCCTCCCAGGTAGTTTTCACTGTGTGATCCTAGAGTAAACCCAACTGAATATCACCTAGAACAACGTAGAAGTTCCTCAACAAGCCATCTCAATATACACCGCCCGTAAGAAAATCTATCAAGATTCTAGATGGTCAACCAGAGATTTTGACCGTGCAGTGACCCCGGGCTTCACTCCACCAAAAATTGGCACAAAAGCTTCTAGCATGCCTACCTCTGCTGACTGAAGAAATCACACAAACATGAAGGACAGGCACCCGGTGCCTGTCACTATATTGTCCTCGAAATTTGTGTAGTTTTGTTAGCTAGTTCACCTGTCAGCCAGCTTGTTGCTCCTCCTGAAAACTGCACATTTTTCTTGGGCTATCCTATAACTACCTGACACCCCACTCAGCCCAGAAATTGTGTAGAGATGTCCTATAGGACAACCTCCTAGTTTTTCACAGTTTTTGCTAGCAAGCTCCTATAGCCCACAGCTAGCTTCCCTAGAGAATCTGTGTAGTTTTCACTGCCAATGTCCTCTTTGCTCCCTGCACTACCTCCCTAGAAAATTTTTGTAGTTCTTCCCTCCAACCGAGCTAGATCTCGCAGATGGTCATTGCTATTCCAGGCTGCTCATCTCAACCTCCCAGTGAGCTCTGTGTAATTTTCCTTGAAGGGTCCAAAGCCTGCATCCCAACCTGAATGTTCTCTGCATAGTTTCAGAGCCTTGTCCTCTCTCTCAATCACCTGCACCCAAAAAAAAAGATGATGCATCATGGTAGACTAAGAGAATTCTGGATTTGATGTCATCTTGTCATGAGTGATTGCAGATACAGGTACATGGATGAGACATGCCGGGACAAAAAATGGGATGAACAAGGAGCGCATCGTAGGAGACTTGTTTGTGAATGAACGAACACACGAAACATACCAAGTAGCAAGTGAAGGAGAAACGTGCATGCATGAACTATCAAGTGAAAACCAAGACCATCAAAGACTCCATACACCTTACCATGCAAAGGTGAAGCTATGATACACCAAGAGCACACTCATCACTCAGCAGCAGTGTGGCTCGACATGGACACCACCATCAACATGAACATACTATCACTGTCGTGTCAAGTCATGTCATAAGTCATCTCGACCACATCACTATTGTGGGCCATACTATTGTAATCAATGTAATGTAACGTGGAAGTCTAAGAGGCCCACATGAAAAGTTAAAAATTCAGTTAAAGTTGAATAGTCATGTAAATCAAACAGTCATGGGGGAAGTCAAATAGTCACAAGGATCAGTTTCACCCTTGGCTATATATACCCCTCATTTATACATGAAAAATAATTTTCACCTTGGCTCCTCCCACATAGCCTCAAGAGTCTGTAATATTTTCTTTGAGGAGCGATCAATGGATCCAATGCACCGCTATTGAGGTTAGTGATGTAATGATGTACCAATGTGTCTTGGAACTCTCACTTAATTCAGAAGCTTGATAACAAGCTAGAACGTTTTCACACATGTATTTTATTCGTTTTTAAGACTATTTTGTGGATGCTTGTAATGCATGTTTCTTTAACCTATATTAAAACAAATGAACTATTTCGGTTGTTCTAATACATATTATTTCGAAAATGTATTGTATAAGTTGTTAACGTTGTCTTTCCTATTTGGACTATTTCGTTAGAAACTCGACAGATTCATTCTTGTAAACTTGTTATAACGACTATTGCACTTGTGTGGACTATTCCGCTACGTGTTTTACATGTTATCTGTCCACCTTGTGTTTTGTGATTGTTGCATCTGTGTGGACTACTCCGCTAGAAGCTACACATGTCCTGCTATGTTGTGTGTCTCTAACAGAGTTAGGACTATTCCCTTTATACTTGAGACTCACTCTCATCCTCTCCCTTTCTAGTGAAAAAACCTTGACACAAGCGACACTAAGCACTCACTAGGCACGTGAACCTCATTGTTCGAAGATAAAGTAAACCACTCTCATGTGCTGACAAACAAGAGCTAAGGAAAATATTTAAGATTATGGTAGCTAGGTGATTATAATGGATGGGACTCCTACACCAAATGGTGTGAGGCCTAGTTAGGTCTTCATACCTGGGAGATCCCCTGAATGTTGGCATGTCCAGTACCTTCAACATAGATAAATTTGAACGGGAAGAGGAATGTGCAACTAGTTTTTAAACGTTGAAGCAGTTGCTTACCAATGCTCCAATGTTATAGATTTCATATATGGAAAAATAGTTTATGGTGTGTACATATTCTTTCTAGAGAGGAATTTGTGGAGTCCTCATGAAAGAGGGATAGGTAGTATTCTATGAGTTAAGGAAACTGAATGAGCATGAGAAGAACTATGTGATGCATGATCTTGAGTTGGAAGCTATCATCCATTCAATGAATATGTAGAGACATTATCTTCTAGGTAGGAGGTTCATCTTGATGAGTGATCATAGTGGATTGAGATACTTGTTTGAACAACCAAATTTGAATGCCAAGAAAGCTAGGTGGTTGGCTATGGTCAGTGAGTTTGACTTCGAGATCAAGTACATTAAGGGTTTTGAGAACAAGGTTGTAGGTGCTCTTAGCATAAGAGTGTAGGTAAATCACATAGAAACTATGAGTTCATATGGGACAAATTTACAAGATCATATCTTGGAGGCAGGACAGTAGGATGACAACTACCCACAACTTAAGCATAGGTTACAACAATAGGGTTTAGGTGAATAGGATGTGGACTGTCATCTCACTATAGGTGGTTTGGTCAGATCTAGGGATAGGATTTATGTGTCAGACAACAATGAACTCAAGAAGCTTATCTTTCAAGAATTTCATGTCAAGTAGTATTTAGGTCACCCGAGATATCAAAAGACATTGACAGTGGTTAAGAAATTCAACCATTTTCCAAATTTGAAGAAAGAGCTGGTTGATTTTGTTGTGAGATGTTTGGATTTTCGAAAGGTAAAAGTAGACTGTAAACATCCAGGTAGGTTATTACAGCCGATTCCAATTCTAGACTCCAAATGGGAGGTCATTTCCATGCACTTCATTACAGGTTTTCAAGGACATCTAGATAACATGATTATATTATGGTTGTGGTAGACAAGTTTACCAAGGTAGCTTACTTCATAGTAGTTAAGTCTACTTATTCAGCTAGTGATGTAGCACAGGTCTTCATCAGAGATATAGTGAGGTTTCATGATGTTCTATAGAATATTGTCTCCAAAAGAGGTGCCAAGTTCACTCCCAAGTTCTAGAAAGATTTATTTTAAAGTTTGGGTACAAAGTTGGCCTTCGGTACAACTTACCATCCACAGCTAGATGGACAGACAAAGAGGGTCAATAGGAATTTGGAGGACATGTTGAGAATGTATGTTATACATCAGTAGCGAAAGTGGGAAGAGTATCTACCACACGTTGAGTTTTTTTACAATAATGGGTATTAGGAGTCACTGACGATGAGTCAGTTTGAGGCACTTTATGGGAGAAGTTGAAATATTCCCACCAATTGGAGTGATCTAGTTAATAGGGTATTGATAAAACTAGACATGTTCGCAGAAATGGAACAAGAAATCCAATTTATCAAGAATAATTCAAATATATCACATGACAGGAAGAAGTGCTATGCATATCACCAGAAGGTGTTTGAAGCGTTTCAATTTGGGGAACATGTGTACTTGTGCATCAAGCCCAGGAAGAGCTCCTTGAGGATTGGATCATGTGCCAAGTTGGCACCTTGGTATTGTGGGCCTTTCAAGGTTCTTGAGAGGATCGGACCAGTATCTTACTGACTTGCACTGCCTCCTACAATGAATTTCCATGTGTCATTTCTTAAGAAGTATGTGAAATATGTTGATCATGTGATTGATTGGTATGTATTGTAGGTGGATCCAGAAGGAGAATTCCATCTAGAACCTCAATTCATTTTGTAAAGAAAGATTCTCATGCTCTGGAATTGAGAAATCAAGCAAGTTAAAGTGCAGTGGAAGAACTTTGGGCTCAATGAAGCTACATGGGAGATGGTTGACTAAATGTGGGCTATATATCCTTCTCTTTTCATTGGATGAGCGGATGCATTTTGGTATATGATTTGATGTTTTGTTTTGGTTGTGTTGACATATGCAAATACCACGTCAAGTTCTTATAAATATCTAATAAGTGGTATGGTGTTCATGGTATGTTGGTTATGTTTCAACAAATGGATATGATGTAAATGTTGCATCGAGTCATGTTATAAAGCTCCATAGGAAGCATGTATTTGTTAGTTTAAAAGTGTCATTGAACAACGAGAATGGTTTTCCCCCAAGGGGGAGGGTTTTGTAATAACCCTAGTTCAAAATGCATGTAATAAAGTTAATAATGGAAAAAATAAGACCAATGTCATGGGACACGTATTCCAAGTTGAATGTTAGGAAAAAACATTGTGATGGGGATTGTTGGTGATTAATTTATGGCTATGGAAATTGGAAAATGCATTTGCAAAGGCAAAGTGGCATTAATTAGCATTTAATTTATAAAATAATGGAAAATAGGAGAAAAGGAAGGTGAATGGTCATAGAATTGCATGCAAGGAAAATTGAAGGAGAAATGAAGAAAATAGAGGCCTCGATGATAAAAATGCTTATGAGGATTAGTTCACAACCTTTTTTCAGTATTATCTTGGAGCATTCTTCGAGCATATTGGATTTGGAGAAACAATGAAAAGGAATGCGGGAAAGTGCAAGGGAATAGGTGGATCAACAACCACAATTGGATTTATTTGCAAGTATTGAGTTGCATGTATGATTTCGTTTC
The DNA here is from genome assembly GCA_031772625.1 of Pinus tabuliformis. NCBI lineage: Eukaryota > Viridiplantae > Streptophyta > Pinopsida > Pinales > Pinaceae > Pinus > Pinus tabuliformis. Next base: position 661,708,940 of record CM062804.1, read on the forward strand.
TAATTTTGGCATGCATGGTGTATGCATGTGGCTCTTTGGTTATGAACTATCATTGGCATGGAGGGTTTCCTAGATTGACAATGGTTTTTCCTAGCCTTGCCATTTCATGGATAGCCATGGTGTTGTGGGTTTTTCCATTTATTTTATAATTGATGGTCATGTTCCTTATCGATGTGGGCTAAGATATTGGTTACTATATCCTTAGTTGGAAAAACACTCTAGGTGCCCTTGAATAGCTTGGGTGGATTTACTAGTCCTAGAATCCTTGGTTGGATAAATGCTTTAAAACCCTTCATGGGTTGAGTTACTAGTCCTGGAGCCTTGGTTGGACAAATTCTCTAGAGTCTTGCAGCAATTTTTGGCGGAATTACCAGTTCTGGAGCCAAGTTGGAACAAACACTCTGGAGCCCTGGACAGCTTGGGTAGAGACTGATCTGTTGATGTTAGTGGTTTTCAATCGTGAGGTGGAATCACATATTGAGGGTTGAGGTGTTTTTTCCTTTGAAATCCCTGGTTTGTTTCTTTTGGTTTATACTATGAGATCCCACATTCATGCTTAGAATATGGTGCAATGGTGATTGGTTGAAAGAGAGATTTGGTTTAGCCCAATCTATGGTCAGGTGGTACATGGAAGTACATGAATTGGTTGGATTTTCATATATAAATAAGAGCTATTTTCCTCGTGTATTTCATGAGTAAATGTACTTGTTATTATGAGGCTTTGATGGTTGTTCTATCACTGTTATTATTATGGTTGTACCCTGGTTATAAGTATTATTTTATGACAGATTCTAATTATGTCTCTTAACATGTCTTTAGTGGTAAATGAATGGTTTCTGAATGCATGACCTAATATATTTTATTGTGGCTATTATGAGAGGGCCTTAAACATTCTTGATGATTCTTACATAAGTATAAGACCCCTATGTTCAAATATGCATTCATGACCTATATATTACATGTTTTCAGTGTGTTTGACAAAATTATTGTCATGGTTAGGCTTAGTTATGTCAAGTCCTTGATCAATTTTTTTGTTAGAGGCATTGTTCTTGTGTCAATTATTGTCTTGGAAAGTTTCAAAAATTTCTAGGGAGTGATATGGAGCCTAGCCCTCAAATGGTGGCACAGATTTTGTCCCTTGTAGGCATATGCATGTGACTGGAGGCCTATAGTTGCATGATGCAGGATTTTTCATGCGAATGGGAGTTCGAGTCAGTGAAAAATAAATATTGCTCAGGGTTTGGGAACTTGGAGTGATTATTTCGCTCCTGGGGTTCCTGTAGCTCCTAAGGAAAGTTAGTAAAGTTTTTGTTTGTTGATTCCACTCCTTAACTATACTCAGGAGGTTGAGTCATATCATAGTAACTCTTCGTCACATGTTTACCTCGGTAGACTAGTTAAGTTGGCTAAATATGGGGGGAGGTGGTTACTATTGTTTTAGCCAAATTTTCTAAGAGATATACTTGAACCATAGTTCTTTCAGGGGTAATTTTGCACATTTCTATTCATCTTTCTTTTTGAGCAAATTTTTAGTATGTGTTTCTAGTTTTTCAATATGTTTATTCAATTCAACAATAAATGAGAGAAGCTACTCTTTCTCCCTTTGTACAGCTTCTAACAATGGGTTTTGGACATGCTCTAGTGCTGGCATCTTGATATTTTTCTTCAAGACTTGGATATTTGTATATTTGGACTTTATCAAAGCCTCAATTGAAATATATTCATTTCATTATACTCCCAACTTGATAATAATGTTGTTTATATTTTTATCTTAATCTTCTTGGTTCCTTTAGAAAATTTCTCTTGCTTAAGTTGACTATTCACTTTAGCAAATTTTCAAGTTTAGCAACAATTTCAGCTGAGCTTGATATAATACCTCACAAAAAATACCTTGTTTATCTATGGATATCCATATTATCAACCAAATGAATCTTTTTTAGGTCAATAGTGAGCTTGGAAGCTTTGTAATCTTCTACTGTCTTAATGATTTGATATTTTGGATCTAACATTTCCATTTGGGCGCTAACTTTTTTTCAAATCCATGGCTAATAACGATCTGGTTTGTGAAGATGTGCCCTATTTCCAAACCTCACTAAAGGCCTCTTAACTTAATTTTACATTTCTATTTTTAATTTCCATAAATTGAGAAAATATGATTTCCTTCTTAGAAGAAGTAGCAGGTGGCATAGTAGATGATGATACTTCTCATTCCAAAGCTTCAAATGGAATCAATTCAAGATTTAAAGTAGTCTTTCTTGATATGACAACCACTCTTGATGTAGCCTCAGTAACTGAAACTTATAATGCTTCAAATATCTACCTCTTTTGTATTTTGAGTTGTGTGTCCTCTGATTCAGAATTTGATTGATGAGTATCCAAAAATACCCTTGTTAATTCTTTTTCTCTCTACTAAGTAGTTCCAATATGTCTAAATTTGATGGTTGATCTGTTCTAATACTTTTGTGTGAAATGGTTGAAGGATCATGCTCCCAAACCTCCTTCTTAGCATATTTATCTACCTTAGGCCTTGGCACATGGTTATAATGAGTTGTTTTTTGTTCAATCCTTTCACTTGAAATTATGCCATGAGGATCATAGTAACATACTTCATCATGTTTTCAGTTTCTTCATTTTCTACTCTAGTGTTTACTAGAAATGGTCCAACCTTTGCCTCTAGCTTGAAAAGAGCAGGATGTTTCCTAGGCATAAAATGAACCTTATCCACATTTAAACTATATCTGATAAAATCTAATGAAAAATTTCTTATAGGAAACAAAATTGGAAGGCTATAAGGTGGCAATTCACTTTCATATATTATAATCTCAGTAAAGTATTTATACAAATACCAGTCTCCCACCCTAATTGCATCATTGATTTGTGAAATTCTTTTAATATCTGGGTGGATTCCTGGTGGTAATACATCATACATAAGACTGAAGGAAACTCATAAAAAATGATTGAAAAGGTATCAGAATGAAAATTCTTAAGGATGCTTCCTCAACGTTGAAGTCTCGTGAATTACTGAAAATGCATTTCCACTGGAATCATATTTTTGCAATTGAATACCATAGAACTTCTCCACTTGAAAATACAAAAAAATATAGACTAGAACATAATGGTACCAAAAAGACTTAGTAACATTGAAATTTTCCAATTGGTCATTAATGACATCAAATAGGTACTAGCTAAAATGAAATATAATGAATGAATTTTTGACTAGTGAAATGGGGAATAAAAACCCTAGAATGACTTCATCTACTATTTTATCACGTTCATACCCTAGAAAAAAATATATCATTGAAATTATCTGTCTAGACATCTCTAGGAAAATAGATGAGGAATAAGGAAAATTGTTTTATGGTATTGGAGCATTTAGAGGTAAAAAGGTTGAAAGAAGTGTGAATTTTTTTCTCTAAGTTTAAATCCTGATACAACTAACTGAATGCTTCTTCATTTGGAATTTGGACTTGAATAGGCATTATAATGTAACATTTTTAGAATTGACTCAGGGTTAATATAAAACAACATAGACCCATTTTTAGATACAAGTTCCTTTTTACCTGGAAGATATTGTTCAGAGCACCAGATGAGGAATTTTGGATAGTGTGTGTTTTGGGTATTATGAATTGAGCCAAATATGACTCCCACACCAATGAAACATCTTATAGGTCTTGGAAACACTAAAATTCCTAGGTGGAAATATCAAAGAATTTGAATTCACAATGGGTCTCATGAGCATTGACTTCTTAGTCGATGAAAGGAAACTCATCAAAATTTGCATAAGTTTCAGGTGATGGTTTAATCACTTTTCCTTTCATTGTTACAATTTTTAGAATTCAAATTTACTAGAGAAATAGGAACAAGATTACCCATAGGGAAACTGAGGAAGAAATTTGAAGTTCTAGGGCACGACGAGCCTCATGTATTTTTCTCTACAATTAAAAAATGAAATAATACTGAAAAAGGTTGGTATCCCCCTTTTTTTTTACATAAAAAAGAAGTATTTGAATATGGAAAAAATGCAGACCCCCACTCCCTGTTAAAACTCAAAAGGAAGGGGGGGCACACTAAATTAATCACCATTTATTTTATTTGGCAGTCCTAGTAGTCCTTCGATGATGTGTGTTCTTTAAATTAATCATGCTAGCACTTATTACATAATATTATTATTTTTTTAAACAAAATAAAGTTTAATCAAAATATTAACAAATAATTTGAAACTAAAATATTTACAATATCAACTCTATCTAAGGATTGCATCTCCTTTCAGGATACTAAGAACAACAACTAATGCCTTCACCTTGGGCTATGGAGTCAAATGCTGTAGAAAATGTTAACACCTACTCTAGAAAATTAAATCCGTCTGGTTATTTACATTGAAAATGAGAAAGAATTCCTAGATTCTTTAGTACTAAATAAAGTGTTTGAAATATTGTCCATTAACAGGCAGTGACAAAGTCTCACCATATAACATCTACACAATGAATGTGTCATTCCACTTTTCTTCAGCCACTTTGAATGGTCCCAAACAAATATTATCAAACTTACCATGTTTTATGTTTTCTTGTCTTATATCATCCCATCTAAGCATTAGATCACCTTGGTTGAAATTTATTTCTTTGGATTTTCTATCAAACAAAAGCTTGATTTTATCCTAGTATTTTTGTAGCTTACCCTTTACCTATTCTCTATATTTTTCTCGATCAATCAATTAACATATCCTTCTTTTGAAGTCATCATATTCTTCATAAGAATGTTGCAAAATTTTGATAATGGGAAAGGCTAACTATGTAGGGAAAAATGCCATAGTACCATATACAAGTTGGAAAGAAAATTTACATATTTCTCTTTTGATGAAACTCTATTATCCCAAAGTGAAAACTTTAAATGAGTGTCCCAACTCTTCTTATGATCATATAACACTTTCATTGTCAACTTCACCAAAATCTTTTTGAGGACTCAACAAATCCATTGCTTTGTGGGTAATATGAAGTGGAATGGAAGAGCAATATGATATTCTTGATAGAACGGAAAGCTTGTGCATTGTCTATGATAAGTTCCTTTGGGTAGCCAAATTTAGACAAAATATTTTATTCTAATAATTTAATCTCCATTGTCTCTATTGCATTTATTGTTTAAATCACCTCCACCCATTTAGTAAAATAATAAATTGTAGTTATAAACCATTTTTGTTGATTACTTGATGTTGGATGAATTTCTCGAATGAAATCTAACCCCCGTTACATAAAAGGTGCTTCTGACAAGACTGAAATTAAAGGAAAAGATGGTAATTTCTCCTTACCTACAAAAATATGACAAGGAACACAACTTCTAAATCTTGCTTCAATTTAAGAAAATACCTTTGGTCAATAAAGGCTACCCTCAAGATCTTATGAACAGATGTCCTTCGAGGAAAAAAGTCCTCCACAAGCACCCCTATGAAATTCATCTATCACCCTGTATGGTTCTTATTTAGTCAAGCACAATAAAAACACACCCAAAGGGTCCTTTCGATACAGATTCTCATTGATGATAGAGAAATTTATTGCTTTGAGCATGAGGTATCTGGCTTGGCTTATATTTAATTTAGAAGGGCATCAAAAAAATTGCAGCAAATAAACAATATTATTATACCAATCAGATAACAAAACATTCCCCTTTACATTGAGAGAAGTGTTTTGTGGATTCTTCTCTTTCTCCTCTAGAGAAAGTTCTCGTGGATTCTTCTCCATTGTTGAATCTAAAAAATGCATTATAGAGTTAATGCCTAAAATTATGAAATTATATTTTTCCAATATTTTAGCTATACCTTGAACTTTAATAATTTAGTTGGTGTGATTCTAGGTCAAATTCCTAAATTTTTGTTATCCACTTTTCCCTATAACCATCTCTATCTTCTTGAGTCAAAAATAATTTTACTACATGTTAACGGTGTTGACCCACCAACATGTCAAGGGATATCCCTAGTAAGAAGTCCCAACTAGACCTCAGACCGTTTGGAGTAGGAGTCGCAGCAGTGAGTAGTAAAGTTATACCTTAATTGCGATAGCACATTGAGGTAAGCAAGATATGTTTTTTGGAAGTGTGTGACCTTGCGGTGAGTTAGGAGAGATTCAAGGGGAGGTTCTAACACACAAAAGGGAAAAGGAAGTGTGTCCCTTAGAAGCATGTAATAATACGTAGCCTGAAAGGAATACACAAGAGGAATGACATCACGACTTGGAAGAAGAATAGTCCACAATCCAGGGTGATGGGTTAAACCAACAACACTATTCCAACAAGATTCATGCAATCATATACAGAATAGTTCATACATGAATGCATAAGTTAAATAACATACATTTCTAAAGCAACTAGAATAGTCCAACCACAATAACAACATATGCATGAAAACGTGTTGGCTCTATTATATTATATAAAAGTGAAAGTGTTACACTAAAAAATGTCACCTTGACTACTTACAGTTAGTATGGCTCAAATCAACAGTCATGCTACCCTCTTAGGCAAGTCTCATGCCTCTGTTATCCATCTCAAACTCAAAGAAGAGAGAAAGTCTTGTAAAAACTATGTTTATCTCTGGGGTCGCAGGTTCTCTCTAGCCTTACCTGCGGGGACGCTGACCATGTTCACAAAATCTGTGTCCATGGACGCTCTGTATGTTAAGGGACAGGTGCGTCCCTCTGTAAAAGGCAAAATGCGCGAGTTTTATCTTGAAAAAGTTACTTGTGGTTACTTCTAGAACATTCTAGAGGTCGGTTTGATGAAATGGATGCGCCTCCAGTTGGTTCATGTATCTCTATTAAGGGGGAACTTATCCCATCAATAAGGGAGCTATCCCACCCAAAGAGGGGGATGATCCCATTGATAGTGGACCTGAATAACCTCTTTACAGCACTATAAATAAAGACATTGAGCCAGAGGGAGAAGAGGTTGGAGCTATACATTTTCTTTGGGTAAATGCTGCAGGATTTAGGTCTTCCATTAGAGCCTTTGTGAGGAGAGATTGTCTTTACTTGATTCTACTTGGAAGAGGGTGAGCTTTGTCAAAGTAGAGGAAAACCCTTGATGGACCCTGGGAGGAACTTGCACAACACCAAGGCCAGGTTGTAAGAGTTTCTTTGTTTCGTTATTAATACAAACTGGTTTATTTTTCTCAATAGCTTGTGTTAATGAGTTATTTCATGTGTTCCTTGGTCTGCATGTTGAATATATGTTTTATTATATGAAATGCAAGTGCTTGGTAATTGTTTGATTGTTTGTGGTTGCAGGAATTGACTTGAAGGAGGAGCTCATCCGGATCGTCAAGAACAGACCTCAACAACAGCGTTTTGGAATAAGGTAAGCCTAAACACTTGTAGTTTTCATGTTGTAAAAGGTGTATTTAGAGAAAGATCACTCCATTTTGTCTTGTTTGTCATTAGAATGTCTTAGACTTCTAGGAAGGTCAGCTGTGTCCGCACCCTTGACCAATTCCGTGTGACAAATTGGCGACTCCACTGGGGATAGATTCCATTGATGAGAAAAGTCTTTTCCTTTATGTGAACTTTGCTTTGAGAAAATTGGTTTATTTTTCTGGTTTTGGCTCTGTGATTCTGTCTCTGGGTGGGTTAGCTTAGGATTCGTTTTATTTTGGTTTTTCTTGAGTTTTTCAGACGGACGCACCCTCTGAGTGCTGCACAGTGCGTCCCTGGACGCACTTTTGCTGTGTGCACAGAGCGGGCCCGCACCTGTGCTAACGGGTTGCCTGCGTCCCCTGCCAAAATTTGAGAAAATTCCATTTTTTGCCTTTTTTGCTCTTAGATTTTGTTTTTTCTTAGTTTTTTCTGCCCAGATTCATTAGTCCCTTGTCCAGAATCTTCACCTAAGCTTGTTCCTGCTCTTAGCTTTCATCAATTGGGTGTTTTGAGTCTCTTTCTTGAGAAATTCTTGATTTGATTTCCTTTGATCATTACTTGGAGGTTTGTCTCAGTCTTTTCACAATTTTGCATCTTTTTGCTTTTGTTTTTGCAGAAAAATTTCCCCCTCATTCGCCGGGGGGGGCTAAAATGTGTATGAGTGTTAATCGCCTTTGAGTGTTTTTATGTTTTGATCTTTGGAACTCTCACCCAATTTTCTCAATTTGCACTTGATTGGTTCTTAGATCACATTAGAATCGTCTTGTGTTTGAGAATTCTTTTGCATAGATCACATTTGCACAATTAGAATTCTCATTTTCAGAATATTATTGAAAAATGTGCATAGATTACATTTGCATACTTTTCGAGTGAATTGTGCTTAGATTACAATTGCATAGTTTACATTCTGAAAAATCAATCGTAGATTTAGATCAGCTTTCTTTGATTTGAATTTACACAAAAAATAAAAATAAAAAAATGGTTTGGAATTGATTTGCATTAGTTTTTCTTGATAAAATTAGTGCATTAGAGAATTTGTTTTATTTTCTCTTAGTGATCAATTTTTGCATTGTTGGAAGTGAATGGAAACTCTCTCCTTACTTTAGTTAGGATTCATCGAATTGAAAAGATCACATTATCATATTCGATTGCATTCAGTTGAGTCGGGTCATAACACCATTGGTTTCATATCCATTTACCCATTTGAGTAATAACAACCTTAATAACACAGCGCTTAATTAAAATTCATCTAGTAATTTTTACATTTCTAGGGCTCTGAAGCACCAACATAGCTTAGGCTAGTGTCTTGGAGTAGGTGAGTACTTAACTCTCCAAGACAGTAAAACCAAACAAGTAGCTGATCTTGTGATAGAATCAAATCCAATTGTTACATTTACACTCTGGGAAAGCTCCTCTTAAAGGAGAAGCACGAGCTCGTGTCCGAACCAGTGAGGGGATCCATCCTCCCTCGTTGGGAACGACGCCAGACAGTACGTATTACAAACGGTAAACCTCGGATTAACCATTGTCGAGGAGCCAGGGGTCACTTATCGGTAAACCTTGGATTACTGTCAAGGAGCCGGTAAGGGGATTGAGCTTGCTACTCTGCCCTTGCGTGCTGTCGGAGTTTAGACTGTTCCCCCAGGTGTACTTGTGGCCGTTGGTAACCTTAGTGACCATAATCTTTAGGATTCTACCCAAGGTGACGGTGGAGGGAAGATCCCACTGTACCTGGAGCAGACGTCGGTTATACTCACTTGGATTTTCAGGGGGGTTCACTTCACTCGAGACGGTTAAAGTGGAGGAACTTGGTCTGGTCTATTCATTAAGTAGGTTGCCGGGGTAACTGTTCCACCCACCACTTCTGTACTGAATTCGGCGATGTTGGGCTTCATCACCAACTAGTGTTTTCGGTCCGGAAGGCTACTGTTTGTGTATGGTTTGACTCCTAGATTTGATAGCGCGTGTTAATTTGTTTGTTTTTCTTTTAGAGACCATAGGTGTGAATTGTGAATTTTAATTGTTAGGTGTGAATTGTGAATTGTTAATTTTAGTTTTAAATTGTTAATAAAATTCACTGAAATTGAATATAATGGCAAATGTTCCGGAATTTATCAACCTAGGAACCCCTCCTAATGAGAATCCTAGTACTTTTCCTTACTTTGGAAATGTTGGTCCTCCTTATATGGCTACTTTGTCATTACCTAGATTTACAATAGGTTTACCGATATGGTTATTTTCAACTTCGTTGGCCCAAAATACTCAAATTGTTCCATCTCAACTGGATGCTTCACCTCAACAGAGTTCACCATCTCAACATCACCAACCTTTTGTTGACCCTTTACCTTCTTCGCCTAATTTTTCTTCCTCCATTTCTTCCTCTTCACCTGGTAAAAGCCTTGATGTTAGTAACCAGGAGGCTAAGAAGAAGAAGAAAGGGAAGAAGAAGAAGAAGAAGAAGAAGCAAGATAAGAAAGAAGTCAACCAACCAACCATGGCTGTAAGTGTTAGTTGTGTTGAGGAAAATTCCGACATGCACCGTAAACCCAAATACCCTTGCAGGCTTTGTAAGGGTGACCACTTCCTTGTCAATTGTCCTGGTATTCCAAAGGTCTTGGAAGTATGGTCAGAAAAATCTCATCAACTTTCCGTTGATCCATCAACCAGTGATAGTCAGGTTCCTGGGAAAAAGGGTAAAGTTAGGTTTCCTTGTAAGTTATGCAAAGGGAGTCATCAAACTCACATTTGCCCTCACATGGATGAAGCCTCAACATTGTTGGAAAACCTTACTGTTCCACAGCAAGAATTTCCAACTGGTTACCGTAAACTTTCTCCCAACCTACCGTCAACTGACGGAGTGATTGATCTAAATTCAAGTACAGTCGATCACACTCTCCCATTGGAGAGTGAAACTCATGTCACTCAGGTTGATGATCCATTAGTTGATCAAGTGGTCGATTCAATTTCACATTCGGTCGATCACACTCTCCTTTTCGAGAGTAAATTTCATACCGCTGATGTTCTTCTTGTTACATCGGATTCTTCTATGCCGGGGGGCATTTCACCTGTTTCTACAGAACCCCCTCCAAGTACTGAGGTCTTTTCCTTTGATTGGAATAGACTGACAGAACCTCGTCTTCCTTCCTCCATCCCTTTCCAAATCATTGTCAAGGCTGGTGGTAGGGACATACATCGTACTCAGGTAGATGAAGGTGCTTCTGTTAGTATTTTATCCTCAACTGTTTGGAAAGCTTTGGGTTCCCCTCAGCTTGCGCCTATTATGCAGAATCTGAAAGCTTTTAACATAACCATTAGTGAACCTTTAGGGATCCTTCCTAAGTTCTCTATTACCTTGGAAGGTAAAACTGTCTGTATTGATCTTATGGTAGTTCGAGGTCCCTTGGATTTCAATTTACTCCTTGGGCGAGACTATGTTTATGCAATGAAAGCTGTCGTATCGACACTCTTTCGCGTGATGTCTTTCCCTCACAATGGAAGTATTGTGACTGTAGACCAGCTTTCGTTCCCTAGTCTTGTCTCAACTACCAATAATATGACAACCCTAAATGTTCTTGATTCTCAAGTGGTATCTACCCCGCCACGGGTTAATTATGTGGCAACTGGTCCCATGTTTTCAGCTACCGATGTAAGTGAGCCTCCCGTTGTTTGCTCATCTTCCTTTGATTTAGATCCGGTAATTGACATGGAAAACTCTATGGGATTATTTGAACACGATGTTCTTATCCCTTTTGAGTCCCTTGACGTGTCTTCCTTCCAAAAGACTATTCTTCCTTCTGATGAAGACCTCTTGGAAGCCATGATCAAGGTGTGTCCATTGACATGTCTTTCTTCCAGTTGGAAGCCATGATCAGTGAACACGAGGATAGTTTGTTCCTCTCTCAACCTCGTTAAAAAATGAAATTGGATGTTATGAGGAAAGTTCCTGTTACTGAGTCAACCTCATTAAAAAATGAATCAGGTAGATAGTAGGTTATATAGGAAAGTAGGATTAGCGAGGAAAGTTCCTTTTACTGTGTCAACCTCGTTAAAAAATGAATCAGTGTGTTCGAGGACAGTTCCTTTTCCTGTGCCAACCTCGTTAAAAAATGAAACAGGCTAGTATGAGGATAGTTCTTTTACTGAGTCAACCTCATTAAAAAATGAATCAGCTAGATTTTAGGCTATGTAGATTGTAGAAAGTAGGATTTTGAGGACAGTTCCTGTTACTGAGTCAACCTCGTTAAAAAATGAATCAGGTATGAGGATAGTTCTTTTCTTGTGTCAACCTCCTTAAAAATGAAACAACTCCCTTTTCAAGTTAAATATTGAAAGTAAACCTTCATTTCATCCAGCCGGTTGAATGCAATGAAGCCTGGGGGGCATGTACCTCGCTTTGCATCATTATCCTGGGGGCATGCGAACTTTTTGAGCATATTTCCTTATCTTGTGTCAAGCTCGTTAAAAAATGAAACAATGGTAGGTTAAGTAGGTAGATTGTAGATAGTAGTCATGAGCATAGTTCCTTGTCTTGTGTCAAGCTCGTTAAAAAATGAATCAAGGATTTTAGAGCATAGTTCCTTGTCTTGTGTCAAGCTCGTTAAAAAAAATGAATCAAGGTTTTTAGAGTAGAGTTTCTTGTTAGGTAGATTGTAGAGAGTAGTTCCGAGCATAGTTCCTTGTCTTGTGTCAAGCTCACTAAAAAATGAAACAACTCCCGCAAGTCTTTCTAAGATTTTGAAAGTAAAGCTTCATTCCATCCACCTCATTGAATGCAATGAAGCTTGGGGGGCATGTACCTCGTTTTGCGTCATTATGCTGGGGGCATGTGAACTTATAACAAGCATAGTTTTTCGTTTCAAGCTTGCGTAAACATGAAACCGAATCCGAGCATAGTTCTTTTCCTGTGTCAAGCTCGTTAAAAAATGAAACAAATCCTCCTCTACTTGAGTCGAGAGATTGGCTAGATCTCATAAATGTTAAGTGTTTAGGTTAGTTATTTCAGTTTTTTGCATAATTTTCTTACAGTTTTAGGTCGAGTCTTTCAAACGATCTCGTACTTGAACCTTCATTTCATCCAACCAATTGAATGAAATGAAGCTGGGGGGCATGCGCTCTAGCAGTTATGCTTAGGGGGCATCAAGCACAGTTTTATCTCTGTTTCAAGCTTGTGTAAAAATGAAACTACTTTGAAGCATAGTTTTTCCCTGTTTCAAGCTTTTGAAAAAATGAAACCTATCTCGAGTCAATTTCAGTTATTTTCAGGACTCGTTAAACTCATGAAAATACCGAGATTATTTTGCTATCTTTCATTCTCGTAAAACAAATGAAAACGCCGAGTTCTTTCCGTCTTTTCCTACTCGTAAATTAAATTGAAAGTCGGTCATATGAGTACATTTTTATCATTTTTTCGAACTCATTAAAACTTACGAAAAAATGAAAACCATGAGTACATTTTTATCATTTTTTCGAACTCATTAAAATTTACGAAAAAATGAAAACCATGAGTACATTTTTATCATTTTTTCGAACTCGTTAAAACTTACGAAAAAGTGAAACCTCAGAGTCATCTTTTAAGCCCTTTTCTGACTCCTAAAATATGAAAAGATTGCCAAGCGTTTCTTTTACACTCGTTAAAATGGAATTAAAAGACGGTCTTCTTATAGCCCTTTTCCGACCGCAAAAACGTGAAAAGATTGCCAGGTTTTTGTCGTTTCGAACTCGATATTGGAAATAAAACGATGTGTCTTTGATCGCTTTTTACTTTTCAGGTCAACGACACTATTATGAAAGTACTCCTTGGTCGCAAGATCAAGCGGTTCCCCCAGGTATTATTTTATACTTTTTCGGGCTTGAGGGACACAAATTTACGAAAAAGTTCAACGTGGAGTTTCCTTAAGTTTTTTCAGACTCTCTAAAATTGAAAAACGCCGAGTTTCTCCTATACTGGGCTCGTTAAACTTTTATAGTAAAGGACCTGTTCAATTACAAACAGGAACGAACCACTCCTTCCTAGGGTTCGAATTTAAACTAGGTTGGACTCGTCCGAAGGATGAGCTTATAATCAAGCATATGTTATCCTCCTCAAGCTTGTTAAAAATAAAGAGGTACTTGCCAGAAATGGTGGGGGAAAAGAGAGAAGAATGAACCTGTTTGTCACCTTTTGTCTCAGAAGAAACTTTATTACCGCTCTTGAACACGACACTTTTCATTCACCTGGGTTGGGAAATCTTTTACCTCACAGTTGACCAAACCACTTTGAAAGTCTTTAACCGGGTTCCGGGGATTAACTTTGAGTTATTCGTCACCAAGCCATCTGTTGTGTCGTTATGTGTTCAAGAGGTCTGCAAGAAAAACTTTCATCTGCAAAATACTTGTCATCCATTTGACCATCCCTGAGTCAGTCCTTACAGCAACATTTCTTCAACTTGAACAATGATTTCGTGTTGTGGGCTTGCCTGCAACGGGTCGCTTTCTATCGACATCGACACATTATCTAGAAAGATGACTTAGGAATCGACAGTACCTTGAAGTCTGCATGCATCAATGGCAGGTTTCTCGCCTTTGACGTCAGTTTACATCATTGACTTTCGATCAAAGGATTCCGTGAAGTGTTCGACATCAAAACATCTATTCACATTTCACGGGTTGTGCTTGGTACTTTGAGGACCATTGACATTACTGGTGGTTTCTCTCATGCTTGTTAACAGTTTGCATCATCGACTGGTAATCAAGTGGTTTCTAACATGTTCGACATCGAATCATTTAATCACATGGCTAGAATCGTACCAATTCGGGAAGTAGAAGTGAAGACCCTGGATCTAGTTTCTACCATCCAGGCTGCGAGGAGTTTTGTATTCATTATCTATGTAGACTAATCATAAACAGATGGCTGCGTCCATCCTGTGTCTACAAAAGTCTATAAAAATGATGTACTGCAAGATCATTCCTATATCAGAATAGTTAGTCCATTAGTTAAAGTTTTGAATCTGAGTATGGGAATGCCTACCTCAGTGATGATATAATCTTATCCATGTATTTTGTGTTGAAAATTGCAGGTTCCAACCAGGCCATCCACAAGACAATCCTTGAAATGATAAAGCGCTTCACCCTTCCTAGAATTACAAAACCCTACTCTATTCCAGGCTTCGCACTTTAGGGGGCAATCTGTTACACTAAAAAATGTCACCTTGACTACTTACAGTTAGTATGGCTCAAATCAACAGTCATGCTACCCTCTTAGGCAAGTCTCATGCCTCTGTTATCCATCTCAAACTCAAAGAAGAGAGAAAGTCTTGTAAAAACTATGTTTATCTCTGGGGTCGCAGGTTCTCTCTAGCCTTACCTGCGGGGACGCTGACCATGTTCACAAAATCTGCGTCCATGGACGCTCTGTATGTTAAGGGACAGGTGCGTCCCTCTGTAAAAGGCAAAATGCGCGAGTTTTATCTTGAAAAAGTTACTTGTGGTTACTTCTAGAACATTCTAGAGGTCGGTTTGATGAAATGGATGCGCCTCCAGTTGGTTCATGTATCTATATTAAGGGGGAACTTATCCCATCAATAAGGGAGCTATCCCACCCAAAGAGGGGGATGATCCCATTGATAGTGGACCTGAATAACCTCTTTACAGCACTATAAATAAAGACATTGAGCCAGAGGGAGAAGAGGTTGGAGCTATACATTTTCTTTGGGTAAATGCTGCAGGATTTAGGTCTTCCATTAGAGCCTTTGTGAGGAGAGATTGTCTTTACTTGATTCTACTTGGAAGAGGGTGAGCTTTGTCAAAGTAGAGGAAAACCCTTGATGGACCCTGGGAGGAACTTGCACAACACCAAGGCCAGGTTGTAAGAGTTTCTTTGTTTCGTTATTAATACAAACTGGTTTATTTTTCTCAATAGCTTGTGTTAATGAGTTATTTCATGTGTTCCTTGGTCTGCATGTTGAATATATGTTTTATTATATGAAATGCAAGTGCTTGGTAATTGTTTGATTGTTTGTGGTTGCAGGAATTGACTTGAAGGAGGAGCTCATCCGGATCGTCAAGAACGGACCTCAACAACAGCGTTTTGGAATAAGGTAAGCCTAAACACTTGTAGTTTTCATGTTGTAGAAGGTGTATTTAGAGAAAGATCACTCCATTTTGTCTTGTTTGTCATTAGAATGTCTTAGACTTCTAGGAAGGTCAGCTGTGTCCGCACCCTTGACCAATTCCGTGTGACAGAAAGTTTCATTCATACATACAACCATGACAACCACTAGCACCAATAGTGGAATGTTACAGTCAACACTGCCTACTCCTCTAAAGAGATGTACTCACTTTTTACTATCGAGAAGTAGAGGCTTGTCACAATACTCTCCAAGACCTTCTTTAAGCAATGCCTAGTAAAATCTTGGCTCCCAAAAGGATCTTTTGTGAGTTATGTGGTTCTATTTATAAAATAGGGTGGGGTGACCCTTGACATTCCCCTTTGTGACGCTTGGACTACCCTCATGACTCTTCAACTTGATTACATAACTATTTACATATGATTGTTTTCATTCCATTAATGACACTTGGAATTTCACTTTACATCATGTTTACAAAAATGATACATTTTCCACATATACCCATGTGGGACAAAAATAGGCTTTAGTCAGCCAGATAAGAAAACACTAAGACTCAGAAATTTGTAGAAAAAGTAGCTCCTCAGCATCCTCTCTATGATCCTTGGTGAAAAACGGTGCCATGCTTGATAGTGCGCAATGTTGTCTGAATATTCTTTGATGATGTCTTCCTGGAAATGAACTCTTGCCTCCATTTCTTCCAAGTATACTGATTTAGAAATTTTTGTCCAACTCATCCTATAACATGCACAACTTAGTCCTGAGCAAGGTCGGGTTGACGATGTACATCCGCATGTTATCTGCGCTGACTTGCAAATTTGTGTTGGTGGTCACGAGCATCAACTGATCAAATTACACATCGAGCTCTAGTCTGACTTGGCTCTTCTCTTTGGCCTTGGTGAGAATACCAATTGATGGGGTGTCATACTTTCTCACCATGACATCCAGACTTCTAAACAACCATGCGTACGAATCCTCAACATTGGTGATGAGCAGCGGGAGTTCCTCATAGTTCTAGATCAGACTCCTAATGTGTGCTTTGTCTAACTCTACCTGTGAGTTCATCATCTTGTGCAAGTGAAGCGAGGCTTGCTTGTACCTCATTGTTCATGTATGTACATGATCAATAGCAGCATGTGTATCTGTGAGTTTTCATGATATCTTGGTGTAGAGCTTCTAATGGCCACGTAGATGTACAACTAGCTTATGCATAGTGATGAACCTATCATACAGTCTCTACGTGACTGCCTCTGCTCTAGCATATCCTATTGATTGTTCGTGTCTCTACCTGGCCTCTTGCAACTCCTTAGGTA
Source organism: Pinus tabuliformis (assembly GCA_031772625.1). NCBI lineage: Eukaryota > Viridiplantae > Streptophyta > Pinopsida > Pinales > Pinaceae > Pinus > Pinus tabuliformis. The sequence continues at coordinate 661,725,749 of CM062804.1, forward strand.
TGCACTCATTTTGCGCTATCAAGAAGTTCACACTTGAGATCATGGCTTGGGCATAAGCCTTTGTAGCATCGCCCAAGGTAGATGGAGGTATTCGTACATCCAACATAATCACCTATTCTTCAAAGTTCCTAGGTGATGCATGATCATCCAGGGTGTGTTCTCTACGTTCATGTATAACTCTGTGTTGTGACTCATCAAAGGTTATGTTGTACACATCTATTCCTAGATTATCCTTGAGGAGAACAATATCCCCTTGTTCACTTGGGACTTTCTCTTCTGCTAGAGGTAGTGATGCCTATGGGGTGACCTCGATTGATTTTCACATGAGGTCGGTGTCCTGTTCGGTTGCTCCATCTCCATCTCCATCTATCCTACTTTTGGTTCATCCTACCGAGAAAGTTCCTATTCCTATGGTTGCTCACTTTGTTCCTTATCTACTACTTGTTTTGAGTCTTCAATTTGTATCATCTTTGCATTGTCTATGCGCTTGTCACTTCCTCCTGTTATTGTTCATGTTTCTCTTCCTTCTCTCTTCTACGCAACTCTTATTCTTCTTTGAGTTTCTGATCTACTTCCTACAACCTCCTCCCCGTCTCCTCCAGTATTTTCTTATCTCTCCTTTTTTTCACTCCTCTCCTATCACCTTTTTACTTCTATCTCCAGAGCTACTCTTTCCACAAGTAGGTCTTCCTTAAAATTTTATCTTTGCTTCATTTCTGTGCTTTCAGAAATATTCCTCTTGCCTTTGTTTTACACTAGTTTACTGCTCCCTGTGGTGCTGCTAGCCATGCTACTACCATGTTGACCGGTTCATTGAGCCTAGAGGAGGTATAACAATATCTCCATGGGTCTTCATCTGGTCAATGACACGCCCCATGGATCTATTAATAGTACACTCTTGCATAGTGGTCCCTGCATAAGCCATGCAGGTCGTATGGATTGAAACTCTTGGGGCCGAACTTAAACTTCTTGAAGTCCTCAAACTTAGCATCCACTATTGGAAATAATACTGAGAGGGGGCAGTGAATCTGTATTATCAATTCAATAATTTCTCATTTCCCTTACAAATTTATATACACTACTTTTGTGAAGTCAACTAGCCTGTACATGGTAATGTTATTAGAGAAACCAATGTATACCTAGAGAACTTATGATTTAATCAGTTTATCATGTGTTGATATTTAATCAATACATCAGTAACTTGCTAAATAATGCAGTAAAACCATAATAAACAATCACAAATAAGCAACACATATGAACACCAAGGTTTAACTTGGAAACCAAATGCGGGAGAAAAACCACCTGTTGATGTCATCTCTGTCTTATTTTAATAATAACAAAATATGTTTACAATCTTGTACTAGTGCAGACTCATACCAGTACGTAGGCATCCACCTGTAGAAGGCTAGAACCTTCTCTCGTTTTTCGGCTTCTACTAGAAGGGAGATGCAACCCCCTAGCTCTTGTACTAGTCAGTGTGTTTACTAGTATGTAGGCACCGGTCTACAGAAGGCTACGAAATTATATCTTCTTCCAAGGACCATGTTTCATAAATTTTCAAGTTGGATGCTCCTGGAACAAAAATATACGTCAAGGCCTCGTTTCATCAAATTTTCATACTAGACCCATCAGAACTTTCAAACCGCAACAACCAATAATTATTTATTATGAATAGTCAGTTCATTGTCACCAGAACAATGTGTTAAACCCAAAAACCTACATCATCATTTAGAACCAACTACAACCTCAAAAATCATGCATTAGAATTTATACGCTAATTTACTGAACCGAACCTACGTGCATACACTACTTCCTTTAATCAAACTTGCGTATACCTTCAAAACTACTGAAACATAAAACTTCTAAATCAAGTATGTACGAACCAGTAATATACTAAACATCTACTGTCAATATATAGAGCTTTACACAGGAAGTAGCAGAGATCACCCTTCTCACTTATACAATCAATCAATCAGATATCAAAATCCTTATGCATTCAGTTTTACATTCAGATCTAAGAACACTTCATTGATAGAAACCAATAAAATAGAATTAATCAGATAGATCAGTCAGATATGAAGAATATGATTTTCCTTTGTATATGCTACTTATACAAGTAGAAATTTCATGTACACACACTTTTACCAAGATGAACTAGCGTATAGATCTGCAAATATTAACTCATAACTTCGCTTCTATTCTAGACTTTAGACAAACCCAAATCATGACATTTAAAGAATAAAACAAGTGTACATAATCATATCTATCCCAACCAATATAAGATCATTCAATGATAAGTCATTTCAGGTCCCATGATCCTGATCCAACATTGAATTCAAGGTGCACAAAATATTTCAGATCAAATCACAAAGATAGCCCCTGCAACATAAAATATACATCAGATAGAAGTATTCCTTAGAAACCATTTCACTTGCACACCTTGGCCTTATGATCTTCTCCTCCTTATATAGTTTTAGGAATTTCTCAATACCTCGACCCAAAACCACTTAGGACTCGTGGTATTCTTGGAAAGGATCATATAGTCGTTACTCCACTCCATATTGTGGGCTAATACCATGGTATTGACCCATGATATTGTCTCCTCTTGAATTTCATTGATTTTCCAACATATACACACTTTTCTTTTTGTGAAAGTGCATGTATACGTATATGCTATTTTTGTTATTTGAACCAACGTGTATACGCTTTTTTGACAAAGTGGACCTACGTATACATCTTAAACTACTTTTCCCCATCCTTTACCTTCAACTTCTTCATTTTGATTAGTAGACTTTAGTTCCACCTTCATGTTCTTCCCTACCAATGCACTGTTACATCTGAATGGATTTGTTACACTGTGGGCTTCCTTTCATCGAAATTGAATTGACCTATGAGTGAGTTTCCTTCAAGGACAACACTTGTATCATAATGCAAACAATCTCCCCCTTTGGACTTGATGGAAAAAAGTCTGGTATTAATTATTGCAAGTAGTAGAAACTATTAGAGATAACAAGCAACACCAAAATACTCTCCCCCTTTGACATCAAGGGAAAAGGGCGGACCAAGCTATTCTACCCCTTTGATATACATTATGTTGTCCATGCTACCACTGAGTACATGTTGAGTCTGCAGAGATATGTTTCAAAAGAATAACATGAATCTATAACTCAACTAATTGAGTATGACCTCCCTATGACCAATGACTCATACATACATCAATCATCGAACCAAGTGGGGATACACCATATTTGACTCATCCACCCAACCAAGTGGGGATATACCAATTGTTTATACATGACATAAATACAACAATTATTACATGATCCATCCCATGCAAAGTGGGGATACAAATTACATCATATGTCCAATAGGACTCATTCAAATATAGACCATGATAGAAGAAGTCATATCACACCCTAGATCTTTACATGACTTATGCAACAAATGATATAAGTATCTGACACCATAACTAAACTCAGAAACCATGATGCCAACAATGCAGAATGTGTGTGAAGGCTAATGCTCCGCCTGAACTTGTGCTACCTTTGCATTGTCAACAAGTCATTCATCAAGGCATCTTTTTCAGTCAGATAAAAATCAATGAACAAAGCATATCATCATATTGTAATAGATAGAGCACCCATATCAGAGTCTGACCCATTATTTTTTTTGTCAGAAAAACGTATATGCTCCTTCAGCCACAAAAACCCACGTGTATTTGTGACTATACTTCATGAAATCTGTGTATGGTGACCTTCCTCTGAAAACTAGATTTAACAGTAGGATGATGCATCAACTACTCCCACCTTTTGTCTGAGATATTCAAATGTTTCTCTGGGAAGTGGTTTAGTGAATATATCAGCAACCTGTTGTTTGGAGGGAACATACTACAATTTAACCTTTTTTTCAAGAAATTTTTCTCGTAGAAAATGGTACTTAATGGGTATGTGCTTGGTCTTGGAGTGCATGATAGGATTTTTCGAAATACTGATGGCACTTGTATTATCACATAGAATGGAGATGGGTGGAGTACATGTGATCTGAATGTCTTGCAATGTTTGCATCATCCAAAGTAGCTGTGTGTAGCAAGATGCAACAGCCACATATTCAACTTCAGCTGTAGATAAGGAAATCGAACATTGTTTCTTGTTGAACCATGAGATTAACTGAGGACCCATATAAAATGCACCTCCACTAGTTCTCTTTCAATCTTCAACATTTCCTGTACAATCTACATCTGTATATGCATGAAACGTAAGGTCTGTATCTTTAGGATACCATTGTCCAAAGCTTTGAGTTCCTTGAATATATTTGAAAATTATTTTGACTGCCTGGAGATGTGATTCCTTTGGATTTTCTTGGAACCATCCAACAATTCCTACTGCATGCATGATATCAGGTCTGGTAACTGTTAGATAAAGTAGATTTCCAATCATAGATCTGTAAGTTGGTTGGCTTACTACTGGTGATTCATCTTTAGAATTGAAACTGCATCCTGTTTCCATTGGAGTACATACTGGTTTAGAATCTTCCATTCCGTACTTCTTCAAGATCTGCTTGAGATATTTGGTTTGTGAAAGAAAGATACCATATTTTGTTTGTTGTGCTTGCAAACCAATAAAACAAGTAAGTTCACCAAGTAAGGACATTTCAAATTCTTGCTACATTACTGAAGAAAAATTCTGACTCATGGTTTCTTCATTGCTACAAAAAATGATTTCATCAACATAAACAACAACAATTAGTAGCTTATCATTTTCAATCTTTGTGTATAAATTGCTATCTACAGAACCTTTTGTGAAACCTTGTTGTTGTAGATATTTGTCAAGGCGGTAATACCAAGCCCTTGGAGCCTGTTTCAGATGATAGAGAGCCTTTTTGAGATTGCATATGAGTTTTGCATAATTTCCAAGAATGAATCCTTCTGGCCATTCAATCTAAACTTCTTCTTCTAAATCTCCATTAAGAAATAATGATTTTACATCCATTTGATATCCTTTGAATTTTCAAAAACTATAAAGAACAAGAAACATCCTTATGGCTTCAAGTATGGCAACAGGTGCAAAAGCTTCTTCAAAATCTATAACTTCTTGTTGAGCATACCCTTTGCAAACAAGATTTGCCTTGTTTCTAATATCTTCTCCATTTTCATTCAGCTTATTATTGAATATCCATTTTGTTCCTATAACTTTTTTATCATGAGGTTTAGGAACTAACTCCCAAGTATCATTATTTTCAATTTTTTCAAGTTCTTCATCCATGGCCTTGACCCAACATGCATCTTTGAAGGCTTCATTTACATTCTGAGGTTTTTTGGAGGATAGTAATGCTAGATAACTTGAGGTCCCTATAAGGGTTCTTCTTGTCTGTACTCCAGACCCTTTTTCTCTTAGAATTTGAGAATCTGGTTGATTCTTCTGAACAAACCTGGATGGAGTCGTTTCCCTGTCTATTGTATCTTCTTCTCATGCTTCATTGGTTTCCTCTTCTATATCATTTTGATTTGATGTGGGAAATCATTCTCCATCTTCCTCATTGTCATATTCCTCTGTTGATTTCATTTGTTTTGGATTTCTGCATGCTTCATCAATTACAACATCAATGCATTCAACAATTTTTCGATGTATTTTATTATAACATTTGTAACCCTTTACTTATGGATGAATAACCAAGAAGAATTCCTTCATTTGCTCTGGGTTCAAACTTACCAAGTTTTTCATCAGTCCATTTGATGAAACATTTTCTTCCAAAAACTCTAAAGTATTTTATAGTAGGAGGCTTACCATATCAAAGTTCATATGGAGTTTGATTACTATTTACCTGAACATTCGCTTTGTTAAGAATGGTCATGGCCGTAAATGTAGCTTCACCCTAGAAGGTTGTAGGAGTTCCAGATTCATCAAGCATAGCTTGAACCATTTATTGAACTGTTCTATTCATTCTTTCCACCACATCATTTTGTTGAGGAGTTCTTGCGAGGGAGAATTGCCTTTTTATTCCATGTTGTTCACAAAACTCAAATAATTCATCTAATATGAATTCTCCCCCTCGATTAGATCTGAGACATTTGATTTTTTGATCTGATTCATTTTCAACTAAATATTTGAAGGCTTTAAACTTTTCAAATTCTTCATCTTTTTGCTTTAGTAGATGTATCCAACACATCCTGGAAAAATCATCAATAAATAAAATAAAGTATTCTTCACCACGAGATGACTTTTTCCTTGTTGGACCACATAAATCAGTATGGATGAGTTCAAGAGGCTTACTTGCTGATCCTTCTTTTTCACTGAAGTGAACTCTAGTTTTCTTACCGACTTGACATGGTTTGCATATGGTGTTTTCTGGGATGCTGATATTTGGAAGATCACAAACTCCCTTGAGCATGCATGCTTTTCTTATCTGAGAAAATATTAGATGCCTAATCTTCTGTGCCATAGCCAGTTTTCATATGTTTTCCTTAGATAGCATTGTTGTTGTTCTATTTTGATTATGTATAAATTATTTTGAGTTCGTGTACCTTTGATCACAGTCTTTCCTGTATCAATCTCATGAACAACACATCTGTTTGATCAAAACACAACTTCATTTCCTTGATCACACATTTGACTAACACTCAACAGGTTATGCTTTAAATCATCTACATACATGACATTCCCATCTTTAACCTTTTCTTTCAAGAAAACGAAACTTTACCTTTAATGATAGATGGAGTGTCATTTCCAAATGAGACATTCTTTTCCTTTTTTAAAGCATTATATGAATGAAGTTTCTCTTTATCACATGTCATGTGTTTGGAGCATCTGCTGTCAATGTACCACTGATTTTATTGTCATTTACATACATAGCTATGCCACATCTTTATGATCGAGATTCCTTCTTTCTCCATATCTTGGTATTTAATGATGCTTGCTCCTTTTGAAGTGTTGGTCGAAATTTTCTCCCGCATTCAGATTCTTCATGACCAAAGTTGTTACAAATCGAACATTCTATTTCATTTTCAAGAGAATAAAAATTATTATAGGAAATTTTCTTGATTCCTGTTATACTCCTTTGATTTTGCGCTTCTCTAGTCATTATGGTTTTGTAAGCAACACATTCAAAAGTCCTATGCCCAAAGTTATGACATGAAAAGCATTGCCCATTGAAGAAATTTCTGCGATCATAGAATCTTTTGGCATTGTTTACCTATTGGTTGAAGCTTCTACTGATATTCATCCTTGGAGTAAATTGAGTATCATTTACCTGATGAGTAATTTTAGGCCTTTGTTGATGATTAACATACTGTTCACTGGTCTTTTTTGCATCAAGATAGCTTACGGTGGAGGTTGACAACTTTTGTGATTAAGATGGTTCTTCAATATATCCAAGACCTGTCTTTATTAGAGGAGAACACTAAACTTTGATGATTTCATTTAAAGATTCAGATCCTTTAGAAAATCTAATATTAAGATATTTTGTCTTCTCAAGTTATTTTCTTAGACCCACGATTTCAAATTCTAGATTTTCATTGTGTTTTTCTCTTTCAATGAGTTTGTGTGTCAATTTATCTATGATCATATTCTTTTCTTCTAAGCAGATTTTGAGTTTTGTGATTTCTTCAAGAAAGTCTTCCTCTTCTAAGGCATCCAGAAAATCATCATTGTCATAAGCCATGAGTAGTCTATAATCTTGTTCAGTTTCATCTTCATCACTATTGGATAAACCATCACTATCTTCATGCGTATAGTAACTCTTTTATTGACAACCTGTTTTCTATTGCCTTTTGCATATTCCTTTCCCTTTTCATATGTATCTTTATGAGGACATTTGGTAGCATAATGGCCATCTCTACAACAAGCAAAGAATTTGAATGGTAAATTACCTCTAAATATTTCAGAACCCTGTTGAAGCTTTTTGACAAAATTTACCTCATCCTCTTCATTTGAAATATATCCTGGTTCATTGTGATCTTCCTTTTCATTTCCCTTTGTTGAAGCTTTAAAAGTGGCTTCTCTCATATTTGATGGACCTCCTTTCCTCATTTCAAAGGTAGTTAGGATTCCATGGAGTTGAGTCACAGTAATAGTTTGAAGATCCTATTTTTCTTCTATGGTAGACACTTTTGGCTCAAATTTATAAGACAAGGATCTCAAAATGTTCTCAACTAAAGTAGCTTCATTTATCTCTTCAACTAGATTCTTCATACATTTAACAATCTCATCTATATGTAAAAAGTAACTAGCAAAACTCTCATCACTATGCATCTTAAGAGTTTCATACTAAATTTTGAGAGTTTAAAGATTAACACCTTTTACCTGAGAGTCTCCTTCGTAACTCTGAATCATTTTGTCCCTTATCTCTTTGGCCATCTTGAGCTGCACGACTTTGACAAATTCTGATTCTAACATACTTCCCAATAACATATTGATACCTTTGCCATTGGTTTCGTATAACTTCTTACCTACAGAGTCTGTAGGTATTGCTGTTGGAAATTTATATCCTCCTTCCACAATTTCCCAAACTTCAGCTCCAAGTGATTAAAGATAGGCTCTAGTTCTTATTTTCCAATATACCAAGTTTCTCCCATTGAATATTGGTTGTCTGATAGATCCCATGCCTTCGTGATTATTCATCTTGAAAGATCTTCCTTCAAGTGATCAATCCTATTATGAAGGACCTGCTCTGATATCAATTGTTGGAAATAATACTGAGAGGGGGGTGATGAATTAGTATTATCAGTTCAATAATTTTTCATTTCCCAAACATATTTATATATGCTACTTCTGTGAAGTGAACTACCATGTACACGTTATTGTTATTAGAGAAACCAGCATATACCTAGAGAACTTATGATATAATCAATTTATCATGTGTTGATCTTTAATCATTGCATCAGTAACTTGTTAAAAGTGCAGTAAAACCATAATAAAAAATCACACATAAGCAATACACATGAAGTCCAAGATTTAAGGTGGAAACCTAATGCAGGAGAAAAAACACCTATTGATGTCATCTCTGTCTTCTTTTAATAATAACAAAATATGTTTAAAATATTATATTGGTGCAGACTCATACCAATACACAGGCACACACCTGTAGAAGGCTACAACCTTCTCTTGTTTTCTAGCTTCTACTGGAAGGAAGCTACAACCCCCTAGCTCTTGTACTAGCCAATGTGTTTACTAGTACGTAGGCGCTGGCCTACGGAAGGCTACGACTTTCTCTCTTTTTACAGGGACCACGTTTCATAAATTTTCAGGCTGGATGCTCCTGGCACATAGCAATATACATGAAGGCCTCGTTTCATCAAATTTTCATACTGGACCCATCAAAACTTTCAAACTGCAACAACCAATAATCAGTTAATATGAACAATCAGATCACTGTCACCAAAACAATGTGTTGAACCCATAAACCTACATCATCATTCAGAACCAACTACAACCTAAAAAATCATGCATCAGAATGTATATGCTAATTTACTGAACCCAACCTGCGTGTATACGATGCTTCCTTTAATCAAACCTGTGTATACCTTCAAAACTACTAAAACATAAAACTTTTGAATCAAGTATGTACCAACCAGCAATATACTGAACATCTCCTGTCAATTTATAGAGCTTTACAGAGGCAGTAGCATAGATCACCCTTCTCACTTATCCAATCAATCAATCAGATATCAAAATCCTTATGCATTCAGTTTTACATTTAGATCTAGGAAGACTTCATTGATAGAAAACAGTAAAATAGAATGATCAAATAGATCCATCAGATCTGAAGAATAGCCTTTTCCTTTGTATACGCTACTTAGATGAGTAGAACCTGCATGTACATGCACTTTTACCAAGAGGAAGCAGCATATAGATCTGCAAATATTAACTCATAACTTCGCTTCTATTCTAGACTTTAGACAAACCCAAATCATGACATTTAAAGAATAAAACAAGTGTACATAATCATATCTATCCCAATCAATATTAGATCATTCAATGATAACTCATTTCAAGTCTCATGATACTGGTCCAACATTGAATTCAAGTTGCACAAAATATTTCAGACCAAATGACAAAGATAGCCCCTCCAACATAAAATATACTTTAGATATAGAAACCCTTTCACTTGCACACCCTGGCCTTATGATCTTCTCCTTCTTATATAGTTTTAGGCCTTTCTCAATACCTTAGACCAAAACCACTTAAGACCCGTGGTATTCTTGGACAAGATCAAATATTCATTACTCTGCTCAGTATTGTGGGCTAATACCATGGTATTGACCCCTGGTATTGTCTCCTCTTGCATTTCCTTGATTTTCCAACATATATGCGTTTTTCTTCTTGTGAAAGTGCATGTATATGTATATGCACTTTTTGTTATATGAACCAGCATGTATATGTTGTTTTGACTAAGTGTACCTACGTATACATCTTAAATTGCTTTTCACCATCCTTTACCTTCAACTTCTTCATTATGATTAGTAGAATTTAGTTCCATCTTCTTGTTCTTCTGTACCAATGCCCTATTACATCTGAATGGACCTGTTACACTATGTGTTTCCTTTCATCAAAACTAAAATGACCTGTGAGTGAGTTTCCTTCAAAGGACAACACTTGTATCATAATGCCAACATTTGCTTCTTTCAAACTTTGGATCGTGTACAACCTAATTCGCAAAGGAAGCATAAGCCATGATGTCTTCTTCTTCCTGTTAAGTCCAGCTGATAAACCTATTAAGATGGGGTATGCAACCTCATGTATGACCAACTTGTCCATGACAAACCTCGACAACACATGTAGAGCCTTCTCTGCGTTGTACAACTTGATGAAGGTTCCACCGGGTGACGTGTACCAATCTATAATGCTTAGCAACGCCTTCATTGCTTCCTAGGACATGCAAGGAAAATATTTTTCAAAGATAATCATGTACAGAGGAGCAATGAAGTTGTTAGATAGTCTATCCATGACTACTAGGTAGCTACATTCTGAGAGGAACTTGCAATATACATTCACAACATTCTATGAAGTTTTCCATGCCCAACCCATGCTCAAAAACTGTTGACGAGCATAGATTTCATCGAGAAGGTAGGTAGACATGAATAATATTTCTTTTCAATCCTTGGGTAGACTCTAGGTATTAGATATACGCACTTTCAGCTGTAAAGCCAACATGTCGAACCAGTTAAAAGGTTTTCCTTCACTTTCCAACAGATCCAACATAACAACCCAACTCTGTGGGAAGGTCTCCGTACTCACTTGGCCATAAAAGCAGCATGAAAATATGAACAATAATTGGTAGGCCTTCCTGAGTGTCTCCATATAGTATATCCATTTGGGTGTCATCATGAACTTTGATGTCTCCCTTAACCAATGCTTCAAGTTGTATCTTGTATTCGTGTTGTTGTTGGGAGTGTAGAACGGTGCATCCATCCTGTTCACTGACTGTGGAAAATGGTACATCTGTTGATACTCTTTCGTCCTGAAGGAAGCAAGCTCTACTCCACTGACACTTCTTAGTATCATCATCTTAGGATAAATAAGTGACACAATCCAGTGGATCACGTCTGTGCATGGGAAGTTGGGATACCTGAATGCAACCTTGTACAATCCAGACTTATGAATATTGACGTAGACCTGTCGGTCCTTCAGATTCTCCTCAAAGCTTCCTTTTGAAAATAGTTTTGATGTATTTCCATGTGATTTTGATGTCTTTCTCAATGAACAAGTGTGTGTCTGCATACAAGGGAAACCTCATAGACCCCTGCCCAACAGCATCTCCAATACTTATTTCAACTGTGTGTTTTGATCCAGCTCTTTTGGAGGCCATGATACATGTACTACTAAGAAGCTACTCAAAATCTTGTCATACCTAGATACAAAGAAGACACTCGTGGTAAGCTAATGTTAGCTAAGAAAAACGTAAAGCAACTTGAGAATCAATCAGGCAACAAACACGTGTCTGTTGGGCAAGATTACACAACATTGACTCCCGGAGGCTGGGAGACTGTTAGCTGGAACTACGCATTGCACAATCTTAGCTACCAGTGAGTCTCACTATTGACTAGAATTGCATAATGTGTAGTACAGTGAGGTTGACTACTAACTTAAACTATGCAATGCGTATTTTAGTCAGGTTGGGTTGCTAGCTGCAACTGCGTATTGCACAATTCCAATGGGTAGAACTGGGCCCTGCCTCCAAGGATTACACAGTGCACAGCTGGGGGCTAGTGAGGGTAGCCTCTATGCAATTCTTGGAGGCAAAGCAGAGCCTTGACTACCAAGAATGTGTAGTGTATGCCGGAAGAAGCAAGATTTGGGGCAAGACAGCCCAGATCTACCCAATGGCAACCTAAAAATGCGAAGGAATGACTATGTGTGCAAATATGGTGCATATCTAAGTGAATAGACATGCATGCAATTCAAGCAAGTACATAAACCAATCAAAAGAAAAAACCATGAAGCTCATGAAGAGGGTCGCCCCAATGGCTACTGTTAGTGCAAATATAGTGTTATGCATGTGACACTAAGGAAAGGCAATGTAAACTCAAAAAAAACTTCTACAAGTTGAAATACATTGAAAGCATAGTGCTCGTTCAATAAAAAAAGGAAAAACAACACTCATATAAGCCAAGAAATAAAAAGTGACAGAAAAAGTGGCAAAATTCATGAAAAGAGAAACTTACCAGGAAAATTTGTGTCGACTTGGCCGAAGGTTCCTAGATGCCTCGGAAATGCCAGTGCTCCAAGATTGAATGTGAAGAATGAGCTCTGAGGCATCCATTAAATAGATTTGGTGAACTTAGGGTTTATGATGTGCATGCCACAAATCTAGGAAAAAGAAACACTTGGCGAGAAGTTTCTAAAAATGACTTTGCTTGTAACTCCAGCTACTAAAAATAGATCTCTAAAATCTAGGGATGCTTTTACACTTTTTGCCTTTTTCTTTTTCAGGAAAATATGCCTGGCATGCAAGGAAGGATTTCAAAGTTTTTGAGAGAACTAGGCAACCTAGTGGCACATGAAATGAATAGTCACTGAGGGAAAACCTATGCGATGTTTCTAGGCTGAGTGGCCCTAGATGGATGGCCAGCTCTGTGCAATTTTCTAGAGCAGTGTTTCTATCCTGCTCTGTGCATTTCTAGAGAGCAGTTTTGATTGGCTTGCTCGGCATATTTTTGAGTGCAGGGAAGCTACTTAGTTTCTCTACGAAATTCTTAAGGGTAAGACAGATTGCCCTTTAGGATTGCTCATTTTTTCCCAACAACCCAATGACTAGATGTGAACCAAGTGTTGGGTCAGCTTGTGGTTGATGATCAGAACAAGTGAGTGAACACAAGATGTTAGGTGACATATAATCATCAAATAAACACAAGTACCTGATCAATGGAGGATAGATGCTATGATTTTGAGGAGGGAGGCTCCAAAATGAAGCGAAGCCAAAATTTTCGAGGGTGGTTGTAGCTGCTACAACATTGGCGACACACTGGTATAACTCCAGCTCTCTATATGGAACTTGTTCATGGAAAATGAGGCTAACCCCTCCAGAAGTATTGTTTGATTCTTTGATCATCATGACTTTAACACTAAGCTTGAGTTAAAGATATAGTCCTTGCCATTCCTTGATCAGTCAGCACACATACCAATCCAAGTCAAGTCAGTTGTTTCGATTGGGGATAAGGGGTATATTGGTGCACAAGTAATATATATGTTAGAGTCTTAGTTTCATCTCTTGTGTTGCTCTACTGCCACTAGGCCTAGAAAATACCCTGGTGGAGTCACCTAGGGACACAAGCATCGTTCTTTTGCCAGTGAGCCTCGTCAGTACCCCAGTAGAGTTACTTGCATCACCTCTCTCCACAGGAAGCCTTTCTCTTCTTTCTCCTTATTTATTTTTTCATTTTCAAAAAACTATTCATAGGCACTTATTTATTTTAGAGGTGGAAGAGGGATCCCGACTTATTTAGAGCAGAAGAGGTTGTCCCTTCAAAGAAGTATTTTATATATACCTCTGACACTACTTGTTAAGATTCCCCCCTTACCTTACTCTACTTGACTGAGCTGTCAAGGGTTAACCCAAAAGAACCGATTATAGTAGGTGGTACTATTTAAAAGTCCAAGCTTTGTGTTTTCACCAAGATTCACTCTAAATAGAACATATTTTCCATTAGGGTAACATCAACTAAAGACAACAAGCTCTTCATAAAGAGAGAGGACAATAGATAACCAAGTGTTGATAGTTGTACAAGTCCTATTATACTTTACCTTGCTTGTCTTGAGAGCCACACACAATTTCATGAGAAACTAAACCTATGGGTGTAAAACAAGAAAACAAAAAAGAAATCAAAGGACATAAGTAAATGAAAGTGAAGCAAGGAATAAAAGCAAGCAAATAAGCAACACAAACAAAGTAAACAAGGTAGGCATGAAAATAAAGAAAAACAAGAGAGCAGACACTAATCCTACTCCTGAACTAAACAGTGCATAGGCCTCTTCACGTAAAGTGAAATTTCCAATGCAGCCATCGGCGCATTGGTTGACCCATTTTAGTGAAGGCATGGTTTACGAGAAAGGTAAGTGTGTAAACTAGAAAACAAGAAAAATATAATAGTGAAGGCCAACACACTCCAAGTTTAAAAATGTCCATAGAAAAGAAAAGGATAAAAGCACAAGATAAGCATTCTACGAGCATATCATGGTCATGCATCACACTATGTTTAGATGATAAACATGCACACTATTTTGACTGTGATCAATGATAAAACATGAGAAATAAAGACAAATTACATTTATAAAGAGTGCTCATTGTGTATGGTTCCTCCAATGCATGAGCGATGGGGTCATGTGATTTAGGTGGAGGATGTGGAATCTTTGGACTAGATTGATCTTCAATGTAAACAAGAGAGTGATGAGGAGCCTGGGGTGTTTCATCAAATTTTTGATCTGATGTGGAATTGACCTCAAGACAGGGAGGGCTTGACATAACCATTATCTTAGTTTGAAGTGCCTCGATAGCTTGAGGCGTTTCCACTTCATTGGCAAGTAAATAATCAAAGATGGGTGGTTGAGAAAGATCAGTAGTGAATGAATGATCATCGTGATATAATGGAGGAGTAGAGATATCACGACAGCCACGATCCAAAAATTTGATATGTTCATCAGCATCCTCATGATCTGATGAATCATAGAGAGGGGTTGATGAGAAACAAGAATGTTCACCCTTTGCATTTCCAAAAATGACAAATGAAATATTGAGTGGATTTGCGAGGAAATATGTGTCCTCTCCACTATGAAATGACAGACTGACATCTGGTGTGTTCTATGAATGATCAAAAGTAGATGCATCTGGGGAGTGAATTCTCATATGGAAAATTAACAATAGAAGAATCACCAAAGATGTCAAGAAAAAGCGGATGAGGTGCGCACAAAAGGAGGTCATCCTTCACCGCATGTTCTTCTTCATATTCCCACACATACTCATCATAAATGATAGCATAGGTTGGTTACTCAGCACCAGCTTTGTCAATGAGTTGATCCTCATGAACAACAAGTGTGGAGTATGGAACATGAGAACATAACATAGTATAATCTGGAGGATCAACAAAACGTGGAAACCGAGGTTGAGGAAAAAATTCCACATGACAACCAATAGTCTTGCAAGCCAAATCTATGCAGAAATCAAGAGTAGGTGGGGCGGGAGGATGTCACGATTCAAAATATAGGTGCGTACCTTCTCCTACCTCGCACTGCAGGCTAGAGCTGTTTGATGAGATGAGGATAAACAGTCACTTGTGACAGTAACCTCTTCCACCTTGGATTTAGCAGCTCTAACACTGAGATACGCTAGGCAGGTTTTGAAAGTTTCTAACACTTGTGGATTTTCAAATATGTGAAGAATATATTGAAATCTTTCATGAAGAAATTTCCAATCAATTTCGTCCTCTGGGAATTGAAATGCGAGATTATGAAACTGTTCCCAAAATTGCAACAAGGATTCATCAGGGGTTTTCCGTAATTTCATAATTTCTTTGTTAAGTTCTTTAGAGTCAAAATGATGGAAAGCATAATCCACCTCTATAACAAAGTGATTAAGAGAGTGAATAGACCAATCAAGAAGTGCGACACACCATTGCAAAGGGTGCCCTCGAAGTGTGAATGTGAACAACGAGCAGGTCATGTAATCCTCATAGATTACATATTTGTCACAGAGACTAGAAAAGACAACTCTATGTCTAAGCCAGGTTGTTCTACCTTCACCTTCATATTTGTTTTGTGACAAGTCATTCTACATATCCTCCGGGATTTCAAAGTCATTCCCATAAGACATACATCTCAGAGGATGAAGTGTATAGTTATTCATGATAGATGTGTAGAGATTCAAAATGGACTTTGAGGACTTAGCTTATCATTTGTCCGTCATTCTAGCACCAGAAATGTTGATGGTGCTGGACCCGCCAACATGTCAGGGGATCTCCCCAGTAAGAAGTCCCAACTAGACATCAGACCATTTGGAGTAGGATTCCTAGCAATGGGTAGTAAATCTATGCCTTGACTGTGATAGTGTGTAGAGGTTAGCAAGATATATTTCTTGGAAGCAAGAGTGTGACCTTGCGGCGAGTCAAGAGAGATGAATGGGGAGGTTCTAACACATGAAGGGAAAAAGAAAGTGTGTGCATTAGAGCCCAAAAGGAACACATGAGCGGAATCACATCATAGGTTGGAAGCAGAATAGTCCATAATCCAGGGTGACTGGTTAAACCAACAACATGATTCCAACAAGATTCATACAATCATATGCAAAGTAGTTTATACATGAAGGTGTAAGTTAAATAGCATACATTGCTAAAGCAACAAGAATAGTCCAACTACAATAAAAACAAATGCATGAAAATGTGTTGGATGTGTTATATTATATAAAAGTGAAAGTTCCATCCATACATAGAACCATGATAGCCACTAGCCCCAATAGTGGAATATTACAATCAACA
Organism: Pinus tabuliformis; assembly: GCA_031772625.1. NCBI lineage: Eukaryota > Viridiplantae > Streptophyta > Pinopsida > Pinales > Pinaceae > Pinus > Pinus tabuliformis. Next base: position 661,742,709 of record CM062804.1, read on the forward strand.
CCACCTACTCCTCCAAAGAGACATACTCTCTCTACAATGTGGAGAAGCCAAGGCTCATCACGATAATCTCCAAGCCCTTCTCTAAGAAATTACTAGCAAAAGCTTGGCTCCCAAAAGCCTCTCCTATGAGTTATGAGGTTCTATTTATAATAAAGTGTGGGGTGACCCTTGACATTCCTCTTTGTGACTCTTGGACTACCCTCATGACTCTTCAACTTCATTACATAACTTTTTACATACATATGGTTGTTTGCATTCCACTAATGATACTTGGAATTTCACTTTACATCATGTTTACAAAAATGATACATTTTCCACATATACCCATGTGGGACAAAAATGGGCTTGAGTCAGCCATATAAGACAACACTAAGACTCGACTGATTGTAGAAATACTAGCTCATCAAAATCCTCTCTGTGATCCTCGATGACAAACGAATTCCATGCTTGATAGTATGCAATGGCGTCCACGTATTCTTTGATGATATCTTCTTGGAAATGAAATCTTTCCTCCATTGCTTTCGGGTATATTGATTTGGAACCTCTATCCAACTCATCATATAACATGCACAACATAGTCCTGAGCAAGGTCGGGCCAACGATGTACATCCGCATGTTATCTATGTTGACATGCAAATCTAAACTAGTGGCCATGAGAATCAACTAAGAAAATTATGTGTCGAGCTCTAGTTTGACTTGGTTCTTATTTTTGGCCTTGGCAAGCATACCAATTGACAGGGTGCCATACTTTCTCACCATGACATCCAGACTCCTAAACAACCATTTGTACGAAGCCTCAACATTGGTGATGAGAGGTAGGAGTTCCTCATAGTTCTGAATCAAACTATAGATGTGTGCTTTGTCCAATGCTACCTGCAGCTTCATCATCTTGCGCAAGTGAAGCGAGGTTCCCTTGTACCTCATTTTCCATGTATCTACATGATCAACAGTGGCATGTATATCTATGAGTGTTTGCACTATCTTGATGAAGCTTTGTTGATGACCATGTAGATGGACAACTGCCTTATGCATTATGACGAACATGCCATACAATCTTTGCATGACTGTCTCAAGAGATGATACTTCAATGAGTATCGCTTTCTTTATCTCTTCTTTGGCAGATCCTATTGATTTTTCCTCTCTCTACTTGGCCGCTTACAACTCTTTATCCATGTGCTCATTTTTTTTATCAACAACTTCACACTTGAGCTTGTGGCTTCAGCATAAGCCTTTGTAGCATTGGCCAAGGTATTTGGATGTCTTTGTACATCCGACACAATCACCCATTCTTCAAAGTACGCAGGTGATGCATTCTCATCTGAGGTGTGTGCTCTACGTGCCTATACAACTCTATGTTATGACTCATCAAAGGCTATGTTGTACACATTTATTCCCGAATTATCCTTAAGGAGAACAATATCCCCTTTTTCACTTGGGACTTTCTCTGCTGCTGGAGTTGGTGAAGCCTATGGGGTGACCTTGATTACTTTGGCATGAGGCCGGTGTCCTGATCTTGTTCCAACTACTCCATCTTCGTGTCCATGTTTTCTACTATTAGTTCATCCTGATGAGTAAGTTCCTATTCTTGCGGCGGCTCACCCTATTCCTCATCTACTATTGGTTTTGAGTCTTCAACTTGTATCAACATCATTTGCACTGCCTGTGTGCCTTGCACTTCCTCCTGTTCCCATTTCTATTATTGTTCATGTTGCACTTCCTTCTCTCTTCTATGTAGCTCTTGTTCTTCTTTGAGCTTTTTCTCTACTTCCTGCAACCTCCTCCCCATCTCTTCCAGTATTTTCTTATCTCTCCTTTTCTGCGCTCCTCTTCTGTCATGTTTTTGCCTCTTTGCATCTATCTCCGAAGCTAATATTTCCACTAGTGGGTCTTCCTTAAACTTGTAGCTTTGCTCCATTTCTGTGCTTTTATAAATATTCCTCTTGTCTTTGTCTTACACTGGTTTGTGGCTTGCTACTGTTGTTGTTGCTTCTCCCTATGGTGCTATTTCCTTGAGTGTTTCTAGCCACTCTACTACCATGTTGAGTGATTCATTGAGCCTAGAGGAGTTATATAAATATCTCCATGGGTCTTCCTCCGGCCAATGACATGCCCTGTGGATCCAAGAATAATACACTCTCACATAGTGGTCCCCACATAATCCATGTGGGTCATATGGATTAAAACTCTTGGTGCTGAACTTAAACTCCTTGAAGTCCTTGACCTCAACATCCACTTCATTCAAATTCCAGATCACGTACAACCAAATTCGGAAAAGAATCATAGGCCATGGTCCCTTATTCTTCCTGTGAAGTCCAGATGATAACCCTGTTGATATGTGGTATGCAACCTCCTACATGACCAGATTTTTCGTGGCAAACCTCAGCAACACATGTGAAGCCTTCTTCGTGTTGTACAACCTGATGAAGTTGCCATCAGGTGAGGCATACCAATCTACAGTATCTAGCAATGCCTCCATTGTTTCTTGGGACATGCAAGGAGGATCTTGTTCAAATATCATAGTGTATAAAGGGGAAATGAAGTGGTCGGATAGTCTAGCCATGACTCCTTGGTAGCTACATTCTAAGAGAAACTTGCAATATACATTCACAGCATTCTGTGAAGGTGTCCATTCCCAACCCATGCACGAAGATTATTGACAGGCACAAATTTCATTGAACTGGTAGGCAGACATGAACAATCTTTCTTGTTGATTATTGGGTGGACTCCAGGCGTTGGATACATGCACTTTTAGCTAGAGAGCCAACATGTTGGACCAGTTGAAAGGTTTTCCTTCACTTCCCAGCTGATCCAACATAAAAAACCAACTCTATGGGAAGGTCTTCATATTCCCTTGGCCATACAAGTGGCATGAAAATATGACTAAGAATTGGAAGGCCTTCCTGAGTGTCTTAATCTTATATATTTGGTTGGGTGTCATCCTGAACTTTAATGGCTCCCTTACCCAACACTTCAATATGTCTCTTGTATTTGTGTTATTGTTGGGAGTGTAGAACGGTGCATCCATCTTGTTCAATGGTTGTGGAAAATGGTACATCTATTGATAATCTTCCATCCTAAGGGAAACAATCTGTACTCCACTGAAATTTCTCAGTATAATCTTCTCAAGATTAGTATGTGAGACAATCTAGTGGATCCCATCTACGCACGGGAAGGTGGGATACCTACATGCAATATTGTACAGTCCTGACTTATGAATATTGAGATAGACCTATCAGTCCTCCACATTCTCCTCAAAGTTGACTACAAAAATAGTGTTTATCTCTTTCCATGTGATTTTTATGTCTTTCTCAATGAAAAGATGGGTGTATGTACACACGAGCAAGCTCATAGACCCTTATCGACCATATCTCTAGTACTTCTTTCAACTGTGTCTTTTGATCATGCTCTCTTGGAGGCCATGATACTTGTACTACTAAGAATCTTCTCAAAAACCTGTGATACCTTGAGATAGAGAAGACACTCGCAGAAAAACAATGTCAGCTAAAAAACAAAAAGAAACTTGAGAATCAATTGGGCAACAAACTGGTGACTACTAGGAAAGATTACACAACATTGATTCTTGAAGGCTAGAATACTGTCAACTGGAAGCATGCATTGTGCAGTCTCAGCATCCAGTGAGGCTCACTACGGACTGGAACTATGCAATGCACAGTCCAATGAGGCTCGTTGCTGACTGAAACTACGCAATGCATAATTTAGTCAGGCTGGGTTGCTAGATGGAACTATGGATTATGCAATTCCAGTGGGAAAGACTAGGAATTGCCTCCCAGGATTATGGATAGCACAGATGGGAGCCAGTGAGGGTAGGCACTATGCAATTCTTGGAGGCAAGACAAAGCCTTGACTTCCAGGAATGTGCAACGTATGTCGAGAGAAGAAAGATATGGGCCAAGACAACCCATATCTACCCAATGGTAACCTGAAAATGTGAAGGAATAACTGTGTGTGAAACGTTGCTGTGGATTTGAGTGAATAGACATGCATGCAATTCAAGCAAGTGCAGGAATAAGTCAAATGACAAAACCATCAAGCTCATGAAGAGAGTCATCGCAACGACGACTGTCAGTGCATAAACAGAGTTATGAATGCGACACTAAGGAAAGGCAATGCAAAACTCGAAACAACACTTCTACAAGTTGAAATGCATTGAAACACAAGAGTTCGTTCAATAAAATAAGGAAAACATCACTCATACAAGCTAAGAAATAAAAAGTGACAGAAAAGGCGGCAAAAGTCATGAAAATCAAAACTTACCCGGAAAAGTTGTGCCGATTGGGTTGAAGGTTAATAGATGCCTCGGGAATTCCAGAGCTCCAATATCGAATGTGAAGAATGAGCTCTAAGGCATCCCTTAAATAGATTTGGTGAACTTAGGGTTTATGACAAACATGCCACAAATCTAGGAAAAAGTGACACTTGGTGGGAAGTTTATAAAAACGACTTTGCATGTAACTCTCGCTACTAAAAATAGATCCCTAAAATCTAGGGATGCTTTTTTGTTTTTTTTTTCGTTTTTATTTTTCGAGAAAAGATGCCTAACATGCAAAGAAGGTTTGTGTAGTTTTTCAGAGAACCAAGAAACCTATGGGCACATGTAATGGACAATCACTGAGGGAAAACTTATGCGATGTTTCTGGGCTGTGTGACCATGGCTGGCTGGCCAACTCTGCACAATTTTCCAGAGCATTGTTGTTGGACCGCTTTGTGCATTTCTAGAGAGTAGTGTCAGCTGGCCTGCATTGTGCATTTTTTAGTTCAGGGCATCTATTGAGCTACTTTGTGCAATTCCTAAGGGGAAGACAGACTACCCTTTAGGATTGCACAATTTATCCCGACAGCCCAATGACCGGATGTGAAACAAATGATGGATCAACTTATGGTTGACTGTCCAAACAAGTGAGTGAACAAAACCTGTTAAGCGATAGATAATCATCAAATAAACAAAAGTACTTGTTCAGTGCATGATAGCTGCTATGGGTTTAGAGGAGGGAGGCTCCAAAATGAAGCGAAGGAAAAAATTTTGAGGGTTGTTGTAGCCTCTACAACACTACATTATATGGTAAATATGGTACTTTTTTTATGAAAAGAATATGTTGGAAATGATTTGATAGATTATACCAAAGCATATTCCTATCTTTCAATAATATGGTATTTCGACTTTGTCTCATTACCTTGCTAAAAGTAGTTATTTTTTGTTCATAATTGTCTTCATTCTTATGTAATTAAAAAACTACCAATATCAAATCTGAAGAAAATGAGAAGATGCTAAAAGGATTACCATAAATAGGGCTGACTAAAAACAATACTTCCATGAGTGCCTTTTTTTTATCTATGTAAAGGAGAATTTAGAATGTACTACATATCTAACTTCCTTATCCTTCTTGATAATATTTTTGATATCCCTTACTATCTTTGCGTAGTTAGGAATAAATATCCTCAAAAAATTAATGCTATCAAAAAAAGGTTGTATTTCTTTTTTGTTAATGGGCAGACTTGTCACTTGAATTGCAAAACTCTTTAAGGATCAGCTTTAAGGCCATATTTAGAAATGATATGCCCCATTAGTTTACCATCTTTCATTGCAAAGACCAATTTTTTGGGTTTGAGTGAAATCCCAAATTTCTTATATTTTTGAAAAAACTTGTCTAAGACATCTCAAATGTTGAGTCCAAATTAGAAAAAATAGTAATATCATCAAGGTAAATAAACAATAAACCTGTTCTTTTAACCCACAAGTGCCAAATCCACTTATCTTTGAAAGGTTTCTCCAACATTCATCAAGCGAAAAGAAATTTTGGCATACATGAATGTGCCCCGGTGTACAACAAATGTTGTTTTACTTTGATATCGCTTTTTCACTGGAATTCGATTGTACCTAGAAAATACATAAAACATGGAAATCCTACCAATCCTAGTCACCTTCTGAAGAAGAAAACACATCTTTGGAAGAGGATAGTTTCCTTTAAGAGAATCCCTATTCAAGTTCTTGAAATCTACACACAATATAATTTATCCATTCTTCTTTCTTACAAGAACTAAATTAGAAATACGGTCTGAATATCTCAAAAGAACTATTATTTTTGCATCCAACTACTTCTTAACTTCTTTCTCAATTATAGGCAATAGTATAGGATTTACCTACTTTACATTTTTCCTTAGATGCTTAATACCAGGCTTTAAAGGAATTTTATGCTAAGTGGTTGAAGCACCATATGATTTTATATCTTCATGTTTCCGTGCAAATGCATCTATGTATTATTTAAATAAACCTATATATTTGTTTTTGGCCTCATGTGGTAATAGTTTAGAAATTTGTATATGCCTCTTCTATCTCAATATTGCAATATTTAATATGTATTTACTAAGGTTTGATGGCTACAGTATTAGGAACATCATTCTCATAAAAGAAATCCTAAATTCACCAACCCCTTTGGAATGAAATTATTTGATAGTTGGATTATCTTATGATATACAATTTTGCCTTTTAGTTTTGTAGTCTGGTGAGTAACATCTTCTTCAGTTTCCTAATCTAATTCTTGATCGATATAGGAAGTTGAGAACTCATCAATTACCCCCATGAACTGTTGGCTTGAGGGGGATTGGACCTAGGTTTGGAGTTAGCTGCGCTAACCAACAAAACCCTATGCTACCAGCCCTTTCTGCAGCAACCTGCGTAGCGCAATGTACAGTCTCACCCAAGGTGGTATTGGGGGATGCTAGAACTAGGTTTCTACATCCAAAGGACTATATGATATGTTTTTTCCAAACTTAGGGCTTTATCTTGACCTTCATGACCCTTAACCCTTAAAACCCAGAAATTACAATAATTAACGGTTAACATATTTTTGCCCTTCGCCGATTGTGCTAAATATGCATAACACCATATAAATAAATAGATGTATGTCTTCTCAAATCTAATAAGTATTTTTACTGATTAATTGCATTCAATAGATCATAAATATAGTAAATTCAAAGATAAATAGTAATATGTAGATGCACAAATAGTTCTTCAAAAAAGTCTTTTATTATGCTTTAGATATTCAATTATAGTTCTTTCCAACCCGACACACACAGTTGTAGGGGCTATGCACTCAGATGTGAAATTACCAAGGTCTCCACGCATAGATCTGTAGGATCCTTCCCCTTCTCCCAGGTAGAGAATAAGTAAAATCATACCCAAATAATGCACTATTCTTACTTCTCTTCCTTATGACTTTGGGCCTATGACTCCCTTTTACGTTCTTATTCATTACAATACCATGGTCCACAAACCATGGGCAGGTCTCAAAACATCTTGCCTCTTAACTAACTAAGGGGATTTGACCTTCCTAAAGCCCCTTTGACTCCTATAGGCCAGTGCTACTCGCAATCCACTACTCAAAATGCGGAGACTTTACAATATTTAACAAAACTTTACAAAATTTGACCTAGGGGACACCATCCAAATAGGACCCCAACACAAAGCCGTGACTTGTCCTGAGTCACTCTACTGGTGTTGCCTCAACCTTTGCTTGCAAACCAATGAATTCGATCATCAAGGATTGAAGGTCTATTGTTCCCTGTGTTAGGGTCCTATGATTCATAGGATCAAATGATTATTGGATGTTTTCTTTCAACATTTCAAATTGTAAATAATATTGCATATTGCAATTGATTTCCAATATATATATATATATCTATATATATATATATATATATATATATATATATATATATATATAGATATAGATATATAGATATATATATATATATATATATATATAATATAAATGAAAATAAAAATGAAAATAGGGAAGATATAAAAAAAAATGAAATAAGAAAAAGAGAAAGGAATGCAGAAAATAAAAAATGTGAAAGTGATGCCAGTTGAAGTGCCACTGATAGTATAATATTTTTTGAAGAATAAATTCATGAAATTGTGTGCAGCTTGTCCAATGTGCCACATTCCTTTTCCTTGTTTGAAACATAATGTTTAATCATGTTCAAGAAATTTTCAATTTGTATCAATTAGATTAGAATGAATAAATTAACCAAACAGTGTAATCCTAGCTAAGATTAGATTACGTAGACCAGGTGAATAAATTAATCCAATAGTGTAATATCGATTAATGTAATTGTTAGATTAGTTTTGAATAGGTATTTAGTCATTTAAATGGAAAAATAAATGAGGGTTTGCGCTCCTAAATGCACCCTAATTGCTTTTAATTAAGTCAATTTAGGGGAAAGTTGAACTTATTATGAAAATGGTTACCACTTGGTGTTATTTGTCCAAGGTTTGGACCTTATGACAAAAGTATATGTTCGATGGGACGATTTGTTTTTGGCACTTAAACCATGCACTTTTCCCCACTCCCAATCGCCATCCACTTTTCATCATATGGTTCTCACACATTTTCAGCCCCCCCACCATGTTTCCCTTTACCAGTGCGGGGGGTTCTGGAAAGGAAGTTTCCCTGCCATGCCCTGTTACTACGTGTCCCTCCCTCATCTTTTCACACCCCCCTCACCACAAATCACTCACACCCCCTCTAAAAATCACTCAGCTCTCACCTTTTCCTGCCAATGGTCCCGCACCTCCTTCTGCCTATCGCTTGGTGCCACATCAAATAACTGTTACACCTTTCTGTTGCCACTTACTCCCATTGCAATTCTCCTGTTGCTGAGTAAATGCTCCTCCCAAACAACTGTTTAGCCAAACAATCCTGCTCCATTGTGAACCTATAAATCTTTTCTCTAACCCTTGATCACACTATTTCTATCACTCCATACTCTAACAGTGCTATCAATTTGATCCCTGTTTTCCCTCATTGCCCATCCATTGTTGACAAAATAATTGTTTGCAAGTTCTTTTTCCCGCGAAATCAACACTATCACCCTCTCTAATTCCACCATGTTATCATGATGGCCCCCAAAACCAAAACTGATGCCACTATGATAAACCTTATGCTTTATCCCTCTGTGGATTTAGACCACATTCCCTTAGCCGATAGTTAGTATAAAATCACTGAAATGCAATGTGAATTCAACCTCTTTGAATTACGCTGCTGGTTTTGAGACACCTATGTACACCAATCAAATGAAGTTGGGCTTTGGGAATCTAGACTAACCTTATTCACTTTTCCCCAATCTTATCATTTCCCTGAATTCTTCCTGAAGTGTCATGCTTCTTATCTCTCAAGCAATAGAGCCATCATCTCCCCTAATGGTGAAATGATTTTCACCATTACCCCTAAGAATATAAACCAAATGTAGCAGATCCCACACAGTGAATCCCCGATTCATTTTTCAATTGATGCTCTTAAATAAATTTACCAACTTTTCCCCAGAGAGCCTGGGTTTTTGAAGTCTTCCTACCAGAAGATTCTCAATTGCCCAAGAAAACCCCCCCTATCCCTCTTCTATTTCCAACCAAAGAACCAGACAGATCATCTTTATCTTATCTTGCTTACTTGGTTACATCTCAGATGAATGGGTGGATGATCCTATTTTAGGATTTCTTTCCACCCTTTCCACATATGAAGGAATTTCAATCATCTTTGACTATGGTCACTTTCTTGCAGATGTTATGCATGAACAAGTCCTTCAATTTCTAACTGAAGGAATGTTCAAATATTCTTCCATTCATATGAATATGTTTATTTTCTTCCAAACAGACAATTTTCCTTTTGTAGTTCATAAACTCAATCAGCAAGGAGAACCTCAATCCATAATCTTTTGGACCTCAATTTTCAGAAAAAAATCATAGGAGTACAGGTTTTGATATTTTATAGATCGGTTATATATCAAGTAGTTTGTTTGTTGAGTGGCCAGTAGATTCCCAGGATCAATGAAGATATTCAAAAGGTGCTATATCTTAGTGAGAAGGTGAAGATAGGAGATTGGTATTTATACCAAAACTATAAATAGATCAGGGTTTATGGCTCCGAGCTGCCACACTATAAACTGCCCAAATATCTTCCTATGAGGATATTTGCCTTGGAATACATCAGGCAAATAATCCAATCAGATAACATTCATTTTGTGACAACCAAGAAGAAGTCATAGTTCAAAATAAAAACACAGATAGGGCCATTTATCTATAAGATTAGAGCAGCAGGAGAGGAAGAAGACCTCCTTCTAAAACATATGAATTTTCCCCTCAACTTCACATGGTCTTATGACCCCTTTAGGGTAATTTCTAAGATGAGTTTGGAACAAAATGCAACCCACTATGTACATACCGAGAGACCGGAGATCAAAAAGCATATGAATGAATAGGATTGGGAAGAGAACACATTATAGGATGTCAAAGAGTAGGTGTTGTCTAGAACCCTTTCAAGGACTCCTACCCCTAGAGAGAAAAATGAGAAAAGACCAAGAGAGGAGGACTCACCTTCAGTTACAGAAGTCTAAGCCAAGGAATTCAATATCTATTCCAAGAAAACAAAGACAAGCTCCAAGGTAGATTTCCCACCATTGGAGGAAACACAGGGTACTATTGTACTCTCTGGCCTACATACTTTAAAGTTTGGTAGTAGCATAACTAATTCTCCATCATCCTCAACCACTAAAGAGAATCCAACTACAACAGCTCATACACCAGAGTCATTTACAAAATAGATGCAGTTGGACATATTCCAAAGGTATAAAGAAATTAAACAAAGGAATGAAGCCTTCCATAATAACATTTATGCTCAATTTAGGAAGTATTCTTCGTCAATTCAACATAGGCTCATTTTGGCCTATGACACAAAGAAAGGGAGGATGAATATGGCATTCTTACAGGCCTAAGTACCTCAACCTAAATCAACAACTGATTTCAAGCAGACTACATTTGAGTTTGATGCAAGGATGTCCATCCTTTGGATCAGATGGACATGCATATGAAAACCTAAGAGATGGTTTATTAAACCTTCACACATACTTCCCTTATTGCTTCTAAGATGTGACTATCTTTGAACAATGTTCAATCACAGCTCAAACTGGAGAAAATTCATCTTTAGGCAAATACAACAGAATTAAATATTTGGAGGAAATGGTGATCAAAGAAGGCTTTGATCCAGGTAATTCACAGGCCGCGGAAGATATTATTAAAAATAAGAATGCTGACATAGAATCCCTAAGGAGCAATTGAAGTTGCCTACCATTAAAGATCCCTAGGCAAAGGAATTAGGAGAAAATGAGATACAGAAAGAAGAAATGTTGAAGCTACTAGGGAACAGAGTGCACATATTAAGGAAATGGAGGTAGAGATGGATAAGTTTATCAAAGAGAAATAATAGAGTTCTCAACTAGCTATGGTTCCTCTTAATGCAGTGTGTTAGGGTCCTATGATAATAGGATTCATAATTTTGAATTGGCTATGGTTAGTCTTGTAATATTATACATACTTTTGCTTTCTGCAAAATGTTTTCCCATATTATTGAAATAAAAAATGTAAAGAGGGTATGTCCTAAAAGAATAATCAAAGGACAAAAAGAAAGAAAAAGATCAAAAAAGTAAAAAATATGAACCCCAAAAAGAGATAAGAATAGATCATGAAAGTGTTCAAATTCAAATGCCACTACTTTTTACTTTACTCTCTAAAATAAGATTGTCTGCAGCTTGTCAAAAATGCCACAATCCATGACGGTCAAATAGTTTAATCTTAACTCATTCATGCTTTAAATTTCATGTTGATAGATAGAGAATAAAGATCTAGACAAACTGTTTAATCTTGGCAGATCAGTAGTTAGGTAGAGAATAATAATGATCTCATCAGTTTAATCTGAGCCATTGGAAGTTATAAGGATAGAATTAGATATTTTTCTTATCAAAAGAAAAGGAAATAAAGGGTCGGCAAGCTCAAATGCACCTAATGAATGAAGAGAAAATTCTAGGCTAAATAAAGGATAGGAAGAAGAAATGTTGCAAATGCACAAGGTTTCTAAGTCAAAAGTACTTTCATCATGCTTAATCCTATGTTTCATCTGCAGGAGGAATTGTGAAAGAGGAAGGATATTCACTAAAGCTTATTTACTAATTTCCCCTCATTTCACTATGTTATCACTCAGGTTGTTCCCTGCCTCCAGAAGGGAATACGACCGAGGTAACCACTAACGAGTCTTTTAGCTGCAGATTCTAGCCAATCTGCAACCAGAGAGGACTCTCTTTTTATGATTTAGATTTGTTTTGTTATATGTTAGGCTATTTATGAAGCACACGTTTTGTTTGGTGTTTGGAAGATGACATTCTGTAGAGCAGGGCTGTAATGTGAGAGAAGTTTAGACCATTGGGTTGATGGAGTCTAATGGAAATACACCTCTGGGTATGGTTTCTTTGGCAATAGGAAAACTACAGAGCAAGATAATTAAACACAGAACAATTTTCAAGCTGGAATAAGATGAAATGAAGTCAGGGAATGAAAGGCAATCAAGAATCTTTCATTATGCTAATAGAGGGAAATTGTATAAACATTATCAGGGAGCAGTTAAGAATTCCTTGATGATATTTAGAGTGAAAGAACCAAGGAGACAACAACAGTCAAGAATTCTTGCCTATGCTAGTCCTGTAGAAAACATAAAAAATTACAGGAATTGAACATAGAGTACAACAAAGTAAATTCTGGGTTATTCTTTTTTCCTGTAACTTAGAGCATGATATTTAGATGGTAAATAAAACATAGATAGAGTAACACAAGAGTAAACAAGACTTATTGATCCATGTATTAACACGAGAATTCTGCAATATATCCTTCTACCATTGATTCCATAACCAACAAATTCAACAACAAAGCATTCCAACAATCTTTATTTCAGAAGAGTTCTCAAAACATACAATGCAGGTCCAGAATGATATTCACCAGTCAACAATAATACATATCTTGAGGAGGTATTTATAAAAGAGTTTACAAAATATCGCGTAGGAAAAATATCAAGTAATAAATTCATCCATCTACTTTGGCAAAGGCATTAACTGATATGGAAAAACCGCACAGAAATGAATGCAGAAGTAACTATGTTGTACTGGCTGCCTTAGGTGTTCCGCTATTGTTAACTTTTCGGCTCAACTAGTCGGCTGATAGCTGCTTCTTTGATTTGCGTCCCTGATGTGCAGTCACTTGCCACCTGTGCCTGAGTTTGCCTCAATGATTTTTAGTGCAAATTCCCTCCTTTGTCAATTTGATTTTCTGATAGGTGACTCTTGTATTTGAATTTGATTCGATGCAGTAGATCAAAAAGAGCATTAAAATTACCTTGGCAAAACCTCAAGCATGCCCTCCCAACATTGATATGTTGGCAGCTGCTGTCTCTGTAGTTTAATTAATGTTTCATCAGCTTCAGTATATGTGTAGTAATTTGGATGGACTTCGAAAAGATGATTTATTTCATGTTCAATATAGAACAAATTTTCTAATTTGTCATATAAACTCTGTTCAGAGGGAGGTACTGTCTCTCTTGTGCTACTTGATGATGCTATGATTTGATTGGTAACATAGGTATTTACCCTATGAGCATACTGTTCATGTGTTAACAGTCTTCCACTGCTGGTCAATAAAATAGGTAACCCCTTTCTCTACAACACTGAAAACTTTTGTCTGAAGGCATCTATTTCTATTTGCATCTCTTGACACTTTCTTTCGAAAGTCTGCACAAAAATTCCTCATGGTCAACACCTTTTTCACTATCAAAATTGTGTCTGTTCTGTTCTTGATATCTAGAGCTGCTAACTGTTCTCTAGTATGAGTATTCAAAAAATGAATCAGCTGGTTAGCCTGTTCGGGCTTGTTTGCCAGTAATTCTCTGGCTTCTCGAGTCGCAAATTGAGCTATCCCTATCAATTCAATCTGGTCATGAATAGTCTGGATTGATGTCCATTGATCAGTGATGGACTGGCCAATTTTAGTCCACAAAATTGTTTTGATTTCTGCCAGAGTTTTGTGAAGAGTAAGGTCCTTCTCCAAGGCTTTTATCTTATTTTCTAGGGCCTTTACTTCTCTTGTCTTCTCAGCCACAGCCATTTTTTATTTGCCATAATTCACCTCAATCTTGGCCAATTTTTCTTTGGCTTCTTTTAATTCTGCCATTTGGAGTTCCAGAGCTTTTATTTCCTTCATCATCTCTTCCATACTCAGGCTGGCCTTTGGTACTGCTGTAGTTGTTGCCGTAACTGTTTCTGAAGTTGAGGTACCAGCTGTCGATTCGGTGACAATGTGAGGGACTGTTGTGGTGACTGTAGGAATAGCAATTGTAAGAATTGGAGCTGTTTGAGCTGACTGAGAAGCCAACTCTCCCTGTTTTCCTTGCAGTGCTGCCTCCAAGGCTTTCTCTGTTTTTGCTAGCCATTCATTCATCCTCATTAGCAAACTTACCACATCCTCCTCTTCTTTTTGCTGCGCAACTTCTGTGGTCTGAGGGTGCATTGTAATCGGCAGCCTGAGTTGTTTTCTGAGGGCTGCTATGTCTTCCTCTTTCTTTTTTATCAAGGCCTGTATGCCCTTGGGATCCTTGGGATCATGTCCCAGCTCCATGATAATCTCCTCCAAAGATTTAATTCTGTTGTCCTCGGCTAATGAGGAGGCTTTCTCCAATTCCAATTGGGCAGAAGTATTATGAAGTGAATTTTTCAATCTGTGGGCCAATATTGCTTTATCTGCCAAGGTGGAGTACACCATTTCTCCGGTTTGCTTATGTAGTTCAATCTGGTCCATTGGGTGGATGTCTTTAGAAAGGACTTCCAGATTGGTTCTGATATAATCAGCAGCTGACTGGGGCTGCTGTACTGTAGGCCTGAAGTGACTAAGGGTCATTTTCCCTTCTTGGATATCATAGGCTGCCATTAGCCTTTGTTGATTGGTGGGAGCCATTCTTAGCAATTGGTTATAGAGTTGGAACCTTACTTGCTCATTTCCGGCCTTGATTTTAGTGAATGCCTTCTTGATGTTAGAGCCTTGCTTGCTCTGTTGCCTGGCGGATATAACCTCCACACCATGTTGCCTCTCTTGCTCTTGCTGAAAGGAGTTAGTTGATGTTTCCAGGATTGGAGGAATCCGCTGTTCGATTGTTTCCTCACCCCTTAGGTTGCCTGTTGTCTCCTCTGTAAATTCTTCCTTAGAGTAGGGGTTCAACCTTTGCCTCTTCTCCCCTTGCTGTTCTATGGATGCCCCTGTGGGTGTCTCTTCCTGCCTGTCCCTTTTCTTGGCTCTTTCCTCATTGAGAGGAGTTTGTAACATGGGATTTTAGTTACCTTTGCTTGTGTTGAAGGGGCTTGCCCTTGACTTTTCTCTTTTGCTGTATCTGGCCGGTCTGCCATTGTCTCCTGCTACTCTGAATGCTGCACTTCCTTGCCTTTGGATGTCCCTGCAGAAGGAGTACTCTCTTGGGCAGGCTGTTGTGAAGTTGTGGCAGATGATGTGCCCGCTCCAAGGTGTTGAGGCAATGTGAAAGGCACCTGTCCAAAAGAGTCCAGGTCAAGTGTTTTTCAAACTCTTTCATTTCTTTTTCTAATCTCTCCTCTTCAGTAAGTTCCTCAACTAGTGTGCCTTCTACCCATTCCTGTTGATTAGCATATTGTTCAATCTCAGGGATTTTGTGGTGCACATATCCTGTAAGCTTGTTTTTTACTCTCCTAAAACTTATGAAATGTTCAGGGTCATATGGTGACCAATGAAAACCTTGTTTCAGCTTAAGTTTCTCTCTTAGAATATTGTTAGCCTCCTTCCATGCCTCTTCCCTTTTATTGAAGATAAAAGGGTCCAATTGATGCCTTATCTTGAGCTGTGCTTTTTTCCTAGCACCATAGAAATGAGTCAAATATGAACTATTGAATTGCTAGTAGTATTCCAGAGCAAAGAGTCTCATAGGGACATATTTTGGATGTCTGTAGGGGGCTAATTCACAGCCATAAATCCTGATCATTGTGTGGTTTTGGTAAAAATACCAGTCACCAATACTGTATTCCTTTGAGAGATGTAGGATTTTCTGCATTTCAGCAAAGATCCTGGCAAGAGGAGTTGTTGACAACAAACAAGTGGCTGGATATATGAAAAGGTCAATAAACTCACAATATATATATGGGGAGCTATGAACTTGATGGAATACTGAGGACCAAAATATTACAGACCTTCGCTCCCCCTTAGCATCCAATTTTTTGAGGGAAACTGGGAAACTATCAGGTTGATAGTACAACAACAAATGATATATATATGAAGTGTACCTGAACACTCTCTCTGTCTAGATTCATGAATTGCTCGTGAATTTTGTTAGCTATGAAGGTGGCATAATCATACTTGACAACAGGGGGCTGTCCTGGAGCAAACATGGACATCAAAGCTAAGACATTCTCATCCACAGTTTCACTTATTCTGAATCCCAGGATGTCGAAAATCATGTCTATGACCATCCTTTAGGCTCATCAAACCAGGCATGGTGATAGGGAAGTGTGTATCTGGAGAAGAAATCTGGTGGCATGAACATCTTGGCAATTCGGTCAACTTCTACAGAGGAAAACTTGGAGGCTTGATCCAGCAAATGTTTGATGGAGAGAGGGACCAATGGCTGAGTTGGCTTGAAGTGTAGCATCTCATTTATAGACTGAGGGTTGATATGAAAGAGGACATTTCCAGAAGGGTCCATCACTGCCCTTTAAAGGCTCATAATTAGCACAACATTGATGGATGAGGTCAGGGAAGACATTCCCTGAAGGCAGGTAGTATATAGGCATATTAGACTCCCAGATTCTAAATATGTCAGCTCTATTCATGTAGCTATTCCTTATTTCACAAAAAGCCTAAAGGTGAGGTTTATCACCCTCCATGTCATAAATCTGGAAATCTCTATCAGCAAGAGGCAGCCACTCCAACTCCCTATGTGGTGCATTCAAGGGTGCAATATTCAGGGCCACTGGAGCCTCCATTTTCAGTTTGTTAAGTGACCTTTTAACTTGAAGTTAGAGCTTTTGGAGCAACAGACAATAGAACACTGGTTTTGGTTTTACTCAGGAAATCACAGACTGAGTTATGTTTCTAGAAATTGCTACTTTGGTGAAATTCACAGTAAAAACAGAGTTTGCAGAATTTGATTGGGAAGCTAGAAAAAAGCAGGGGAAAGGGAGCTCCTTTTACAGGTGTCTTTGCGTAGAATTCGCTCAGTATTTGGGCTCTTTCGGTGATTTACAAGTGGAAATAGGTTTCAGTTTCAGTTTTAATGGTTAATTTGCAGAGGGGCAGAATTCACAAGACTTCTTTGAAAAATGGGAAAACAGAGTGATTTGCAATATAAAGATGCACAGGCCACAGCGTAATTCAACTGAAATTCTAACTGTTTGGGCGATTTTAGCAGAGAAAGTCGAAAGAACAGGGCTTATCAGTGAGTTTTTTGGTAAATACCTATTCTATGGGTACCAGGTGCTAAATGCGGGTTGAAGAGCAAGGTGAGGGGCCGAGTTTGTGGACTGAACTCCTCAGGGTGGCGGACTGGAGCTATGGTGGCGAGTTGGTTGTGCTTTGGATGTGCAGTCGTCGTAAATCAACAAGAAGAAATAAACACAAGTATCGCTTTCGTGACCTTTTAACGAAATTTTGGGCTTTTCAAGATTTTTGGTGCTTTTTTGGGATGACGTCATCATGACGTAACTTTGTCCTGTAGCGGGGTACGGAAGGTGACATGGCGAATGATGTGGTCGCTGACATGGACAGATGACATGGCATACACGGTGGACGAAATAGTAACGCGGGTGCTGACATGGGTGCAGACGTGGTGGATGACGTGAGCAGCGGGAATAGGAGGCGGTTTGTGGTTTCCATCATACTGCTTTTTGTACAGGAGTGGTTTGCATCAGAACGGGCCCGATGCAATAGAAAGGTGACACGCGTCCCGGGGTATGGCGGGAAAATCGCTTTCCAATGGGACCTAACCAACGGACATGAGCGCAGCTCCGATATCGACAAGAGCCATTGGATCTAGAAGGCGCGATCAAATGGTTGACGGGAAGGCAAGGTGGCGGGCGATTATGGTGCGGGAGCCCACCAACAATTTAATGTTTTATATGCATAGCGGGGGTTTAAAAACCTTGGTTATCAGGGTATGCGGATATGGTTATTTAATTAACTGAATGTTAATTAGATCCCAGTGTTATTGCATGGCGACTATGGTTATTTGTTTAACCAAAGGTCAAACAAATCCCAGCGGAACACGTGGTGGGTTGTTATTGGCCCCAGGTGGACCAATGACTCCCAAGAAAATTAAAAAATTTCCATATTAGGCCAGGGCAAGATATTTATAATGTTTTTGGGTTTTTTATGTATTAGAGGGGAAATATAAGTGGGAGTTATATAATAGAGTTAACATGTTAATATGAATATGAGGGGAACTGCTAGGGGCATGAAATTGAATCACCTAGACTTGGGGGTGTGGGGAGAAATAAAACTTTACACAAGAAATGTGGCTTTGAGCTTTTAAGTAAACCTGAAGTTTCACTTAAGTTTTTATGGAAATGGAGTGAAGTTAAGAGTTTGAGCAGATCCCAATCTCTTTGAGGGATGTTTGTGAATGATTATTGTGAGGGGAGAGAGGGGGAGTTAGACATGCAACATCTAATCTGTCATCACACCTTTATCATGGCACTTGAGATATCTATGAAATAGATCATATTCAGAAAGATGACACTGGTGATAGACCTATTTTTGCAACTTCAATATACTTACCCATTCTACAATTCCTAATATTTTTTCTTCATTTTGATTGGGTGCACTTGAACTAGCAAACCCTGATTTTCCTCTTTTCTTTTGGCTGCCCTCCTATCTAAATCTATCCTTATTTCTTCCAAGGGCTCAGATTAAGCAGTTGGGCCCTTTATTTCTCTATCTATCTATTGATCTGCCAAGCTTGAAATGTTTGGACAGACCTTCATTCTCTATTCTACAACAAGAAATTTAAATATGGACTGGCCCAGATTGAGTTGTTGGGCCATCCATCAAGTGTGATAAGAAATATTGTTTGCTCATTGTGAACTTGCTTTGCACAAATAGGACAGTAGTGGCATTTTGACTGGCCACTTTCCTGGTCTTTCTTTGGGGTTCATTTTCTTTATCTTTTGTTGACCAATTCATTCTTCTTTCCCTTTGATTTTTCTTTTAGGGCATCCCCTCTTTACATTTTTAAATTTTCTTTATTTGTTTACAAAATATGGAACCTTTGCAGCATGGAAAGGATGATCATATTTGGCACTTCCATAGTCAATCATGAGAAATGACACCTATTGGTATAGGAACCTAACAGTGGCTCCACTTGGGGACGGCTTTTCTAGGTGAAAAGTCAAGAACAGTAGGTCAGATGGCCTTATTTTCAACTCTTGTTGTAATATGGAACTTTCTTCTGCTGTAGACACATAACTGAATCTTTGTAACATGTATACACTTCTCATGAGCTAATGTGAACAGAATAACAACTCTGTTTTTCCAGTTGGTCTAAATGTTCAGTCATCTTCATGGCTTCCAAGCTTTCTTTTGATTTCTTCTGATAAGCTCAAATATGTACAAAAGGTGGCACAACTGTTTGCTTTTTTCCTTCAGAACTTGCTGCATCTTATCCCTTATCTAATTGTTGTAATGAACTACTAAAATAGACATTATTTATGTACAATATACAATCCTGTTATGTTGATCAAAGAGGATCAAAATAATGCTTGAGCATTTGCCCATTGACTGGCCCTTCCTCAGCTTCTGTGCCATCCAAACTCTTCAAAAATAGGTTTTTTTTCCTTGTACAACCTGAATGACATAAGGTCCTTTCCAAAGGAAATCAAATTTGCCATGCTTTCCTTTGTCTTCCCTTCTAGAATCCCACTTCAGCACTTTGTTTCCTCTCAAGAAATCTTCAGCTTTTGTTATTTTGTCAAAAATATTCTTGAGTCTATCTTGCAGAACCTGAGTTCTCTGATACACTTCCTCTCTAGTTTGTTGCAAGTGAATAGTCTGATTGATTCTCCTTTGAATGTCATTGGGTTCTGCTTGTAACTCTTGCAACAATTTGATTACAGGGATTCCCAAGGATGAGGGGAACACAACCTCCATGCCATAAACCAATTCATATGGGTTGGTTCCAATAGATCTTTTGGTGGTCAATCTGTCTGCCCATAGTGCATTTACCATTTTTTTTATGCCAGTTCTTTTTATTCTCCTCCAAGACTTTTTTTATGATGTTGATCAGGCTTTTGTTGGAGGATTCGGCTAGGCCATTACCTTGAGGGTAATAGGCTGTGGAGTGGCCCAAGGTAATGTGGTACTTATGACAAAAATTGATCATTCTTTTGGATTTAAAGGCAGCAGCATTGTCTGTAATAATTTTCTCTGGACAACCAAATCTAGACAAAATATTGGTTTCTAAGAATTGCATGATGATTGAGTCATTGGCTTGCCTACAAGGGATGGCTTCTATCCATTTGGTAAAGTAGTCTGTGGCAGTCAAAATACACTTGTGTTGGCTAGAAGAGGAAGGGTGAATTTCTCCAATGAAATATAAACCCCATTGTTGAAATGGTCTTTTGGTGGAAATGGGTTTTAGAGGTAAGGGTAACATCTTTCTCTTGCCTTCAAAGATCTGGCATTTATGGTAAGAAACTACAAATTTTTTCACATCAGAAAACAGGGAGGGCCAATAAAAACCAGCTCTTAGAATTTTATCAGCTGTTGACTTCCAATACAAGTGTCCTCCACAGTCCCCGGCATGAAATTCCTTGAGTATTTTGTTAGTTTCATCCTGTATTAGGCAATTTAGCAAAATACCTTCATGATTTTTCCAAAATAAAACATTTTCTATAATACAAAACTTTGAAGCCTTCATTTTCAAGAATCGCTTTTTAGTCCTGGATAACCCTGGAGGAGCTTGTAGGTTTAACAATACAAAACATATGTCAGCATACCAAGGTGATTGTAAAAAGGCTTGATTGATCTGTGGAGTCGCCATCTCCTGTTCATTATCCAATTCATTTATGTCAAGGGCTTGAAAATTGGTTTCAGTCATTAATTTAGCTAACCCTTTTCCTTTTATGAGCTTTGTAGGCTTGATTTCAATGTCATACTCTAAAATATTGGCTATCCATTTGCCCCTTTTACCCTCAATCCCTTCTTGAGTCAGAATTTCTTTGACCACAGCATTTGGAACATAGGCTATAACATGAGAGTACAAGATATAAACTTTGAAATCCTTGATGGCCTTTACAAGGGCATAGGCCTGTTTCTCCATGATTTGATATTTGAGTGGAGAATCTCTAAGTGCTTTGCTGAAGAAATCAATGGGCTTCTCACATCCTTGGTCATCCTTTTGTAGTAGGACAGCAGCAATAGTATGCTGAGATGCAAAGGAAAAAATTATGAAATCTCTATCAAATTTGGGGCTTGTGAGAACAGGTGTTTTAGTCAAAGCTATCTTGATTTCCTCAAAGGCTTGTTTAGCTTCTATGGTCCATTTGACTTTAGAATCTTTCTTCAGCATATTATTCAACAGTCTTATTAGCTCGGCCAAATTGGGAATGAATCTTCTTAGGAAATTGATCTTCCCTAGAAAGGCTTGTAGTTCCTTGATGTTTCTTGGGTGAGGGACTTGGAGGATAGCTTGTATCCTTTCCGGGTCAATTCTTATGCCATCTTTTGAAATTATGTGACCTAGGAGTTTGCCTTCTTCAAGGCCAAATAATGATTTCTTCGGGTTCAAGGATATGCCATATTTTCTGCAAATTAGGAACACTTGCCTCAAATGCTCTAAATGTTCTTGGTCTGATTTTGAAAAAGAAGTGAGGTCATCAAGGTATATGACTAAGAAATCATGGATCTCTTTTGCAAAGGCTATGTCCATTGCTCTTTGAAATGTGGCCCCTGCATTTTTGAGTCCGAAAGGCATCTTTACATATTTAAAGGTTCCCCAAGGTGTTGTAAAGGCAGTTTTATCTTGATCATCTGGGTGAACTAAGATTTGATTGAATCCTGAGAAACCATCTAACAATGAGATCCTAGAAGCTCCTACTACCCTTTGTAGGATATGATCCATTTTTGGTAAGGGGTAGTGGTCTTTGAGAGAAACTTTATTCAAATTTCTTAAGTCAACACACAATCTTATCTCTCCCATTTTCTTCCTAGTAGGTACTAGGTTTGAAATCCATTCTGAAAACCTAATAGGTGCAATTATTCCAGCCTGGTACATTCTTTTGACTTCCTTCTCAATGAGAGGAAGAAGGACTGGATTAACTCTTCTCAGCTTTTGTTTAAAATGTTTTTGATTTTCTTTCAAGGGTATTGTATGTTGGATGACAGAAGTATCATAGGACTTGAGGTCCTCATAGCTCCATGCAAAGACATATTGGAACTCTTTAAGCAACTCAATGCATTTCAACTTTTGATTAGGAGGCAATGTTTTGGACAGTTTTACCATTTTGGGATTTTCTGTGGTTCCAATATTGCAGTCCTCAATTTCTGCATTTAGTGGTTGCATTTTTGGCTTTCTTGGAATATCATTTGAATCAAATATATTCTCCAAAGGAGTTAGGCCTGTGGGAAAAAAATTATCCTTTAGTTCAATTACTTCGGATTCTCCCTCAGCCATTTCATCAAGGTCCATTTGCTTCAGCTCTTGTAGATTTTTGTTATCAAAAGTTGTTGGATGAAAAATCAAATTTGCTATTTTAGCTGATATATTTTGCTCAATTTTGTCTATTTGCTGTTGATCATCAATGGTGCTTGTGTCTATGTTTGTACTTGAGAATTCCTCTTTCAAAGTGAGGAAATTATTGATCTGTGTATCATTTTCAAATACTTGCCAATTTTTTACATTATCTGGGACAGTAGGCCTGTGTTTAATTTCAGCAGTGAAGTGGTGATTAGGCTCAAATGGAAGCTTGCAAGTGCTGGCAAAAGTCGCCAAACTGTGTGCATGTAAATTGTGCTTTCTTGGAATTTTGGTGAGCTGAGATTCTAAGAAGGTGTTCAGTATTTCAATGGCTGCACCTCTGTAAGCTCTTAGCCTAAGATCATTTGTAACAAATTTTCCCTTCATCTGTTGGATAATCAAATCTGAGTCCCCTAGAATTGAAATCTTGGTTGCCCCTAGACTTCTAATCAATTTGAGTCCCAGCAAAAGGGCTTCATATTCGGCCATATTGTTTGTACATCTAAAATTTAGCCTATATGCATGACCTTGAGCATGGTCATTTTGCATGTTGTGTATCCAAACCCCTGCCCCTGCTCCTAATTTGTTCACTGACCCATCAAACTCTAAGTACCATAAGATTTCTTGATTGTGACTAGTCTTAGGAGTTTTGGAAACTTGCTCAGTGGGCAGATTTGGATTTTGTAGCTCATATGCTATGTCTTGTTCATTTGTTGCATCAATCACATCAACAATTTTTTGATCTTGAGCACTAGATTGTTCATTTATGCTTTTTGTTTGTGCTGTTTCTAGGAGTTTGACATCAGTTTTGGGACACATCTCAGCATTGTATAAGATGAATGAATCCATATAGAAATGCATAGAATAGATGGGGAAGTTTT
The DNA here is from genome assembly GCA_031772625.1 of Pinus tabuliformis. Classification (NCBI taxonomy): domain Eukaryota; kingdom Viridiplantae; phylum Streptophyta; class Pinopsida; order Pinales; family Pinaceae; genus Pinus; species Pinus tabuliformis. Next base: position 661,766,227 of record CM062804.1, read on the forward strand.
GGGGTTTCTCTTGACTGCTAACCACGTACTTCATTAATGTTTCCCAGTACAATCTCTTTGGCTCGCCAAAGACTGAAATGGTGGCATAGGACATGTCTAGCTACAAAGATCCTTGGAGTTTTGCACCCCAAGATCTAGACAAAAGCATTCCATATTTAGGTGGGATATCAGCTACCACCACATCCATCAAGATTGTTTTGGCTGGATATTGGACTAAAGATACACAAAGGTCTTTAATTAGGCCTAGACACTTGACCTGGCTGGAATCAAATGAGAACAAGTCTTTGTATGGCCTTGTGATATCTAGGTCTAGCTTTTCCATCACAGATTTAGGCATTAGGTTATGGGAAGCTCCTGAATCAAACATTGCGTTATGCAGCACTTTGTCATGAATGTTCAAGCTCACATAGAATGGAGGAACTCCTCCGTCTACTGCTTTACCATTGACTTTAGGACCAAAAATCAGTTCTGGTTGGTCATCTAAAACATTGACTGCATCCCTATTCTCTGATATTTGAAGTGACCTATTGATTTGTTCCCTATAAACTTCATGTTTAGCCAATTCAGACAGAGGAATGGCTATTTTCAGTTTGCCTATTTCTGTCTCTAGGTTAAAAGGTTTTTCCACTTGAATTCTTGTGTTATGGACAACAATCTTTTCCTTTTCTATTGTATTTTCAGTAACCTTCTCTTCATCATGAGTGCTATTTTGTGCTAAATCTATTTTAAAATTATTTTTTAGGAGGGCAGTTTAGATTTTCTTTTGAGGGAAAGGATGTTGATGGCTGATTTTTTGAGGGCTGTAAGTCTGATATGTCTTCCACCGTGTCTTGATTTGGGTTGAGGTCTGTTTTAACAAGGGTTTCTGTCAGGGCAGCTTTATCCTTTGTTTTCTTTGGCTGCTTGGTATCTTTCAGCTTGGTAGGTTCAGGGATATCTATCGTTCTACTTCTTAATTTGTATTGTTTATGGACCTCGTAGACCGTTGCATCATAACCTTCTCTGAAATCAAATGATTCTCTGGACTTGGTTTGAAATTGGTTGCAATTATGGGCCTCTTGATCATCTTGTGTTAGAAAGATTTGTTGCTCACTGTTTAACCCCATTAGGTTGATTTGGGTATCCTCTATTGGCTCACTAGAGGTTGAGGCTTTGGCATAGTTCTCTTGAAATGGAGGTCTGATATTTGGATCAGGGCCAGCCTTCCCGGTGTTAGGATTTTGATTTTTTCTAAAGTTCGGATTCCTAGTGGTGTTACTTGGTTGACCCTCCCAAGAAGATTTTCTTTCAATGGTTTCCACTCTATCACCCAGTCTGTCCATGCCTTTGATGATTGCATCCAGTTTTTATTCAAATGCTGAAGGCTCTTTTTTGAAATTTGTCCTTCTTTCATCTCTAGCTCGGGCTCTTTTAGAGATCAGATTTGCTTCTACACTAACAGCTATGCTTTGCATGTCTTCCAAGCTGGCAGGAGCTCTTTCCCTTAGTTGATATGCCATGTCGGAGTCAAATCCATTAGGGAATTTGATTAAGGCTAAGTCAGGTGGAGGTCTAAGGTTTTGAGGGATGGAATTGTATACGTTGTTGAATCTGGCACAATATTCTTGGACAGTTTCTTGTGGACCTCTTTTTAAACTGTCATATTCTGATAGGATATGCAATGGGTCCTTCTTCTTTTCCCATCTGTTCAAAAAGGTTTGGTAAAGGGCATCCAAATCAGCAATTGTGTTTGCACCAAGTGCCCTAAACCAGGTCCTTACTTCACTGGTTAAACTTTGAACAAAAATTTTCATTCTAACATCATTGTCATCAATTTCATAGTTCTCAAAATAGTCCATCATTTTCTTAGTGTGTTGTTGGGCTGTATAGGAGCCAGTACCATCAAAATATGTAATTTTTCTCATAGCCCCTGGATTTGCAGGTAACTGCAGAGGAGCATATCTATTTGCCATATTTGTAGGGATAAATGGGACAGCACGAAGAAATAAGACAGTTGGAATAGCAGGGACAGCAGTGGAAATATGTGCAGTGGATGGGGGAGTGGAGAAAATGCTTTGAGGTGTGGATGAAGAACTGGGAGAGGCTGTAGTATTGATAAAAAGGAGTGCTGCTCTCCTAGGGGTGAGCTCAGATTTTGTAAGATTTTGCTGAAGTATATCAGGGTTTAAATCAGCAGATTTAGCTAGACTTTCTTGTCTTCTAAGGCTCTTAGAGATCAGGTTAGGATTTTCAAAAATAGCTGGAGGATCTGGATCAGGATTTGACCTAGTGTACCAGACTTTCTTCTTTGGAGCCAGCTTCTAAATTTGTTTTTGGTATTTTCTGGAAATGTTTAAAGATCACAGTTTTTGACGATATTCTGCAGGAAGCTCTTTTGAAATAAAGGAGGCTTTGGGATTTCCTTTGAATATGTTGAAACAGGGAAACTGATCAAATCTTTGGGACAGCTGTTTAAAGCCTAAAACTAGACTGGAGATTGACTGAAGCAGCATTTATTTACTCCTATAAATGCTCAACAAAAACAGTTTCAAAGGCTACCTAGCTAACTTTAGGCTCCATCTGTAGCTTTAGAAAATAGACAGTAGTTACAAACAGTCATTCAGCTCCCCATTGGAGTCGCCAATGATGTTATCACTCAAGTTGTTCCCTGCCTCCAGAAGGGAATACGGCAGAGGTAACCACTAACCAGTCTTTTAGCTGCAGATTCTAGCCAATCTGCAACCAGAGAGGATCTCTCTTTATGATTTAGATTTGTTTTGTTATATGTTAGGCTAGTTATGAAGCACAAGTTTTATTTGGTGTTTGGAAGATGACATTCAGTAGAGCAGGGTTGTAATGTGAGAGAAGTTTAGACCATTGGGTTGATGGAGTCTAATGGAAATAAACCTCTGGGTATGGTTTCTTTGGCAATAGGAAAACTACAGAGCAAGATAATTAAACACAAAACAATTTTCAAGCTGGAATAAGATGAAATGAAGTCAAGGAATGAAAGGCAATCAAGAATCTTTCATTATGCTAACAGAGGGAAATTGTATAAACATTATCGGGTAGCAGTTAAGAATTCCTTGATGATATTTAGAGTGAAAGAACCAGGGAGACAAGAGCAGTCAAGAATTCTTGCCTATGCTAGTCCTGTAGAAAACATAAAAAATTACAGGAATTGAACACAGAGTACATCAAAGTAAATTCTAGGTTATCCTTTTTCCCTGTAACTTAGAGCATGATATTTAGATGGTAAACAAAACACAGATAGAGTAACACAAGAGGCAAAGAAGACTTATTGATCCATGTATTAACACGATAATTCTGCAATATATCCTTCTGCCATTGATTCCATAACCAGCAAATTCACCAGCAAAGCATTCGAGCAATCTTTATTTCAGAATAGTTCTCAAAACATACAACGCAGGTCCAGAATGATATTCATTAGCCAACAATAATACATATCTTGAGGAGGTATTTATAAAAGAGTTTACAAAATATCTCGTAGGAAAAATATCAAGTAAGAAATTCATCCATCTACTTTGGCAAAGGCAATAACTGATATGGAAAAAATGTGCAGAAATGAATGCAGAAGTAACTATGCTATACTGGCTGCCTTAGGTGTTCCGCTATTGTTGACTTTTCGGCTCAACTAGTCGGCTGATAGCTGCTTCTTTGATTTGCGTCCCTGATGTGCAGTCACTTGCCACCTGTGCCTGAGTTTTCCTCAACGTTTTTTAGCGCGAATTCTCTCCTTTGTCAATTTGATTTTCTGATAGGTGACTCTTGTATTTGAATTTGATTTGATGCAGTAGATCAAAAAGAGCATTAAAATTACCTTGGAAAAACCTCAAGCATGCCCTCCCACCATTGATCTGTTGGCAGTTGGTGTCTCTGTAGTTTAATTAATGTTTCATCAGCTTCAGTATATGTGTAGTAATTTGGCTGGACTTCAAAAAGATGATTTATTTCACGTTCAATATAGAACAAATTTTCTAATTTGTCATATAAACTCTGTCCAGAGGGAGGTACTGTCTCTTCTGTGCTGCTTGATGATGTTGTGATTTGATTGGTAACATAGGTATTTACCCTGTGAGCATACTATTCATGTGTTAACAGTCTTCCATTGCTGGTCAATAAACTGGGTAACCCCTTGCTCTGCAACACTGCAAAATTTTGTCTGAAGGCATCTATTTATGTTTGCATCTCTTGGCACTTTCTTTCCAAAGTCTGCACAAAATTCCTCATGGTCAACACCTTTTTCACTATCAAAATTGTGTATGTTCTGTTCCTGATATCTAGAGCTGCTAACTGTTCTCTAGTATGAGTATTCAAAAAATGAATCAGCCGGTTGGCCTGTTCGCGCTTGTTTTCCAGTAATGCTTTGGCTTTTTGAGTCTCAAATTGAGCTATCCCTATCAATTCAATCTGGTCATGAATAGTCTGGATTGATGTCCATTGATCAGTGATGGACTGGCCAATTTTAGTCCACAAAATTGTTTTGATTTCTGCCAGAGTTTTGTGAAGAGTAAGGTCCTTCTCCAAGGCTTTTATCTTATTTTAAAATTCCAGGGCCTTTACTTCTCTTGTCTTCTCAGCTACAACCATTTTTTATTTGTCATAATTCACCTCAATCTTGGCCAATTTTTCTTTGGCTTCTTTTAATTCTGCCATTTGGAGTTCCAGAGCTTTTATTTCCTTCATCATCTCTTCCATACTCAGGCTGGCCTCTGGTGCTGTTGTAGTTGTCGTCGTAACTATTGCTGAAGTTGAGGTACCAGCTGTTGATTCTGTGACAATGGGAGGGACTGCTGTGGTGACTGTAGGAATAGCAGTTGTAAGAATTGGAGCTGTTTGAGATGACTGAGAAGCCAACTCTCCCTGTTTTCCTTGCAGTGCTACCTCCAAGGCTTTCTCTGTTTCATCTAGCCTCTCATTCATCCTCATTAGAAAACTTACCACATCCTCCTCTTCTTTTTGTTGTGCAAATTCTATGGTCTGAGGGTGCATTGTAATTGGCAGGCTGAGTTGTTTTCTGAGGGCTGCTATGTCTTCCTTTTTCTTTTTTATCAAGGCCTGTATGCCCTTGGGATCCTTGGGATCATGTCCCAGCTCCATGATAATCTCCTCCAAAGATTCAATTCTGTTTCCCTTGGCTAATGAGGAGGCTTTCTCCAATTCCAATTGGGCAGAAGTATTATGAAGTGAATTTTTCAATCTGTGGGCCAATATTGCTTTATCTTCCAAGGTGGAGTACACCATTTCTCTGGTTTGCTTATGTAGTTCAATCTGGTCCATTGGGTGGATGTCTTTAGAAAGGAGTTCCAGATTGGTTCTGATATAATCAGCAGCTGACTGGGGCTGCTGTACTGTAGGCCTGAAGTGACTAATGGTCATTTTCCCTTCTTGGATATCATAGGCTGCCATTAGCCTTTGTTGATTGGTGGGAGCCATTCTTAGCAATTGGTTATAGAGCTGGAACCTTACTGGCTCATTTCTGGCCTTGATTTTAGTGAATGCCTTCTTGATGTCAGAGCCTTGCTTGCTCTATTGTCTGGTGGATGTAACCTCCACACCATGTTGCCTCTCTTGCTCTTGCTAAAAGGAGCTAGTTGATGTTTCCAGGATTGGAGGAATCCGATGTTTGGTTGTTTCCTCACCCCTTAGGTTTCCTGTTGTTTTCTCTGTAAATTCTTCCTCAGAGTAGGGGTTCAACCTTTGCCTCTTCTCCCCTTGCTATTCTGTGGATGCCCCTATGGGTGTCTCTTCCTGCCTGTCCCTTTTCTTGGCTCTTTCCTCATTGAGAGGAGTTTGTAACACAGGGATTTCAGTTACCTTTTATTGTGTTGAAGGGGATTGCCCTTGACATTGCTCTTTTGTTGTATCTGGCAGGTCTGACATTGTCTCCTGCTGCTCTGAGTGTTGCACTTCCTTGCCTTTGGATGTCCCTGCAGAAGGAGTAATCTCTTGGGCAGGCTGTTGTGAAGTTGTGGCAGATGATGTGCCTGCTCCAAGGTGTTGAGGCAATGTGAAAGGCACCTGTCCAAAAGAGTCTAGGTCAAGTGTTTTTTCAAACACTTTCATTTCTTTTTCTAATCTCTCCTCTTTAGTAAGTTCCTCAACTAGTGTGCCTTCTACCCATTCCTGTTGATTAGCATATTGTTCAATCTCAAGGATTTTGTGGTGCACACATCTTGTCACTTGTTTTTTACTCTCCTAAAACTTATGAAATGTTCAAGGTCATATGGTGACCAATGAAAACTTTGTTTCAGCTTAAGTTTCCCTCTCAGAATATTTTCAGCTTCCTTCCATGCTTCTTCCCTTTTACTAAAGATAGAAGGGCCCAAATCATGCCTTATCTTGAGCTGTGCTTTTCTCCTAGCACCATAGAAATGAGTCAAATCTGAACTATTGAATTGCCAGTAGTATTCTAGGGCAAAGAGTCTCATAGGGACATATTTTGGCAGTCTATAGGGGGCTAATTCATAGCCATAAATCCTGATCATTGTGTAGTTTTGGTAAAAATACCAGTCACCAATATTGTATTCCTTTGAGAGATGTATGATATTTTGTATTTCAGCAGAGAGCCTAGCAGGAGGAGTTGTTGACAACAAACTCACAGTATGTATATGGGGAGCTATTAACTTGATGGAATACTAAGGACCAAAATATTACAGACCTTCACTCCCCCTTAGCATCCAATTTTTTGAGGGAAACTTGGAAACTATTAGGTTGATAGTACAACAACAAATGATATATATATGAAGTGTACCTGAACACTCTCTCTCTGTCTAAATTCATGAATTGCTCGTGAATTTTGTTAGCTATGAAGGTGGCATAATCATACTTGACAGCAGGGGGCTGTCCTAGAGCAAACATGGACATCAAATCTAAGACAGTCTCATCCACAGTTTCACTTGTTCTGAATCCCAGGATGTAGGAAATCATGTCTATGACCATTTTTCTAGGCTCATCAAACCAGGCATGGTGATAGGGAAATGTGTATCTAGAGTAACAATCTGGTGGCATGAACATCTTGGCAATTCGGTCAACTTCTACAGAGGACAACTTGGAGGCTTGATCCAACAAATGTTTCATGGAGAGAGGGACCAACGGCTGAGTTGGCTTGAAGTGCAGCATCTCATTTATAGACTGAGGGGTGATATGAAAGAGGACATTTCCAAAAGGGTCCATCAGTGCCCTTTGAGAAGGCTCATAATTAGCACAATATTGATGGATGAGGTCAGGGAAGACATTCACTGAAGGAAGGTAGTATATAGGCATATTAGACTGCCAGATTCTAAATATGTCAACTTTATTCTTGTAGCTATTCCTTATTTTACAAAAAGCCTGAAGGTGAGGTTTATCACCCTCCATGTCATCAATCTGGAAATCTCTATCAGCAAGAGGTAGCCACTCCAACTCCCTATGTGGTGCATTCAAGGGTGCAATATTCAGGGCCACTGGAGCCTCCATTTTCAGTTTGTTAAGTGACCTTTTAACTTGAAGTTAGAGCTTTTGGAGCAACAAACAATAAAACACTGGTTTTGGTTTTCCTCAGGAAATCATAGACTGAGTTATGTTTCTAGAAATTGCTGCTTTGGGTGAAATTCACAGAAAAAACAGAGTTTACGGAATTTGATTAGGAAGCTAGAAAAAAGTAGGGGAAAGGGCGCTCCTTTTACAGGTGTCTTTGGGAAGAATTCGCTCAGTATTTGGGCTCTTTCAGTGATTTACAAGCGGAAATGGGTTTGAGTTTCAGTTTTAATGGTTAATTTGCAGAGGGGCAAAATTCACAAGACTTCTTTGAAAAATGGGCAAACAGAGTGATTTGCAATATAAAGATGCACAGGCCACAGCGTAATTCAACTGAAATTCTAACTATTCAGGCGATTTTAGCAGAGAAAGTCAAAAGAATAGGGATTATCAGTGAGTTTTTTGGTAAATACCTGTTCTATGGGTGCTAGGTGCTAAATGCGGGTTGAGGAGCAAGGTGAGGGGCCGAGTTTGAGGACTGAACTCCTCAGGGTGGCGGACTAGAGCTATGGTGGCGAGTTGGTCATGCTTTGCATGCGTAGTCGTTGTAAATCAACAAGAAGAAATAAAAAAAACTATCGCTTTCGCGACCTTTTAACAAAATTTTGGGTTTTTTCAGGCTTTTTGGCACTTTTTTAGGACGACATCATCATGACGTTACTTTGTCCTATAGCGGGGTACGGAAGGTGACGTGGCAGATGATGTGGTCGCTAACATGGATGGATGACATGGCATACACGACGGACGAAATAGTAACGCGGGCACTGACATGGGTGCAAACGTGGTGGATGATGTGAGTACCGGGAACAGGAGGTGATTTGTGGTTTCCATCAGACCGCTTTTTGTACGGGGGCGGTTTGCATCAGAACGGGCCCGATGCAATAGAAAGGTGACATGCATCCCGGGGTACGGCGGGAAAACCGCTTTCCATCAGGAGCTAACCAACGGATGTGGGAGCGGCTCCGATATTGACAAGAGCCGTTGGATCTGGAGGGCACGATCCAACGGTTGACGGGAAGGCAAGGTGGCGGGCAGTTATGGTGTGGGAGCCCACCAACCGTTTAATGTTTTATATGCATAACGGGGGTTAAAAAACCTTGGCTATCAGGGTATGCGGATATGGTTATTTAATTAATTGAATGTTAATTAGATCCCAGTGTTATTGCGTGGCAACTATGGTTATTTGTTTAACCAAAGGTCAAACAAATCCCAGCGGAACACGTGGTGGGTTGTTATTGGCCCCAGGTGGACCAATGACTCCCGAGAAAATTAAAACATAGCCATATTAGGGTAGGGCGGGATATTTATAATGTTTTTAGGTTTTTTATGTATTTTTATGTATAATATGAGAGGGGAAATATAAGTGGGAGTTATATAATAGAGTTAACATGTTAATATGAATATGAGGGGAACTGCTAGGGGCATGAAATTGAATCACCTAGACTTGGGGGTGTGGGGAGAAATAAAACTTTACACAAGAAATGTGGCTTTGAGCTTTTAAGTAAACCTGAAGTTTCACTTAACTCTTTATGGAAATGGAGTGAAGTTAAGAGTTTGAGTAGATCCCTATCTCTTTGAGGGATGTTAGTGAATGATTATTGTGAGGGGAGAGAGGGGGAGTTAGACATGCAACATCTGATCTGTCATCACACCTTTACCATGGCACTTGAGATATCCATGAAATAGATCATATTCAAAAAGATGACACTGGTGATGGACCTGTTTTTGCTTCTTCAATCTACTTACCCATTCTACAATTCCTAACATTTTTTCTTCATTTTGGTTGGGTGCACTTGAACTAGCAAACCCTGATTTTCCTCTTTTCTTTTGGCTGCCCTCCTATCTAAATCTATCCTTATTTCTTCCAAGGGCTCAGATTAAGCAGTTGGGCCGTTTATTTCTCTATCTATCTAGTGATCTGCCAAGCTTGAAATGTTTGGACAGACCTTCATTCTCTATTCTACAACAAGAAATTTAAATATGGATTAGCCCAAATTGAGCTGTTGGGCCATCCATCAAGTGTGATAAGAAACACTGTTTGCACATTGTGAACTTGCTTTTCACAAATAGGACAGTAGTGGCATTTTGACTGGCCACTTTCCTGGTCTTTCTTTGGGGTTCATTTTCTTTATCTTTTGTTGACCAATTCATTCTTCTTGCCCTATGATTTTTCTTTTAGGGCATACCCTCTTTACATTTTTTAATTTTCTTTATTTGTTTACAAAATATGGAACCTTTGCAGCATGGAAAGGATGATCATATTTGCCACTTCCATTGTCAATCATGAGAAATGACACCTATTGGTTAGGAACCTAACACACTATACCCGCACATACTTAGTTTACTAATTTCCCTCATTATCCTTGCATTACTTATAAATACCCTTTCCCTTCATTTTTACCTTTTACCCCTTGGTTTCACACGTCCCTAGATATTACCCTTCAAAAATCATTTCCCCTTCCCAAAACCCCTTTCCCTAGTGTGAAACCCATTCCCATTACAAATAACACATTTCCCACTTATTAATTTCCCCTTTTCCCCTAAAAAACCCACTAAAACCCTTATCCTAAGTTTCTTCCTAAAGCCCCGCTATATAAATCCCCCACGTTATAATTTCCCGATCACCTTTCTAAACCACCAACCCTTTGTGCAGTTAAGAGACCCCGCCATATAATCCATGATCCCCACCTCTTATTAACCTACTATTTATATTTAAATCCTATCATTATTTTGTTAATTAATTACAATTCTTTGTAATTAAACCTCGGGCCCCTCCAATCACATCCCAACTCCGTCTATGCAACTTCACCGCATGATATCCATCTAATCTCCCACCTTCGGATCCAATGACACACAGCCATATCGTGTGGATTCATCATCCGACAGTTAACAACCGGAGAGCAAGCGAGATTCGCGATTTTGGCCGAGAGCTGTTTGGCTACGTGGCGGCACCAGGTTATATTGCGTGCTCATGAAAAATACTGCCCTCCATCCAAAAGCAGTGCGATATCACTGAAAACCACCTCCCCACCTAAACCAAAACTACTTATTGTTCATTCACCAATACTCGCGCCAAAATCTAACTGTTATAGGTTAAAAGGCTGAAAAGGCCCCATTTTTCTCTTTTCGCTCATTTTCACTGCAAACCTCTGTTAACCAATTCTGACACCCTAAACCTCTGCGTGACCAAATTAACCACCTTTTTCCACCTCAAGATGCTACAGACACCAAACTGAAGCAGAAAATAGCTAGCTGAAGCCTAAGTAACCTCTACAGCTACCACAGAACCCCTTCTACGCACCAAAATGCCAATTTCTAGGTATTCTTGGAAGAACCAGAATGGCCTGTAAATTTGAACTATGCACAGTAATTATTGAATGGTTAATTAATTAAGAACCCTTGCTGAACTAAAAAAAACCTTACTGTGCTTCTGAAAGCCCTTTTTACAGACTGTTATTACCCTCCCCACAGTTCCAGACCTATTGACCTCACTCCTAAAGCCACAAAAAGAGTAATTCAATTCAATATACCAAATTATGGCTTCCCAAACTTCTCTGGACCTCTACAAAACCCTCACTTGGATATTGACCACCCTCCACTAGCCGAAAAAGAATTTCAAATCAAGGACACTACTTCCCCTGCCTACCTACTAAAACTCCACTTCTGAAGTAAAGACAAGTTTTTGAACCAGAACGATTAAATTCACCTATGGGAGTCCAGTTTGCCCAAGTACTTGTTCCCAGTCAAAGAGCCATAGTCAACCCTGATCAACATGTTTTATTCACTATTACAACAGAATCAATAAATCAAATGCTACAGATCCAGCCAGGCCCAAATGAGACCCCACTTTCCATTGAAGGTTTTCTTGAGCTCTACATAAAGCTAGACCTTCCCAAGAAGGCTCATATTTTTCAAACTTTCATCATAGACAAGTCTCATACTCCAACAGATAGTCCTCCATATGCTGCCACCATTTTTTCTGAGAGAGGCAAACAAATTATAATCATGCTCTCTTGCATTCTAGGGTACACCACAGATGAACATGTGGATGAGGTTGTCCTTGCTTTCCTTTCTATCTTTTTCCCAAGCAAGCCTCTTGCTATAATTTACAACTATGCTCAGTTCGTAGTAGACAAAATCCATGAACAGATTACCAGATTACCGATGAGAGAGCATTCAAATACTCTTCAGTTTTGTTTCACATGTTCCTATATTTTCAATCCAACAAATTTCTAGTCCGCATCCAAAAGTTAGACACCAAAGGAAATCCAAGATCTATCATCTATTGGACACCATCGATCAAAAAATATTCCACTGTCTTTTCTTATAAAGACTTCATTGATTCATTTGTCCATCTAGTTATGAACATGCTGACCATTAGCTATCAACCTAGGATTAGTTAGGAGATTAAAATAGTTTTACAGTTAGCTAAGAATAGTAGAGTGGAAGACTGGTATCTATACCAGGACCACACAAAAATCAGAATATATGGTTCCCAACTAACTCCCTACAAGTTTCCTAAATACCTCCCCATGAGGATATTTGCATTAGAGTATTTCAGACAAATCATAAACTCTAATGAAGTTAATTTCCTGTCAGCTAGGAAGAAGACCCAATTTAAAATGAAAAACCAATTGGGCCCTTTTACTTGTAATAATAGGGAACGCGGGACCAGAGGCAGATAAAATTTTACAACAGATGAATTTCAAGGGCAGTTTTATGTGGAAATATGACCCTCATGGAGTCATAAATAAACTAAGGCTCAAATTCAAATTGAGTCCTTTCATACATGATCCTAGGCCAAACATTGAGAGATTTTCCAACTAGTCAGAATGGTTGGAAAACACTTTGATTAATGTGGAGAATACTATAGTAGATGTGGAGAATACTTTGATAGACATGGAAAAGCATATCGATACTAGTTCCTTTCTGCATGTTCCATCCCTAGAAGAAGAGATGAATATTCCTCCTATTTTGCAATCTCTAGCCAATGAAGACAGAAATGTGAAAAGAACTAGGGAAGAAGGTTCTAGCTCAGAAATGGACACTATAGATGACCAATTTTAGATCTGTTACAGGAATAGTCCCAAGCTTAATCATGTAACTGAACAAGAAGACACCATTGACATAGTGGAAATCACTGACACTAAAACAATGGTTGGAAGGAGTAAAGGCCCAATATCTTTAGAAGAAACACATCATCCCTCCACTTCAAACACTGATCCAGATCTTTGGAGGAGGCCCCCAAGTTTTAAAGATTGAAATGGATCTTGGGAGGAGAGACCCCCAAGATCTGAAAACTTGAATTTCCAGAAGAAAAATAAGGAGAATGCCCAATAAAAAAAACCACAAAGAAACTTTTTATGAAAACCCACTAATCTGTATTTAAACATGAATGCAATAAAATACAAACGTAACCATAAAGATAGTTATGCAGCGGAAATAATACTTCATTTCATTAATGGAAAACACTGAAATATGCTTATCTCTGAGAAGAGATGTGTGGCTACATGCCTCTGAACTGTAAAGGCTACATTGTGGCAGACAATCTATCCTTTTACAAATGTGACTTGTTACTTATAGTTTTTTCCAGTTACAATACCACGGGTCTATTCCATGGGTGAATAAATACCATGGGTGGATTTTACAATACCATGAGCAGATGCCATTTACAATACCATGGGTAAATTCCATGGGTGAATGAATACCATGGGTGGATTTTACAATACCACGAGCAGATGCCATTTACAATACCATGGGTAAATTCCATGGGTCAATGAATAATATGGGTGGATGAGTACCATGGGTTGATGCCATTTTCCATTTGGATCATTCCTCCCTCCTTAAGAAGCAATGGTCTCCATTGCGTAAAGTTCCCTCCTGCGAAGCCTTTGTTGAATATGAAGAGCCACTGAAGATAAGGGTTTGATGTGGTTAACCCAAAACCCTGATAAATGAAGATCTGAGGATAGAGATACCCTGTAATGCTTGTGACCAACTGTGATTCTGACAGTGTGCGGTGTAGCAAATGGACTTCGATGACAAGGATTGTATGTGGTTGACCCATAACCATGATGTTGGTTGTTGATGAAGTAGCAGGTGCCTACATAACCTGGGGTGGGAGGGCACATCTCCAAATAACCCAAGCCGAATGTTGCTCCAGAATTAAAATGGACATAACTCGGCAAATATAACTCAGAATATTTATTATAACCTGTTTTTGGAAGCAGAAAGATCATTTTTCGTCTTCCCATGAGTTGGAAATCCTTATCTGGGCACTCTGAGATCTCAGATTCACGCTGCAACAGTTCCGCCGTCACAAAAAGTCTGATAAAATAGCTGATTTTAAATCAGCGATATCTCCCACATCTGGACTCCGATTTGACCCATTTTTTTTTTAAATTGGGAGATTTTTCGAGAGGAATCCAGATCTACTATTTTTTTTTGTAAATTTTGTACCAAATGTTTCAGATCTGATTTGCAAAGTCGCCGCCCAAAAAAAATTCTTGCAAAAAAATGAGAAAAGAAAAATTCTTCCTGCTTGACCCAAGAAAGGGCTCTGTGGAGGTTGTAGCACATGCCTGAAGTTTGTTTAATATTGCTGCAAAATTTGAAACTGAAATATGCATCAAACCCTCATTCCCATGGAATCATAACCTGCTCTGATACCACTGATCCGGATCTTGGGAGGAGGCCCCCAAGATTTAAAGATTGAAATGGATCTTGGAAGGAGAGACCCCCAAGATCTGAAAACATGAATTGCCAGAAGAAAAATAAGGAGAATGCCCAATAAAAAAAACCACAAAGAAACTTTTTATGAAAACCCACTGATCCATATTTAAACATGAATGCAACAAAATACAGAGGTAACCATAAAGATAGTTATGCAGCGGAAATAATACTTCACTTCAAAAATGGAAAATACTTAAATATGCTTATCTCTGAGAAGAGATGTGTGGCTACATGCCTCTGAACTGTAAAAGCTACATTGTGGCAGACAATCTGTCATTTTACAAATGTGACTTGTTACTTATATTTTTTTTCCAGTTACAATACCACGGGTCAATTCCATGGGTGAATGAATACCATGGGTGGATTTTACAATACCACGAGCAGATGCCATTTACAATACCATGGGTAAATTCCATGGGTGAATGAATACCATGGGTGGATTTTATGATACCACGGGCAGATGCCATTTACAATACCATGGGTAAATTCCATGGGTCAATGAATAATATGGGTGGATGAGTACCATGGGTTGATGCCATTTTCCATTTGGATCAAACACTCAACTTATTGAAAAAAAACTTAGCATTGATGTCTCTTCATCCAGCAAGCCTGTGGATAAAGAGAAATATATTAAAGAGAAGTACAAGGAAATTAAGTTGAGGAATGAGACATTGAAGGCTAACACTTATGCCCAGTACCTTAGAAAAACACCTACAAATCAAAATAGATTAATGTTAGCCTTTGAAATTAAGACTGGGAAGATGCAAATTACATTCATGCAGCCTACAATCCAGTAGCCCAAATCATCAACAGACTACAGGAAGATTGAATTTGAAGTTTTGGCTAGGGATGTTCACCCTATTGACCAAATTGATTTCCATAAGCAGGTAGGTGAGATGATTTATTCCACCATGGCAAATAAATAAATGACTGTGCACAAACTCCAAAGCTCACTGGATAATATCAAAACACTGTATAAGCTGGAAAAGGCATTCTCACAAGCCAAGGACTACAAAATCAAGTCACTAGAAGACTTAGTGATTGAGCTTGGGTGTAATCCTAGTGATGTCAAATTTGTAGAGTAACTGATAAAGAAGAAGAATGAGGATATTTCTACTTTGAAGAAGCAGCTAAAGCTGCCTCATTTATAGCATCCATAGACTAAGGAGGTCCTTGAGAGTCAAACCCAACAAGAAAAGATGATGGATCTCATTCTCCAATTAAATGATCAATTGAAAGAAATGGAAAAGGAATTGGATAGCTTGATACAGTTAAAATAGGCCAGCCTTGAAATAGCCACTGCCACTGCCATTCCAACAATCACTATAATAGTACCATCAACCTTGGCAGCTTCATTTCCCCCCACAGCTCCACTCACTATAGCACTTCCAGCTGGAACAACATCTACATCAGCAACAAGTTCAACAACAGTAACAACTCAGCCAAGTGATGAGGCAAGAAAACCGGTCAAAGTAATGGAGGACATGTATGTTTAGACCACAAAGATAAATAAACTAAAAGAACAAATAACAAGTCTGGAGGAAGAGAAGAAAATTGCACAGATTATGCACAAGAATGAAGTTCGAAAGTCAACCAGGTTGGCTGAAAGAATGAAGAATTTGCAGAAAGAGCTAACATTGAAGGAGCCACTTTCCCAAGCTAAATAATAGCTACGGGCCAATATCATTGACTCCGTCAATGATATTTGGGCATCTATACAAGTCATTATTGAACAAAATGGTTTAGTCAAAGAGGCTACAGAAGCAATTCAGAGAGTTGAGGCTGAAATTGGAGACATTCTAGAAGAAGCCACCAGAATAATCGACTTCCTTAACTCTAAAAGTAAATATGAATTGCAGGAGTTGGACATAGCTGATAGGACTGGCACCATACTAGAGGTGAAAAAAGTGCTCACCAAGAGGAATTTAACGATGAACATTGAGGAGAAATGCAAAACCATGTAGTTGGCTATAGATAGGTTCATGGTTAAATTTGATGCTTTAAGGCAGAAAGGTTTGCCAAATCCCTTGGTGATAAATTACATATTAATGCCTCATGAGGACTACAACAGGAATATTAGAGGACTAGCAAGAGATCAAGACAATAATTCATCCATGAAAGGGATGCTTATAGGAAAGGTTCTGTACCAAACATTTCAGAACCTGGTTTACCTCTAGCATGAGGTAAAACACCTTTTTGTGAATAGACCCACCTTTGCAAAGTACACATAAGCATATAAAATCTACAAAAAAATGGTAAATATCAAATTACCAGATGTAGATATTTGGGAGAAATTAAATGACTTACTGTAAAAAGGCAAGGTAAAAGTCAAAACATAGTAGTAAAAGAAAAGCAGAAGGCCAACTCAAATGAAAGAGTATTAGATGAAAGTGTATCAATGAAAGGACAAAGTAAAAAGAACAGTCAGTGTGGAATACCAACAACAAAGGAGAATAAACAACAAAAGATCGAAGAATAAGACAAGATAGCCTAATAAACAGGGACAAATTGCAACAGTTGAATATCTCTCTCTATCTTCTTGCATGAAGATATTACCTTTTCATAGATTAATTCCCAAGACATTTTGGGATATTTTATAAACTATTTTTGTATAAATACTTCATAATTCGAAGTATAGAAGTGGATTGCTAGACATTTCTATAGTTGTACTGATCTGTAACCTGAGGGTTCATTGTACCAATTTTTCAAGTCAGCAAACTGGACTGAGTAATAAAGAGATTGCATTACAGGATTCATGTGTTGAGCTACTTCAGTGATGTATTTTCTTTTGTCAAATTGTTATTTTCTTAAGTGTTTCACAAACTTGCATGTTATCTAAATTGAATGAATTAACTAGAATTATATTACAGAATTTTTTTAAGTACACTCTGTCTTGAACAATTAATCATTTTAATGTTTTCTTCTAATATCCAGATTAGAGAATCCTTCATTTCTCCCTAGTTTTGATTGACCCCTACCATTTCCTTCATTATCCAGTTTAAGGAACCCTTAATTGCTCCTTGGATCTGATTGAAAACAGCTTCACCAACAACCTTAAGATTTGAATTTACTCAACTACCTTGCCTTGTAAACATTATCTTTAGAACTTGATCCAGTCCTGTTTGTTTGACATTTGACCCCATAGCCCAATGGTAAAATACATCCCTCTATCCATCTAAGTCAGTGATCCCACCACCAAATCAAAACCAAAATCCAAGTACAATCATAACTAGCCTAAAATCAATTGACTAAAACAAAGTTAAATCATAAAGAGAGATCCCTCTCTGAGCATTAGGAAGGCTATATCTTAATCTCCAAAGTAGTTTTGTGGTTACCTCTATCATTTCTTTCAGAACAACTGTAGAGAAATATTGGAGTGATAACATATTGGTGAACATACTGGGGACTCTATTCTCAGTGTAATAAAACTTTGAGGAAATCACAAATCTCATCTTTTGCACCCTAAGGTTATTTTAGAGTTGTTAAAAGGTTTCATAAAACAATTAAAAAATTAAAATTCTGGCTCCCAAAAGAACACACTATACCAGGGTAAATCCATATCCAAACCCTGCTACAATAGTTTATGACCCTGACAGAATTTTAAGAAAACAAAAAAATGTAGAAACTCAAGAAAGTATTAGTCAGTTAATTAAAGAAAATTCTCTCCCTAAATAATTATCAAGTTTAGAGGATATTCAGTTTGATTTATCATTTGAGCTTTCTTTGTTTAGAACCAAATCAGAAAATTCCATTCATAAAACTGTAATAGACCTTGATTTTATTCAATTCATTGAGTCAAAAAAGGTTCTTATACATCCAAATTTAGATCAACATGTTTTGGATACTTTTGATAAAATAGAAGCTTTAACCTTAACCTTGATAAGCCATATAGACAAGGTGTATCTTCATCAATCAGTTAAATTAGGTGCCTTAACTACTGCTACCCCTGAAATTTCTGTAGAGTCTTCAAAAACTGTAAATACAGCTTAATTTACAACCACCTCACCTATAATATCCACCATAGTTCATTCCCCTAAACCATTCATACCGCAGCTTCCTCTCCAACCAAACATCTCAACTTCCTCTAGTTCATCTATAGCCATCTCAAGTCCTTCTTCAAGCACCACTACTTTTCCCCCCAGTCAAAGCACAATCTCAACCATGGCAGATAGGTATGCACCTTTGGTTTTACCAGCCCAACTACATGCCATGCCCCAAGAGTATCAAAGTAAAATATTTTTGTTTGATGTCATTGGTCAATATACTGCCAAAAAACATGTGAATAAAATGACTGACTACTTTGAATTACACGATATTGACGATTCTGATGTCCAAATGAGGCTATTTGCCCAAGCACTGATAGGGGATATTAAAAAATGGTCCAAAGGTTTACCTGCTAATCGTATTGTTGATTTAGCTTCTTTCCATAGATTGTTTATTGATAGATGGGAAAGAAACAAAAATCCATTAAAAATATTTTCTGAATATGATAACAATAGAAGAGATCCTAATGAATCTGTTCAGGACTACTGTACTAGGTTCAACAGTATCTATAATGTAATCCCTGCCAATATTAAACCTCCACCAGACTTAGCATTAATCAAATTTCATGATTGTTTTGACACTGATATGTCTTACCAATTGAGAGAAAGAAACCCTGAAACACTGGAACAGATCTAAAGTAATGTTGTTAGTGTATAAGCCAATTTATTAGCTAAGAAAGCTAGGATGAAAATAGAGAAAAGAGTTACCATTGAAGAGGAACCATCCACTTCAGATGGTAAAATAGATAGTTTAGCTAATAGTGTAGAAAGGATAATGGATAGATTAGAAAACATGGAAAGAAAATCTTAGTGGGAAAATAAACAAACACCCCCAATAAGAAACACCAACTTTAGGAAGAATCTTAATACTGGAAAAACAAGAGGTGTTATACCAGATCAACAAGTTAGATCTTCTTTCCAGGAAAATTATGGTGAAGGTTCACAAAATCATGAAGAAGAGGGGGACACCCAGATAAACCTATTAGGGATTAAAAACGAAGATGTTGTTTTTCTTACTCAGGAAGAACAAGAATAGTACATGTTACAACAATTACAATTAGAATCTGGAGAGTCCTTTGACTTCAAACAAGGCTATGAATCTGCTATCTATGAAGTCCACAAACAATACAACCTTAGAAGTATAAAGAATACAAAAGTTCCCACTAAAAAATTAGTCCAAATACAAACTAAAAAAATAATAGAAGCTCTTGTGACCAAAGTTCTACAAATTCTCCCTAAAGGAACTCAGGAAACTTCCAACCCAAAAATTGTAGATATAACTTCAGGTGAAACTCAAACTGAAACTGTTGATCAAACTTTTCCAAATAAGAGAATTCAAAACAAAACTGTTGGTACACAAACTAAATTGCCAAGTGTTGATATAGAAGATAAAGGTACAGAAACCACATTTTCTAAGGAAGATCTCATACAATTAGGCAAAACTCAATTTCCATTTAACATTAAGGCCGAGATAGCCAAGTTGAAAATATCAATTCCTTTGACTGAGATAGTGAAAAATGAATCATACAGAACACAAATCACTGAAACAATAAATATAGGTGAAGGAGAAGATGTTGTAAACCTTAATGATGATTAACCTGAGTTATTATTTGGTCCAGAAGTAAATGGAACCCATTAACAAGGGGGTATCCCTCCATTCTACATTAGCTTAAATGTTCATGATAAAATCTTACATAATGGTATGCTAGATTTAGGGGCATCCCATAAAATAATGCCTAAGGAAATCATGGAGAGATTGAACTTAGATATCATCAGACCATACAAGGACCTGTTTTCCTTTGATTCTGGCCAAGTCAAATGCCTTGGCCTAATTAAATATTTGTGTGTGACTCTAGTTCAGTGCCCATCAAAGAGCATTGTTATGGATATAGTAGTTGTTTATATCCCACCTAAGTATGGAATGCTATTATCTCGTTCATGGGGAGAAAAATTACAGGGATCTCTACAATTAGACATGTCATATGCTACCATCTCTGTTTTTGGTCACCAAATGAAACTTTGCAAAGAAACCTTGATGAAATACATGGTAATTAGTTTAGAAAAACCACAAAATTACCCCATATACTCCATGCACTCTGATATGGATTCATTTATCTTGTATATTTCAGAAAAATGAAAAAAATGAAATCACAGTTGTAGAAGAAAAATACAAAGCACATGATAGTGAAAACATATTTCATGATTCTATATGGCATTTAGATTTTGATGGTTTTGTAAATAGATTAGGAGCAGGTGTAGGAGTTTGGATTCACAACATGGAAAATAATCATTCTGAAGGTCATGCCTTTAGATTAAAATTTAAATGCACAAACAACATTACAGAGTACGAATCTTTAATGTTAGGACTGCAAATTGTAAGAAAACTTGGAGCCAAGAGAGTTTTATCATGGGATATTCACAATTAATTATAAAACAAATTAAAGGAGAATATTCTGTGAATAATCCTAGACTTAGCCAATATAGAGAAACTGTTTTAGATCTGATTAAGGATCTTCCTGAAACTGATTTTGTTGCTATTCCTAGGAAACAAAACATGCAAGTGCATAGTTTGGCTACTTTTTCTAGCACTTGAAAATTACCATTTTATCCCAATCACAAGTACACAATAGAAGTAAGACAATGCCCTGTTATACCAGACAATTTTAAATACTGGCAATTTTTTTCACAAAATTCTCAAATCTATGATTTCATGAATGTTGAAGGAGAGTTTCAAAATTGTAACATAGATACTGATTGTACAGTAGATAACATCATACACATTGAAATAGATATAGATGCTTTAGATATAGATAAACCCACTAAATTCACTAAAGTAGAAATAGACAATTTAGAAAAAAGTAGAAATAGAAGAAATAATCAATGATGATTTTGAGATTTTAAACCTTAAAAATAACTTTTTGCCTAAGGGATTAGTCCCATTAGAAGATTTGTTTGATTCAAGTGATGTAGCTAGGAAACAAAAAATGGAGTCTTTAAGAGAAGACATAGAAGAATGTAACATAGGAACAGAAGAAAAACTCAAGCTTATCAAAATATCTAAAGCATTACCTCCAAATGAAAAGCTGAAATACAAAAATCTATTTAAAGAGTTTCAACATGTTTTTTCCTGGAGTTATGAAGACCATAAGTCATATGATACCAGCATTATTCAACATAAGATACCCATAAAAGATTATTAGAAACCCTTTAAACAAAAGCTTAGGATAATCAATTGAGTTTTTATGCCATTAATTGAAAAAGAAGTAAAAAGGATGTATGATGCACAAATCATAGCACCAATTGGATATTCAGATTGGGTATCTAATTTGGTCACTACTAGAAAGAAAATAGGAGAAATTAGACTCTGTGTTGATTTCAGGAGCTTGAACAAAGTGTCATTAAAAGATAACTACCCTCTCCCTAAAATGGACCACATTCTCCAAAGGGTAGTAGGCTCATCCAGAATTTCATTGCTTGATGGATTCTCTGGATACAGCCAAATCTTAATTCAACTAGAGGATCAGGCAAATACTGCATTTACCACTCCCTGGGGTACTTTCATGTATTTGAAAATTCCCTTTGGATTAATGAATATTGGAGCTGCATTCCAAAGAGAAATGGACATAGTCTTTGCAAAAGAAATCCATGACTTTCTAGTGGTTTACCAAGATGACATCACAGTGTTTTCTAGATCAGATAATGAACATCTAGATCACCTAAGAAGAGTTTTTATTAAATGTAGAAAATTTGGCATTTCATTGAATCCCAAAAAGACACTCTTTGGTCTAGAAGCAGGTAAACTCTTCAGTCACATAATATCAAAAGATGGAATTAGAATAGATCGAGCTAGAATAGAGGCAATCCTGAACATTTCTCATCCTAGAAACATCAAATAATTACAGTGATTTTTAGGAAAAATAATTTTTCTTAGGAGATTCATTTCTAACTTAGCAAAACTAGTCAGAGAACTAAATAACATGTTAAATAAAGATTCAACACTTAAGTAGACAATAGATGCTAAACAATCTTTTGAGGTGATTAAATAAGCCCTTACTAAGACACCAGTCCTCATAAGTCCTAATCTCAAAAAAGATTCTATAAATTTTTCTTTTGCTTCATAACATACTATTACAGTAGTCTTGTTGCAAAAGAATGATCAAGGATATGAGCAGCGTATTGCATTTTTCAGCAAATATTTGAGAGATGCTACACTAAAGTACAACATAATGGAAAAACAAGAACTTTATTTAGTGAAAGCTATTAAAGATTTCAAAGTTTACATCTTGTATTCACACATTATTGCTTATGTTCCAAATTCAGTAGTAAAGGACATTCTGACACAGAATGGTCCTAAAGGAAAGAGAGGCAAATGGATTGCCACTATTTTGAAATATGAGATAGAAATAAAGCCTACAAAACTTATCAAAGGCCAAGGTTTAGCTAAACTCATGGCTGAATCAAATTGTCAGGCCTTAGATATAAATTTCATTGGTGCCTTAGATGATCAAGAAGAGATGGAAACTCCACAGATCAGTGAACCTTTCATAGATTCACCTTGGTATGTAGATATCATATTTTTTTTACTAAACCTACAAGCTCCTCCTGGTTTATCTAGAACTAAAGCTAGATTTTTGAAAATGAAATCAATGAAATATTGTATCATAGATAATGCTTTATTTTGGAAAGATAATGGTGGAATTCTATTGAATTTTTTATTAAAATATGAAGCTGAAAAAGTTATGCAATAATTTCATGCAGGAGATTGTGGAGGACACCTATATTGGAAAACAACTGCTGATAAGACTTTAAGGGTAGGTTTTTACTAGCCCACCCTTTTTGCAGATGTAAAAAAAAAAAGTGACTTCCTGTCACAAGTGCCAAATATTTGAAGGAAAAAGGAAACTCCTACCATTACCTCTCAAACCCATCTCCACATAAATGCCTTTTCAACAATGGGGTTTAGACTTCATTGGGGAAATTTACCCATCCTCCTCAGCCTAGCATAAATGGATTTTGGCATCCACTAATTACTTTACTAAATGGAAAGAAGCCATCCCTTCTAGACAAGCCACATACTCTGTCATCATTTCATTCCTTGAGAACAATATCCTTTCTAGGTTTGGATGCCCACAAAATCTCATTACTGATAATGCAGTTGCTTTCAAATCCAAGAAAATGGTAGAATTTTGTAACATATATCACATTACCCTTGGCCATTCCACTGACTATTACCCTCAAGGTAATGGACTTATAGAATCTTCAAACAAAAGACGTGTCAATATCATCAAGAAACTGCTAGAAGACAATAAAAAGACCTGGAACAAAAAGTTGGTTAATGCCTTATGGGCAGACAAACTAACTACTAAAAAGTCCATTAGTACATCTCCTTACCAGCTAGTATATGGAATGGATTTTGTTTTTCCATCCTCCTTAGGAGTACTAGTGATGAAAATGATTCAAGAGTTGCAAGTAGAACCAAATGATATCCAAAGGAGGATAAATCAGACAATACACTTGCAGCAAACCAAAGAAGAAGTCTATGTCAAATCACAAGTGATCTAGGATAAAATCAAAAATATTTTTGACAAGAAGACCAAAGCCAATGATTTTTACATAGGTGACAAAGTAGTCAAATGGGATTTTAGAAGAGAAGAAAATGGTAAACATGGTAAATTTGATTTCCTATGGCAAGGCCCTTATATCATTTACGGTTACAGAGGAAACAATGCATTTTTCTTAAAACAATTAGATGGAACAAATCTACCAGGAGGACCAATCAATTGTAGAATGTTGAAGCATTACTTATCCACATATTAATAGTAGTTCATTTTACTTTTCTCATTGTATATAACATTGCAAAGTTTATATTGGATTGGATGGTAATATTTTGAGGTTGAAGCCTGGAAAGAAGGCCCTAAACTTTGAAAGGTGTACCATAATAAAGTATGAATAAAGCATATCATAGAGGAGTAGTTACAAGGCAACCACAATCAAAGTTTCAAAGGCCACTGATCTTAAAGTTCTTGACATTTCACCAGGAAATTCCATCCTCATGTGGAGCCACTGTTAGGGTCCTATAATAATAGGATTCATAATTTTGAATTGGCTATGGTTAGTCTTGTAATATTGTATATAATTTTTCTTTCTAGGAAATGTTTTCCCATATTATTGAAATTAAAAATGTAAAGATGGTATGTCCTAAGAGAATAATCAAAGGACAAAAAGAAAGAAAAACATAAAAAAAAAAGTAAAAAATATGAACCCCAAAAAGAGATAAGAATAGATCATGAAAGTTTGCAAATTCAAATGCCACTACTTTTTACTTTTTAAAATAAGATTGTGTGTAGCTTGTTAAAAATGCCACAATTCATGATGGTCAAATAGTTTAATCTTGACTCTTTCATGACTTAAATTTCATGTTCATAGATAGTGAATAAAGATCTAGCCAAATTGTTTAATCTTAGCAGATCAATAGTTAGGTAGAGAATAATAATGAGCTCATTAGTTTAATTTGAGCCATTGGAAGTTATAAGGCTAGAATTAGATAGTTTTATTATCAAAAGAAAAGGACATAAAGGGTTAGCAAGCTCAAATGCACCCAATGAATGAAGAGAAAATGCTAGGCTAAATAAAGCGTAGGAAGAAGAAATTTTGCAAATGCACAAGGTGCTAAGTCAAAAGCACTTTCATCATGCTTAATCCTATGCTTCATGTGCAGGAGGAATTGTGAAAGAGGAAGGATATTCACTAAAGCTTATTTAGTGATTTCCCCTCATTTCATTAGATCCCCACATACTTAGTTTACTAATTTCCCCTCATTATCCCTTCATTACTTATAAATACCCTTTCCCCTCATTTTGACCTTTTACCCCTTGATTTCACACATGTCACTAGATATTACCCTTAAAAAATTATTTCCCCTTCCCAAGACCCCTGTCCCTAGTGTGAAACCCATTCCCATTACAAATAATACATTCCCCCCTTATTAATTTCCCCTTTCCCCTAAAAACCCACTAAAACCATTATCCTAAGTTTTTTCCTATAGTCCCACTTTATAAATCCCCCACATTATAATTTCCCACCACCCTTTTTAGCCCACCAACCCTTGGTATAGTTAGAAAACCTCGCCATATAATCCATGTTCCCCACCTCGTCTTTTTCTTGTGGAAAAAGTCGTAATTTTCATTAATAGAGAAAATTACATTTTGTAGATGCTGAGCATATGCATGAATTAAGGCATTCCCTGTCCAAAAAAGAAAAAAAGTAGTGATATAGAACTCCACGCAGGGAGCAGCTAATAAAAAGTAAAAATTGTGCCTATTCTTTCCTTCCTTTCTTCTTTTCCACTTTCCTCTAACCTCTAGTGTTGGGGGTGGTTGTTAATATGGATAATTGTTCCTCATTGGTATTTATGGGATGTTCTTTATCTGAGTCTAAGCCTTCTGATCCAAGTGCTTATTTATTTCCGCTTATTTCCATTTGGGTCTATTGTTGCCGAGGGGGATTGTGAGGAACCTCCTTTGGTGTGTTGTTTTGTCCCTTTTGAGTGTCCAATTCTTCTTTGCTTTCTATTGGCTCTGCTCTTTCTACTTCTTCTTCTAGGGGGTCTGTGTACTGCCATCCTTTTGGCTTTCTCTGTTTCTTCTTATTCCATTTGGGTTCTTTTTTGGCTAAAGGGCATGCGCTCTACAAGTGGCCTATTTGCAAACATCCATGACACCGAAAAGCTGTGTTTTCGTAGTCTAATGGTTGAATCCACTGTGAGTTGTTGAAATTCAATGTGATGCTATCTAGTAACCCTTGGTTGAGATTTATTTCAACACATATCCTAGCAAAATTTAATATTCCCCTTGTAATTCTTTCCCTGTCTGTCTTTAGGAATTTTCCCAAGGAGTTCCCAATAGCTATTAAAACATCGTGAAGCTAGAAATGTAATGGGAGGTTATGCAATCTAACCCAAACTAGAATTTTTGACACAACCATAGTGTTGGCATCAAATTCTAGGAACCATGGGGTTATGAAGAGCCTAGCGTTGCCCTAGAACCATGGTCCTGTGTTGAGGATGTGTTCTCGTTCTTGTGTTGTGTTGAATCTTACTATGAAAAACCCTTTGGGACATAGATATATTTCACAATTTGATGTCCATACAGTATGTATCCATTAGTGTAGTACATCAGAGTTTGGCCAGAAGCCACTAAATCTACATATAACTGCACTATTAGAGAGATCTGAATATAATTTATTTACCTCAGGCATTGATGAGACAGAGAGTACAGGATTTTCTGGTTTTTGTTCCATGATGTAAGGCCCTAGAGGCTCAACCATTGTTGTTGGTTTGGTTTGTTCTTTTGCATTTCTTTTGACTTCATCTTTAAAGGTTCTTGTGTTTCTTGTGCTGGTTCCAGAGCATCCTCCCTGCATGATGGTCGAATCTCTTGTGATGCCATAATCTTGTAGGGTGTGATTGTCTTGTAGGCAATGTCCTGAGTATATTAGATTTTGGCTTCTTGTTGGTATCCCATGGTAAGCCTGTATTTCTTGCTTTAAGTCCTGGATCCTCATCCCTTTCCGGAGTGTCCAGCAAAGATGGCTGCCTTCCAGCATTTTGATGAAGATCACTATCGAATCTGTCTCGATAGCGTGCATCTCATTGCCTTTTGTCTGATGCCTATGTGCGTATTCTGTGAGACCTCCCAAGTGGGGCTCTACCCAATCCAGTGCTATGTCTATGCAGTTCATGTGTTCATTATGGTCCTGCTCACAGATTGACACCCTAACTGGCTCTCTTTGACTCAGAAGGGGATCCACAGGGCACAATGTTGTTAGTTCTGTAGACAGAGCATCCAGGCAGATATCCCTAGCCTTCTTCTGTTGTGCCCAGTCCACCAGAAAGAGGGTAATTGTTGTAGATCCATCAAGTCGATAGCTTGCAAGGATAGAACAGTGGCGATTATCCAGATCTAGCCAGTACTTGGGTCGATTTAATGTTAGACTGCCCATTTTTTAGATCCCCCTTCCAGATCTATAAGAAATGTCATATTTCGAAAGGGGATAGGTCATCCATGTCCCCTGTGGGCCATGCATTCTTGCTAGTTTCTCCCTCTTAGTGAGCTGTAGGAATCCTTAGATCTGAGGCTTTTGGTTGAGATCTAACCTTAATAGGGATCCTTCAGCTATAGAACTTCCTAATTAAGGGAAGTTTGTCCATGTCAGAGCCCATGGAGTTGCTTGGTACATTAGATCTAGGGTAATATGTCGGATCCCCTTGTAATTGATCAGATCCAACATCTTGGAGTTGCTCCCCTAACAGTCCCTGCCCTCAATGACTTCATTAATCTACACTACGACAACAAATACAGAATCATCCTCAGAGGCGGACAGGTTGTAGGTGGCGTCGGATCCAAACCCAGGCTTGACCATCAGCAAGGGCATGGTAGTGTTGCATAGGAGCCAACAATGAGGAGAGGCATAACACACTCTAGATCCGATGGTGAGGCGGGTTTCATGACAGGAGATGGACACAAAAGGCATGGCTTATATTTTTGGTATCGAGGTAGTATGACTGAGTGCTACAGCGGCTACGCTTGTTTTTGCCATTGTCTCCTACTGAGAGCTAGTATTTTCCACTGTGAATCACACCTCTCTGTTCCCCACCTATTATTAACCCACTGCTTATATTTAAATCCTGTCATTATTTTGTTAATTAATTACAATTCTTTGTAATTAAACCCCAAGCCCCACCAATCACATACCAACTATGTCCGTGCAAATTCACCGTGCGATATCCCTCCAATCTCCCACCTCCAGATCCAATGGCACACAGTCATATCGCACGGATTCATCTTTTGATAGTTAATGGCTTGAGAGCACGTGAGATTCATGGTTTTGGTTGAGCATTGTTTGGCTACGTGGGAGCACCAAGTTGTATCGTGTGCTCGCAAAAAATACCACCCTCCATCCAAAAGTGGTGCAATATCACCAAAAAATCACCTCCCCACCTAAACCAAAACTTCTTACTGTTCATTTGCCAATACTCGTGCCAAAATCTAACCCTTATTGGTTAAAAGGCCAAAAAGACTGCATTTTGTTCTTTTCGCTCATTTTGACTGCAAACCTCTGTTGACCAATTCCGATAACCTGAACCTCTATGCGACCAAATTAACCACCTTTTGCCACCTGAAGATGTTATGACACCAAATTGAAGCAACAAATAGCTAGATGAAGCCTCAGTAACCTTTGTAGCTACCACAGAACCCCTTCTGCGCACCAAACCACCAATTTCCAGGTATTCTTGGAAGAACCAAAACGACCTTGTAAATTTGAACTATGCAAAGTAATTATTAAATGGTTAATTAATTAAATTAATTAAGAACCCTTTCTGAACTGAAGAAAACCTTACTGTGCTTCCAAAATACATTTTTATAGACTGCTATTACCCTCCCCACTGTTCCAAACCTCTTAACCTCACTCCTAAAGCCATAGAAAGAGTAATTCAGTTCAATATACCAAATTATGGATTCCCAAACTTCTTTGGACCTCTGCAAACCCTTCACCTGGACATTTACCACCTTCCACTAGCTGATAGAGAATTTCAAATCAAGGACACCGCTTCCCCTGCCTACCTACTGAAACTCCACTTCTAGAGTAAAGACAAGTTTTGAACCAGAATGATGGCATTCACCTATGGGAGTCCAATTTTCCCAAGTACTTGTTCCCAGAAGTACACCCATTCCTAGAAATAATACACTTCTGCCAAGCTTGTTATGTTCCTAGTCAAAGACCCATAGTCACCCCTAACCAACAGGTTTTACTCAATATTACAACAGAATCAATAAATCAAATGTTGCAGATCCAGTCAGGCCCAAATGAGACCCCACCTTCCATTGAAGGTTTACTTGAACTCCACATAAAGCTAGACCTTTGCAATAAGGCTCAGATTTTTTGAACTTTCATCATAGAGGAGTCTCATACTCCAACAGATAGTCCTCCATATGCTGCCACCATTTTTTCTGAGAGAGGCCGACAAATTATAACCATGCTCTCATGCATTCTAGGGTACATCACAGATGAACATGTGGATGAGGTTGTCCTTGCTTCCTTTCTATATTTTTCCCAGGCAAGCTCCCTGCTATAATTTAAAACTATGCTCAGTTCATAGTAGATAGAATCCATGAACAGGTTATTAGATTACCAGATGAGAGAGTGTTCAAATACTCTTCAGTTTTGTTTCACATGTTCCTATATTATCAGTTCGAAAATTTTCCAGTTGGCATACAAAATGTAGACACCAAAGGCAATCCAAGATATGTCATCTATTGGACACCATTGATCCAAAAATATTCCATAGTTTTTTCTTATAAAGACTTCATGGATTCATTTTTCCATCCAATTATGAAAATGTTAACCAGTAGCTATCAGCGCAGGATCAGTCATGAGATTAAAAGAGTTTTACAGTTGGCCAAGAACAATAGAGTGGGAGACTGGTATCTATACTAGGACCACATAGAAATCAAAATATATGGATGCCAATTAACTCCCTACAAGTTTCCAAAATACCTCCCATGAGGATATTTGCATTAGAGTATTTCAGACAAATCATAAACTCTGATGAAGTTAATTTCCTGTCAGCTAAGAAGAAGACCTAGTTTAAAATGAAAAAACAATTGGGCCTTTTTATTTGTAATAATAGGGAAGCTAGACTAGAGGAAGACAAAATTTACAGTAGATGAATTTCAAGAGCATTTTATGTGGAAGTATGACCCTCATGGAGTCATAAATGAATTAAGGCTCAAATTCAAATTGATTCCTTTCATACATGATCCTAGGCGAGACATTGAGAGATTTGCTAACCAGTCAGAATGGATGGAAAACACTTTGATAGATGTGGAGAATACTGTAGTAGATGTGGAGAATACCTTGATAGATGTGGAAAAGCATATTGATACTAGTTCCTTTCTACAGATTCCAACCCTAGAAGAATAGATGAATATTCCTCATATCTTGCAGACTCCAAGCAATGAAGACAAAAATGCAAAAAGAACTAGGGAAGAAGGTTCTAGCTCAGCAATGGACACTACAGATGACAAATTTGAGATCAGTTATAGGAAGAGGCCCAAGATTAATCTGGTAACTGAACAATAAGACACCATTGAAACAATGGAAATCACTGAAATTGAAAAAAATGGCTGGAAGGAATAAAGGCCCAACAACTTCAGAAGAAACGCATCAGCCCTCCACTTCAAACACTCAACTTATTGAAAAACAAATTAGCATTGAAGTTTCTTCATCCAACAAGCCTGTGGATAAAGAGAAATATATTAAAGAGAAGTACAAGGAAATTAAGTTGAGGAATGAGACATTGAAGGCTAGGACTTATGCCTAGTACTTTAAGCAAGAACCTGCAAATAAAAATAGATTAATGTCAGGATTTGACATTAATACTAGGAAGATTCAAATGACATTCATGTAGCCTATAGTCAACTAGCCCAAATCATCAACAGACTACAGGAAGGTTGAATTTGAAGTTTTGGCTAGGGATGTTCACCCTATTGACCAGATTGAGTTCCATAAGCAGGCAAGTGAGATGATTTATTCCACCATGACAAATAAAAGAATGAATGTGTCAAAATCCAAAGCTTACTGGATAATATCACAACACAGTATAAGCTAGGAAAGGCATCCTCATGGGCCAAGGACAACAGAATCAAGTCATTGGAAGACTTGGTGATTGAGCTTGGGTATAATCCCAGTGATGTCAAAGCTATAGAGAATTTGATAAAGAAGAAGAATGAGGATATTGTTGCATTGAAGAAGAAACTAAAGCTCCCGCATTCAGAGCATCCACAAACCAAGGAGGTCCTTGAGAGTCAAACCCAACAAGAAGAGATGATGGATCTTATTCTCCAATTAAATTATCAATTGAAAGAAATGGAGAAGGAACTGGACATCTTGATATAGTTGAAACATGCTAGCCTTGAAACAACCACTGCCATAGCCATTCCAACAGTCACTACAGTAGTACCATCAACCTTGGTAACTTCATTGGCCCACACAACTCCACTGGCTACAACATTTCCAGCTGCAACAACATCTACATCAGTGACAGGTTCAACAACAGTAGCAGCTTAGCCAAGTGATGAGGCAAGAAAATTGGTAAAAGCAATGGAGGACATGTCCATTCAGATCATAGAGATAAATAAACTAAAAGAACAAATAAAAAGTCTAGAGGATGAGAAGAAACTTGCATAGATTATGCATAAGAATGAAGTTCAGAAGTCAACCAGGTTGAATGAAAGAATGAATAATTTGGAGAAAGAGCTAACATTGAAGGAGCCACTTACCCAAGCTAAAGAATAGCTATGGGCCAATATCAATGACTATGTCAATGATATTTGGCCATCTATACAAGTGATCTTTGAACAAAATGATTTAGTCAAAGAGGCTACAGAAGACATTCATAGAGTTAAAGCTGAACTTGGAGACATGCCAGAAGAAGCCACTAGAATAATCCACTTCCTTTACTCTAAAAATAAATATGAATTGCAAGAGCTAGACATAGCTGACAGGACTGGCACCATACTAGAGGTGAAAAAAGTGCTCACCAAGAGGAATTTAGTGATGAACCTTGAGGACAAATGCCAAACCATGCAACTGGATATAGACAGGTTCATGGTTAAGCTTGATGCTTTAAGGTAGAAAGGTCTACCAAATCCCTTGGTGATAAAATGACAGATTAATGCCTCATGAGGACTACAACAGGAAGATCAAAGAAGTGGCATGAGATCAAGCCAATAATTCATCCATGAAAGGGATGCCTATAGGAAAGGTTCTGCACCAGACATTTGAGAACCTTTTTTACCTCTAGCATGAGGTAAAACACCTTTTTATGAACAGACCCACCTTTCCGAAGCACACAGAAGTAGATGAAATATATAGAAAAATGGTAATATCAAATTACCAGGTGTAGATATTTGGGAGAAATTTAAGGACTTACTGTAAAAAGGCAAGGTAAAAGTCAAAATAGAGAAGTAAAAGAAAAGCAGTAGGCCAACTCATATGAAAGAGTATCAGTTAAAGGACAAAGTAAAAAAAGAACAGTCAACGTGGAAGACCAACAACAAAGGAGAATGAGCAGCAAAATATCAAAGAATAAGACAACACAACCTAATAAATAGGGACAGATTGCAACAGTTGAATATATGTCTCTATCTTCTTACATGAAGATATTTCTTTTTCCTAGATTAATTCCCAAGATAGTTTGGGATATTTTGTAAACTATTTTTGTATAAATACTTCATAATTCAAACTATAGAAGTGGGTTGCTAGAAATTTCTATAGTTATATTGATCTGTAACATGAGGGTTCATTAAACCAATTTTTCAAGTCAATAGACTGGACTGAGTAATAAAGAGATTGCATTATAGGATTCATGTGTTGAGCTACTTCAGTGAAGTATTTTCTTTTGTAAAATTGTTAATTTCTTAACTATTTCTATTATGAAACTAGCTCACAAAAAATAGAAAGGATAGATCAACGCCTTAGAAATAAGTCTCTTTGAGGGGGCAACCTTCTTTACATTACACAAATGAATAATTCTTCGATGATTCAAATGAAAAAAGCTCCTTTCTCTATATAGGAGTCTGCGGGGTCACAATATAACCAAGCCGACCTAACAATAATAATATAAAGGCACAAAAATAACAATAGAGGGATTCTATAGGGCACAATAATAAAAATATGGGGAAAATAGAGGCACAATAATAATAATAATAATAATAATAAGGGATACAACAACAATAGTAATGGGGTGATCACTAATAATGTAGGGACCTAACATGCCTCTCTCCTTCAAAAAAGTGTTGTCCTCAACATTTGAGTAGTTCTGGATGCTTCTGTATAAAATTCTCATCCTCCCATGTGGAATTTTCAATGGGTAAGTTCTTCCACTTAATGAGATACTCTGAAATTGATCGATTTCGTAGCTGTCAAATTCTTGTTTCTTTGACTGCTTCAGGTTCCAATATGATTTTTCCTTCCTCATCAAGTTCTGGCAATATTGTCTGAACTAACAGCTTGTCATCTATAACCTTCTTTAAGCATGAAACATGGAAAACTAGGTGCACTTGAGAAGCTGTAGGAAGCTCCAATTTGTATGCCATAATACATAACTTTTGCAACACCTTGTATGGAACATAATACTTTGGTGATAATTTGTTATCCTTCTTAGCTTGCTTGAGGGACATTTGTTTATATGTTTGTAGCCGTAGGAATATCCATTCACCTACATCAAAACTTCTTTCACTACGATGTTGATCTTCCTGTTGTTTCATTCTATTCTGTGCCAAGGTGAGGTTATCCTTTAAGAGTTGGAGAACTTGTTGCTAAAGTTCAATGTGATCTTCCACTGCTTGAACCTTAGAATTTTCTCTTAAATATGATGTGATGGATGGTGGATGATATCGATAAAGTGCCATAAATGGGGTCATTTTTTTTTTTCAGTATGGAAGGAAGTGTTATACCACCATTCAGCCAAAGGAAACCATTTGACCCATTGTGTCGGTTTATCAGATACAAAGCAACGAAGATATCCTTCCAAATATTTCTTTACTATCTCAGTTTTCCCATCAGATTGAGGATGATAAGATGAGCTATGAGCTAACTGAGTACCGAGACAAGAAAATAATTCTGCCCAAAAATTTCCAGTGAAAATGGGATCTCTGTCACTTACAATAATCTTTGGGTTTCCATGTAGCTTTTGAATTGTTTCCATAAATGCAGTAGAAACTGCACTCGATTTAAATGAATGAGATAATGCACAAAAGTGTGCATACTTGGTAAGTCTATCCAATACCACCATGATAACACTCCTTCCTTCGGACTTGGGTAAACCTGTGATAAAATCCATTGAAACCTCCTCCCAACATTGGCTTGGAATGGATAAAGGTTGTAATAGTCCTGGAGTCTTAATTGTTTCAACTTTATTTTGTTGGCAAACTAAGCATTCCGCCACAAACTTTTGAATATCTTATTTAAGGCCATCCCAAAAAAATTCCTTCTTAACCCTATGGTAGGTTTTTAGAAATCCTGAGTGCCCTCCTAAGGGAGAGGTGTGCAATTCCCTAAGAATCTTTTGTTTGAGTTGGGAATTCTTACATAGGTATAATTGATCCTTGTACCATAACGAATCATTTTTCTAGATAAATGTATCAGATGTACTAAGATCTTGTTGTATCTTTTGAATGAGTGGCCACACTTCCTCGTCATTCTTCCATTCATCCCTTGCTTCATTTATCCAATTTGGTTAGATAATATAAATGGCGCAAAGAAATGCTTCCACGTCCTCATCCTTTCTTGAGAGTGCATCTGCCACAACATTGTGCTTCCCTTTTTTGTAGATGATTTCAAAGTCATAACCCAACATCTTTGTGACCCATTTTTTATTCTCTTTTGAAGATAATCTTTTTTCTAAAAAGTATTTAAGACTATCATGATCTATTTTTACGTTGAAGTGTCTTCCCATTAGGTAGGGTCGCCATTTCTTAAGTGCATGTAGTATTGCCAACATTTCCTTCTCATAAATAGTTTTTTGTAAATACTTTCCTTTGTTTGGATGACTTTCGAAAGAAATGTGTCTTTCTTATTGCATTAAAACAACACCAATTCCATTTCCTGAGGCATCACATTCCACAATAAAGGTTTTTGTGAAGTCCGGTGTAGCTAAGACTGGTGCTTGGCACATTGCCTCCTTAAGATGTTCAAAGGCCTTTATTGCTTATGGAGTCAATGAAATGCATCTTTCTTCAATAATTTTGTTAGAGGTGCTACTATTCTCCCATAATTTTTAGCAAACGTGCGATAATACCCTGTCAACCCGATAAATCCTCATAGATGCTTGTTATCGGGAAAACTAGTGTCCATTCAGAGCTGCTAGTCCCACTAAGATGGGTAGCTATCTTAGAAACAAACAGATTAAAGTTACTTGTGTTTTCCTTTATGAGAGATAGATGAGAGAGAAGCAGAGAGCACCAACCTCAGTCTTTCGCTAGTCTCCTTACTTGTTTCCTCTCTCCTTTGATAGAGCTTTCGCCACTCCTTTCTCGCTTGTCCTGCTTCAAAGAACACCTGTAGAGTCAAGGCAGCAAAATACCATCAAAGCATAGATATATATAACCATAAATAATGTAGGATCAGATGTACATTAACCATATAAATGCATACACAAACAAGATTCAGAGATGTACAAGCATATGGAGGAGAACTCAAATAGCTTTATTGAGAGAAGTAGTAGAAGAGAGGATTACAACTAGGCTATCTGATCCAACATCATCCTCCCAACATGAAAGCCCTCTTCACCTCATATAAAGCAAGATCACCCAACAATGTCTTCAAAGAGAAACCAACAACACTTCCTTGCAAATTACAAAATTCCAGCGTCTGGATCTCTTGGATGAGGGATCCATATATAGATGTTTTCAGGAGAGTGAGTCAGGTTCCGGGATTTTGATTAGTGTCATTTCACTGATAATTCTTGGTTCCACTTGGATATTTTAGATCTCTTACTCATCCCTTGGCGAATTCAGAGAGGAAAGTGTCATATGAGCAGTTTCTAGAAGATTCTCTAGGTTTCCACCTAGCAAACTTCTTCTGCCATTTTTCTACTCTCGCTCATCACACCCTATAGAAGGGATTTCCAGTATGCATCACACCCCCCATGTGTAATAGGTGAGATGCATCACACCCTATGCATGGAGCAGTCTGTATGGTCTTGTTTTGACCAGTTCTGAGTAGTTTTTCATGGAGAACTTTTGGGAGATGATGCAATCAACTAACCTTATTCCTTTAGGGTATGAAACAAAACTTTTAGGGGTTTAGAAGCCCTTGGTTTATGGACATATGTGATTGGGGTTGCAGTGCCCAAATATGTCTATAACAGTTGCCCCTTAAAGCATGAGGTCGTAAATCCTTTTAATGTCGGGTGAAATGCTTTATAATGAGGATCCGAGGTTTTTCGAACTAGAAGGTGACCTGTAATAAGATACAATACAATACATTATCTTCACAATATTTTCATGATCTAGCTAAGGCGGGCATTCACTTTATAAATTCATATTCATTTACATAAGACAGACAATCGTCTGTGTGGCAAACTGATGATTCTGGTAGAGCCATCATCGTTTAGTTTGGATGATTATCTGTGCAGCAATGATGTACATTTGATGTCTTTATTTTCCTGAATATATTGAAGCCCAAATGGATGAAACTAGATCCAGGGTCTTCAAACTCGTTCAATCTTCGCCCAGAGTACAAGTTGATCCATGTGAAAAGATGTTCTGATGTTGAACATGGAAAGACATCGCCTGATTACCAGCCAATGATGTAAGCTATTAACAGGCATGAGAGGAATGATTGATAATGATGATGACCCTCAAGGTATTGCAGTACAATTCACGTGGTGTGAATACATGAGCAGATGTCGAACACCACATAAAATCTTTTGGTCAAAGGCCATTGATGTAAACCTGTCACAGGAAGTGAGAAACTTGCCATTGAGGCATGCAAGCTTCAAAGTACTGAAAGGGTTGTCCCTAAGTAAACTTCTTGGATAATGAGCTGATGTCGACAAGAAGTGACCAGTCGTACGAGGGCCTTAATGAATCCCACATCTAAGACACGGAATGGAGCAAATGATTTTGTGGAGGTGAAAATGATCTGATGATACAAGGTTCAAGGTGGCGGTCATGAAAAATGGTGAGTGAAGGTATTGCAGCATATGAGATGTTGGCTAGGTTGGTGAATTCTCTGAGCGACTTCTCTTGAACATACCAGCAACACTGAAATGGATTGGTAGCGTTAAGCCCAAGGTGGATGGTACGGTGGACCAATGGTAATATGATCGGTGAATGGAATAACCCAACCCGACTCAATCATGGTGACGAAGTGAAAGTTCATGTTCAAGAGTGACCTGCTACCAATAAAGCTATTCAAGTTTTCTTCCATTTTTCCCCAGTCATTGCTAACCAGTACCTTTTTATTTTTTTCAAGCTTGACAAGGATAACATATGCCTGTTCTATAATTTTCCCTTCGGGCAAACCTGTCACTATGTTTTAATGAGCCTAGCGATAGTGAAACTCACTCTTGTCTGCATGGACAAGTTTGTCACTATTGTTTTAACGAGTTTAATGACAAAGATAACTTGGCTGTTTTCAATTTTAGAGAGTCTAAAAGGGACGTAAAGGCAACTCCAGTGGTCCTTTTTCGTAATGTAATCCCTTAAGTCCAAAAAAGTGTAAAATAATATGAAATGGATGACTTTTCAATAGTTTTAATGAGCCGAACAAGACAAGCGCTCGATCTTTTTGTGTAATAATCCCTTAGGTCCAAAAAGATTAAAATCTAGAGGAGGGATGGCACTTCTGGTCGCTTTAACGAGATGGAGAGGCCAATTGCTCGGTAATATTTTCATATTTTACGAGTTAGATGAAAAGAGCTTAAAGGAGACTCGTTTTTTGAGGAACGAGTGATGTTTTTGGATAACAACTAGTTCCAAGTAAGGTTTGGAACTTTTCAATCACGGCAGTGTAAAGAGGGTGGCTAACAGAATCACTCGTCGCAATTGTTCCTCAAAAGGGTAAAAAATCAAATGGAGGCGTATGATCGACTAAAAAAGGGTGGAGGTGATGGTAAGAACACAACCAAGGTTCAAAAGCTAATAATTATGCGATCACAATGGTTATTTACCGAGGGTGGGGTTCTTTTTTAATGAGCTTGAACTCTATGGGAACATTTGCTCATTGCTAGGTTTATTTTTTAACGAGCTTGAACTTCGCGTAAAACTTCTCATGGCGAGGTTTACTTTTTAACGAGCTTGAACTTTGCGTAAAACTGCTCATGCCAGTCATATAATAAGGATGTCTTATCAGTAGGTTCATTTTTTAGGGAGCTTGCCCCATGCACAACTTTGCTCCTGAGCCTTTTGTATGCAAGCTAGGAATGACCAACTACTGTCCTAGGGGTTAAAGAACTACTAAGGTTAGGTAGGATAGCTTCTTAGTGGGAAACATCTCCTTTAATTTCCCGTTTCCATTGGTCCCAGCAAAGGTGAATGGTGGATCAGACCAATCACCTAACTTAGGCAGTTGAAGTTAGTAAAACTACGGGGTTAGAGTTACGCTAGTCACTTTTCACTTGCATACGAAAAGGATTGCATGCCCCCAGGTATAAAGTAGAGTTTCCAGGTCACCATATGGAAGTTCTCGCATTAGTGATATTGTTCCATCCGCGTCGCAGACAAAACCTTCCTTGGCGATGTCCATCGAAATGGACAAAGGTGATTGTTGTTAGTCCCAATCACATAACCTTTAACATGGGAATCTTTTTCTAGTCCAAATCCATTTTCCTAAACAGACAGGGGTATCAGACTAGTCATATTCCTACACGAAAACCTATCTTATATCTGGGGTTTTCCTGCCAAAGCAGACTAGGACACATGCCTCCTGGGTTTCAATCACAATCACCGAATCACTTGCGATCATTAGGTGGATAGACTAGAGATTGATTAGACATTCCTTGTGAAAAAAGACTAGTTAGGGATGGCATTTGACTAATAGCTATGT
Source organism: Pinus tabuliformis (assembly GCA_031772625.1). NCBI lineage: Eukaryota > Viridiplantae > Streptophyta > Pinopsida > Pinales > Pinaceae > Pinus > Pinus tabuliformis. Next base: position 661,805,133 of record CM062804.1, read on the forward strand.
TTGAACCAGGGAATGAAAGCTGGTCAACTAGGTGTACCACCCTGCCTTCATGTGGAAAACACATCACTAGGAAGAGTGAAGAAACGATAGCTCCCATGCTATAAATGTAGTCATGTCCAAGGAGTAGATTGTAATCTAATGTCCCTTGGACTACCATCACATTCAGATAAATGGTTTTCCTTCTCAAAGTTATAGGAAAATTTGGAAGGATCCCTAACAGTCGATTGGTTCCTTTGTTGAATCTTGATAGCTTTCGAATCCCAGGTAAAAGTGATGGCGAACCAAGCACTTTCCAAGTAGTGGAGGAAAGGATACTCATGGAAGCCCCTTCATTTATGATAGTACCAACCATCATCATTCTGTAAGCTTGTACTATGATTTGGAATGGTACATTAGATGGTAGGCGGGGTCTCGCTAGTAGATTCCAATCGAATGAAACTACTAGATTGCTTGGAGGTGGGACTGAATAAATGGCCGAATAAGTCTCTGATGAACTTCCTTCCTATGGTAAAGGAATGGGTAGATTGCCCCCATGTTCATCAGAGCCTGTGTTTATGAAGAGAATTTGAATGGTGTTGTTCTCATTTTCTTTGGTGACAGTATCATCTAAAGGTGGGTCCTTTGAACACAAGATTGGGTCGACTTCCATCTCGACCTATTGACTTTGGTCTGGTGTGGACTTAGAGGGTTTATCTTCAATGATAGGTGCTTTGACTGACAACAATGGTGTGTTAGTTAGATTTTCAACTAGCGATGGAATTGACAAGAGTTTCTTGTATCCAGGAGGAAGTCGCTGCGATGATGCAGGGTGGTTATCCAAGACTCTTTTAGCTTCTTCTAGGAAGGGACAATGGTGGAGGGCATGATCACCTTCACATAGTCTGCAAAGAAATTTGGATCTTCCTTTTTGTCCATTGACTTCATTTTCACTAGTTAACAGTGTGCTCTCAACATGATCGTCAGAGGTTGAAGACACCGGATTGTGCAAGCAGGGAGACCAATCCCTCAAGATCTGTGGCATGCAGGGACAATCTCGATGATAGTGGTCTCCCTTGCAAATGACACATGGAGATTTAGGTTTGGATTGTGCAGTGTGTGGATTTTTTCCAGTTGATGCATGGTTGCCCCTTTCGCTATTGGATTCTTCTTCTTCTTCTTCTCAGTTACTTGTTTTTTAGTGTTACTAGCTTCACCAAGCGAAGAGGAAGAAGGAGAGGGAGAAACAAACGAAGTAGAAGGTGGGGGAGCAACTTCAATGTCATCTGGTTGCTGATTTGATTGCTGAGGAATTACAATGTTTTGAATGACAGAGGTCAAGAAAAGCCATACACGCAAGCCAATTGTGAGTCGTGGAAGGGATAATGTGGCCATGTGTGGAGCACCAACATCCCCCCAAGAGGAGAAGGGACTAGGATTTCCCCCAAGGGGAAACCTTGATTGGTAGACTCCATTTATCAACCTAAAGACCAAAAAGGGAACAGTGACATTATTCTGATTAAAATAAATTTTATGACGCTTTGAAACAACTTGCTTTTTCAATTTTTAAGAGTCGATAAAAAGCTAAAGATGACTCTAGTCGCCTTCGATTTTTAATGAGCCTGAAGTGTCAAGTGCTCAAATGGACCTTTTCTTTTAAGGAGTCTCAAAAGGAATGAAAGTGACTACTCTGGAAATATAGACAGAGGGATTACCAAACCAATCGCAAAATTACAGAATACTTTTTACGGTACGACAGTCAATCTTCCCGAATGCTGTGTTCAGTGCATTGTGATCGATAGGGCAGCAAACACGGCTTCCTAAGGATAAAGGATGTAGCCTATTGTGGTCTTCCAATATATACTCAATGGTACATGGGAGCAAAAGTCTGTACTGGCACCTTTCGTCTCAAAGAGGAGGAATCAACCAACCTATGATGAAAGTGATAGTTACCAGGCTTTACGACGCCGGAATACGTCTCTAGCCTAGACTTCTAAATGTTGTGCGTTAGGTTCCAAAGCATTTTTATGTTCATTGAGGTTTATTTTACAGTTGATATTTCTTAAGAAGTTTTCCTTTAAGGTTCACCATGTGATGTAGATATACAATTCCTAAATATGAAATCTAAGATGATAAACAGTCGTTTATTTTCTTTTTGCAATGAAAATCCTAGCTACTAAGGAAAGAGAAATGAAATTCTTTCAACATAGAGCAGAGAGCACACACTAGATGCACTTTTCCTAAATCAACTTCAGCATGCAGTCTTAATGCAAATGCACATGCATGTATTGTTTTTTAGTTTCCTTAATGTGAAAATGACAAAAAGAAAACAAATTATAGATCTGAACTATCTTCTTTCAAAGCGACAGTACTAACAATTTTCTTTTCAAAAAACAAAAGTAAAGCCAAGACGACACTTTGCGATTTCGAATTCAAAATTGCTTTCGACACTTGAAATACTAATTATTCAAATCAAATACAATGGAAAAAGTGTAATCGACTATCAAAAAGAGGAAGACTCTTTTCTTTGACTGAAAATGACACTTGCGACACTTTCAAATTAGAAGACGACAGTTTGATTAAGCTATTGTTTGCACAAGAGAACTATAAATGACAAAAAATACATAAAAAAATTCACAATTCTTTATCAATGGAGGCTGGATAATGCAAAGGAAGGGAGTTTCAATAGTGATATACTGATCACATACAGCAAAACTGCTGAATAAAGCTGAAGACAGTGAAGAAAAACCAAAATCCGGAGGCAGAAACAGTCTCATCTAATCATCGCACATGTAACATAGGGAAACAGGGATGCATCTCACCTACAGCACACCGGAGGTGCAATGCATCCAGACTGCCAATGAGAGACAGTGCAATGGTCTAGAACGAGACTGAGCTTGGTTTTTACTCACAGTTTACAACTATGTTCATGGGTTTAGGTTGAGATAATCATAGGCAGTAAACACAAAGTATAGGGGCTAATCTAATGAGGTTATTTGAGCTACCACCAGGGCACTTAGGATGTTTGCAAGCTAGATGTTCAGTTCATAAACCAACCCGAAGATTGACTGAAGCAGCCTTGATCTACTTTGTAGTTGCATAGCAAAAGCAGTTCGAAGGCTAGCTAGCTTGACTTCAGGCTTTGTCTATGGTTTATAAAGAAAAAAACAGTAATGGAACAAACAAACTATTCGCTCCCCAGTGGAGTCACCATTTTGTTATCGGGAAAATTCATGTCCATTCAGAGTTGCTAGTCCCACTAAGACGTGTAGCTATCTTAGAAACAAACAGATTAAAGTTACTTGTGTTTTCCTTTATGAGATATAGATGGGAGAGAAGCAGATAGCACCAATATCAGTCTTTCGCTAATCTCCTTGCTTGTTTCCTCTCTCCTTTGATAGATCTTTTACCACTCCTTTCTCGTTTGTCCCACTTCAAAGAACACTTGTAGAGTCAAGGCAGCAAAATACCATCAATACATAGAGATCTATAACCATAAATAATGTAGGATCAGATGTACATTAACCATATAAATGCATACACAAACAAGATTCAGAGATATACAAGCATATGGAGGAAAACTCAAATAGATTTATTGATAGAAGTAGTATAAGAGAGGATTACAACCAGGCTGTCTGATCCAACATCATCCTCCCAGCATGAAATCCCTCTTCACCTCATACAAAGCAAGATCACCCAACAATGTCTTCAAAGAGAAACCAACATCACATTACAAAATTCCAGCCTTGGATCTCTTAGATGAGGCATCCATATATAGATGTTTTCAGGAGAGTGAATCAACTTCTGGGATTTTGGTTAGTGTCATTTGACTGATAGTTATTGGTTCCACTTGGAAATTTCAGATCTCTTACTCATCCCTGGACAAATTCAGAGAGGCAAGTGTCATATGAGTAGTTTCTAGAAGATTCTCTGGGTTTCCACCTAGCAAACTACTTTTGCCATTTGTCTTCTCTCACTCATCACACCCCCCATGTGTAATAGGTGAGATGCATCGCACCCTATGCATGGAGCAATCTGTATGGTCCTGTTTTGACCAGTTCTGAGTAGTTTTTCATGGAGAACTTCTGGGAGATGATGTAATTAGCTGATCTTATTCCTTTAGGGTATGAAACAACATTTTTATGGGTTTAGAAGCCCTTGGTTTATGGACATATGTGATTGGGGTTGTAGTGCCCAAATATGTCTATAACAATGCTTTATGGATGTGGGGAATTTCCATTCCTTAATTCTTTTAATTTTGCTAGGGTATACCTTAACACCTTCATGAGATACAATATGACCCAGATATTCCACCTCTTGTACTCCAAAGAAACATTTGGATATTTTTGAATATAATTTTTTCTCCTCCAATAGTTTGAGCACCATCTTAACATGTTGAACACAATCTTTCCAAGACTTCCTGTATATTAGTATATCATCAAAAGATACTAACACAAATTTTCTAAGGGTTTGAAAATGGAATTCATCAAACCTTGAAATGTAAACGGTGCATTAGTAAGGCCAAAATGCATGACCAAAAATTCATAATGACCCTCATGAGTTCTAAATGTTATTTTTGGAATGTCTTCAGTCTTCATTCTGATTTGATGATATCTTGAACGAAGATCCAACTTGGTGAAGTAAATTGATCCATGCAATTCATCCAATAATTCATCAATGATAGGAATGGGAAATTTATCTTTAATAGTGAGCTTGTTGAGCTCCCTATAATCTGGACACATGTGCCATGATCCATCCTTCTTGTGAACTAATACTATTGGAGCAGAGAAAGAACTTTGACTAGGTTGAATTATAGCAGCCTCTAGCATTTCTGCAACCATACGTTTGATTTCACTCTTTTGGACATAGGGATATCTGTAAGGATTGATGTTTGGAGGAACACTTCCTGGAATAAAATTAATAGCATGATCATGATCAAAAATAGGTGGAAGGCCCTTGGGAATCTCAAATACCTTGGAATGGTTGTCTAAAACTTTTTGGAGATCTAGAGAAATGCATGATTTTGATGTGGGAACCTATAGTGAACATAATTGTGCAATTATACCTCTTTGTTCTTTCTTTAGAAGCTTTGTCATTCCGTTAGAGTTGATTAATTTTCCTGGTTTCCCTGCGATACCCCTTAATTCAACTTCCTTTCCTTCTGAAGAGAATTTCATGAAAAGTTCTTGAAAATTAAAAGCTATTGTACCCAAGGATTGTAGCCATTGGACTCCTAGTACAACATCAGCACCATCCATTGGAATGGAAAGCATTGGGCTATTCTATACATATTCTCCCATGTATAGCTTTATATTATGGCACTTTCTTGAGCAATTTATGGTTCCTCCACTTGCAACCATCACTTGACACTTTGGTGCTAGATATAGGAAGCAATTTAATTCCTTAGCTATCTTACAATGAATAAAATTATGGGTACTTCCTAAATCAATCAAAACTATTACATTTTTCTTCTTGATATGCCCTTCTATCTTGATAGTTTGAGGAGTGGTAATTCCATCCAATGCATTACAAGATATGGTCAGATTCATTTCTTCTTTTTCTAGGGTTTGTTCCTGATGTATATCCTCTTCTTTTGAAGTTTCTTATTCCTTTTCTTCCTCCTCTTCACAACCTATGTAAAATAATTTCTTCTTGGCACACTTATGACCTTTAGTGTATTTGCTATCACAATAGTAACAAAGCCTTTTTGCTCTTTTTTCTTCCAATTGTTGTGGTGTCAACCTTGTAGGTTGTGAATGGATAGGGATAGTAACACTTCCATCTTTATGATTATGAGTGGTAGGCTTCCTTGTAGACATAATTTTGCTTTCCATTTTTCTTGCCAACCTGAATGCCTTCTCCAATGAATCTGGTTCCCAAAGGTGAACCTCATGTTGGATGTTATCTTTTAAAGTCCCTATGAATACATCAATCCTATGCTCCTCTGGAATATCTTTTAACCTTATATTCAATTTTTTGAAGTCCTCAATGTGCTCCATCATTGAACCCTTTTTTTTGCGATTTATCAATTGGCTAAAAAAAGTGTTGCTTTTTGTATCCTCATAATGTGCTATCATTTCATCCATAAAAATATCCCAAGTGACAATTTTTTTACGAGAGCAAAGCCATCGATACCATACAAATTGATTTTTTTCCAAATATAAAGTTGCAATGCGTACCTTTTGTGTGTTTTAGATATTATGGAGATTGAAAAATTGCTCCATCTGTAGTATCCATGTTTTGGGATCCTTGCCATCAAACTTCCTCACATCAATCTTTGGAACATGGTGGTTCATCGATCCAACATTAGAGTCTATGAAATCATGATTAACATTTATTTTGTTCCCATCAAGAGTTTCCTTTACTACCCTTTCGCCATTAGTAAGCATTCCTTGTAGAAAGTTTGTCAAATCTGTCTTCAAATTTGTCTGCAAATATTCCATGCCTTTCTTTAAATCATCCATCTTAGCTTCCACACCATCCATCTTAGCTTACATGCCATCCATCTTAGTTTCCACGTTGTCCATCTTAGCCTCCACGCCGTCCATCTTAGCTTCCAAGTCATTCATCTTAGCTTCTACGCCTTTCTTTAAATGATCCATCTTAGCTTCTATGTCTTTCTTTAAACCATCCATCTTATTTTTTGTTACCTTTTCTGCGAGTGAAATTTGTTGCACTTGGTTTTGTAATATTGATATATCATGTTGCATTTCTTCCTCTTCTTCATGAGTCATGATAGAGCTTTCAAGTTGCTTACTAGGTGTTTCCATTTTCTTTCTTCGGGGTATCAATTACCGATAATAATGCTTCACTATGCCCTTTGAATTCCTTCAAACTAATTTTTCAAACCAAGCTTATGCAAAACTTTAAAAAACAATACACTCCTTTTTTCACTTTGTAGGAGCTCCATATTGAATTTGATGTACCTCTGTAATTTTAGATATCCCAGTTCTGAAATTATGACCTGCAGTAGTCCTCTGTGTCCTCTTTCCAATGCCACCAGTATGATCGAAATTCGATTCTCCAAGGAAGAGTTATGCCAAATCTCCCACGACAACCTGATTATAGACTAGTTTAGTAGAGCAAACTTGTACGATGTGCCATGTGTCACTATTTTGACCTTGGTACCTGAAATGGATACAAAGAAAACTAGAGGCTATCCTCTTTCTAAAAATTCTTACGAGATTGAAATCTGAGGCTCAAAACAAAAGTTGTGATGATTTTCCCCATGTCACTTGTTTGGAATGTAATTCGGGAGTCTGCAAAAAATCCAACTTTCTCAGATCATATTGCCGTAAATATAGTGCGAAAAGCTCTGAAATTTTTACTCGAAGTTTAGAGCTATTTCGGCCCAAATGGGTTTTGTTTTTAGATTCTGAAACGTTGCAGAAAAAGAGTTATAGTGAAAATGGCATGATGACCTATTTGGAGCAGCAAAACCCTAGAATCCAAAGCTCTGATACCAAATGTTATGAAACCAGCTCACAAAAAGATAGAAAAGATAGATCAACACCTTAGAAATAAGCCTCTTCAAGGGGGGAACCTACTTTACATTACACAAATGAACAACTCTTCAATTATTCAAATGAAAAAACCTCCTTTCTATATATAGGAGTCTACAAGGTCACAATATAACCAAGCCGACCTAACAATAATAATATAAAGGCATAAAAATAACAATATAGGGATTCTATGGGGCAAAACAATAACAATATGGGGACAATAGGGGCACAATAATAACAATAAGGGATACAACAAAAATAGTAATGGGAGATCACTAATATTATAGGGACCTAACAATTTCACAAACTTGCATGTTATATAAATTGAATGAATTAACTGGAATTATATTACATAATTTGTTTAAGTACACTCTGTCTTGAACAGTTAATCATTTTTTTTCTTCTTATATCCAGATTAGGGAATCCTTCATTTCTCCCTAGTTTTGATTAACCCCTACCATTTCCTTTATTATTCGGTTTAAGGAACCCTTAATTGCTCCTTGGATCCTATTGAAAACAACTTCACAATCCAGCCTTAAGATCTAAATTTACTCAGCTACCTTGCCTTGTAAACACTATCATTAGAACTTGATCCAATCCTGTTTGCTCGACACTTTACCCCATAGCCCAATGGTAAAAGAAATCCCTCTATCCATCTAAGTCAATGATCCTACCACCAAATCAAAACCAAAACCCAAGTACAATCATAACTAGCCTAAAATCAATTGACTAAAACAAAGTTAAATAATAAAGAGAGAGCCCTCTTTTAGCATTAAGAAGGCAAGATCCTAATTTGCAAAGTAGGTTTGTGGTTACCTCTATCGTTTCTTTCACAACAACTCCAGAGATATTTTGGAGTGATAACACATTCCCTATTGCATCACTACTTCAAACAAGCATTCCAACAACAACGACAAAAACAGGAACATCCTCCTCTACAACACTTCCTTCTTCTTCAACTGTAGATGATTAAATCAAATTGGATCAATCAATGGAAAATCTGTCGATACAAGGAGAAGAAATTAAAAACTGAGAGAAGATGTAAAAATCCTACAGGAACAAAACACTAGATATGAGAATTCTCTCCTAGAAGAGATGTAGAAATCCCAAACGCTTTCGTAGAGATTGTAGCAGATAGAATAGGAAACTGCCATGGGTAATATCCTAGCACGGGCTAAGGAGAACATTTGGAAAAGGATAAATGAATCCATGATAGAAATATGGTGATCTATACAAATTATATTTGAGTAGAATGAATTGATTGATAGATATAATGAAGCTATTGAAGAAAACAAAATGCAGTTGGGGGATAAACCTAGTGAAACTATAGAGCTCATCAAGTTCCTCAATTCCAAAAACAAGTAGGAAATAGAAGAACTGGAGATTGAGGACAGAACTGAAACCATACTAGAGGTTAAAAAGGTGTTGACCAAGAGAAATTTAATTAGGCAGCTAGAAGGAAAGTGTCAAGTTCTAGACATTGGTGTACAGAGGTTCTTCAACAAGCTGAAATCCCTCTACAAAAACTAACTTCCTAGTTTTTTAGTGATAAATGACAAGCTCAATACATGGTCAGATTATAGTAAAAAAATATTGAACAAGGCTAAAGAAGGTTCTAAATTTAAAGGAGTGAGAGTCAACATGAGAGGATAAGCGGTTTTAGAAGCATTGCCAAATGATTTGGACATCCAGTATGAAATTAAGTATATCTTTATTTCCAAACCAACTTTTACCAAATATACTGAAGTGCACGAGGTATATAGGAATTTACTGAAGAAATCTATCCCCAACGAATAGAAACGGGATCAATTATATGAGTTATTGGAGTAATCAGATAACTTGAGTTTACAGCTCAACATCAACAGCACAACAGGATTCTAAGGGCCAAATATTTACCAGTTCCACAAATCTACTGCCAGCATTTCATACAGTTTCAATTTTCCTAAATTATTGTAACATTTAGATAGATTCAGTTTAGGAATTTCTAGAATACATCCTAGTCAGTTTTGACAGGATATTTTGTAAATAATTTATAAATACTTCTCTTTTTGAAGTATCAAGGGTTGATTTTTTCGTTCTAGAATCCTATTGTACTTTTTCATTTGATGTAATGATCAGTAATAAGAAGGAAATCCTTCATAGGATTCATGTGTTGGACTATTTGGTTAAGTGATTCTCTCACTATGTACATGTTTACTTCTTTGTCTCCATACTTATGTTTTCTTAAAATCTGAATTATTTTACAAAAATTTGATGAACATAATTTGTTGAAAGATACACCCTGATTCTGTGGATAATTAAATTTTTTTGTTATGATATCATGTTAAATAATTATTAACTGCTCTTTAACTTTAATTGAACTTTATCTTTTTTTATATTACATTTCATTTAAATCTAAAATATCCAGTTAGTTCAGCTACCTTTCCCTGTGAAGCTCCTTTGAAAATCTTAGATTGATCCCTAATAAGTTGTAGACTCCATAATCCAATGGAAATTTTAGGCACTTAATAAACCAAATCAATTTTAAAATCAAACTCCAAACTCTCATAACTAGCCTAATATCTAAATACAAAAAAGTTAAATCTAATTGAGAGATCCCTCTCTGAGTTTAGGAAGACTAGATCCTAAGCTCCAAAGTGGTTTTGTTGTTACCTCTGTGTTTGCTTTTGCAACCTTAAAAAATTACAAAGTTCTAACATTCTGGCGACCATACTGGGGAAGAATAATCCTTTGTTTCATTTTTACAAAATTAACTTCCCTAGTTCATAAAACTTTATTTTAGGAAGAGTAATGATCCAAATTTTAGAAATAAAGGATTAGAGGTTGTTTCTCACATTTAATATCTAGTTCCAAAAATAATTTACACCATATCTCATCCTGATCCAGAACCTCCCGAAATTTTAGATGATCCTGAAAAGTTAGTAAGGAAAATAAGTTTAGCTGAAATTCAAGGAAGTAATAGTCCCCTTTCTAGGGAAAATTCTCTTCCAGAAAAGTTTGATACCATACAAGATATTTAGTTTGACTTACCATTCGAACACAGTCTATTTAGGACCAAATTTGAAAGTTTTGTCGATCAAACAAGAATTGATAAATCTGTTCTGCAACTCTATAAATCTATAGGACCATCTATTGAACCTAATTTTGATCATCAAGTCCTCCAAAACTTTGACAAATTACAGGATCTTGTATCAGCACTTGATCAAGTTGTACATCAAGCCTATATCCAACAATATGTTGAACTCTCTTCCCTCACTATTGCAGCATCGTCTCATTCTTCCCAATAAGTTCATCCTACATCAACTAGCCCCATTCCTTCTGTATTCTCTACTACTTCTCCAGTAGTATAACAGACAATAACCCAACCTATCCCAATAAATCCTATTTCTATACCTCCCATAAGACCACACATTATTCAACCCAACATGGCTTCTCATTATGCTCCCTTGGTTTTACCTGGGCAGTTTCATCCTATGCCCCAAGATTATCAAACCATAATTCCTCAATTTGATGCTACTAGTGCTATCAATGCACAACAAAATATAAATAAAATGAATGATTTCTTTGATCTTTAGGAACTGGAAGAAAGTGACGTAAATATGAGACTTTTTGCCTAAAGTTTGGGTGGAGAGGTAAGAAAATGGTTTAAAAATTTAGCAGCAACTAGCATAGTTGACCTTGTTGCCTTTCATCAGTTTTTCCTAAATAGGTGGAAAATAAAAAATAGTCCTCTTCAGATCTTCAATGAATATAAAAAGCTAAGGGAAGGACCTAATGGGACTATGGAAGAATATTGTGATAGGTTTAATAAATTTTATAATACAATTCCACCTGCTATTAAACCTCCCCCGGGCTTGGCCCTTATACATTTCCCTGAAGGATTTGATGTTTATATGACATATCATCTAAGATAAAGAGACTCTACTACCTTAGAGGAAATGTAATCTAATGCGCTTAAAGTTGAGGCTAATTTATTAGCCAAAAAATAAAAATTAAAAGCTAAAAGAAGAGTTACTATCAAAGAGGAACCTTCCTCTTCTTCTCCATCTGATTATAAAATAGATAGTCTACTTAGAACCATGGAGAAAATGATGGATAGGATAAGCATAAATGATAGGGTTCCTCCTAGAGAAAATCAAACTGCTCCCCAGATCAAAAATCTGAATTTTAGAAGAAACCAACCCCAGATCAAACAAAGAGACCCAAAAATTATAGATCAACAGGTGAGACCTCCTTTTCAAGAGAACTGTATAGATGAGGAGGGAGAAATAGTTGAACACATGAGTGATTCTCAAATCAATTTAATGGGAGTAAATGACAATGATCCTACATTTCTTATTCAATAATAACAAGACCTTTTTCTACTATCCAAGGATGAGATAGATCCTGAGGAATTAGAAGAATATAAGAAAGGTTTTGAAAATGTGGTTATGGAATTCCATAAGAAATATAATATGAGGAGTAGGAAAGCACCTGACACTCCAAATAAAAATCCATCTGATACACCTTCCAAGAAAAACCTTGAGATTCTTGCTAGAAAGAATACTAAGGTTCCAACCCAAAAACAACCTAATACTACATTCAAATGAATTCAAAGTAATGATCCCTCCGCTAGCCAACAAAGAGATATTTCCCAAAAGGACTTGGCTGAAAAACAAAAATCCATTAATTTAAACAAAAATCAAACATTTTTTAATATAGAACATGAATTAGAAAATCTTAAAATATCCATTCCTTTAACAGAACTGATGAACAAAACTTCATATAGATCACAAGTATGAAATCCATAAGTATAGGAAAAGACACAGATACAGTCAATGTATCTAATGATCAACCAAAAATATTGTTCAAACCTGAATTCGATGATAAAATCCAAGATGGAGATGTACCTCCCTTTTACATTAGCTTGAACATTCATGAAAAAATGCTACATAACACAATGCTTGACTTAGTGGCCTCTCACAATCTCATGCCTAGGGTTGTCATGGAAAAATTGGGACTAGATATCACTAGACGATATCAAGATTTGTAATCGTTTAATTCAAGAAAAGTAAAATGCCTTGGAATTATGAAGGATTTGTGTGTCAAATTAGTGCAAATACCAGCCAAGAGTGTGGTAATGGACATAGTTTTTGTTTACATACCCCCTAAATATGGCATGCTATTATCTTGTTCATGGGGAGATAAACTCCAGTGAACCATCCAAATGGATATGACCTATGATACAATTCCAGTGTTTGGTCAGAATCGTAGACTATATAGGGGAAAAATCATGAAATTTATGGTTACTACTCAGGATAAACCTCATAATTATCCCTTATATCCATTCCATTTAGACCTCGATTCTTTTGTTTTGTATAATGATGGAAATATACAAGAACAAGTTCCTAATAAAAAAATTGAGTTATGTCAAACTAAGGAATGCCAAACAGATATCAGGAAACATGGTGAACGAGATTAAACTTTGTGGAATTTAAGTTCTGATGGAGTTGTTAGTAAAGAAGGATCAGGGGTAGGTACATGGGTTTCAAATTCACACACTCAGCACTCAGAAGACCATTCATATAAATTAAATTTCCAATGTTCTAACAACGTAGCTGAGTATGAAGCCTTAATTTTAGGGTTACATATTTTAAATAATCTTAGTGCTAAGCAAATTGCAATTCATGGATATTCTGAACAGATAATAAAACAAAATTAAAGGGGAATATTATGCTAAACACCCAAGGATGAGAGCCTATAGGAATGTTTTTTTGGATTTTTTAGAATCATTTATTGAGTATAGCCTGTCTGTGGTCCCTAGAGATCAAAATATCTTACCTGATGGTCTTGCTACTTCAGCTAGTACTTGTAAAATGCCATATTGGCCTAGTCACCAATATATTGTTGAAGTAAAGAACAAACCTACTATACCAGATAATATTAGATACTGACAAGTTTTTGGAAATGATGACCAGCTTGAAAGTTCTTTGCATTCAAAGGATGAGTTTGAATATGCTAATATAGACATAGAAGTTGAACTAGAAGATTATGTACATAATGATGTGAATAAATTAGATTTGAAAGAGATAGATCAAGAAAAATAAGAATCAAAAATTTTACAGTTGAAAGATAATGTTTTTCCTAGAGTATTATCCCCCTTAGAAGATTTGTTCGATTTTAATGACGTAGTGAAAAATCCTAAAATTGAACCTACTGGATCTGGAGTTGAAGAATGTAACATTGGAACTAAACAAGAACCTAAGATGATTAAATTGAATAAATCTATACCCCCTACGGAAAAGCTAAAGTACATAGACTTGTTCAAATAATTCATAGATGTGCTTGCATGGAGTTATGAGGATTTGAAATCCCATGACACCAGCATTATACAGCATAATATTCCCTTAAAATAAGACCACAAGCCCATTAATCATAAATTAATGAGAATCAATCCATTGCTCATGCCTCTAATTGAAAAATAGGTCAAAAGGATGTATGATGCCAAGATCATAGTACCATTAAGATATTATAAATGGGTACCTAATTTAGTTCCAACTAGGAAAAAGACTAGAGAAGTCAAACTTTGCATTGATTTCTGAAATCTTAATAAAGCTTCTTTAAAAGACAATTAACCTTTTCCTAATATGGATCACATTTTGTAGAAGGTGGTTGGATATAGTAGAATTTATCTTTAAGATGGCTTTTCTAGTTACAATCAAGTCCTAGTACATCTTGAAGACCAAGAAAAGGAAGCATTTACTATACCTTGGGGAACTTTCATGTATGTGAAGATGCCTTTTGGTCTAGTGAATTATGGTGCCACTTTCCAAAGAGCAATGGACTTTACATTTGTAGATGAAATGGGTGAATTTATAGTAATAATCTTGATGATATCATTGTTTTTTCAAAAACAAATGAGGAACACTTACTTCATCTGAGGAGAGTCTTTGAAAAATGTAGGAGATTTGGTATTTCCCTCAACCCAAAGAAGACATTGTTTGGTTTACAAGAAGGAAAATTGTTGGGACATATCATTTCAAAGGAAGGAATCAACATATATCCTAATATAATTGAAGCTATATTAAAAATAAATCCCCCTAGAAATGTAAAGGAAGTACAATCTTTCATTAGCTAAATCAATTTTCAGAGGAGATTCATTCCTAATATAGCAAAGCTTCTAAAAAATATAACAAACATGTTAAGAAAAGATACAGAATTAAAGTGGAACATTGAGACTAAACAATCATTTGATAAGGTAAAATAAGCCTTAAACCAAGCTCCTGTGTTGATTATCCCAAATTTTACAAAGGATTTTATCAGTTTCTCATTTGCTTCTGAGCATACAATTGTTGCAGTTCTCTTACAGAAAAATAATGAAGGACATGAACAACCTATTTCTTTCTTTAGTAAAGCCTTGAGATATGCTGCATTAAAATATGATATCATGGAAAAATAAGCTTTTGCCATGGTAAAAGAAATATAAGATTTTAGAATTTATATCCTCCATTCACATATAATTTCCTTTGTTCCAAATGCTGTGGTAAAAGACATACTAACCCAAAATTTCCCAGATGGGAAAAGAGGTAAATGGATTTCCATTATCTTGGAATATGACATAGAAATCAAACCTACAAAAATCATTAAAGGCCAGGGGTTAGCTAAATTGATGGTTGAACTAATTTACATGCTTTGGATATAAATTTTCTAGCTATGCTCAACAAACCAGAAGAGTTGGCGACTCCACAAGTAGCAGAGGATTTTTCTACCCCTCCCTAGTATGCAGACCGTATTTTGTTCTACATCATTTATAAGATCCTCTTGGTCTAACTAAAATGAAATCTAGAATTCTTAAACTCAAAGCTCTGAATTTTTTTATTTTAGATAATAATATGTATTGGAAAGATACTGGTGGAGTTTTACTAAATTGCTTGCTGAAATATGAGGCAGATAAAGTGATGCAGGAATTTCATGAAGGACACTATAGTGGAGACTTGTACTGGAAGACTACTGCCAACAAGATCCTAAGAGAAACTTTATATTGGCCAACATTATTTTCTAATGTCTAGAAGAAAGTCACCTCATGCCACAAATTCTAGATATTTGAAGGTGAAAGGGAACTATTGCCTTTACCCTTAAAGCCCATATCAGTTAAAACTCCTTTTGTGAAATGGGGTCTAGATTTTATAGGAGAAATTCACCCTTCCTCTTCTGCCCAACATAAGTGGATTCTTACCACCACCGATTATTCTATCAAATGGATTGAAGCCATACCTACTAGGCAAGCCTCTGATGCAGTGATCATTAAATTCCTAGAGAAAAATATTCTTTCAAGATTTGGATGCCTTAGGAAAATCATTATAGATAATGTTGCAACATTCAGATAAAAAAGGATGGTGGAATTTTGCAACAAATATCAAATAACTTTGGGACATTCTACAGCCTATTACTTTAATGGAAATGGACTGGTAGAATCTTCCAACAAAAGTCTGGTTAACATTATCAAAACATTGTTACAGGATAACAAGAAATCATCGCACAATAAGCTTGTAAATGCATTATGGGAAGACATACTTATAACTAGGAATCAAATTGGCATGTCTCCATACCAATTAGTTCATGGGATGGATGTTGTTTTTCCATATTTATTTGGATTTCCTATTTTGAAAATGCTACAAGAATTGGAGGTTGAACCAAATGATCTATAAAGAAGAATAAATCAAAAAAATCACTTGTATTAGTCAAGAGAGGAAGTTCACAACATAACTCAGTTGATCCAAGAAAATATTAGGAAGATATATGATAGAAGAACTAAGGCTGATGATGTTTAGATAGGGAACCATGTTTTGAAATGGGATTCCATAAGAGAAGAGAAAGGCAAGCATGGTAAGTTTGATAATTTGTGTATGGGACCTTACATAATCCATGCTTAGAGGGGAAATAATCCATTTTTCTCTAGAGGACATAGATGGAACACAACTACCTGGACGACCTGTCAATGGAAGGATGTAGAAACATTATGTTTCTTAGGAATAAAAGCATTTTTCATCACACTCATTGTAAATACAGTTTCCTTTGTACTGTTATGATTGGGGTAGCTTATGTCTGAAAGTTGAATCCTATGGAGAAGGCCCTAAGCTTTTAGTCAGTTTTCCACCATAACTACAGTAAAACATTGAAGACAGGGATTCAAGGCTACTAGTCTATTGTTCTTGACAACTCACAAGGAGAGTGCCATCCCCAACTGGAGACATTTTTAGGGTCCTATGATTCATAGGATCAAATGATGATTGGATGTTTTCTTTCAGCATTTCAAATTGTAAATAATATTGCATATTGCAAAATATTTCCAAAAAAAAGGTATATAAATGAAAATAAAAAATGAAAATAGGGTATATATAAAAATATGAAATAGAAAAAAGAAAAAGAAATGATAAAAGAACCCCACAGAAAGGAAAAAATGTGAAAGTGATGCCAGTTGAAGTGCCATTGATAGTACAATAACATTTGAAGAATAAATTCATGAAATTGTGTGCATCTTGTCTAATGTGCCACAATCATTTTTCTTTTTTGAAACATTCTATTTAATCATGTTCAAGAAATTTTAAATTTGTGTCAATTAGATTAGAAAGAATAAATTATCCAAATAGTGTAATCTTGGCTAAGATTAGATTAGGTAGAAGAGGTGAATAAATTAATCTAACTATGTAATCTGGATTAATGTAATTGTTAGATTAGTTTTGAATAGGTGTTTAGTCCTTTAAATGGAAAAATAAATGAGGATTTTCACTCCTAAATGCACCCTAATTACTTTTAATTAAGTCAGTTTAGGGGAAAATTGAACCTATTATGAAAAGGGTTAACACTTGGTGCTATTTTTCCAGAGTTTGGACCTTATGATAAAAATATATGTGCGATGAGATGTTTTGTTGTTGGCACTTAAACTATGCACTTTTCCCCACTCTTGATCGCCATCCACTTTCCATCAGACGTCTCTCATGCCTTTTCGCCCCCCCCCCCCCAAACCATGTTTCCCTTTATCGCTGAGGGGGGTGGGGGGTTCGAAAAGGAAGTTTCCCTATCAAGCCCCAGCACTACGTGTCCCTCCCTCATATTGTCGTACCCCTCCCTCACTTACCACAAACCACTCAGACCCCCCTCTAAAAACCACTCAGCCCTCACTCATTTTCCCACCAATGGTCCCGCGCCTCCTTCCACCTGTCCCTTGGCACCACATCAACCGACCGTTACACCTTTCCATTGCCACTTCCTCCCATTTCCATTTTCCCGTCATTGAGTAAATGCTCCTCCCAAACAACCATTTAGCCAAATGATCCTGTTCCATTGCGAACCTATAAATATTTTCTCTCGCCCTCAATCACACTCTTTCCATCACTCCATACTCTCACATTTCTATCATTTCAATCCCTATTTTCCCTCATTGCCCATCCATTGTTGACAGAATAATTGTTTGCAAGTTCTTTTTCCCGCGAAATCAACACTATCATCCTCTCTGATTCCACCCTATTATCACAATGGACCCAAAAACCGAAACTAATGCCAATGTGATAAACCCGGTGCTTTCTCCCTCTGTGGATTTATAACACATTCCCTTAGGCTATAGAAACTATAAAATTATCAAAACGTAGTGTGAATTCAACCTCTTTGAATTACATTCCTAGTTTCAAGACACCTATCTAGACTAATCAGATGAAATTGGGCTTTGGAAATCTAGAATACCCTTGTTCTTTTTTCCCCAATCCTATTATTTCCCTTAATTATTCTTGAACTACCATGCTTATTATCTCTCAAGAAAAAGAGCCATCTTCTCCCCTAATGGTGAAATCCTTTTCATTTTTACCCCTGAGAACATAAACTAGATGTTGCATATCCCACACAGTGAATCCCCGACTCCCTTTTCAATTAATTCTCTTAAATTTTTTTACCAAAATCTCACTTTTTCTCAGAGAGTTAGGATTTTTGAAGTCTTCTTGCTAGAAATTCTCAATTTCCGAAGAAAATCCCCCCCTTATCCCTCTTCTATTTCCCCCAAAGAACTAGATAGATCATCTTTTTCTTGTCTTTCTTACTTGGGTACTTCTCATATGGATGGGTGGATGAGCATATTTTAGGCTTTCTATCCACCCTTTCCACACAAGAAGGATTGTTAATCATCTTTGAATATGGTCACTTTATTTTATATGTAATGCATGAACAATCCCTTTAGTTTCTAACTAAATGAATGTTTAGATATTCTTCCATTCTTATGCATATGTTTATTTTCTTCCAAACAGACAAGTTTCCTTTTGTAGTTCATAAACTCAATCAAGAAGGAGAGCGTTAGTCCATAATATTTTGGACCTCAATTATCAGAAAACAATAAGAGGAGTACATGTTCACAGAATTTATAGATTGGTTCATATATCTAGCAACTTGTTTGGTGAGTGGGCAGAAGATTCCTTGGATCAATGAAGATATTCAAAAGGTGTTACATCTCAGTGAGCAGGTGAAGACAAGATATTGGTATTTATACCAAAACTGTACATAGATCACAATTTGTGCCTCTGAGATGCCACCCTATAAACTGCCCAAATATCCTCCTATGAGGATATTTTCCTTGGAATACATCAGGAAAATAATCCAATCAGATAACATTCATTTTTTGGAAGCCACAAAGAAGTCCCAATTTAGAATGAAAACACAGATAGGGCCATTTATGTGGAAAAGTAGAGCAGCAGGAGAGGAAGCAGACCTCCTTCTAAAACAAATGAATTCCCCCCCAGCTTCACATGGTCTTATGACCACTTTGGGGTAATTTATAAGGTGAGGTTGGAACAAAAGACAACCCCCTATGTAAATACCTAGAAACCAGAGATTGAAAAGTATATGAATCAACAGGATTGGGAAGAGAACACATTACAGGAGGCCTAAGAGTAGGTGTTGTCCAAACCCACTTCATAGACTCCTATCCCTAGAGAGAAAACTGATAAAAGACCAAGAGAGTAGGACTCACCTTCAGTTATAGAAGTCTAAGCCAAGGAATTCAATATCTACTCCAAGAAAACAAAGACAATCTCCAAGGTAGATTTCCCACCATTGGAGGAAACACAAGGTACTATTGTTCTCTTTGGCCTATATACTTTAAATTTTGGTAGTAGCACAACTGATTCTCCATAATCCTCAACCGCTAAAGAGAATCCATCTACAACACCTCATACACCAGAGTCATTTACATGACATAAGCACTTGGACATATTCCAAAGGTATAAAGAAATTAAATAGAGGAATGAAGCCCTCCATGATAACATATACTCTCAATTCAGGAAGTAGTCTTCCTCAATTCAAAATAGGCTAATTTTGGCCTATGAAACATAGAGAGGAAGAATGCATATGCCATTCTTGCAGGCCCAAGTACCTCAACCTAAATCAACAGTTGATTTCAAGAAGACTAGATTTGAGTTTGAGGCAAAGGATGTCCATCCTTTGGATCAGATGGACATGCATAGGAAAACAGGAGAGATGGTTTATTGAACATTCACACAGACTTCCCTTACTGCTTCTAAGCTACATCTATCTTTCAAAAATGTTCAATCACAACTCAAACTGGAGAAAATTTCCTCTCTAGCCAAAGACAACAGAATTAAATATTTGGAGGAAATGGTGATCAAGACAAGCCTTGATCCACATAATTCAAAGGCCATGGAAGATATTATTAAAAATAATAATGCTGACATAATATCCCTAAGGAAGAAATTGGAGTTGCCTACCAATAAAGATCCCTATGCAAAGGAATTAGGAGAAACATAGATATAAAAGAAGAAATGTTCAAGCTACTAGTGGAACAGAGTACACAGATTAAGGAAATGGAGGAAGAGATGGATAAGTTGATCAAAGAGAAAGAAAATAGTTCTCAACTTTCTATGGTTCCTCTTGATGCAGTGCCTATTGCATCAATAGTTCAAACAGACATTCCTACATCAGCTACAATAGCGGGAACATCCTCCTCTACATCACTTCTTTCTTCTTCAACTGTAGATGATTCAATAAAATTGGCTCAATCAATGGAAAACATGTCGATAAAAGAAGAAGAAATTAAAAAAATAAAAGAAGATATAAAATTCCTAGAGGAAAAAAATACTAGATATGAGAATTCTCTCCTGACAGAGATGTAGAAATCCCAGATGCTTTCCCAGAGATTGCAGCAGATAGAAAAGGAAACTACCATGGGTAATACCCTAGCCTAGGTTGAGGAGAACATTTGGAAAACGATAAATTAAGCCATGATAGAAATATGAACACCTATACAAATTATATTTGAGTAGAAGGAATTGATTGAGAGATCTAATGAAGTTGTTGAAGAAATCAAAGTTCAGATGGGGGATAAAACCAGTGAAGCTACAGAGCTCATCAAGTTCCTCAATTACAAAAACAAGAAATAACTAGAAGAAATGGAGATTGATGATAGTATTGAAACCATACTAGAGGTAAAAAAGGTGCTGACCAAGAGAAATTTGATCAAGAAACTAGAAGAAAAGTGTCAAGTTCTAGATATTGGTGTACAGAGGTTCTTCAACAAGCTGGAAGCCCTCTACAAAGAAGGACTTCCTAATTTATTAGTGATAAACGACAAGCTCATTACATGGTTAGATTATAGTAAGAAACTACTGACCAAGGCTAAAAAGGGTTCTAAATTTGCAGGAGTGAGAATCATCATGACAGGAAAAGAATTTTTAGAAGCATTGGCATATGATTTGGACATCCAGTATGAAATCAAGCATATCTTTATTTCCAAAACAATTTTTGCCAAATATACTGAAGTGGACGAGGTCTATAGGAAGTTACTCAAGACATTTATCCCTAATTAACTGCATTGGGATCAATTATGCGAGTTATTGGAGTAAGAACATAAATTTAGTATACATCTAAACATCAACATCACAACAAAATTCAAAGGCCTAGATATTCAGCAGTTCCACAAATCTAGTTCCAGCACTTCAGACTGTTTCAATTTTCCTAAATTATTGTAACAGTTAGATAGATTCAATTTAGGAATTCCTAAAATACATCCTAGCCAGTTTTCACATGATATTTTGTAAATAATTTATAAATACTTCTCTTTTTGAAGTATCAAAGGTTGATTTTTGCATTCCAGAATGTTATTGTACTTTTTCATTTGATGGGATGATCAGTAATAAGAAGGCAATTCTTCACAAGATTCATGTGTTGGACTATTTGGTTAAGTTCTTCTCTGACTGTCTGTGTTTACTTCTTTGTCTCCATACTTATGTTTTCCTAAAATCTAAATTATTTTACAGAAAGTTGATGAACATAATTTGTTGAAAGATACACTCTGATTCTGTATGTGGATAATTTAAATGTTTTCTTCTGATATCATTTTAAAGAATTCTTTACTGCTCTTTAACTTCAACTGAACTTATATCTTTTCTTCTATTCAATTTCATTTAAATCTAAAAGATATAGTTAGTTTAGCTACCTTTCCCTATGAAACTCCTTTGAAAATATAAAGTAGATCCCTATTAAGATGTAGACTCCATAGCCCAATGGAAATTTTAGGCACTTAATCAACCAAATAAATTTTAAAATCAAACTCCAAACTCTCATAAATAACTTAATATCTAAATACAACAAATTTAAATTCGATAGAGAAATGCCTCTATGAGTTTAGGAAGGATATATCCTAAGGTCCAAAGTCGTTTTCTGGTTACCTTTATGTTTTCTTTTGCAACGTTGGAAAATTACAGAATGCTAACACCTTGCGCAGAGACCATGCAAACTTATTCGACCAATTTCTTCATGGTTGGACCTTTAATTGCAAGGCCCATGGTTCTCTGTGTTTGTTTCAGAGCCTTTAACTTGCTCTGGATGGTCTCTGATAGTTGGCTTTCCTCATGGGCCCATGGTTGCGTCCTTCAGGAGATAATGGAGGCCTTCCGATTTAGCTCATCAATTTGGGTCTGGATGAACTTTCCTTCCTGAAGTCGGGTAAAAATTTGCACAGGTTCTAAGGTCCATGTTGTCACCCTAATCTCATCAAACTGCAGCTGCTTTTGATGGATGTTTGCTTTGATAATCTACAAGTGTGGATCCTCCTGCAAGAAGGTCCACATCTCGATTGTGTGCTCAAAGAATTGCTTATAGTCCTTGAATGGAGTGGCTAGAGTGGTCATATCTTCTTTAATAGCAGCCACACAATACTCTCTAAATTCTAGAGGAGTGGTTGGTTGTAGCTTAAGTTGAATCTCCCAAATATGCAATTGTATCTCAAACCGTACCTTTCCAATTTCTTCCTTGGATGCCTTCACTGCAACAACTAGTGAATTTTCTTTGTTGAGGCCACCTTTGCTATAATTTGGAGCTTAGTGAGATCGCTAGATACATGGGTAAAGGCTATCTATAACTATTGATTTCATTGTATCACCTCATTGAGGGCTTGTAAACCCTATGCTTTCTCTGCAAAAATCTGTTGATTGGAAGTTTTTACCTTGTTGATAATCAATAATGCTCATTTCTCCTAGATGTAGAGCTCATCTGACACTACTTGGTGCAGCTCATGCAAGGTCTCGATCAGTAGTGCTACAAGGTTGATACTTACATTTTTCCAGTACTGTGTGCACTCCTGGTCTTTGGTTGTCTCAAACTAGAGAGAGCCCCCTGGTAGTGGTACTTCTCAGAGATCACATGTAATTTCAATAGAACTAAACTTTGGCATGCTCACTTAATCCACACTTGCTTGTCTCATGCTTGCCTGGATCACCCATGTCTAGACCTACAATTCCTTCAGGCACTATTGTACTTTGTCCAATACCTGGTGGTACTAGTCCTCGATGTGTCCCCATATAGTTCCAATGGACAACATCACCTATCTCATCAAGGTTCCCCTCCATGAGGACCAATTGTGTCACACTCACAGACTTATCAAACTTCTGCTTCTTGTGAGGTCCCATGGAACTTTGCTTCTGCCTCCTCCTAACCCTGAAGAGGGACTCTAAGTCCTCTAATCTGAGATAAGGGTCTGCGCCCTCTTCTTCTTCATCTCCGGTTTCAACCTCTACATGAGTGTGCTCCATCCTAGGTTCCTCAATGTCAATGGTGACCTGCGATGTTGTTGCTTGCACATCTTTTTCCTTTGGCACTTCCTTCTCTTTTGTTGAAGCCTTTTCATTCTGTGTTTCCTTTCATTTTGTAGAAGCCTTCTGTGCTTCTCTGTCTTTCATAGAAGCTTTATGTGCTTCTTTCTCTTTAACTTTCTGGGTTGTTGTTACAGTTGTTGCTTTCCGCATTTCCCCCTCTGTGGCCTTACTTGTTCCTATAGATTCGCCAAATGGGGTGAGCCACTCGCTCTACCAATTTCTGATGACCCCCATAATGTCATCCTCTATGACTAAATATGGCAACTTATGCCATGTGCTTGCCACATCTTTCTTCACGCATATGGACAGATTGTGAAAATCTTCCTTGAAATCTGAAATATTTGTGTACTACACATGTAAAGTGTGTGACAACCGTGGCCGTTGGTTGATCATCATCTGCAACTCAAACTCAAACAATACCCAGAACACCTTAATTTCGATGATGTGATCAGGATCCTTTGTCGCCCAAAATGAGGCGAATTTCATAGCCTCGCACTAGTATGGATCTTGTGTTGGGAACTAGCTATCCTCAGGAATCCTCCATGCTACTAGTGGAATCAATAGAAGTAATCATGCATAGTAGAATTCCTTTCGATGATCCTACAATTCATGGAAATCCTCCAGGAACTTGTGACAGAGGTACTTTGCCCAATTGTATCAGACACCTCTGTTGCACTATGCAACTAAAGATACTCCTATTGTTGGTACTTTATCGGCGCGACACTTTCACATTATTTTTCCTACCAAAATATAGGTAGGAAACTACAAAGCTCCATATGATATGGAGCTAATGGTGTAGCCGCATGACTTCTGCATCAACCTAAAGTCTCTCTTCTTCTGATCCGTGAGCTTCTTCTCCTGCGACTTCCCCACAAAAGCATCTGCGAGGTTCAAACCCTCATAAGGTAACAAGGTGATTATATGGACTAGCATATCATCAATTGGAATGGGCCCTCCCAGCTAGAGGCACCCATCATGAAACAATGCCAACAATTAACGCACACAGATAGTATTAATTATGTTGCGGCTAAAGTGTGGGATCCGCAACATTTTGAGCAATCTCGCATGCTCAATTTCGGCCACCCACTTCATTGGCTCAAGACTTCTGACACCCGACTTCTTGTAGTAGACCAGTTTCAAATACTTTTTGGCTTCCAACTACGGAAACTTCAAATGATCGCCCAGATCCTAGTCCTCCATCTTCAAAAATGGTACCTGGGCCAACAAGTCATCCTCTACAGGTACTTCCTCCAGTAGCAATGGTGTGAATACTTTGTACTTCAGTGAGTCAGGGTCCTTAGTGATTGTTGGCTTGAGGGGGCCTAACCCAGGTTCAACATTAGTTAGCCAAACAAATCCATACACTACCGGTCCTTTCAGCCTTAGCCTGTGGAGCGTGGACTGAAGTCTCACCCGGAGTAGTATGGGGGGATGCTAGAACTAATTTTTTGCACCCTGAGATGGTAGTGATGTCGGTTTATTCCTTCTATTCCTACCTTCGTGCAGGTCACTCAGTTCTAGGGCTTTCCAGAATAGCCTTATATTCTACCCTTTAGTATCTCCGCGAAAGGATATGATTGACCTTCACCCAGCCCTAACCTGTGGCTTAGGTACTTTCACGCTGCTAGGGCAGTGTACCATGTAGATTCCCCAAACTAGTCTAAGTGTCTTACTTATCTTATTACACAATTAGAGTTAGCACCGCGTAAACAGTTGTTCTTATTTGTGTTCACTTAACCAACGTAATTACATATATTCGCACATCATATAACCATTATAAATGAAATTCATACATACATGTCAAGATGCAGTAACCGGAAACAAGACACAAAATTGTATAATACTTCTCTTTATTGATATTTTCAAGTAATTACAAACTCTATCCACCCTGTGCACACAACTGTAGGGGTCTATGCACTCAGTTGCGGACTTCCACCCTAGGCCTCTATGCACTCAGCTGCAGAGCCTCTACCTATGCTACAACCCGAAACTTAGGCTTCTTACTTCAGAGCTATGACTCTCTAAGACTTATCTAAACTATTCAAGGCTACTTAGAGCTTACTTAGTTAGATATTTTTATACAATCCCATGGTCCATGGTCCATGGGTAGATCTTTTACAGCTGGATTTACTTTACAAAACTAAGGGTCAACAACCCTTTATGACTTATGACACCTTCGTGCTCCGTGACCACAAAATGTGGAGACTTTACTATTTTATTACAAAATTCAACTCAAACATGGGCTTTTAGCCCCAAAGCTGTCCTTCGGGGATATCATTCCCAACAGGCCCCCAAGATAAATATTGTGACTCACCCTTGAGTCACTCGGCAGGTGCAGAGATCTTCGCACGAAGAGCTTCCATTTCGATTCAGATGACCGCAACCTCAGTTGTGCACTATGCAGCCGCTTGCTTTGCATCTTCGACCATATACTCAGTCACTGCTCCTGTATTGTAGGCCTAAAGCTTTTGTTGCGTCGCTTGTAGGGTCGTAAGCTTACCTTCAATAGATCTTATCACCGTGTAAACCTCATCCATCCAGGGCTTTAATCTCGCCTTCAACACAGCTTCCTTGTGCAGTGCGGCATCCACCTGTTCCTTCAGCTGCTTGGCCTCCTGCAGCTTGGCTAGTCTTTGTGTCAGCCCGATTGTTCGTGTTGTGCCCTTAACCTCATCATAGCACTGTTGTATCTTGTGTGCTTTTGTTTCTACTCACTGAACATTAGGGTCATCCTGCAAGCTTGTCAGGACCTCAAAGGACTGCTCAAAAAGTTGCGTGTAGTTTGCTACTGCACTATCCACCACTGCTACTACTTCCGTTACAGTGGTCACTCATTTTTCCTTCACTTATGGTAGAGTTGAAGGTTGGACCTTCAACTACAACTATGTGATTTGTAGGTTCAACTCCAACTGAACCCTCGCCATCTCAGTACAAGTGTCACGCACCCCTGTGGCTAGCTTGTGGATGCATGCCTTGACTGGCTCCTCCTCCAGAATGACCAACTTTGGGACCATTTGGCATGCCTCCTTGATTACCTATATAATACGCTTTCTTTGATTGGTCACCTCGATCTTAGTGGCAATGGAAGAATCTCGCAGTAGTGCCATCTGGTCATTGTTGATCCATTATTCACTGATTACCTAGAGGGTGTGGTGCTCATGGGCCCTCAATTCTAAAATTACTCCATCCTACAAGAGGTGGAGTGCTTCACGTAAGAGCACTTCCAGGTTCAACCATACTCACTTTAGGGCGCTGAAAATGGGCCTGTCATCTTCATTCTCTATGCTTAGTGCTCCATTAGGCAGCACTATTGCACTTGAGATCCTCATGTGCAACATATCGATAACCTCTGAAGTGTCAATAGCAAGGCTAGTAGACACCGTGCACGCCTGCGACGTGTGAGTCTACAACTCCTATAACCCTGTCTGGATGGCCACCAAGATGATCTATTGTTGCTATTCAAACTGTTGCAGGGCCTCCCTGGTGACATCCCTCACTGTGTCACCGATATCATGAAAATCACTCTTTGTCAGCGTGATAGGGTCCAGTGATGTCTTGGTGGCTTTTGATATCTTCCTTGGCCTCCTTTATCTAGCTCCCTTGGGTGCTTGATGCGGGAAAATGTCTCCTAAGGGTTCACGCCATGCTTCTCATCTGTCTCCTCCTTGGTCTCAGGTGAAAGCGATCTTGCACCTTTATCAAAACCTCGCTCTGTCCCACCTGTCTACTTCCCTATCTACTGCGCGGCCTCGTGCTCTGCCTAGGCCTTATCAAAGGCCTTATTTTTCCTCTTTTTGGCCAGCTGTGTCATTTTAAGCTTGGCTTCCTCCTTCTTTTTCTTCGCAACGGACTTGCTTCCTTCCACCACCAAGTCTATCGTAGAGCGCCACTCTTCCAGCCATTAATCAAGCACCGCATCAAAGGCATCATCTATTTCCAGGTAAGGAAAGTCATACCATTTATGTGCAAGGTCCTTCTACATCCTGATAGATACATGATGAAAGTGTGCTTTGAATTCGACATAGCCCTATAGGTTGGCGTACACCATAGGCAACAATCACGATTTGCGATTGATGTCCATGCAGATGTTCATCTCCATCAAGATCCAGAAGATCTTGTTGTCCTTGACTCACTGCGTGTCCATGGTCACCCATAGCGAAGCGTACTTAGCTGCTTTTGGGAGGTCTGGCATGACCGAAGGGAACTAGCTATCCTCTGGCAGCTCCCATGCTAGCAGCACAATTAACAGTAAGAGCCACGTGTAGTGGAACGTCTTGCTAAGCTCCTGTGCTTCACAGTAGTTCACCAGGAACTCGTCACGAAGGTAGTCCGACCAGTTGAACTGAACTCCTTCGGTGTACTGGGCTGCTAGCACAACAACAGGTGCGAGAACCTCATCGGTGCAACACTTCCTCATCACCTTCTATGCTAAGATCTGTGTGGCTACCTTCACAGCAAGGTCACAAATGTAGGATATAACATATCCGTGCGACTTCTTCACCATTTTAAACTTTTCCTTCAAGACTCTGCGAGAGCCTAATCACCACCTTTTCCACCAAATATCATGGCCGGATTCTCTCTTGTGTAAGGCAATCACGTTATCCTATGAATCAGTTTATCTGTGATGGGTATTGACTCCTCTATCCACAGACACCCATCATGCATCAAGAATAGTAGCTGTTTCATGACCACTACTATCACCAGGGTGTAGTTATAGTGCGGCACCCAAAGCAATTTAAGCAACCATGCCTTGTCTACTCCTCGGAGCCACCTCCGTGGCTCCAATGCGGTCATTCTAGTGTTTGTATCAATGATGTGGCGCATCAGCTCCTCAGTCACCAAGTGTGGGAACTTCTCATGATCAACCAAGTCCCAGTCCTCAATTTTTAGCAGTGGCACCCACACCAAGCACGGTTTGTCGAATAAAATATCATCCAGTTGCAGAGGGGTTTGCAAGGAGCTCTTGCTTTCGTCGATGTCTTTTGGCACCTTGGTCTTAGGCTTATGCGAAGGGACATACTTAGGAAACCGAGTAACAGGATCCACACCCTGGGATTCAACCTCCTCTTCTTCGACTCCCACATCCTCATCATCCATCAGCATGTCTTTAATTTATTCCTCCTCCGACTCCAAATTTATGGCCTTTCCTTTCTCCTATGTGGTGGGTTTTGGTGGGTTTCGCCTTGGCGATGTGTGCATAAGTATGGCAGGTTGCTTGCCCTTTTTTTCCTTGGCAGTCTCTTTGGTTAGGGTCGGCTTTGGTCTCAGCATCCTCGACAATTTAGGGACTTCTGCTAATACCTTGACCACTTTTGGAGTAGCTACTTCTACCTCTATCTCCATTTCTGGCACCGAATCCTCCACTACTTCTTTGGATTTATAGTTTCTGTGAGTTCCTACATAACGCTTTCCAACAGTGCTCACAACATCTCTAGTAGGTTTGTAAATGCTAGAGTCTCTTTCAAAGCCTCGAATAATTCTCGGTTCATGAGTTCTTGAAAGCTCAACAACTCAATTCTCAAAATTCCAAGTGTTTTTCATTGGACAACCACCTGTAATTTATAAGGCATTTTGAATTCAAATCCATCCGTTCCCACCAAATTTGGTTCATTAATGTGAGATTGGCAATAGATTTTCAAGGATCTGAGCCGTAAATTTCGTCTTAAGTGGGCCTCCTGCTCTATTTGGCTGCATTTCTACCATCAAATCATGAACATTGACTTTAACGGTCACTTTGCGGCTGACCTGCATGATTTCTCCCTGGGTAGCACAACCCCCTTCGTGTTGCCATGAACCCTGTGATACCTCCTTTCTTCTCACAATCCTCCAATTGCATAGCTCCCCAACCCAGGTAGTGTATTTTATACTCTCGTTCCTCCTTTCAGTTGCCTAGAGCACTAAGATTGTGCTTCCTTCATCTAGTCACATGGCCAAACCACCGGTGTATGACTTCAGTCGACTGCCATTCACCTTTCTTTGGAAGGGATCTCCATTCAACTTGACCAGCTGTATCACTCCTCTATCGGTAATCTCCATAATGACATAGGTCCCTAACCAGTGCATTCTGAACTTCCCTGGAAATTTATCAAACTTGCTGTCATATAACAAAACCAGGTCATTTACCTTAAAGTTTCACAACTTAATATGCGGACCATGCCATGCTTTTTCGCGTTGCTTTTGGACCTATTGGTGAAACAAAACTAGAAATATTTCTTCCTCAAGCCTATCCAGTTGCCCGAGCCTTTTCTCCAGGGCTCTACGATCTGTCATACCTGTGAGCACTGCTATGCACAGGCTAGGCACAATATACTCCATAGGCATTACTGCTTCAACACTATAGACAAGCCTAAAGGGATTTTGTCCAGTCAACTTCTTGCATTTCATCCTATAATCCCATAATACTGCAGGTATGCGTAGGTCCCAATCACTTCGTTGAGCATTGAAAACCTTGGTCATTGTGTTCTCTAGCACTTTATTCAATGCTTCCACCATCCCATTAGCCTGTGGATGATAAGGAGTACTCTTTTGGTGATATACCTGAAATTCCTCTATTAGCACGTTGTTGGGAGTGAGATCCCCCAAGGGCAGTTTCGGGGCTAAAAGCCCATGTTTAAGTCAATTTTTGTAATATTATTTTGAACACTCCACATTTTATGGTCATGGAGCGCAAAGGTGTTATGTGTCATAAAGGGTAGTTCGCCCTTAGTTTTGTAAAGTAAAGTCAGTTGTAAGAGATGTACACATGGTCCGCGAATGATAGAATTGTATAAAAAGAGCTAAGCTCTATGTATTTGGAAAAAGGGGGAGCAAAAAAGAGAGTCATAGATTTAGAGCAAGAAATCTAATTCTTTGGTTATAGTGTAGGTACAGGCTTTGCAACTGAGTATGCATAGGCCTAGAGTAGAAGTCTACAACTGAGTGCATCGACCCCTACAGTTGTGTGTGCAGGATGAACAGAGTCTGTAACACTTGGAAGATATTAATAAAAGAAGTTATTCTACAATTTATGTGTATCTGTTCTGTTGATGGGTTTGGATATTTTGTGTATGAATTTCCTTTATTATGCTTGTATGATGCATGAATGAACACAGTTACATTGAATAATCAAATGCAATTATGAATATCTGATTACGTGGTGATAAATTTAAGTATTTGGAAAAATAAGAAAATCACTTAGGTTAATTAAGGAATCTGCATGGTGCTATCTAACAATGCGAAAGTACCTCTGCCCCAGGTTAGGGTTGCATGAACGTCAGTCATATACTTTCACGAAGGTATTTAAAGTCAAAATAGAGGGTTTTTCTTACAAGCCCTAGAGCAAGATCACTTGTGTGAAGGTAGGGATAGAAGAGATCAAACGACATAAAAACCATATCAGGGTGTGGAAACTTGGTTCCAACATCCCCCCATACTACTTTAGGTGAGACTTCGATCCGCGCTCCACAGGATGATGCCGAAAGGGCTAGTAGTGTAGGGATTTTTTTGGCTAATTAATGCTGAACCTGGGTTAGGCCCCCTCAAGTCAACAAATGGTTCCATTACCGGGACCGGAATCTGCATAAGAGATGTGTGATGTCATATCACTGGAATCCAAATAAGAAGGAGATTCGATACTAGTCGGATAGAAAGATCCATGAATTCGTGGAAGAGGAGAACAAAAACCCGCAAGTGATAAAGGAACAATGGTTGGACCGACACCTATATACAAACATCCACGAGTTTCTTTTTTACTCTTTTGATATCTAACTATATGAGTGGATCGCAAAGCTAATAGATGCCAAGGAAGGTGGAAACTTGATGGTCCTATTTTGTGGACCCTAGAGCTAGTGTGAAGGTTGGAAGCATCGGAGGATAAGTTCCCCCGCGTTGTCAATCATTGGCTCAATCGCATCATAGGAGGATTTGTGACTGAATTCGTGGTCAACACCTCAGTTAGCTATAGTGAGGCGGAGTGATGTTTTTTCAAAGGACCATGAGGTAAGTACGTAAATATTTGAATACTTGGATTAAAATGTTGTTTTGTGAAAAACAGGTTATGAAGTGACCCTGATGTTCAGGACTATGCGAAGCGGAAAAACTTACAGGAATGAAGGAAAAAAAGGGTCTGGAGTATAGCCCCTTGATTTTGCCTCCATGAAGTGATGAAGAAGCGATAGCGAAGGTTTGTTTGTGAAGTGATATTTATTTAATAAAACAAGTATTCCCGCGAATACCACCTCCGAATTCACCACCATCGCCTCCAACTTCACCCATACCACCTCCACCTCCATCGCGGTTTAGTATGGAAAATACGGTGAAGTTGCATTTGTTCAAAGGCTTCGGAAATGAGGATCTGAACCAATTCCAGTTTGTTTTGATGGCTAATGGGAAGCTCGAAGTGTTACAGATGATCAATAAAGAAGGTGACACTGGTTAGTGCTCTGCAAGATCTCGCGCTAACCTGGTATATTAAGTAGTCTAACGATAACCTAAATGTTGGAGTACCAAACATCTAGGCAACACTAAATAGGGAATTTAGTATGCCTAAATCTAAGGTGCAGTCAATTGTGGGATTCAAAGAGATCACAATGCAACCCGGCTAGATGCCTTGGGAACTAGATCAGAGGCTGAAATGTATAATCCACGAAGCCAACATGAATTTGATAGATGGACAACATCACAAGTGGTTTGTGGCGTCGCTACTACCGCACTTAAGGAGTGCACTGTCACAGCAGAAGATAAAAACTCAGGAAGAGGCCTTGGAGATTTCCATGAGACTACATGAGACTACGATGCAAGATCCTAATCTAGGGGTTCAATAGATCCATGCGCAATTGAAGAATATGTGCCTTGAGATGCAAAGTCTAGAGTAGGACAGGACTGTTCGACCAGAGGTACGCGAGGAGGTATGGTGCTTGAAATGCAAGAGTCAGGGTCACGACGAAGACCATTGCCTGGTCTTTGCAAATTACATTGCAGAAGGAAGACCGATGCATTTAAGGCCAAAAGCTTAAGCAGGACCTAGTGTAGGGCCTTCATTATGGTGCGTTATCTGTCAAGTAGCCAAAAAATATGCCACGAATAACTATCACTTTCTACAGAAGTATGTACAAGCACTGCAACCGTTGTTTTGCAAATTTTGTAGGTCAGTAGGATGTGATGAGCATACTTGTAGGAGCTATGAATTGATGATGGATAGAACTCCTACCTATAGGGTTCAGGCCAAAACATGATCCTTTGACCAGAATGCATGGAAGGCACAGACATGATTTCAGGGGCGTGGATGAGGCCGATGTGGAGGAGGACTTGGTAGAGGTTGAGGATAGTTAATTTTCTACAATTACGAAGGAACAAGGCACTATGCCCATGATTGCACTAATCCAACACATCTGTCATGCATGTATTTCACACTATTTGATCATGAAACATAAGACTATCCTATGGTCATAGCTAGGATACTTGAAAAAGGGGCGCTACCACCTCCATTGACTCAGAACCTATAGATGATGAGGTCTGAGACACGTGAGGAAGATCCAAACGTAAATATAGTGCTCAGGAGTGGAATTGTGACAGGAGATGAAAAAGGGAAACAGCCAGAAGATAGTACATGGGTTTGAAAAGCCCTAGTAAAATAGGCTGAGTTTGATTTGGAGTGTTCTCATGAAGCCTTCATGGAAGCTAAGCAGAGCTTCACTGAGGTCTCCACCTTAGGAAGCAAGGATAAGCCTGAGCCAGAGATGGAGCCCTCTATGCTCACAAATTTCCTGGAAACCTGCATCAAGTTATTGCTCAACATCAAAGCTGTGAAATGGTTATAAGAACTCATCAATAGATGCGTTGGAACCGCGCCAGGTGAGCCGCATGTAGTATGAAAGATTGGCAAACATAAAGCAAGGATAGGATGCGAGATGAGACTGATCGCACATATAGGAGAGTATGAAATGGATCAAGTCATTTTGGACCTAGGATCAAATGTGAATGTCCTATCAAAGAAGATTTGGGAGAGAATGGGGAGATTTTCTCTACAATGGTCTCTGATTTAGCTAAGGATGGTGAATCAATAGAAAATCATCCCGATGGGGCAGCTATAGGGGTGACCATGGATATTGAGGGAGCAAATGTGCTCACAAATTTTGAATTAATAAAGATAGTGGATGACAACAATCCCTACCCTTCGCTCTTGGGAATTGATTAGGCTACTGATATGAATGGAGTAATCAATTGGAATAATTGAAAGATGATCTTTGAGAAGAAATTGTTATGCGTAATAGTACCCCTCGATCCTATTGAAGGATCGCACTATACTTAAGCTATTCATGATTATGAGAGTGATGATGAGCTGGACTGTATCTATAAGATAATAACATGAGACCAAGACTGGGTGAATCCCACCACGGATGGATAGATTACATGGCATCGTGAGAGTTCTTACACTTCAGACTCTGATGAAGAAATAGAACGTTGGCAAAATTGGTTACATGAAGTAACTGCACTGAATTGCAACATGATGATCCAGTTGTTGCACTACGTGTCGCCAGAGGTAAAAAATCTTCCTATTTATGATGATTTGAATGAGGTAGATATCTTTTTGGATTCATTTGAAAGGGAGGTACTAGAAAATCAACGCTTCCAGGCCTTGGACTGGGCACTACACGCTACGCCAGCAAGATGGTGGGGTACGCACAAGGGAAGCTTTGATGATTAGCACGAATGTAGGAGGATGATGAGAACATGATTTGGGAAGCCTAAGATGTGATTGACAAACACGTATGATGGGCAGAATGATTTGCCTACACATCTAGCCAAATGGACATAGGCTTATGGAGAAAAGCCCCAACTTGAGTGGGTGCACCTGTTCTATCATACCTTGGATTTTATCGCAATGAATTGGTATATAGAAATAGAGCTCCACCATGGGACAGGTGAGTGGGATATCCTACATGAAGGATTCATTATGAAATTCAGTTTTGAGGATGGGTTTGACAATATTGATGAAGTGCTACAAGAGGTGAAAGCAGCTATCTTTAGGATACCGCAAGATCCTTTAGACCTGATTTAGCATGAATGGGCTACTCAGCTGAGTCACGTGCTTGAATATTATAATGTAACTGCTAAAGTAGAGGACGAGGATCCATGGAAGATTAACATTCCAGAAACAGAAGGCCACCGTGAGGTTCAAGGACCATAGATTGAGAACCCTGAAATAACCGCACCGATGAAAACGAAACAAGTGAACATTGGTACGGAGGCAGAACCCAAATTCACGAAGATTTGAGACTATTGGGATGACGTGACGGTTGATAATGTCTTTGAATTTCTCTGCAAATACCAAGACTTAGTCCCCACCAAGTTTATGGATCTGAAAGGAATAATCGAGGACCTAGGAATGATGAAGATCACGTTAAAGCCTGATGCAAAGCCAATTAAGTAAAGGTCTTACCATCTCAATCTGAAATATTAGGAGAAGGTCTTCTTAGAGCTAGAAAAGATGCTAATAGTAGGCATCATTGAGCTTGTGGAAGAATCTGATTGGGTAAGCCCAATGGTTGTGCAAGAGAAGAAGTAGAAGGATGAGATAAGGATATGTGTGGATCTCAGAAAATTGAATGACGCTTGTGTGCATGATCCTTTCCTGATTTCATTCACGAATGGATTGTTGGACAATGTATGCAACCAGGAAGCATACTCCTTCACTGATGGGTTCTCTGGGTACCACCAAATCAAAATCACGGTGGAGGATAGGAGGAAGACAACCTTCGTGACTGAGTGGGGTTGTTTTCATTACATTGTAATGTCATTTGGATTGAAGAATGCACCTACAATCTTTTAGCACATGGTTGTTGCAGCATTCAAGGAATTTATTCATAAGTTCCTGGAGGTATATTTTGATGACTGGACTATATTTGGGTTGGTTAAGTTCCATTTAGAAAGCTTGTGCTTGATGCTGGATACCTGTCAAAGACACCAGATTGTGCTCAATCTCAAGAAATGTCTATTTTGCATTCCCTTTGGGAACCTATTGGGGCATTTGGTTTGTAGCCAATGGCTGATGGTAGACCCCATGAAGATCACGGTGATACTGAAATTGGAAGCGTCTGGAGTGTGAAACAACTGCGTGATACTCTAGGACATACAAGATATTACAGAAATTTTATCAAAAGTTATGCCCAGATCACCACACCTATGGAAAAATTGTTAAATAAGGATGTCCTGTTCTGTTGGAATGATGACTGTAAGAAAAGCTTGGATATATTGAAAGAAAATATGGTTACTGCACTGATTCTAGTCTTCACGGACTGGAAGAAAATGTTTCATGTACATGTCGACGCATCATGTATAGCTCTAGGGGTAGTATTAACATAGGCTGGTGGAGAAGGCTTGGACCATCCTATCATGTTCGCAAGCTGTAGATTGTCCAAAGCAGAGAAGAACTATTATACCACTGACTGCGAGGGGCTAACTATGGTGTATGTTAGCATTTTGACATAAGTTTGGAACAGGTTTGGTTCTTTCACACAAGTGTTGTCCTTGATGGCAACTCACTCAAATGGTAGATCACAGTTGAGGCTCTCAGAATGAAAGAAAATGAGGTATACGAAGGTTCCTCGTAACAAAGTCACATCAGAGACCAAGGAAAATAGACCCTTTATAGATTGATTAAGTGGTTCTCCAAAATGACCCCATAACTTCGGGAGAAGGGGTGCTCTCCCTCCTATCTTTGGGTTGGGAAAGTGGCACATACCAGGGGGTAGCGACTGTTTATTAAAAACACCCACCAATATGAATAGGAGGATAACCAAGTTTTGAAGTTGCCAACAATGGATTCTCCTCTTGAATGAGAGATTAATTAGGAAATGAGACTTATTCTCCTTCTTGAGCAAAGCACTGATCCTCCTCCTCACATTTCTACACACAGGTGCATCGATCAGAAGGCACGTATACGTATGCACGCACTTTCATGCAAAGAAAAGCGCGTACATGTGGGAAAACTAATGGTTGGTCCATGGTATTTAATCTGACATATTTGAACCTATGGTTTTGGTCCTTGGTATTTCATTTAAGTATTGAACCCAAGTATTGGGTCCCTAGTATTAGTTCTCAATAGTTTTGGACCACGGTTTGAGTAAGGCCTAAGACTATAAAAAGTGAAGGAGATCATTTGGCAAGGGGATGGACTTATGTGTTGAATATCTTATGAGGGGAAAGATCTAGAATACTGGTGATTGGTTGGTGAGTCACAGCTGGATCTGAACCAAGGAGGAACCTGAGCATTACACGATGGTTAAGATCTATTGATGGGTCAAGATCTCAAGGCTTGAATAGTAGTATCATTGTGTGATTTTGATCTATTATATTTGGCGCATGATTAGATCTATAAATTTGATAATCTGGGTATAACTGACGTTTGATCAAGTAAAAGGAAAAATTATCTTTTATAGATCTATACGTAGGTTCGGCATGGCAGAGGCACATATACACGCAGGTTAAGCAAGTGAAGATTGCGTATACGCTGGTTGGCTTTGGCATATCTAAGTATGTATGCAGTTTTATATTGGTGAAGTAGCGTACATCTCTTGAAATATGTTTTAGTTGCTTCTATTTATTGTTGCAGTGTTCTGGGTTTAGAATTGGTGTTTGGTTACTGGTACTACTTTTTGGTTACAAAATTCTGAGAAGTTATTGGTTGATTCAGTATTAGTACAAAGGAGATTGGTTGTTGTAGATCTACTTGATGCTTGATTGATATTCATGGATCCAGTCTGAAAATTTATGAAACATGGTCCCTGGAAGAAAAGAGAAAGCTGGAGCCTTCTGTAGGTCAGCACCTACGTACTAGTACCTCAGCTAGTACAAGAGCTAAGGGGGTTGTAGCTCCCTTCCAGGAGAAGCTGGAGAACGAGAGAAGGTTGTAGCCTTTTGCAGGTAAAAGCCTGCGTGCTGGTATAAGACTAAACCAGTACAGAATCATTGTAAAAAGAAGTTTCTAATTGAAAGAAGAAAGAGACATATTGCAGCAGGTGGTTTTCACCCACATTAGGTTTCCACCTTATATCTTGTGTTCTTTTGTGTGACTGTCTGCTCTACTTTTCTGTTCCTGCTTATTGTTATATGGTTCTGACACACAGATTAATGATCAACATCTGAAGAATAAATTAAATTAGAAGTTTGGAAGTTATACGTGAGTTTCATTATACAGAGTTGCGTATACATGATGTTTTCGTTAACTGAAGTAGCATATACAAATCTTTGTATAAATTGAAAAAGAACTTGACTTAATAATACTGATTCACCCCCCCTCTCAGTATTATTTTCAACAATTGGTATCAGAGCAAGTCCTTCAGAAGAAGCTTGATCAATTGAAGATCTATCATCATGAGAAACTACGAAAAAGAAGCATCAATCAAGCCACCAATTTTTGATGGGAGCAACTTCGTCTATTGGAAGGTAAGAATCATTTCCTATCTTCAATCTCTCGGTACAGAAGTTTGGGATATTGTGGAAACAAGATACAGATTTCCTTCAGCAACTCCTACAGATACGGCCGGTAAGAAGCAGTATGAAACAAATGAAAAGGCTGTCAATACCCTGTTAGGGAGTCTATCTCAATCAGAATTTGTCAAGGTTATGCAGCTCAAAATTGCAAAAGAAATATGGGACAAGATCGTTCTGAGCTATGAAGGAGATGATCAGGTAAAACGAGCAAAACTTCAAACTCTCAGAATTCAGTATGAAAATCTCAGAATGTACAATGATGAAAGCGTGGCTAACTATTTCCTTCGTATAGATGAGATTGTTAATTGTATGAAATGCTTGGGTGAAGAAATAAAAGAAGTTGTTTTGGTTGAAAAGGTTCTAAGATCTTTGTTTCCTAAGTTTGATTCAAAAGTTTCTGCCATAGAAGAAAAGTAGAATCTACCGAGCCTTACCATGTCACAGTTGCACAAAATCCTAACTGCTTACGAAATGAGAAAAGGTGGACCATCAGACAGGAGAGATGCTGCATTCAAAGCCTCAGGAAAAGGAGATTACAATGAGTCAGAAGAAGAGGAAGAATGTAATTTTGTTAAGAACCTTCAACGGGGAACTGGAAGATTCAGGG
Source organism: Pinus tabuliformis (assembly GCA_031772625.1). Lineage (NCBI taxonomy): Eukaryota > Viridiplantae > Streptophyta > Pinopsida > Pinales > Pinaceae > Pinus > Pinus tabuliformis. The sequence goes on from CM062804.1 coordinate 661,843,820, forward strand.
GTAAGCTGCCTTTCAAATTCTTTGCTTGTGGGAGAGTCGGTCATTATGCTGCCAAATGTCCTCATAAAGATAAGCTTGACAAAGGTAAGGAACTAGTTAGATGGAATAGGAAACAGAATGTAAGTAAGAAGAGCTATTACACACATGAAGATAGTGATGGACTTTCAAATAGCGATGAAGATAAACAAGGAAATGATTATAGACTTCTGATGGATTTTGAAGATGATGATTTCTTGGATGTTATTGATGAAGAAAGTCTTTATGAAGAAATTTCTAAACTCAAAATTTTCTTAGAGGAGAAAAATATGATTATACATACTCTGACATCTCAACTAGCTGAAATGGAGAAGCACAATGAAACGTTAGAATGTGAAATTGTGGGACTTAGAAAGGACATCGAGAAAATGAAAGCTCTTAATCTTAGATTTGCTAAAGGATTTGAAACTTTAGATGAGATTATCAAAGTTCAGCGTTCTCCTCTAATCAAGACAGGTCTTGGGTATACCAAAGAAACATCTCAAGCACAGAAGCCATCTACCTCCAAAAGTTATCTTGAAGCTGCAAGGAAAAGTGAGAAGTTTGATAATCGACAACAAAGGCCCAATGGAGATCATCAGGTAAATCAGGGACAATTTACCTCAAGAACGAACAAAGACTACCAGGTAAATTGGGGGCAATATCTTTCAAGGATGAACAGAAGCTACAACCAACCACAAGTAAATGATTCTCAATTTGCCTCAAGAATGGATGTCAATAGAAACTACAATCATTTGGTTGATATATTTGATAATCGCAGGAGTTTCTTCAATGTCCAATGTTTCTCTTGCCATAACTTTGGTCACAAAGCAGCTCAATGTGTTGCCTACAAGACAATCATGACTAGAGAAGCTCAAAAACAAAGGAGTATGACTGGGATCATGAAAAGGACCTACAATAACTTTTCTACTCTTGAAAATGAAATATAATGTTCTATTTGTAACAACTTCGGTCATGAAGATTCTGAATGCAGGAGTAGGTTTCGACAAATAACTCAGAAGGAGCAAGCTTCATTAAGTCCCAAAACATGGAGAAAGAAATAACCACTACCAGAAAGATGTGGGATAGCCTTATATGCAGAAGGACAGGAGAATCAGTGGTACATCAACTATGGATGCTCAAAACATATGACAGGTGATAAAGATAAACTTCAGCCATATAGTGCCTTAGAAAAGGAAAAGAAGGTCTCATTTGGAAATGACACTCCTGCACTCATAAAAGGTAAAGGTTCTGTTATTTTGAAATAAAAGGTCAAGTCTGGAAATGTTATGTATGTTGATGGCTTAAAGCATAATTTATTAAGTGTCAGTCAAATGTGTGATCAAGGAAATGAAGTAATATTTCGATCAAATGGATGCATTGTGCGTGAGCTTGATACAGGAGAAACAGTGATCAAAGGCATAAGAACTCCAAATAATTTATATATACTCAAGGGAGGACAACAACAATGTTATCTAAACAAGAATGATGAAAACTGGCTATGGCATAGAAGATTGAGGAATCTAAGCTTCTCACAGATAAGGAAAGCATGCAAATATCAGGCGGTTCGTGATCTACCTGGCATCAGAATTCCAGATCTAGTGGTTGATGAAGAAGGAAACACTCCTAGGCAAGTAAAATCTGAAGATTTCAAGATGATTAGGACTATACATCAACATCAAATCAGATTCATGATGAAGAAGAAACCCATGACGCACCAGAAAAACAGATAGGATAGAAGAAAAGACTCCATCCAGTTATGTTCAGAAGAATCATCTAGAATCTCAAATTTTGGGGCAGAAAGAGGTAGGTGTATAGAAAAGAAGAACCATTTCAGAAGCTTCAAGCTATCTAGCATTGCTCTCCTCCACTGAACCACAAAATGTAAGAGAGGCATGCAAAAATGAATTCTGGGTCAAGGCCATGGAGGAAGAACTTGAGTAGATTGAAAAGAATAACACTTAGGAGTTGGTTCCTAGACCAAAAGATAAGAATGTCATAGGAACAAAATGGATATTCAAAAATAAGCTGAATGAAAATGGAGATGTGATTAGAAACAAGGCCAGACTTGTTTGCAAAGGGTATGCTCAACAAGAAGGGATAGACTTTGAAGAAACTTTTGCACCAGTTGCTAGACGTGAGGCCATAAGAATGTTCCTTGCTCTTTCTAGCTTTCAGAAGTTCAAAGTATTTCAAATGGACATGAAGTTTGCCTTCCTGAATTGAGACTTGGATGAAGAAGTATATATTGAACAACCAGATGGGTTTATTCTTGGAAATTATCCAAAACTTGTATGCAGACTCAAAAAGGCTCTCTATGGACTTAAACAAGCTCCAAGGGCTTGGTATTATCGGTTGGATAAGTACCTCCATCAACAAGGCTTTATAAAAGGATCAACTGATAGCAATCTATATATAAAAATTGACAATGATAAGTTGCTAATACTTGTTGTGTATGTTGATGATATCATCTTTGGTAGCAATGAAGAAGACATGAGTCAAAATTTTTCCTTGGTGATGCAGAAACAGTTTGAAATGTCCATGTTTGGTGAGCTCACATATTTTCTTGGTTTACAAGTCCAACAAAACAAAGACGACATTTTTCTATCACAAACCAAGTATCTCAAGCATATCTTGAAGAAAGATGGGATGGAGGATTCGAAACCAGTATGTACCCCTATGGTGACAGGATGCAGCCTCAGCGCAAATGATGAATTGGCAGCAGTACATCAACCAACCTATAGATTCATGATTGGTAGTCTGCTCTATCTAACAGATACCCGACCAGACATTATGCATGTAGTGGGAATAGTTGGAAGTTTTCAGGCAAATCCAAAGGAAACTAATCTTCAGGCAGTTAGAGAATTTTCAAGTATCTTCAAGGAACTCAAAACTATGGCTTATGGTATCCTAGAGGTACAGATCTCACACTTCATGCATATACAGATGCGGATAGGGCAGGAAGCATGGATGACAGAAAAAGCACTAGTGGTGGTGCATTCTTTATGGGTCCTAGATTAGTATCTTGGTTTAGCAAGAAACAAAGTTCTATTGCATTATCTACAGATGAAGTAGAATATGTAGCTACCGCATCTTGCTGCACACAACTCCTTTGGATGATGCAAACATTGCAAGACCTTCAAATCACTTGTACTCCACCTATCTCCATTTTTTGTGATAATACAAGTGCAATCGGTATTTCAAAGAATATTGTCATGCATTCAAAGACTAAGCACATACCGATCAAGTATCATTTTCTCTGGGAACAAGTGCTTGAACAAAAGGTCAAATTGGAGTATGCTCCCTCTAAGGAACAAGTTGCTGATATCCTCACCAAACCACTTCCCAGGGAGAGATTTGAATACCTTAGACAGAAGTTGGGGGTAGTTGATGCATCATCTTGCTGTTGAATCTTGGCTGTTTCAGAGAAAAGTGGTGGTACACGAGTTGAATAAGGAGGAATTGCGTACATACACCGTTTTATCAAGGTACAGTCACATATATGTTGGTTTGAAGAAAAGCAGTGGGGCCAAGCTCAGGATGAAAAGAGTCTGATATGGGTCTGACAGAGACCATCTGGCACAGGTTCAGGGGGAGCATATATTCTTCTAATGATGCATTGTTGGAATTATCTTAGAAGATCTTGGTTCAAATTCACACTTGCTTTAATTTCAGGTACAACAGGTGCAGAAGGAGAACATGGGTGCTAGTTTGAATAATGATTGACAAATGTTGCTGATGTTTGTTGTTGATAACTGTCATAGTCTTGCTATAGATATTTTGTTTCTGTGTCTTATATTTATTTTATCAAGTTCATGTAACGGCCTACTTTCGTTTTCCCACTATGTCTGGGATGAATGATGTAATGTTCTTATTTTATCATGCATCCCCTCTTGGTTGGGTGGATGAGTCAATACTGGTATATTCCCATTTGGATGGGAGATGGATGTATGTATGAGTCTTTGGTGATAGGAAGGTCATTTATGATGTATAAAGTCATGTTTCTTTTATAGAACATCTTCTTGCAGACCTTGCCTACAAGTCAGGGGAAGCTTGGACATCTCAGCAGAGCAGAGATTTCAGCATGGACTCAGGGGGAGCATAACCCTTTGCACTTGATGTCAAAGGGGGAGAATGACTTTGAGTGACTTTGGGTTGCCATCAAGTCCAAAGGGGGAGATTGTTGGCATTATGACACAGGTTTGGAACAGGTTTGGCTCTTTGACACAACTGTTTTCCTTAATGGCAACTCACTCAAATGGCAGATCATAGTTTAGGCTCTCCAAATGAAAGAAAATGAGGTATACACAGGTTCCTCGTAACAAAGTCACGTGTACATGTGGGTGTATCGATCAGAAGGCGCATTTATGTATGCACGCAATTTCATGCAAAGAAAAGCGCGTACAAGTGGGAAAACTTATGGTTGGTCCATTGTATTTAGCCCAACATATTTGAACCTATGGTTTTGGTACTTGGTATTGCATTGAAAGTGTTGAATCCAAGTATTGGGTCCCTATTATTAGTTCTCAATGGTTTTGGACCATGGTTTGAGTAAGGCCTAATACTATAAAAAGGGAAGGAGATCATTTGGCAAGGGGATGGACTTATGTGTTGATTATCTTGTGAGGGGCAAGATCTGGAATACTGGTGATTGGTTGGTGAGTCACAGCTGGATCTGAATCAAGGAAGAACCAGAGCATTACACGATGGTTAAGATCTATTGATGGGTCAAGATCTCAAGGCTTGAATAGTAGTATCATTGTGTGATTTTGATCTATTATATTTGGCACATGATTAGATCTATAAATCTGATAATCTGGGTATAACTGACGTCTGATCAAGTAAAAGGATAAATTATCATTTATAGATCTGTATGCAGGTTCGGCACGGTAGAGGCGCATATACATGTAGGTTAAGCAAGTGAAGATTGCGTATATGCTGGCTGGCTTTGGCATAACTGCGTATGTACGTAGGTTTATATTGGTGAAGTAGCGTACGTCTCTTGAAATATGTTTTAGCTGCTTCTGTTTATTGCTGCAGTATTCTGGGTTCAGAATTGGTGTTTGGTTACTGGTACTACTTTCTGGTTACAACATTCTGAGAAGTTATTGGTTGATTCAGTATTTGTACAAAAGAGATTTGTTGTTGCAGATCTACTTGATGTTTGATTGATATTCATGGATCCAGTCTGAAAATTTATGAAACGTGGTCCCTGGAAGAAAAGAGAAGGTTGAAGCCTTTTGTAGGTTAGCACCTACGTACTAGTACCTCATCTAGTACAAGAGCTAAGGGGGTTGTAGCTCCCTTCTAGGAGAAGCTGGAGAACTAGAGAAGGTTGTAGCCTTCTGCAGGTAAAAGCCTGTGTGCTGGTATAAGACTGCACTAGTACAGAAACATTGAAAAAGGAAGTTTCTAATTGAAAGAAGATAGAGACATATTGCAGTAGGTGGTTTTCACCCCCATTGGGTTTCCACCTTACATCTTGTGTTCTTTTGCGTGACTGTCTGCTCTACTTTTATGTTCCTGCTTACTGTTATATGGTTCTGACACATAGAATAATGATCAACATCTGAAGAATAAATTAAATTAGAAGTATGGAAGTTATACGTGAGTTTCATTAGTCAGAGTTGCATATACACGCTATTTTCATTAACTGAAGTAGCGTATACAAATCTTTGTATAAATTGAAAAAGAATTTGACTTAATAATACTGATTCACCCCCCCCCTCTCAACATTATTTTCAACGGTGTATGCACTCCAAAAGTACCGACACTACTTGCTAGGAGGCCATTTTAAGATGTATACTATTAAAATTTTCAACTGGGCCAAATTCCATGTGGTTCATCTTATTAATGGCAGCTGATATTTTTATTTGATCCCTCTCATTGAGAGGTGTAGGATTGGTCTAAAGATCATCCGATTCCGATAAATATTTATGAAGATATGAATTTATTTTGATTATGGACAAATTGTCAAGTCGGCCAGCAACTTATGTAGGCTAAGAAGCCCAATAGTCATGTCTATTCAACCTCTATGTTTTAGTATAAATAGTAGAGAATTTGAAGTCATTTGTTACACACACACTCACTCTTGTGATCTCACTTCATCTTGTTTTGGGTTTGATGAAGATGAGAGCTAGAGGGAGTGCCTTAGGGTATACACTGCCCTAGATAACATGCCTTAGATCTAAATGTAGTCATGGGAGAATAAGCTCTACATTGCTCAAAAACCCAGAAAAGCTGGAAAAGCTGGAACTACCAGAAAAGTTAGAAAAGCCGGAACTGCCAGAAAAGCCAAAAAAGTCGGAATTGTCAAAAAATCCGGAAAATCTGAAATTGCAGGAAAAGCCGAAAAAGCCAGAAAAGCCAGAATTGCCGGAAAAGATGGAAAAGTCGAAATTGTCAGAAAATCCAGAAAAGCTGTAAGTGCCGGAAAATCTGGAACTGCCGAAACTGCCGGAAAAGCCGGAACTACCGGAAGAGCCAGAAAAGCTGGAAAAGTCGAAAAGGCCGTAAGTGTCGGAACTGTCGGAAGAGCTGGAATTGTTGGAAGATCCAGAAAAGTCGGAACTGTCGGAAAAGTAAGAAAAGCCAGAAAATCCAGAATTGCACGAAAAGCTAGAAAAGTTGAAACTGTCAGAAAATCCATAAAAGTCAGAACTGCCGGAACTGCTAGAAAAGCTAGAACAACTAGAACTACTAGAAAATTTGGAATAGCCAGAACTACCGCGAACTGGCGAACAACAGGAGCATCTGTCTCTGAAGGAGAGCAGCATGCAAGGGACAAATAACTAACATTGGGATAGTTGTATGGTACTTAGTAGCAAGCTAAGGACAATAAGCTTGCTAGGGACAACAAGCAAGCAAGGGACAACAAGCAAGCAAGGTGTAGCCAACACATAGGTCAGGATGGCAACATGGTGCAGAAATGGCACATAATACAGTACAGTGATGGGTACAGTCATGATTAATGAAGCGTGATGAGATGGAGCATAATGATGATGGGTGTAGCATGGTGCAGCGCGGTGAGGTGCAGCATGATGATGAAATGCAGCACATCAATAGGTGAAGGATTCACCTTGGAGAATAAGTTGAAGTAGCATGTCTTCAACTGATCTCATGTATCATCTTCTTAGAGATGATCTATGCTCTTATCTAAATAAGTCAAAGTGTTGACTTTTTTTGTCCTCTTGTCATGGCTTATCTTTTGCAATTTATATTTATGTTCTATCTCCAATTTACTTTAATGTTAATGTGATTGCTAATATGGAAAAGATATTGGAAAATTAAAATAAATTTCTCTAGCATAGAACATACCTAAACTTAACATGGTATCATAGCAGAGGTGAAGACAATGTCGAAGCAAGAGTGAAAGAGAAAACACCGAAGACGGTTTGGAAAGGACAAAAGGATCAGTGGATTCCTCATCCCTCTTCAAATTCACCAAGCATGAAGTCAAAGTAGAGAATATTATCATAATGGTGCAACAGAAGTTTCTGATGGCCTACCTAAAGATCACTTCAATGGGAATTCCAAATCTAAGGGTGGAAGGAGAGGCATATGCCTTAGTTGTAATAAGTTCAGCCATTATACGAAGGAGTGTCTGAATTGCAAAGACACATCTCTTGATGAAGATAACAATCATTCTAGGGACATCTTCAATGATCAAAGGAATGACAGGTAATGCAGGTCATCAAGGAAATGGTCAACTCTTCAAAGAAAGCAAGGAACCCCAGTGCTTCAAGGCACTTCATCAGATAGTAGGGTGCACTCTCTAATTTGGTAGAGATGGAAACAATCTTGGGATTATACTTGGAGCCGATGCCACCTATCCTGGAAAGGGTGTAGGGAATGTTACAGGTCAATTGAATGAGGGTAACTCGATTCATTTACAGAATATCCTTCATGTACTTCATCGCAAGAAGAACTTGGTGTCCATTTCGGCAATGAAAGTCAAAGGTTACAGGGTGGAACTCATCGATGGAAAGGTACGTGTTTGGAAATAGAATTTTCAAAGATGTTTTTGAGCTCAGGGTTGTATCAAGTTGCAGGAAGTCCACTAGGGACCATGTCCATTGACACATAGCACCAAAGGTTTGTGAGTTATAAGGTGACAAGGATGCATGAATTCAAAAATAGCATGAAAGTACATGTCTGAGATGTACCAAAGGAAAATATTACAAGGGGACCATTCCCCTCATGTAGCAGGTCCACAAGTTTGGAACAACCCGAGGGGTTTGAGATTCATGATCAGGAATCTCATGTATATAGGTGGAAGAAAGCCCTCTATGGCTTGAAGCAAAACATGCTGGGCGTAGTATGAGAGGATTGATAGCTGTCTGATGAAGCTGAGATTCACTAGGAGTGAAACCGATCCAAACCAGTACTTGAAGGCTGTGGATGATAGACCTCTCATACTAGCACCTTATGAGGATGACCTATTTCTAACATGTGCAGACCCTCTCATTTGTAGAAGTAAGAGGGAATTGGATTACAAATGTGGAATGATAAACTGAAAGCTTATGACTACCTCAAGGATATTAACTTTCAAAAGTTATATGGTAGTGATCTCAAACTAGATTTGGGAAATGCCTCTGAGTTTCATTAACTCATTCACGTTGATGTTCTTGGTGAACTTCCGTTTGGACATATGTTTTGTAGTTAGCATGGTGAGCTCATATTTGGTTGAGCCTCACTAGATTTGTGCTAAGAATCTTCTGAGATATCTTCAAGGCATAATCTCTCATGGATTGAAATACACTGCCAGAAATATGAAACTGCATGATTATTCGAATTTTGATTGGGCAGATAGTGTGGTGGATAGTAAGAGCACTTCTGGGTGTTGTTTCTCCTTGGGATCTACTTCGATGATGTGTTCTCCATTATGATTATGTAGAAATATTATTAGTTCTCCTGTGAGGTCTGGATGATGTGTTCTCCATGACAATTATGTAGTAGGATGATTAGTTCTCCTATGAGATCTAGATGATGTGTTCTCCATGATGATTATGTAGCAGGATGATTAGCTCTCCTGTGAGGTCTGGATGATGTGTTCTCCATGAAGATTGTGTAGCAGGATGATTAGTTCTCCTGTGAAGTATGTATGATGTGTTCTCCATGACGATTGTGTAGCAGGATGATTAGTTCTCCTGAGACGTTTGGATGATGTGTTCTCCATGACGATTGTGTAGCAGGATGATTAGTTCTCTTATTACGTCTAGATGATATTTTCTCCATGACAATTATGTAGCAGGATGATTAGTTCTCCTGTGAGGTTTGGATGATGTGTTCTCCATGACGATTTTGTAGCAGGATGATTAGTTCTCTTGTGAGGCCTGGATGATGTGTTCTCCACAGCGATTGTGGAACAATATGATTCGCTCTCTTGTGGGACATGATGATTCGCTCTTCTGTGGACAGGATGATTCACTCTCCTGTAGCCAAGATGATTCGCTCTCTTTTGGGACAGGATGATTCGCTCTCTTGTGGACAGGATGATTTTCTCTCTTGTGGACAAGATGATTAGTTCTCCTATCGAGGCATCCTACCCATGCAGTTTGAGACTCATGGGAAGTACCTCTCATCTAATCAATGAGCAGGGAAATGAGGATAGGGACCATAGTAGTACCGATGGACGTACCATTGTATCTATCATACTCCCTATGCTAGGATGACCTTCATTGATCTGGGATCAATGATACTAGTCTTGGACCAGTGGTAGGAGTGGTACCCACTATGACACTGACATTGGGTTAGTAGAGGACTGGTCTGGGACTAGTGGTACATACTCTGAGACTGACTTCGAGTCAGTATAATATTGGTCTGGGACAAGTGCTAGGAGTTGTACCCACTATGACATTGACTTCGGGTTAGTATATGACTGGTATGGGACCAGTGGTACATGCTCTGAGACTGACTTCGAGTCAGTAGAATACTGGTCTGGGACTAGTGGTAGGAGTTGTACCTACTATGACACTAACCTTGGGTCAGTTGAGGACTGGTCTGGGACCAGTGGTACACACTCTGAGACTGACTTTGGGTCAGTGGAGAATGGTATGACACATTCTCGATAAATTTTTCTTCTTCATGGTTCAGCAAAGAAAATCAGAGCTAGCAGAGTTGAGCAGAGAAGAGCAGAGCCAGTAGAGCAGAGCAGAGCCAGCGAAGCTGAGCAGAGCAGGGCAGAGCCAACAGAGCTGAGGAGAGCAAATTAGAGCTAGCAGAGCTGAGGAGAGTTGAGCAGAGCTAGCAGAGCTGAGCAGAGCAGAGCAGAGCTAGCAAAGCTGAGTAGAGTAGAGAAGAGCCAACAAAGTTAAGCAGAGCAGAGCAGAGCTAGCAGAGATTAGTAGAGAAAAGTAGAGCCAGTAGAGCTGAGCTGAGTGAGTAGAGCTAGCAGAGCTGAGCAGAGCCAACAGAGCTGAGCAGAGTAGAGTTGAGCAAAGCAACGCAGAGCCAGAGGAGCTGAACAGAGAAAAGAAGAGATAGCAAAGCTGAGCAGAGCAGAGAAGAGCCAGCAGAGCTAAGCAGAGCAGACTAGTGCAAGGGCACTGATGGCAGAGATAGTACAGTCAGGACATATGGATCAACGGATGGATTTCTCCCTAGTTGAGATGGAGTGTTAAAATTGGAAACTAGGTCCAAACTCCATGTGGGTCATCTTATTAATGGCAGCTGATATTTTTATTCGATCCCTGTCATTGAGAGGTGTAGGATTGATCTAAAGATCATCTGATTTCGATAAGTATTTATGAAGATATGACTTTATTTCGATCATGGACAAATTGTCAAGTCAGCCAAAAGCTTATGTAGGCTTAGAAGCCCAACAGTCATGTCTATTCAACCTCTACATTTTAGTATAAATAGAAGAGGATTTGAAGTCATTTTTCACACGCACACACACACTCTTGTGATCTCACTTCATCCTGTTTTGGGTTTGATGAAGATGAGAGTTAGAGGTAGTGCCCTAGATAACATGCCCTAGATCTAAATGCGGTCATGGGAGAATAAGCTTTATGTTGCTCAAAAAATCAAAAAGATTGGAAAAGACGGAACTTCCAGAAAAGCCGAAAAATCTGGAACTGCCGGAAAAGCCGGAAAATCCAGAAAAGCCGGAATTGTCAAAAAAGCTAGAAAAGCTAGAAAAACCAGAATTACCGGAAAAGCTGGAATTGTCAGAAAAGCTTGAAAAGCCAGAAAAGTCGGAATTACCAGAAAAGCCGAAAAAGCTAAAACTGTCAGAAAAGCTGGAAAAACCAGAACTTCCGGAAAATCTGGTACTGCCAGAACTGTTAGAAAAGCCGGAACTACCAGAAGAGTTGGAAAAGCTGGAAATGCTAAAAAATCTGGAACTGTTGGAACTGTCGGAAGAGCCGGAACTGTCAGAATTTCCAGAAGAGCTGGGAAAGTTAGAACTATCAAAAAAGCCAAAAAAGCTATAATTTCCATATAAGCTAGAAAATCCGGAACTGTCGGAAAATCCAGAATTGCAGGAACTCTCGGAACTGTTGGAAAACCCAGAACTGCCAAAACTACCAGAACTGTCGGGAACTGTTGGAACAATAGGAGCATCTGTCTCCGAAGGAGAGTAGCATGCAAGGGACAACTAACTAACATTGGGATATTTGTATGGTACTTAGTAGAAAGCAAAGGACAATAAGCATGCTAGTGACAACAAGGAAGTAAGGTGCAACCAACACATAGGTCAGGATGGCAACATGGTCCAACAATGACACATAATGTAGTACAGTGATGGGTACAGTCATGATTAATGAAGCGTGATGAGATGGAGCATAATGATGATGGGTGTAGCATGGTGTAGCATGGTGAGGTACACCATGATGACGAAATGCAGCACATCGATAGGTGAAGGAGTCACCTTGGAGAATCAGTTGAAGAAGCATGTCTTCAACTGATCTCATGTATCATCTTCTTAGAGAGGATCTATGCTCTTACCTAGATAAGTCAAAGTGTTGATTTCTATTGTAAACGTACTATGTCTCTCTCTCTCTCTCTCTCTCTCTCTCTCTCTCTCTCTCTCTCTCTCTCTCTCTCTGTGCTGAACTATTGAAGAACATATAAGAAGAATTGATCAAGGGTTTCCCGACATTGGGGTTTGTCCCTGACTAGCGCCACATCTTGTGTCCTCTTGTCATGGCTTGTCTTCTACAATTTATATTTATGTTCTATCTACAGTTTACTTTAATGCTGATGTGATTGCTAATCTGGAAAATATATTGGAAAATTAAAATAAATTGCACTAGCATAGAACATACCTAAACTTAACATATACGGATCACTCGGTGCTGAAGTACTTGGTCAATATGCTTGTGTTAGAGGGGAAAACCTGTAGATGGCTCCTATTGTTCCAAGAGTATGATTTTGAAGTTGTTGTGAAGCCTAGATGATTGAATAAACCATCTGTCGCGCATCGAAATAGGGGAGGAACCTGCTAACTTGGAAGAAGGATTGCCTGATGCACAACTATTTGCAGTGTGTGTCACGGATGGTCATTTTGAGAATATAATACACTTCATAACAATAGGAACTACACCAGAAGGATACTCTGTCCAACAAAAGAAGGAATTAGTTGTGCACGCGACAGATCTCTCTGTCATTGCTGGCCATCTATGCAACATGGGAACTGATGAGATATTGCGACGGCATGTACTTGATTTTGAATGAAGCAGCATCCTCGCGGACACTCATGGGGGCACTGCTAGAGGACATTATGCAAGGACAACAACTGCGCAGAAGATTCTACGCGCAAGGTTGTGGTGGCCAACCCTTCATCAAGATTCCAAAGAATATTGTAAGGTGTGTGATGTATGTCAAAGTATGGGTAGGCCATCGCGAAGGGATGAAATGCCTTTGAATCTAGAATTGACGTTGCAACCCTTTGAGAAGTGGGAAATAGATTTTGTAGGACCCATTCAGCCACAAGGGAGGACAGGAGCATGGTACATTATCACTACGACAGAGTATTTGACTCATTGGGTGGAAGCACAGCCGATGAAGGATTGCAAGGGTGCAACACCCCAAAAGTTCCTATTTGAGCATGTACTGATGCGATTTGGATGTCCAAGGATCTTGATGAGTGATCGTGGTACGCACTTCTTGAATGAGATGATCAACGCACTGATGGAGGAATTTCAAGTATATCACCAGAAGGGCACACCTTATCACCCACAAGCTAACGATACAGTGGAGGAATTCAACAAAGTGCTTGCAAATGCACTGACCAAGGCTTGCAATGCTCAGTTAAGTGATTGGGACCTATGCATACCTACAGTATTGTGGGCTTATCAAACGAAATGCAAGAATTTGATGGGACAAACCCCTTTTAGGCTTGTTTATGGTGTGGACGCTGTAATTCCTATGGAATACATCGCGTCTAGTTTGTACATAGAAGCTCACAAGCATGATGGATCGTAGAGCCCTGGAAGAGAGGCTTGTGCAGCTGGATGAGCTCAAAGAAGAAAGATGTTTGGCTGGATTTCACTAGCATGTCCAAAAGTATGATAGTAAGTTTGATAAATTTCCAGGAAAATTTAGGATGCACTGGTAAGGGCCTTATGTTATTAAGGAGATTACTAATGGAGGAGCGGTACAGCTGGTTAAGTTAAATGGAGAAACCTTCCCAAGAAAGGTGAATGGCAGTCGCTTGAATCCATACATCAGCGGTCCGACCATGTAATGAAAGTAGCACAGTCTTAACACTCCAGGCAACTGAAAGGAGGCACAAGACTATAAACTACACTTCCTGAGTTGGGGAGTTGCGCAATTGGAAGATGGTGCGAAGAAAGGACATGTCACTAGGTACACGACAGTGTTGAGGGAGTTGCGCTACTCAGGGAGAAATCGTGCAGGTCAGCTAGAAAGTGATCGTTAAAGTCATTGTTCAAGAAAAGATGGCAAAAGTGAGACCAAATGGAGTGGGCAGTTGACATTGAAGACAAAATTTATGGCTTAGATCCTTAAAAATCTGTCATAGATCTGGCATTAATGAACTAATTTCAAGGGGAACGGTCGGATTTGAATTCAAATTGCCCTATAAATTACAAGTGGTTGCCCAGTGAAAATCACTTGGCATTTTGAGAATTGAGTTGTTGCACTCTCAGGTGCACATGAACTGTGAATTCTTTCAAGACCTGATAGCGAGTCCAACGTTTGAACAATTGTCAAAAGAGACACAAGCACTAGCGAAAAGCATCATGTCAACCTGTGAAGAAGCTATGAACATCAAAGAAGTGGTCACCAAGGAAAATGTACAGGAAATGGAGAGAGAGGTCAAAGTAGCTGCCCAAGAAGTGGCTGAAGTATTGGCGGAGGTCCCTAAATCCCCAAGAATGCCGAGACTGAAGCCAACCCAAACCAAGGAGATGATGAAAGACAAGAAGGGAAAGCAACCTGCCATATCGATGCACGCATCGCCAAGCTAAAACCCAGCAAAGGCCATTGCCCAGGAGAAAGGCAAGGCTATAAACCTAGAGGCATAAGAGGAGGATATCAAAGACATCCCCAGGGACAATGAGGATGTGGGAGTGGAAAGAGAGGAGGTTGAAGCCCAGGGTGCGGACCCTATTACACGGTTTCTAGAGTATGTCCCTCCGCACAAGCCTAAGTCCAAGGTCCCAAAGGAAATTGATGAAAGTAAGACTCCCCTGCAAACCCCATTTCTACCAAATGAGATCACTTTTGACAGTCCGCATTTAGCATGGGTGTCGATTTTGAAGTTCGAAGATTGGGACATGGCAAACCATGAGAAGTTCCCACACCTGGCGACCAAATAGTTGATGTGTCGCATCATAGACATAAATACGGTGATGATTGCACTGGAGCCGCAGAAGTGGCTTAGAGGAGTAGAGAAGGCAGGATTACTCAACCTGCTCTGGGTGTCACACTATAACCACACCCTCATGACAGTTTTAGTTATCAAGAAGTTGTTGTGCTTGGTGCATGATCGGTGTCTGTGGTTGGTGGAGTTGATACCTATCACTGATATGTTGATTCACCTCATAACACACCTACCATATACAGGTGAAAATCCAGCTATGATCTTTGGGGGCAAGGGTGGTGAGCTGGAGCTCGCAGAATCAATGAAAGAGAAGTTCAAATTGGTGAAGAAGTTGTGTGGGTATGCTATCTTGAGTATCTTCAACTCCATTGTGAAGGTGGCAATGCAGATCCTTGCAGGGAAGGTGATGTGGAGGTGCCGCACTGACAAGGTGTCAGTTCCTGTCATCACACTTGCACAACAGTGCATGGAAGGAGTCTGGTTTAATTGGTCGAACTACCTTCGCAGAGAGTTTTGGCAAACTGTTGCGAAGCCCAAGAGCAAAGAAAGACATTCCACTACATGTGGCTCTTGCTATCAATTATGCTCATAGTGTGGGAGCTACCACAAGAGAGCCAATTCCCCTCAGTCGCACAGGACCTTCCTGAAGCAGCGAAGTATGCTTTGTTGTGGGCAACCAAGGATGCTGAGCATGTTTGGGACAACAAGATCTTCTAGATCTTGATGGAAATGAATATTAGGATGGCTATCAATCACAAGCCATGATTGTCACCCATAGTGTATGCTAACTTGTAGAGCTATGCTAAATTCAAAGATGATTTCCGTCGAATATCAATAAGGGCATAGAAATAACCTACGTAGAAGTGGCACGTTTTGTTGTACCTAGCCACAGATGATGCCATCGATGTGGTGTTGGATAAATGGTCGGCAGAGTGGCACACCACCATGGAATTGGCAGTGGGTGGAAGCAAGTCCACCACATAGAAGAAGAAGGAAGAGGCCAAGCTAAATATGGCACAACTGGTCGAAAAGAGGAAGAAGGAGGTTATTGAGAAGGCCAAGGCAGAACAGACAGGAAGGAGGCAGGAAAATAGATAGGTGCACAAAGTGGGGCTCTAATAAAGGTGCGTGGTTTGCTTCACTTGAAACCAAAGAAGAGCACATAGAGCAGCACAACGCGAACCCTCACGAGACGTCCGACCACATTAAGTGCCCGAAAGAGTTGGGAAAGGGAGGGTCTAGAAAGAAATCCAAGGCGACCAAGACCTCACTGGACCCTATCACACTAATGGAGGGAGATTTATATGACATCGGTGACACAGTCAAAGATGTCACAATGGAGGCCTTGAAACAATTTGAAAAGTAGCAGCAGATCATCCTAGGGGCCATCCGCACTGGACTACAGGAGTTGCAAACCTATGTGTCGCAAGTTGGTATGGTGTCTACCAGCTTGGCTATCAGCACATCAGAGGCTGCCGATATGCTGTGCACGGAGGCTTCCAGTGCACTAGTGTTGCTGGATGGAGCAACGAAAACAAAAAATGAGGCTCACAAGCCCACTGTCAGCGCCTTGAAGGGATTGGGATTGAACCTGGCAATTCTCTCATGCGAATCACTCCACCTCTTGCAGGATGGAGTAATTGTAGAGGAGATGGGCTGCAAGCATCGTGCCCTCAAGTGATCAGTGAAAAGAAAATAAACGATAAGTAGATGGCCTTACAAGGGAATGTTGCCATCGCCACCAAGGTTGAGGCAACCAGCCAGAGAAAGAAGATCATACAGGCCATGGAGGAGGCCTACAGAATGGTCCCAGAATTGGTCATCCTAGATGAAGAGCCAATCGAGGTCCGCATCCGTAAATTGGCCACATGGGTGCGTGACACTCGGACAGAGATGGCATAGGTTTAGTTGGAGCTAAACCTGTAGATTACAGAGCTCTAGTTGAGGGCTTAGCCTTCAAAACCACCAGAGGTAAAGGAATAACTGGCAGTCATTGTTATAGAAGTAGTCGCGACAATGGAGAATGTAGTAGCAGACTGCACACAGTTGTTCGAACAATCATTTGAGGTCCTGGTCGGCTTGCAAAAGGACCCAAAAATCTAGAGGCTAGATACGGAAGTGTGTGAACACCAGCAGCCGTATGATGGAGTTAACGACACAACGCGAACCATCGCGCTGACATAGAGGTTAGCCAAGCTGCAGGAAGCCAAGTAGCTGAAGGAACAGGTGGATGCAACACTGCACAAGTAAGCAATGCTGAAGGCGTGACTAAAGCCATGACTAGAGGAAGCTTATGTAGTCATAAGAAACATTGAAGGAAAGCTCGCGACTCTACAAGCAATGCAACAACAACTTCAAGTTGATAGTGCAGGGGCAGTAACTGAGAAGCTAATCAAAGATGCGAAGCAGGCAATAGCTCAGTGCACAGCCGAAGTTGCAGTCATCAAGGTCAAGCTAGATGGGCTTCGCGCAAAGATCTTCGTGCCTACTGAGTGACTTGAGGGCAAGTCATGATGTTTGTGTTGGGGGCCTATTGGGAGCGAGATCCCCCAAGGGCAGTTTTTGGGCTAAAATCACATGTTTAAGTCAATTTTTGTAATATTATTGTGAAGACACTACATTTTGTGGTCGTAGAGTGCGAAGGTGTTATGTGTCATAAAGAGTAGTCCGCCCTTAGTTTTGTAAAGTAAAGTCAGCTGTAAGCGATCTACCCATGGTCCACGGACCATGGAATTGTATAAAAAGAGCTAAGATCTAAGTAGTTAGAAAAAGGGGGAACAAGAAAGAGAGTCATAGCTTTAAAACAAGAATTCTAAGTCTTAGGTTGTAGCATAGCTAGAGGCTCTGCGGCTGAGTGCGCATAGGCCTAGGCTAGAACTCTACAGCTGAGTGCACGGACCCCTGTAGCTATGTGCGAAGGGTGAACAGAGTCTGTAACACTTGGAAGATATTAATAAAAGGAGTTATTCTGCAATTTCTGTGTATTTTTTCTGTTGATGGGTTTGGATATTTTGTGTATGAATTTCCTTTATTATGCTTCTATGATGCGCGAATGAATATAGTTACATTGAATAATCAAATGCAATTACGAATATCTGATTACGTGGTGATAACATTAAGTATTCGAAAGAATAATCAAATCACTTAGGGTAATTGAGGAATTTGCACGAAGCGCTACCATAATAGCATGACAGTATCTGAGCCATAGATTAGGGCTGCATGAAGGTCGATTGTATACTTTCACAAAGGTATTGAAAGTTGAAATAGAGGTTTTGCTTTACAAGCTCTAGAGCGAGATCACCTGCACGAAGGTAGGGATAGAGGAGATTAAATGACATCACAACCATCTAAGGGGGCAAAAACTTGGTTCCAGCATGCCCCCATACTACTTCGGGTCAGATTTTGATCCGCACTCCTTGGGTTGATGCCAAAAGGGCCAGTAGTGTAGGGATTTGTTTGGCTAATTAACATTGAACCTAGGTCAAGACCCCTCAAGCAAACACGCGTTGATCATCTCATTTATAAAGTGCATACCACGATCACTCATTAAGATCTTTGGACAACCAAATAACCTCAGTACATGTTCAGAGAGGAACTTTGGAGTAGTCATGCATGCGTAATCCTTCACAGGTTGTGCCTCTTCCCAATGAGGCAAATACTCTGTCGCAGTGATAATTTACCTTGCTCCCGTCTTCCCTTGGGGATGAATGGGTCCCACAAAATCTATTGCCCATTTCTCAAAGGGTTGCAACATCATCTATGGATTCAAAGGCATCCCATCCCTCTATTATGGCTTGCCAGTCCTTTGACACACATCACATGCCTTGCAATATGCTTTTGAGTCCTAATGGAGGGCTCACCACCCCAACCCTGCGCGTAGAATATTCTGCGTGATTGCTCTCCCTACATAATGTCCTCTCGCGGCACCCCCATGAGCATCCACAAGGATGCTGCTTCTTTCAAACTCCAGTACATACTATCACCATATCTCATCAGACCCCATTTTGCATAGATGCCCAGCAATGACAGAAAAATGTGCCACTCGCACCACTAACTCCTTCTTCTACTGGACTGTGTATCCCTTTGGGGCATTTCCTGTCATTAGGAAGTGTATTATATCCTAAAAATGACCATTTGTGACACGCACAACAAATAGTTGCATGTCAGGTAATCCTCCTCCAGATTAGTGGGCTCTTCCCCTATTGAAATGCACGACAGATGGTCTAGTACCATGTTCAGTCGTCAAGGCTTCACAATAACTTTAAAATCATATTCCTGTAACACTAACAGACACCTGTAGATTCTCCACCCCAACACAGGCTTATTAACTAGGTACTCAATGCAGAGTGGTCCATATACATCTTAAACTAGCCCTAGCAAGTAGTGCCTAAACTTCTGGAGCGCATATACCATACCTAACCCTTTGCACTCGGTGGTGGAATACTTCTTCTCCACCTAGGATAACCTTTTGCATGCAAATACGATAGGGTGGTCCAGGTCTTCTCCACCAGTCTATGTCATTTGTACCTTTGGCTTCCCAAAACATTTTTTCATCATTCTCCTACACTCGTGCCAATCATCAAAGCTCCCCTTATGCGTACCCCACCACCTTGTGGGTGTAGTGCACAATGCCCAGTCCAACGCCCAAAAGCACTGCTTTTCTCACACCTCACTCTCAAATGCATCCAAACAATCATCTACATCATTTAGACCATCATAGGTAGGTAGATTTCTTACCTCTGATGACACACAACACAATGATCGGGTCATCATGTTAAAGCTTAGTGTAGTTACCTCATGTAACCGATTATGCCAATGCTCTAATTCTTCATCAGAGTCTGAGGTGCAGGAACTCTCACGATCCCATGTAATTTTTCCATCCACTATTGGATTCACCCAATCTTGGTATTGCATTGTTATCTTATAGATACAGTCCAGGTCATCATCACTCTCATAATTTTTGACTGGTTCAGTATATAGCGATCCCTCAGCAGGATCTAGAGGTACTATGATGCAAAGTGATTTCTTCTCAAATATAATTTTTCGCTTCTTTATATTGATTACCACGTTCATATCAGTAGCCCAATCAATTCCAAGGAGCGTAGGATAGGGTTGTTGTCATCCAAAATTTCTATTACTTCAATGTCATCCAGTGCACTCGCACCTTCAATATCTACTGTCACCCCCTGCAGCCGGCCCATAGGGATGATCTTCTGCTAATTTTCCATCCTTAGCTGAATCGGAGACCATTGTAGCGCGGGTTTCCCCATCTGTTCACAAGTCTGTTTAGGTAGGACGTTTGCGTCTGACTTGTTGGCTTGAGGGGACCTGACCTAGGTTTGAAGTTATTCAGCCAAACAAATCGCTGTAATATTGGCCCTTTCAGCAACAGCTTGCGGAGCATGCACTGAGGTCTCACTCGAAGCAGTATGGGGGGATGTTGGAACCAAGTTTCCGCACCCTTGAGATGTTTGAGGGGTCGGTTTAGTCCAACTATGAATACCTTCATGTGCTTTCCTGACCCTCGAGGCCTTCATGATCTGTTATAATCGCCTTTGTGCATCGCTAACCAGGGGTTGAGGTGCTTTTTCACTGCAAAAGCCGCGATCTATGCTATTTCCCCAAGTTACACCGCGGATCTTACTTATCTTCTTATAAAAACTAGTTATCTTCACGTAAATAGACTCTTTATCTTATATTCGCTTTATCAACACATTCATATAAGTTCGCGCATCATATAGACAATAGAAATGCAATTTACATCTGAAACATTCAATGCACAGACAGGAAAAGATACACAGGAATGATGTAAAACCTCTTTTAATTAATGCTTCAATCAGTTAATAACTCAACCTGCCTTGCGCACTCAGCTGCAGAGGTCCATGCACTCAGTTGCGGACTACTAGGCCTCTGTGCACTCAACTACAGAGCCTTCTCCTACTCTACGACCCAAAGACACGACTCGACGCTTCAACTAAGACTCAATTTTTCACCATTAGCTCTTTGGTTAACCTCTACTTAACTTGTTTACAACTTAGAGCCTCGCTCTATTTATACATTCCCATGGTCTGCGGACCATGGGTGATCCTGGTGGCTCCAGAGACGCACACAAGACAAAGAGGGTTTATGGAAGCTCAAAAGTCAAAGTGATTAGAATGATTTTGAACTAGGACCAAAGCGTATATCTCATCGTCCTGATTGCAGCGGTGTGAATGGTTCATCAATATCAGCTCGTATGAGAGAGAAAAATCTAGTCAAAGTTTTGGTTGACTTTTGCTGACTAGGCAGGTTTAATGGAGACACAATTTGGAAGTCTTCTAGTGGATGGAATCCGGCCAACTCCATCCAAATTCTGGGTGAATTTGTGACCTGTTTAATTTGATTCCTTTGGTCAAATTTTGGAATTTTCTAAATGGCCTTATTATTATTAAAAAATTATATATATATATATATAAGGGAGGTGTTGGACCACCACCCCCACCACCCCATGCCTATCCATAATAACATACGTTAATCATTTTAATGAGGACACCGGCGGAGATTGAACCTGCCTGGCACCCATGGGCCAGCCCCATTTACAGCAAACAAAACCAACGCAAACCCAAACTTTAATGCGCCCTGTACCAACAAACCATTGAATACACCATGCACTGTGGAGGGTTAACGGGAAGGCTACCTAATGTGGACTCGAACCCCTTAAAAAATATACATGCAGTTTTTAAAAACAGTAATGTTTTAAAATGAGAGGGGCGAGGATTGACCACCCGACCCCTCCTCAACTAATTTCGTTTTTTACCAATCTGCCCAAACAGAGTTTTTGAAAGCTCCACCTAGAAATTTATATAAACCTCATTTTTTAGAGCACCCACAAGCATGGAGGAAACAGGAGTGGGCACAGAAAATGAGACTGTAATTTTTTTAATTAATTTATTGCAGGTGGAACCATGATTGAGTGAAATTTCGAGGAGGGTGAAATTTTTCAGTGTCCAAATTGGGAAAATTTTATGTTGATCTTACACCTCTCAGCGACACGAACCCTATGGCGCAGTTAGTTTCTTGATCTGAGTAGAAAATTTTCAAAGGACCCAAAGGAGGGAATCTTTGAGGAATCTAGGGGGAATCTAAAAGATTCCTTGAGCCCTAGATTTCCACTTTCTCAGAATTTAGAAATTTGATAGCCGATTTTTCACTATTTGACATCACAAATCTAATGGTGCATTTAGATTTTCCATTTTCTCATTTCATTTTTTGGCCACTTTTCAAAGTGGAGTGTAGGTGTTAGCATTAATGTGCAAGTAGCCATTCCATGAGATTCGACGTCGCGAGATTGATGGTACGGCCAGGTTCAGTAGTTTGACATTCTTTTCTTCAAATGGCCCCTGGATGTGAGGTTTATGTGGTGTGTTCATCTACTTATTTTTTCTATGCATTGTGCTGCACAGATCATTGTTTGATGTTTGATGAGGGATCTTTTTTCTTACTTGTTTTCATGATTCCTTCTTGATGTGATGTAGAATAATTTGTGGGATGTACTTGTTGTCATGATTCATCATGTTTCGTTTGAGATCCCTTTGTCGTTATGTTGATGGGATACTCATGTGTTGCCATGTATGTTTGCATTGAGATCCCTTTTATGCCATGTTCGCGGGATGCTCATGATCATCATGCATGAATCTGTTTCATATTGATAGGAGTCTTTTTTTGACTGAGAGTTCCTGCAATGGAACATCTCTTGGAGCCACTCTTGCGTGAGGGCATTTTCCTTGTATGATAGAGACATCACCTCTTATGTAAATCATCACTATTTGCAACACTTAATGCAGTGGCCTACACCATTTTGACATCGGGGCCTGGAGATGGAGTCCCTCTTGGATGAACTCCGCTATCAATGACTTATGTTTTCATGTGTTGGTGATTGGCATGTTCTTTTCAATTGTATTCATTTATGTTCTTTTCAAAATGCAATTTAACACATCACGGAACTAAAAGGTCTTGGAAGGGTCCTTTGTCACACCCGGACCCAGATCAAGTGGTATCAGAGTGATCTTTGCGTGGATATGAATTGCAAGTGTCAAAAATGGAATTTGCAGTGACAGAGGATGAAAAATTGATGTACAAGACCATGCTCAAAATTTCCAAAAGGGGGGAAATAATGTATGAAACTCTACAAAAAGAGAAAGAGGAAAAGGAGTGATTGCAGCTTTAGTTGTGAGCCATAGAAGAGGCCCTAGAAGAACTGAAGCACAAAAAATAGAATCTTCAAATAGAGAACATTGAATTGAAGATGCTTTTACATGAAGAGAAAGAGGAAAAAAAAAGTTTGCTACTACAGTTGCAAGCTAAGGACAAGGCCTTGGAAAAGTTGCAGCATGACCCATGTGAGGTAAACAGTAATTCTCCATCTTCATGTATGTTTACTGATGATGATTTCATTATTTCTGAAAATAATACGACAGGAATTGGCTCCAAAATGTTGAAGAAAATGGTGTACGAAGGAAAATACTTGGGCATTAATGGCCAAGGCATTGTCAACCCCATCTAACTAGAAGAATTACCCCATCAGGTAGGACTTGGGTATATTAGAAAGGAAGATGGGGAATGCACTAAGACAGCTAGAGAACAACCAATAACAGATGATGAGAAGCCCTCATCAGTTCTTTCCAAATCAACATAGGAGGTAAAATATGTTGATTTCCTTCCAGTTTCATCTTCACATAGTATGATTTCTGTTGGAGATTTGGAGATCCAAATTACAGAGACAAGCATGAGGATCCTTACCAGGACGAGGCACAAGGAGGATAAATAACTTGGTGTTAATA
The DNA here is from genome assembly GCA_031772625.1 of Pinus tabuliformis. Classification (NCBI taxonomy): domain Eukaryota; kingdom Viridiplantae; phylum Streptophyta; class Pinopsida; order Pinales; family Pinaceae; genus Pinus; species Pinus tabuliformis. The sequence continues at coordinate 661,867,448 of CM062804.1, forward strand.
TCAAAGGTAGAACTCAACCATTGGAGGTTGTGCAAAGACCTCAATGTGTAGGCTTAATATACACCGAGGGAGAATGATTGAAGGTGTCAGATTATTCTGAGACATCGTCGAAATCGTCAATGAAATAGAATTATGTGAACACATCCCCATCATCCCATGGTAGTGCCCATTGTAGGGAAAGATTTGAGGCAAGTTCTCATCACCATACTTACATCAGAGACAATAAGGAAAGGTATAACCACTCTCAACATTCGAATGTTCATTTTGATTATAATCATGTTGTTAATGATGAGTGTAAAACATGGCATTGAAAAACATGTACCTTTTGTGGATTACATAACCATACATTTTCGAAGTGTTGGAAAAGAATAGCAACACACAAAATGAGGAGGCATGAAATACCCTCTCAACAGTCGGTAAAGAAACATGTTAAGCAGATCTGGAGGAAGAAGATGTATTGCAGTCATTGCAACAGAGGTGGCCATCAAAGAGCCACTTGTTGGAGGCTCCATCCAGAGCAGCGCCTTAACTTAGAAAAAGTGTTGGTGATGAACTAGGTGAAGCACTTGTTTGACCATCAAATGCACCACAAGGAAGTGATCCATTCATAGTGATAAGTGAAGAATGGTTTCTAGATATGTTAGCTTGTCATGGTCATGCTTTTGTAAGTCATTTGTTGCATTTTAAAATTGTAAAAGTGATGATGTGTTTTCCATCACTTGTTAAGAAACAATGATGTCTGGTCTTATTTTGAGTTGCATGATAAACGGTGAAAGTGATATCGTGTTTCCATCACTTGTCAAAGAAACAATAGTGTTTTACCTTATATTTGTAAATCATGTGTTGTAGCGATGACGTGTTTTCCATCACTTGTTGAAGCAACAATGATATGTTGGCCTTCTTTTCGTAGCTGGGGTATTACGTCCATATTGATGTAAACTTGACCACCAAGTATGTGTTATAAACTCATGGCACATATGGGATGCTTGGGTCATGAAAGTTAAGAATGTAATTTGTAAAACAATGTATGACAGGTTGCAGACGTTGCAGGTGTCAGCTCATTGCTTAAGGCTCCAAAGAACAAAGTTGAAGGAGATGGAAGCGAGGCCTTTCAGTACGCTTGTGATGCAGACAAGGTATAGAGACGTTGAAAATTATTTTTTATGCTTTTGGAGGACCAAAAGCTCCTCAGCGGGGAGGATTGATTTAGGTGGCTCTAGAGACACACATAGGACAAAGAGGGCTTATGGAAGCTCAAAAATCAAAATGATCAAAATGCTTTCGAACTAGGACCAGAACGTAGATCTCGTTGTCCTAATCACAGTAGTATGAAAGTTTGTCAATCCGAGCTGCTATGAGGGAGAACGAGCCAGTCAAAGTTTTGGTTGAATTTTGCTGACTAGGCAGGCTTAATGGAGACAATTTGGAAGTCTTCCAGTGGACAGAATCCAACCAAAACTATCCAGATTCTGGGTGAATTTTTGGCCTGTCTAATTTGACTCCTTTGGTCAAATTTTGTAATTTTTGAAATGGCCTTATTATCACTAAAAATTAAAAATATATATATAAAGGAGGTGGTGGGCCAACACCCCCACCACCCCACTCCTCTCCGTAATAACATACGTTAATCATTTTAATGAGGAGGCCGGTGGGGATTGAACTTGCTCGACCAACGTGGACTAACCCCCAGCAGGTGGCCCCATGTACAACAAACAAAACCAACACAAACCCAAAATTTAATGCACCCTGTACCAACAAACCATTGAATATGCGATGCGCTACAGAGGGTTAAGGGGCGGGCTGCCCAATGTGGACCCGACCCCCCTAAAAAATATACATGCAGTTTTTAAAAATGGTAATATCTTAAAATGATAGGGGTGGGTATTGACCACCTAACCCCTCCTCAAACTAATTTCATTTCTTACGAATCCACCCAATCAAACATTTTGAAAGCTCCACCCAGAAATTTATATAAACCTGATTTTTTAGTGCACCCACAAGCATGGAGGAACCAGGAGCGGGCATGGAAACCGAGACTGCAATTTTTTTAATTAATTTATTACAGGTGTAACCATGATTGAGCGAAATTTCTAGGAGGGTGAAATTTTTGAAGTGTCCAAATTGGACAAATTTATGTCAATCTTACACCTGTCAGCGACACGAACCCCATGGCACAGTAAGTTTCCTAATCTGAGCAGCAGATTTGCAGAGGAACCAGAGGATGGAATATTTGAGGAATCTAGGGGGAATCTAAAAGATTCATTGAGCCCCATATTTCCAGTTTCTCAGAATTCAGAAATTTGACAGTTGATTTTTCACTATTCAATGCCACAAATATGATGGTGCATTCAGATTTTCCATTTTCGCATTTCATTTTTTGGACACTTTTCAAAGTGGATTACAGGTGTCAGCATTCATGTGCGAGAAGCCATTCCATTAGATTCGACGCTGCAAGATTGATGGTACGACAAGCTTCAACAGTTTGACATCCTTTTCTTCAGATGGCCCCTGGATGTGAGGTATATGTGGTGTGTTCATGTACTTCTTTTTGCTATGCGCTGCACAAATCCCTATTTGATGTTTGATGAAGGATCTTGTTTCTTACTTGTTTTCATGATTCCTACTTGATGTGATGCGGAATCATTTGTGGGATGTACTTTTTGTCATGATTCGTCATGTTTCGTTTAAGATCCCTTTGTCGTTATGTTGATGGGATACTCATGTGTCACCATGTATGTTTGCATTGAGATCCCTTTTATGTCACGTTGGTGGGATGCTCATGATCATCATGCATGAGTCTGTGTCATACTGATAGGAGTCCTTTTTTGACTGAGAGTTCCTATTAATGGAACATCTCTTGGAGCTACTCCTGTGTGAGGGAATTTTCCTTGTATGATAGCGACATCACCTCTTATGTACATCATCACTATTGATAGCACCTTAATGCAGCAGCCTACACCATCTTGACATCGGGACTCGGAGACGTAGTCCCTCCTAGATGAACTCCATTATCAATGGCTTATGTTTTCATGTGTTGATGATTGTCATGTTCTTCCTCTTTATAGCATGCAGATGTATTCATTTGTGTTCTTTTAAAAATGCAATTTAACACATCACGAAACTAAAAGGTCTTGGAAGGGTCCTTTGTGACACCCAGACCCAGATCAATGGGTAGAACTCTCAAGTCGACAATACATTACAAAAGTAAGGCCTCAAATTGACATTACATTACAAAATTAATGGCGGACAACCCTATGACTCCATTACAACTTCGTGCTCTGTGCCCACAAATCACAGTCTTTACATCGGAATTAGTTAAAACTTGGGCTTTAAGCCTCAAAAATTGCCTTGGGGGATCTTGTGCCCAACATGACCCCAAGTCCAAGATAACCTGATCCATCTCATACTCTCCTATCTGCATGGTAAGCCTCATCTCCCATCCTGTCCTTATTTTATGCTTACCAATCTTTCGTATTATGCACGACCCACTGGGGGTGTTTCTGGTGCATCTTTTTACAAGCACTTGTAGCCCCTTCACAACCTTGCTATCATGCAGTAACTCCATTTAGGTCTCCAGGAAGGTTGTAAGCATAGAAGGGTCGATCTCCTGATCAGGCTTATCCTTGCTTCCTGGGGTAGATGCCTGAGCGAAGCTCTACTTTGCTTCCATGAATGTTTCACATGCGCACTCCAAATCAAACTCAGCCTCCTTCATAGGGGATTTGCAAACCCATGTGTTGTCTTCAGGTTGTTTTCCCTTGTCATCCCCTATTGTGATTCCACTTTGGAGCACTATATTCACATTCAGATCCTCTTCGCATGACTCAAACCTCATCATTTCCAGGTTCTGAGTTAGTGGAGGTAGTAGCACCCCTTTGTCACGTATCCTTGCTATCAATGTAGGACAGTCTTCCATTTCATGATCAAACATAGTGCAATACTTGCACAATGGACATGTTGGGTTGGTGCAATCATGGGCATAATGTCCCAGTCCTCTGGAATTGTAGCAGATCAACTGTCCTCAACCCCTATCAAGTCCTCCTCTACCTTAGCCTTGTACACACCCTTGAAATCCTATCGCATCATCCTTGTGCTCAGGTCAGGGGGCCACGTTTTTGCCTGTACCCCATAGGCAGGTGTTCTACCAACATCAATTCAAATCTTCTGTAGTTAAGCTAATCATGCCCTACCGACCTATAGAAGTTGCAAAACAGTTGTTGCGGGGTTTGTACAAACTTCTGCAACAAATGACAGTTATCCGTGGCATGTTTTCCTACGACCTGACATATAGCACACCACAATGCAGGCCCCGCACTTGGTCCTACATGAGCTTCCGGCCTCAAAGAGATCGGTCCTCCTCCTACCAGGTAGTTCGCAAAGATCGGGCAATGGTCCTTGTCATTCCCTTGACCCTTGCATTTTAGGCACCATACCTCCTCGCGCACCTCTAATCGAACTGTTATGTCCTACTTCAAACTTTGTATCTCAAGGTAAATAATTTTCAACTACGCATGGATCTATTGAACCCCCATATTTTGATCTCACATCGGTGTTTCATGCAACCTCATTGTAATCTCCAAGGCCTCTGATTGAGTCATTATCTTCTATTGTGATAGCGCAACCCTTGGGTGTGTCGAGAGCGAAGCCACAAACCACTCGTGATGTTTTCCGTCTATCAGGTTCATGTTAGCTTTGTAGATTGTACACTTAAACCTTTGATCGAGTTCCCAAGGTGTCTCACCTGGTTGCATCATGATTTCTTTGAACCCCACAATAGATTTTGCTTCAGATTTAGGCCTACTCAATTCTCTATTTAGTGTTTTTTGGATGTCTACCACTCCAGCATTCGGGTTATCATTAGAGTACTTGATATACTAGGTTAGCACGCAATCCTGCAGAGCACTAACCAATGTCACCTTCTTCATGTGATCATCTATAACACCCTAAGATTCCCATACAGCTTTCACGATGAACCAGAATTGGTTCGGGTCCTCATTTCCCAAGCCTTTGAACAAAGGGAGCTTCATTGAATTTGCCATACTAAACTGTTGTGGAGGCAAAGGTGGTACGCGTGAAGTCACAGGTGATGGTGGTGAAGTTGGAGGTGGTGTTGGTGGTGGTGAAATCAATGGACTATATTCAGGACCCTTTTTCCCTTTGTTCCTGTAAGTTTTTCCGCTTTGTGTAGCCCCAAACATCAAGGTAGTTACATAACCCACTTTTTGCACAATAAAATTTTAATCTAGGTATTTAAAGATTTCAAGTACTTACCTCGCGGTCCTTTGAAAAAGTGTCACTCCACCTCACTGTAGCTGACTGAGGTATCGACTGCAAATTCAGTTACAAATCCTCCTATGACGCGATTGAGCCAATGATCGACAGTGCGAGCGATCTTATCCTCTGGCGCTTCCAATCTCTCTACTAGCTCTGGGGTCCAAACAATAGGACCGTCAAGTTTCCACCTTCCTTGGCTATCTGCTAGTTTCACGATCCACTCATATAGTTCAACCGGAAAGGAATAGAAAAATATGCCATGTATTTTTGTATAAAGGTACCTATGTAGCTAATGTTCCTTTATCAATCATGGAATTCTATTCTCTTGCACCATAAATTCATAGATCTTCCTATCCAAGAAGTATCTGATCTCTTTCTTAGTTGAATTCCAGTGATACAACATCACACATCTCTTATGCAGATTCTAGTCCCAGCAATGGAACCACTTGTTGGCTTGAGGGGGCCTGACCTAGGTTCAACGTTAGTTAGCCAAAAAAATCCCTACACTACTGGCCCTTTCAGCATCAGCCTGCAGAGCGCGGACCGAAGTCTTACCCAAAGTAGTATGGGGAGATGTTGGAACCAAGTTTCTGCACCTTGAGATGGTTGTGATGTCAGTTTATTCCTTTTATTCTTGCCATTGTGCAGCTCACTTAGTTCTAGGGCTTGCTAGAATAGCCCTATATTCCGCCCTTCAATACCTCCATGAAAGGGTACGATTGATTTTCACGTAGCCCTAACCTACAGCTTAGGTACTTTCACGCTGCTAGGGCAGCGTACCATGCAGATTCCCCAAACTAGTTTAAGTGTCTTACTTATCTTATTACAGAATCAGAGTTAGCACCATGTAAACAGTTGTTCTTATTTGCATTCACTTAACCAATGTAATTACATATATTCGCGCATCATATAAGCATTATAAATGAAATTCATACATACATGTCAAGATGCAGTAATCGGAAACAAGACACATAATTGTAGAATACTTCTCTTTATTGATATTTTCAAGTAATTACAGACTTTATTTGCCCTGCACGCATAGCTGTAGGGGTCCGCGCACTCAGTTGCGGACTTCCACCCTAGGCCTTTGCGCACTTCACTGTGGAGCCTCTACCTACACTACGACCCGAAACTTACGCTTCTTACTCAGAGCTGTGACTCTCTAAGACTTATTTGAACTGTTCAAGACTACTTAGAGCTTACTTAGCTCTTTTTATAAAAGCCCATGGTCTGTGGACCATGGGTAGATCTTTTACAACCGACTTTACTTTACAGAACTAAGGGCAGACAACCCTTTATGACTTATGACACCTTCATGCTCCGCAGCCAGAAAATGCGGATATTTTACTATTTTATTACAAAATTTGACTCAAACATGGGCTTTTAGCTCCAAAACTATCCTTGGGGGATCGCATTCCCAATAGTGAGCTTGGCAAAATATTTCCTAGGTGGTACATAAGTTTGTATCCAAGTAATAAGCACTACTTCCTCTGCATTGATATCTTCAACCCCTATAGTCAATTCTTCCTCATCCAAGTCTATGGGCTCCATCGGTGGCTTCTTTTTATCCATTCGACCATTCTATCTAACCTCAATTGCATTTTTACTGGGTGATTGCCGAATCGGCACTTGTTGTGGCTTCTTTTGCTTCTCCTCTCTTTCCGCAGAGGAAATATATTTTCAATGCTCTCCTAGAATAGTTTCTTTTGACACTCAAAAAAATGCACCTCAAACCCCAACCCTTGTTGTGAAAACTCCTTCTCTATCTCTTACCAATCTCGTTCATACATACATCAATCGTCTTGGCTCAAACTTGGTTGCAAAAGTTCAAGGAAATCTGTCTAGAAGCAAAGTGTTAGAATATGGAGTGGGATGTTGTATTTATAGTCCATTTTGAATTCAAATCCATTAGTTCCCTCCATATATCCTTCATTAATGTTATTTTACTAGCATATTTCCAAATATATGCTCCTTAAATGGTTTCCCCTCACTCCCTTAAACAGAAAAGTAACCATCCCATCATATACAATGTTTTCAATGGTTACTTTCTAGCACAGCTACAGGAGACCCACCTTGCTAGTGTATCTCCTTCGTTGTAGCTCCCATCTGTGCCTTTCTCCTAACCATCATGTAGCCCATTCACTTCGCCAAACTATCCTTTTGGCAGCACATATTATAGTCCTGCACTTCCTTGCAACTGCCTAAAGTACTAAGGTTTTCCTACATCCATATAGTCATTGCGCAGGGGCAGGATCACCCCTATACAACTTCAACCAACTCCCATTGATTCTTCCTAGAAATAGCTCCCCGTTCAGCTTTGCGAGTTGAACGACATCTCCATCCGTAATCTCTTAGCATTGCAAGTTGAACAACACCTCCATTCATAATATACTTGATGATGTATTGTCCCAGCTAATGCATCTGAAACTTTCATGGAAAATTCGTAAACTTGTTATCATACATGAGTACTAAATATTGATTTTTCAGGGTGCACTGCTTAATGTGGTGATCATGCCATTCCTTTCTCTAGCCTTTTTCACCTGTTGATGAAAGCTTGAAAAGACGCAATCTTCTTCAAACTAAAGTATCTGCACAAGGAATTCTTCCATTACATCCCAATCTGCCATCTCAGTGACTGTAGCAATCCTCAAACCGGGCATGATGTACTCCATTGCCATCATTGCTTCTTGTCCATAAACCAACCTAAATGGTGTATGTCTAGTCAATGTCTTACAGGTAGTTTTATATGCCCAAAGAACATTTGGTATGCGTGTTTAGTGTAGCTTTTGTACCTATTTCCTATACTTCCTTTCCCCAATTTTAACCCTTTTCCCTCTAGACCATCAAAACCTTACATGTTAACTGCCTTTTTCCTTATTGTGAACAACATATTTTGCCATCATGTTATTTTTCCATTTTTGCTAGATATAATGATGCAATATTCATTTTTATGGCTAACTAGGGTGAGAAATGGAGAAGTCTTTTGGATCCTTTCCTCTTTTTCAGGTATTGATTGCAAGAATGAGGTTATGGAATGAACAACCGCGTTGATCGGTCTAAGAGCAGGATGAAACATTGTTGTTACACTCTCTGTGTTGTTACAGATCTTGTTTTTATGCCATGATGCTATTACAAACATTATTGTTGCACCCTGGGTGCCATTACGAGATTGTTGTTATCTAGTGTTGTTGTTACATCCCAAATCATTACATTACTGTAGGGTGTTGTTACAGCATAGTTGTCAAAGTCGTGGGTACTATTCCATGCAACATCTATTGGAAGTTATGAATAGTCTATCTAGAAAGTGATAGATCCAAGTGGTTATGATTTTAACTGATGTATTCGAATAGAATTCGTATTTAGGAACTAGTTATAGCAATTTCTATTTTATGATTAGCATGAGAATCGTGAGATTCTTGTGACTAATCTATTCCTAATTTTTGGGTATGTAATTTCTATAAGAAAAACTTAATCCCTCAGCCATGGGGGACGACATAGAGAATATTGTCATTTTGATCCTATAACTTTTAATTGTTCTTAATATAAAAGACACTATGGTGATGTTGTTGTTTTTTCCAAGTTAAATTCTTAACTAATCTCATGTCCATTCTTGAGCCCTTGCTAGGAAGGAAGGGCCCTCCTCTTTAGTAGGGACTGCAGTGGTAGAGTAGATGTGTATTACTTTTTCTTTCTTTTATTAGTTGTATGGTTTTCTTCTGCCATTGCATAATTTGTGGAATATATCTACTTTAGTTCCATTTTTATGTTATGCTATTACACAAATTTGGTTAGCAATATGGTAGTTGACCAGTTTGTTTAGTTATTAGTATAGTATGTGGTGTGCCTTTGCTCTGGTAATTGTGAGGTGTGATTCCATTTTTATAGAGTGTTTTAATTTTTGCATAAATGATTAGTTTCTGCAATTGATTCAGAGACATTCTTTACTATTTTATATTTTCACTGTTGGCTATAGTGTATCAGCATAGATAGTGCAAACTCCATTGAAATAACAGACCTACCCTGGGTTGACAATTAAATGGTTGTAGAATTGGTAAATTAGGATTGATTAAAACAACATTACATTTTGGTGTTGTTTCCGGGGATGGAAGTTGACAACACAGTCAGCCAAGTTAATGGTGTTAGACCCTCCAACATGTCAAGGGATCTCCCTGGTAAGAAGTCCCAATCAGACCTTAGACCATTTGGTGTAGGAGTCCTAGCAGTGGGTCGTACGGTATCGCCTTGATCGTGGTTTTGCATAGAGGCAAGTGAGATGTCCATGTTGGTAGCAAGGGTGCAATAGCTTTGACGAGTCAAGGAAGGTACATGAGTGGTTCTAACACACTGAAACTTGGGTGGGTATGCCCCTTGGAAACCTGTAATAGTACTCAGATTGAAAGGGAACATATGAGAAAAGATGCATCACTAGCTGGAAAGAAGGATAGCGAGAAATCTAGATTGATGGTTAAACCAATCAACACATTTCAATAAGATTCATACATACTTATACAGAGTACTCCATACATTCATGCATAAGAAAACAGATACATATATCATTTAGAGTAAACAAGATTGATGGAATACAATACGAACTATGCATGAAACATGTTGGCTCTGTTATATTAAGAAGTGTAAGTTCCAATCATACAATACATCCATGTCCACCCACCAACCCCGATAGTGGAACGTTACAACCATAACCGCCTTCTCCTCCAAAGAGATATACTAGCTTTGTGCAGTGGAGAAGCCAAGACTCGTCACAATAGTAGCCAAGCTTTCTCTAAGATACTCCTATTGGAAGCTTGGCTAACCAAAAGCCTCTACAATGAGTTATGAGGGACTATATATAGAAAAGGGTGGAGTGGCCCTTGAAATTACCCTTTGTGACACTTCATCTGCCCTCATGACTCTTCATCTACTCTATGACTGTTACATCCAACTATCAACACTTGAACTTACACTTGACAAGACATTACATACAATCTACACATGTACCCATGTGAGACAAAATAGGCTTGAGAAATCCATGCAAGACATTAGAATGACTCAGACAACTGTTGGAAGACTATCTATTCAACATCCTCATGGTGTTTGACAGTAACGAACCAATTCTAAGATCAGTAGTCTGCGATGGTGTTCGTGTACTCTAAGGTGACATCTTTCTAGAAATGAACTCTTGCCTCCATAGTATCTAGGTATACTACTTTGACTCCACTTTCCAACTCATCTGATAGCATGCACATCATTGTCTTGAGCGCGTTCGAACCAACAACATACTTGTGCATGGTGTCTTCACCGATCACCAAGTCTGGGTTGGTGGCTATGTGCATCAATTCATCAAAGTATGAGTCAAGCTCCAATCGGACCTGTGCCTTTTGCCTAGGTGAGTGTCCCAATAGATGGGATCACATGAGCGCACACAACAACATCCATACTCTTAAATACCCATGCATGGGAAGCTTGTACACTAGTGATGAGCTGTGGGAGATCTTCATAGTTATGGATCTGAATCCAGATGTGTGCCTTTAGCTCGATTGCTCTGGGCTTCATCATCTTAGGAAATTGTAATGGGGATCCCTTTTATCTCATTGTCCATATTTTCATGTAATCGAAAGAAGCATGCACGTTCAATAAGATACATGTTATCCTAACACATCGCTGCTACCAACCGTTGAGATGGATAACTGCCTTATGCATGGTACCAAACTTGGAATACAACACCTGCATGACTATGTCATGGGACAATAGTTCATCCAGCATTGCCTTCTTCAACTCTAGTCAGGCAGATGCCATAACCAATTATCTTCCCTTCTTGGCCATCTATAACACCTTATCCATTCACTCATTCTCAGCTATCAGGAAGCGAACACTCAAGCTAGTGGCTTCGACATATGCTTTGGTAGCATCAGCCGATGTTGCCGGATGTTTACGCACGTCATACATGATCACTCATTCCTCAAACTATGCAGGAGATGTATGATCATCCAGAGTCTACACTCTGAGAGATTGCAAAACTCTATGTTGGGAGTCATCGAATGCGATGTTGTGCATCTCCTCCTCCGTATTGTCTCCAAGGACCTCGGTGTCTCCTTGGTCTCTTGGGACTTGCTCCTCTTCTCGATGTGGTGAAGCTGGTGGGTGAACCTCTTAGTCATGAGGCATGAGGTCCTACGAATGTTCATCATGTCTGCTTGGCGCCAGCTGTTTTGATGAGTCTACTACCTGTACGAACACAGTTTCATCTATCTGTACATGTTGCACCCCTTAATATACATGTTCTTGCTATGCTTTCTTCTCTTGTCTACACATATTTTGTTCCTTCTAGAGTTGCTCCTTTAACTCATGCAACTCCTTCTTTGTTTCCTCCATTCTCCATTTTTCTCTTTGCCTTTGCAAATTCCTCTTGTCACGTTGTTTCCTATTTGACTCTATTGCCAAAGTTACTTTCTGCACAAGTGGGTCTACTCGGAACTTGCAGCTTTGTTCCTCCTCCATGTTGTTAACAATATTACTCTTACCCTTGTCATGCACTGGTATGTTTACCTCTGCTGCTACTGCTCTTTGGGATGCTACTTCATGCTGCTTCGCTGGCCATTCCATAACGAGGCTTACTGGTTCATTAGGTATGGAGAAGCTGTGACAATATCTCCATGGGTCTTCCTCCACCTAATGACATGCCCTGTGGATCCAATTAAACTGTACTCTCATGCATTGATATTTCACAAAATAATGCGGGTCATACAGGTTGTAGCTTTGGGCATCGAATGGATATTTCTTCATTTCATCTGCTTAGACATCCACATGCTTGAAATTTTGTATCTCGTATAACCTGATCCACAATGAAAGAGTGGGTGAAGGTGCCTTCTTCTTCTAATGCAACCTAGCTGAAAATCTTGCTGAGATGTGATGTGATACTTCCTCTATAATGAGTTTTTCCAAGGAAAACTTTGGTAGAACAAGTTGAGGCTTCTCCGTGTTGTACATCCATATGTAAGTCACAGATGGTGAGGCATACGAATCTGCTATATCAATTAGTTCCTACATTGCTACCTTCAGCATGTAGGGAGGATCCTGTTCAAATATCATCTTGTACACCGGGGTAACAAAATGATCGAACAACTGTGTGATAACTCCTTTGAAGCTGCATTCGGACAACATCTTACAATAAGTGTTCACAGTGGTCTCTACCGATGTCCATGCCCACTTCAAGACCGGGATCTCCTAGCGAGCATAGATTGCATCCAAGATGTAGGCAAATATGTAGATTTCTTCTTGCATACCTCTGAGCAGTTGTTGAGCTCTTGTTACATGTTCCTTCAGCTAATGAGCCAACATGTCAAACCAGTTGCATGCTTTTCCTTCTCTGGCCAGTTGGTCCAACATGATTACCCAAGTCTGCAAGAAGGTCTCTGTGCTCTCTTGGCCAGACAAGCGACCTAAAAAAATTACCAAGTATTGGTACGCCTTCCACAATATCTTCATCTTGTAGACCTAATTGGGTGTTGTCCTGAATTTGGCTAGCTCCTTCACCTAGTTCTTCAAGATATCTTTGGATTTGGCATTGATGGGTATGCTGAAGGGTGTCTCCATGGTGATCACGGGCTTTGACAGATGATACATATTTTCATAATAATGTGTCTTGAAGGTAGTAATCTCCATCCTGCTGACACTGCTCAATGTCATCGTCTTGGGATCGGTGTGCGAGACAATCCAATTTATCATGTCTGTGCATGGGAGCACGGGATACCTGCATGCAATCTAGTACAAGCCGAACTTGTGGATGTTCACATAGACTTGGTGGTCTTAGAGGTCTTCCCCAAATGTGCCTACAAATGCATCATTGACCTCTTGCCATTTCAGCTTGATGTCCTTGTTTAAAATCATCTTAGTATCTTCATAGATTGGCAAACTTGTAGACACTCCCTCAACTACTGCTCCAGTTGCACTTTCGTCAGTGTCCTTTGATCCTTCTCTCTTGGAGGCCATTGAGCCTGAACTGTTGAGAGGTGAACGAACACCTGCTAGATCTGGAGACATAGCGACATACATGGTAAGAAATCTGTCATCTAAAACAAAAGAAAACTTAAGGAATGACATGCAACATACCCAGGGATTGACCAGCAAGTATTGCACAATTTTTCCTGGGAGGCTAGGAGACTAGATGCCAAAACTATGCAAAAGGTAGTTTGGACTTTCTGGAGGCTGGACGGCTGCTAGAATTTTGCAATGCACAATCCAGACTGGCTTGTTGGTTGTTGGGATTGGACAATGCACAATTCCAGTTAGCAATGGTTGTAGGCCCAGTGACTGCATTGCACAATTTTCTGGGCCAGTAGTCACTGCCCCTTAGAATTGTGCAATGCAAGACTAGAGGACAATCACCAAGAATAAGTGCACATTTTTTTAGAGGAAGGAAGAGCCTTCCCTCTCATGATTTCACAATGCTCTCTTGATGAGGCAGATTCTGGGCCAAGGCTGCCCAGACCCACTGATGGGAAACTGAAAGAAAATGTGAAAGTGAATGCATGGCGATACTGAGTGTAAGCAGGAGTGAATGATCATGCATGAAAATAGTGAATGAAAGATTCATAAAATGAAACAACATGCATGTGGGTGAAGTGTGTCACCAAATCAATGACCATTCGTGCAAAACAGTTTCATGCATGTGACAGCATTGAGATGCTAACGAAAACTGAAATGGTGCTAGTACAAGATAATATGCATGCAAACAACAACAAGAGTTCACATAAATCAAGTGAATAGCACTTACACAAGGAAAAACACAAAAAGCAACAAAAATTCTACAAAAGACAAGTTAAGAGGACTTACCCGTGAATAGCTGAGATGGATGTGTCAAAGACTCCTGGATGTGTTATGGAATGTCAGAGCTCCAAGATCAATGTGAATAAGTGATCTTTGAAGTGTTGAATAAATAAGTTTGAGGCTCATGATGCGCATGCCACAAATCTAGGAAAAATCAAAACTTGGAGGAAAGATTCTAAAAAAATCTTTGCATGTAACATCCAGTTGCTAAAAATAGTTCCCTAAAATCTAGGGATTCTTTTTGCATGTTTCCTTTTGCTATTTCAGGAAAAAGTAGCCCATGCATGCAAGTCAAGTTTTCTAGGTCCCGGGTGGAACTAGTCAACCGAATGGCACATGCAACAACCTACACAGCTAAGGGGAAATTTGAGCATTTCTAGGAGGAAGATGGGTTGGCTGCCTAGAAGGATTACACAATTTTTGGGCTGAGCAGCTAACTGCTGCCCAGAATTGTGCAATTTATGGGCTGAGCAATCGTGCTAGGAAAGATTATGTAATTTTTCTAGTGAAGGTTGACAAGAATATTTTCACAATTCTAGAGCCCAACGGGCTGCCAGATAGAATTGCACAATTTTTGTAGGGAAGGTTGGTTCCCCTCCATAATTGCACAATTTCTTGAGGGAGCTACTCAGCCTACAACTGGACCATATCCAAAGAAATAGCCTGTGAGGGGGATGCAACAAGCTATCATGCACATGTTGGCAGTTTGCTGGAAAAACACTAAATCTTGTGTACATGATAAAGCAAGACATGTCACTGAGGTTGGTTGGTAGGGAGGCCCCAAAACGAAGCTAAGGAAAATTTTTGGAGGGTGGTTGTAACCACTACAACACTTAGTGACACACTAGTATAACTCCATCTCTCTAAATGGACCTTGTTCATGGAAATCAAGTCTAATACCTCTAAAATTATTGTTCATCTCTCAGTTCATCTTGGTTTCCACACTTGCTTGATTGTAAGATGTAGAATATTCCAACCTCTTAGTCGCTTGACACACATTCTAAGCCATGTTAAAATAGTTGCTTGGATTAGGGTTGAGGGGTATATTGGTGCACAAGCAGTATATTCGTCAAGGTCTTAGTTTCATCTTTGGTGTTGCTCTGCTGCCAGTAGGCCTGGATAGTACCCCGAAAAAGTCACAAAGGAACACAAGCATCGCTTCGCTACCAATGAACTTGGTAAGTACCCCACCGGAGTTAATTGCATCACCTCTTTGTGCAGGAATTCTTTCTCTTCTTTCACCTTTTTCATTTTTTTATTTTTTCATTTTTCACTTTTCATTTTTTCATTTTTTATAACTGTGCATAGCACTTATTCATTTCATAGGCGAAAGAGGGATCTTGACTTATTGAGAGTAGAATAGGTTGTTCCTTCATAAGAGTAGTTTATTATATACCTATGACATGCTTGTTAAGGTTTCCCCCCCACCTTACTCTACTTGACTAAGCTGCCAAGGGTTAACCCAAAAACAACTGACTAGAGTAGGTCACAAGCGTTGTGTTTTCACCAAGGTTCACTTCGAACAGTACATATTTTCCATCGACATACCACAGACTGAAGACAACAAGTTCTTTCATAAGAGAGTGGACAATAGATGACCAAATCTTTCTAGATGTACAAGTCCTCTTGTACTTTACCCATCTTGTTTCAAAATTCACACATGGTTTCATGTGAAACTAATATATGAGCGCAAAACAAGCAAACAAACAGAAAACAAAGCAAAAGTAGAAGTAAATGTGGAAGTAGAGCCAAAACAAAAAAAGCATGCAGACAAACAAACATGTGAAGTAAGTAAGCAAACAAGCATGCAAGAAAACAACCAAAAGCAAACACTACTCCTACTCCCAAGCTAACAGTGCATTGGCCTAATCACGGGAAGTGATACTTCCAATGTAGCCATCGACGCATTGGTTGACCCATGTTGGTGAAGGCATGGTACGCGAGTGACCCAGTTGTGTGAACCAACAAACAAGAAAGATATAACAATGAAGAAAAACACACTCCATGTTCCAATGTGTCCACAAAACATTAGTGAGCGCAAGTACATGACATGTGGTCTGTGGACTTGTCACGGTGTTGTGTGACACTAGATGTAGTTGTGAAGCATACACATACTCTTGACTATGACATGCAAGCTAACAAAGGAAACAGACAACTTGCGTCATGCACACATGCTTGTAATGTAAGATTCCTCTAATGCATGAGTGATGGGATCATATAGTTCGAGTGGAGGAAGTATGATCTGTGTGTGAGATTGATCTTCAATACATACATATGAGTGATGAGGAGCCCTGAGTGTTTCAACAATTTCATGATTGGAAGTGAAACCAACCTCAGGGCATCGAGGGCCTGACATAACCATCAGCTCGGGCTAAAGTGCCTAGACAGTCTGTGGGGTTTCAATTTCATTGATAGATAGATCATCATAAATGGGTGGCTTCGAAAAATCAACTGTGATAGAATCATCATCATGGTCAAATATGGGAGAAAATAGATCACGACAGCTACGATCAGTAAAATCAATGATTTCATCAACATCATCATGATCTGATGAATCAAATAGAGGGGTAAATGAGAAGCAGCAAATTCACCCTTTGTGTTTCCAGAAAAGGCAGATGAAAAATCAAGTGGATTTTGAATTAATGATTTATCCTCTCCATTGTTGGATGATGGACTCACATCCGGTGTGTCCTACGAGTGATCAACAATGGGTGCATCCGTAGATGGAGATACACATGTGAAATCATGGATGGAAGATTCACCAAAGAGGTCAAGGAAGAATGGAGGAGGCTCAGACAGAAGGGAGTCATCCTTCTCTGAGTTTTAATGCTCAAGCTCCCAGTCATACTCTTCATAAATGATAGTGCATGTTGGTTGTGCAACACCAACTACGTCAACGGCTTGATCCTCATTCACAATAAGTGTAGAGTTTGGAATGCAAGAACACAAGACAGTATCATCTAGAGGATCATCCGAGTATGAAGATGGAGGTTGTGGTATAAAATTCATGTGACAAGTCTATGGAATCACAACCAAATCTATGTGAAAATTAAGTGAAATGATGTTGGGAAGATATGGCAGTTGAATAGATGTGTGTGCATATTTTCCCGCATCACTCTGTAGTGGTGGAGTTATTTGATGAGGGTTCTGTGGATAGTCACTTGTGACACTGACCGTGTCCATCTGTGATTGCAGAGCTCCATCACTGAAGTATGTTGAGTGAGGCTTTAATCATATTTCTCCTTGCGATGGAATGATTTGTTAATACAGTACTCGAATCTATCCCAAAGATAAGGAAATTTCATCTGGATTTTCAGAGCTTCAAACTACAAAAAATGGAAGCGCTGCCAAAAATCCATAGGAAATTCATACGGGAGCTTTTATTGTTGTAACAATTTTTGGTCAAGATGTTCTGAATCAAAATGATGGAAAGTATCTTCAGTGAAATCAAAAAAATGCTCATGTGAGTGCAAGCTGTCAACGGGTAGGTTCCAGAGCCGCCGTAGTGGGGATTCACAAAGTGTGTATGCAAGCAATAGACTGGCTTGTTCGTCATAACATCCATCTTCCTCATCAAGAATGGAAAGGAATTCATGTAAGAACACAAGGCAAGCTACTTCACCTTCACCATCATACGTGTATCAAGACAAGAGATTGAAAAATTCCCTCGTGATATGAAGTGGTTCGGCATGCGAAAAACATCATGGAGGGTTGAGTGTGCAAGTCTCCATGATATATGTGAAAAGATTCAAAACAGGATGAGAGGACACAACTTGTGACCTGATCCTCCTTCTAGCACCAGAAATGTTGACGACGTTGTACCCACCAACATGTCAGGGGATCTCCCTAGTAAGAAGTCCCAATCGGACCTCATAGCATTTGGTGTAGGAGTCCCAACAGTGGGTCGTATGGTATTGCCTTGACCGAAATTTCACATAGAAGCAAGTAAGATTTCCCCACTGGTAGCAAGGGTGTGACAGCTGCAGTGAGTCAAGGGAGGTACATGAGAGGCTCTAACACACAGAAAGCGGGGTGATTGCACCCTTGGAAACCTATAATAGTACTCGGCTTGGAAGGGAACACATGAGAAAAGAAACATCACCAGCTGGAAAGAAAGATAGTAAGCAATACAATGTGACGGTTAAACCAATCAACACATTTCAATAATATTCATACATACTTATACATAATAGTCCATACATGCATGCATAAGCAAATATATACATATATCATTTAGAGTAAACAAGATAGCTGGAATACAATACGAGATATGCATGAAACATGTTGTCTATGTTATATTAAGAAGTGTAAGTTCCAGTCATACAATACATCCATGCCATCCCATTAGCCCCAATAGTGGAACATTACAGCCACAACCACCTGCTCCTCCAAATAGATATACTAGCTCTACGTAGTGGAGAATGCAAGGCTCGTTACAATACTATCCAATATTTCTCTAAGATACGCATATTGGAAGGTTGGATGACTAAAAGTCTCTATAATGAGTTATGAAGGACTATATATAGCAAAGGGTGGGGTGGCCCTTGACATTCCCCTTTGTGATAGTTCATCTACCCTCATAACTCTTCATCTACTCTCATAACTCTTCATCTACTCTATGTCTGTTACATCTAACTATCGACACTTGAACTTACACTTGATAAGACATTACCTACAATCTACACATGTACCCATGTGAGACAAAATATGCTTGAGAAAGCCATGTAAGACATTACTATGACTCAGACAATTGTTGGAAGACCAACTCTTCGACATCCTCATGGTGGCCGACAGTAGGGAACTAATGCCAAGATCAATAGTCCGCGATGGTGTTTGTGTACTCTAAGGTGACATCTTTTTGGAAATGAACTCCTTCCTCCAAAGCTTCTGGGTACACTTCTCAGGATCCTATGTCCAACTCATCTAATAGCATGTGCATCATTTTCTTGAGTGCATCCTGACCAACAACATACTTATGCATTGTGTTTGCACTGATCACCAAGTTTGGGCTGGTGGCTATGCACATCAACTCATCAAATTACAAGTCAATCTCTAGTCAGACCTGTTCCTTTGTCTTCGCTTGGGTGAGTGTACCGATAGATGGGATCACATGAGCATGCACAACAACATCCATACTCTTGAATACCCATGCATGGGAAGCCTGTAGACTAGTGATGATAAGCTGTGGGAGATCTTCATAGTTCCAGATTTGACTCCAAATGCATGCCTTCAACTCGACTGATCTAGGCTTCATCATCTTAGGAAAGTGTAATGGGGCTCCCCTATATCTCATTTTCTATGTTTGCATGTAATCAATAGCACCATGGATGTTTGATAAGATATGTGCTCTCTTAGCACATCATTGCTGCGAGTCGTTGAGATGGACAACTGGCTTATGCATGGTACCAAACTTGGAATACACTGACTGCATGACTGTGTCAAGGGATATTACTTCGTCCAGTATTTCCTTCTTCAACTCTGCTCTGGCAGATGTTGTAACCAATTCTCCTCCCTACTTAGCCATTTGTAGGTCCTTAGCCATTCACTCATTCTCAACTATCAGGAAACGAACACTTGAGATAGTGGTTTAGCATATGCTCTGGTAGCATCAACAAATGCTGTTGTATGTTTGTGCACATCAGACACTATCACTCGTTCCTCAAACTGCACAGGAGATGTATGATCATCCAGAGTCGACACTCTACGAGATTGCACAACTCTACGTTGAGACTCATCGAATGAGATGTTGTGCATCTCCTCCTCCGGATTGTCTCCAAGGATCTCAGTGTCCCCTTGATCGCTTGGGACTTGCTCCTCTTCTGGATGTGGAGAATCTGGTGGGTTGACCTCTTGGTGATGAGGCATGAGGTAGATATCTTACTCTAACTCATATTTCTCCATATCTCTATCCATTTGTTCAAGTGCTTTCTCTATCTCCTGAGTGACGTCCTGCTCCTATGATTGTTCACCCTGTCTGCTTGGCGCCAGTTGTTCTGATGAGTCTACTACCTATATGGACATAGTTTCATCTATCTATACATTTCACGCCCCCTGTTTTATATGTTCCTACTGTGCTTCCTTCTCCTATCTACGTAGCTGTTGTTCCATTCGAAGTTTCTCCTTCAACTCATGCAACTCCTTCTTTGTTTCCTCCATTCTCCATTTTTCTCTTTTCCTTTACGTGTTGCTCTTGTCGCACTGTTTCCTCTTTTTCCAAAGGTGCTTTCTGCACAAGTGGGTCTGCTCAGAACTTGCAGCTTTGTTCCTCCACCATGTTGTCAAAAATATTCCTCTTTCCCTTGTCGCTCACTGGTATGTTTACCTCTATTACTACTACTGGTGGTGCTCTTCGGGATGCTGCTTCACATTGTTTTGCTAACCATTGCACAGCGAGGCTGACTAGGTCAATGGGTCTCGAGAAGCTGTGACAATATCTACATGGGTCTTCCTCCACCTAGTGACATGCCCTGTGGATCCAATTAAACTATACCGTCAGTGATATTTCACAAAAAAATCAGGTCATACGGTTGTAGCCTCGAGCATCAAGTGGATATTAATTCATCTCCTCTACTTCAACATCCGCATTCTTGAAATTCCATATCTCGTATAACCTGATCCACAATGGAAGAGCGGGCCAAGGTGCCTTCTTCTTCTGGTGCAGCCTAGCTGACAATTCTATCAAGATGTGATACGATACTTTTGGCATAACAAGTTTGTCCAAGGAAAACCTGGATAGAACATGCAGAGGCTTCTCCATGCTATACATCCTTATGAAGGTGTTGTATGGCGAGGCATACCAATCTGCTATATCAATCAATGCCTCCATTGTTTCCTTCGACATGCAGGGTGGATCATGTTCAAATATCATCTTATACACCAGGTGTTATAGACATTTTTGGGCACTACAACCCCAAGCATGAAATGTCCATAAACCAAGGGCTCCTAAGTCCCTAAAAGTGTTGTTCTAACCCCTAAAGGAACAAGGTCAACTGATTACAGCTTCTCCCAGAAGTTCTCCATGAAAAACTGCTCAAAATTGGTCAAAACCGGATCATTTCAGCTGCTCCATAGGCCAAGTGCATTGCATCTCACCTAAATACACTGTGTGGGTGCATTGCATTTCAAAAAGCCCTTCTATTGGAGAGAAATGACAAATGGCAGTGTCATTCCGCGAGGTGGAGAGGCAATGGAAGCTTCTAGAAACTTCTTCTGTGACACTTGCCTCTCTGAATTCGACCAAGGATGAGTAAGAGATCATCAATCTCCAAGTGGAAGCAAGGACTATCAGAGGGAAGACACTAATCAAATCACAAGTTGACTCATCTCCCTTACAGATATCTATATATGGATCCCTCATCCCAAAGATCCAGAGGCTAGAATTTTGCATATTGTAAGGAATTGTTGTTGGTTTCTTGAGATAAAACATCAGATTGTTGGGTGATCTAAGCTTTGTATGAGGTGAAGAGGGGCTTCCTTGCTGAGAGGATGATGCTGGGTCAGAACAACTGGTTGTAACTCCCCTTGGCTCTTTCTTGTTTATCAATAAAAGCTATTCAAGTTTTCCTCCATACTCTTGTGTAATTTATGTTTGTTGCATTTATATGGTCAATTTACATCTGATCCTAGATTGTTTATGATTATAGATCCGTGTTCTTGTATATTGCTATGCTACTGTGATCTTACCGGTACTTTGTGAAGCTGGGCGTGCAAGGGAACAAGTAGCGAAGGACTATCAAGAAAGAAAGGAATCGAACCAGGAGATTAGCGCAAGACAGAGGTTGGTCTTCTTTTTTCTTCTCTATCTATACTTCATAAAGGAAAAATGAAAGTAGATTTACTTTGTTTGTTTCTAAGGTAGCTATCACACCTTAGTGGGATAAGCAGTTCTGAGTAGACACTTTTCCCTGTAACAAAATGGCGACTCGACTGGGGACGAATTAGTTTGTTTGTTTATCTTCCTTGTTGTCTATTTCATAAACTTACAGGCGGAGTCTGAAGTCGTGCCAGGTAGCTTTCGAACTGCATTTGCTATGCAAATGCAAAGTAGATAAATGCTGCTTCAGTCAATCTCTGGGATCTTTTTATGATTTAAACAACTGATTCACAAACTCTCTAATTGCCCCTTGTGGTAGCTCTTAGATCCTCCTTAGATATACCCCTGATTGTTGCATTACTGATTACCATTTTCTTGGCCAAAACCCATGAACTGAACTGCAAACTGTGACCCGGAACCCAAGCAAAGTCTCGTCTCTGGCCCAGCGCAGGTACTGTTCTGAGAATCTGAAATTCAGCGCACTTCCCGAGTGTAGTAGGTGCGCTGCATTTCAAATTCCCTGTGTTACAGGTGCGCTGATCAGACTAGGCATTGTGCAGTTTTGGTTTCTGTGATTCATTCTTTCCAGTTCTATTCATGAATTTTGCTGCCTGTGATCAGTATATCTCTATTTGAAACCCCTTTTCCTTGCTGTTATTCTGCCTCCTTTGTACAAAATAACTGTAAATGTTTTTGTGTGTTTGTTGAATCATTTTCAGTTCTCCTTAGCAAAAAGTAACATAATTGCACTGTCGTCCTTTGATTCGAAAGTGTCGCAAGTGTCGTTTTCAACCATAGGAAAGAGTTTGATTGCTGTAGATAGTCGATTATCCTGTTACTATTGTTTTTGGTCTGAATTTTTAATTTTTCTAGTGTTGAAAACAAGTATTCATTTCCAAATTGTAAGGTGTTGTGATTGTCTCCATTTTTGATTTCGAAAAGAAACTTGTTGATAACTGTCGCTTGAAAAGTAATTCAGATTTGTGCATCAACTTTCTTTTTATCATTCACATACTAAGAAAGTCGAGAAAAAATACATTCATGTGCATTTGCATTTAGACAGTCTGATTGGTTTGATTTAGGAAAGTGCATTTAGAGTGTGCTCTTTGCTCTTTGTGAAAGAATTTTGTCTTTCTTTCCTTAGTAGCTAGGATTTTCATTGCACAAAGAAGATAAAAAGATTGTTTATCATCTTAGATTGCATTTTAGGAATTATACTACATCTCGCGGTGAACCTGAAAGGAAAACTTCATAAACAAGATCAACTATAAAATAAATTCAATGAATCTAACAACGCTTTGGAACCTAACGCACAACATTTAGAATTCTAGGCTAGAGACGTATTCCGGCGTCGTAAAGCCTGGTAACTGTTGTTCTCACTGATGGTTGGGTGATTCCTCCACTTTGAGACAATAATTGCCAGTATGGACTTGTGCTGCCATGTACCGTCGAGTATATTTTGGGAGACCACAATAGGCTTAATCTTTTATCCATAGGAAGCCGTGTCTGCCACCCTATCGATCGCAATGCACTAAACACAACATTCGGGAAGATTGACTGCCGTACCATAAAAAGTATTCTGCAGTTTTGCGATTGGTTTGGTAATCCCTCTACCTAGATTTCCAGAGCAGTCCCTTTCATTCCTTTTTAGACTCTTTAATGGAAAAGGTCCGTCTGAGCACTTGTCACTTCAGGCTCATTAAAAATCGAAGGTGACTAGAGTCATCTTTTGTTTTTTCTCGACTCTTAAAAATTGAAAAAACAAGTTGTTTCAAACCGTCTAAAATTTATTTTAAACGGAATAATCATCACCCCTTCCTACGTTGATCTTAGGTTGAAGAAAATGGAGTCCACCAACCAAGGAGTTCCCCTTGGAGGAAATCCTAGTCCCTTCTCCTATTGGGGAGATGTTGGTGCACCCCATATGGCCACATTGTTGCTTCCAAGATTGACAATCGGCTTGCCCATATGGCTCTTCTCGACCTCTGTCGTTCAGAACACTGCAATTCCTGAACGATCGAGTCAGCAACTAGACGAGTCCAGAGTTACCCACCAACCTTCTACTTCCTCCAATTCTTCCTCTCCTCCTTCCTCTTCGCTTGACGGGGCTGGTAAAGCCAAAAATCAAGTACCTGAGAAGAAGAAGGAAAAGAAGAAGAAAGAGAAGAAGAAGAAGGAGCCAAAAGCAAAAGGGGGCAACCAAGCGTCGTCTAGCGAAAATCCACACACTGCACCGACCAGGCCTAAATCGCCATGTGTCATTTGCAAAGGAGACCATATCATAGAGATTGTCCTTGCATCCCTCGGATCTTAAGGGACTGGTCTCCTCGTTTGCACAACCCGGTGTCGTCAACCTCTGATGATCATGTTGAAAACACACTGTCACCTAGTGAAAGTGAAGCCCCAGGACAAAAAGGAAAATATAGAATTCCTTGTAAACTGTGCGAAGGTGACCATTTCGTCCACCGTTGTCCCTTCTTAGACGAGGCGAAAGGAGTTTTGGACGATCGTCCGGTTTCACTGTTACGACTTCCTCCTGGATATAAAAAACTCTTGCCGAGTCCATCACTAGTTGAAAAATCAGATGACCCACCCAAATGGTCGGCTGAAGCATCTATCATTGAAGACAAACCATCTGAACCCATACCAGACGAAATTCAAAAGGTCGAGGCAGCAGTTGACCCGGTCTTGCCTTCAGAGGTTCATCTTCAGATGATACAATCACAGAAGAGAATAAGGATGACACAGTCCAAATTATTTTCATAAGCACAGAATCCGATGAACATAGGGGAAATTTACCTGTTCCTTTACCGCAGGAAAGAAATTCATCATAGTCATACCCGGCCGTCTATTCGGTCCCACCTCCAAGCAACCTAGTTGTCTCCTTCGATTGGAACCAACTAGGCAGACCCCGTTTACAGGCTAGTGTACCATTCCGCATCATTGTTCAAATATATAGGATGGTTATGGCCGGTACCATCATAGATGAAGGGGCTTCTGTGAGTATCCTTTCCTCGACTGCTTGGAAAGTGCTTGGTTCACCATCGCTTTTGCCTGAGATGAGAAATCTAACAGGCTTTGACAAAGGAACCAGTCGACCGTTAGGGATCCTTCCCAATGTGCCCATAACATTGAGAGGGAAAACTGTTCGAATGAACGTAATGGTAGTTCAAGGACCCCTGGATTATAATCTACTCCTTGGACAAGACTATATTTATTGCATGGGAACGATTGTCTCCTCACTCTTTAGAGTAATGTGTTTTCCGCACGAAGGAAGAGTGGTCAAGCTCGTGGACCAGCTTTCATTTCCTGGATCACATAGAGAAAATAGTCATATACCATCCCTGAATGGTCTTTTCATCCAAGGAATGTCTCATCAATCTCCAGTCCGTCCGCCTAATGAGCGCGAGTGATTCGGGGGACATGACTGAAACCCAGGGGGCATGCACCCTGGTCTGCTTCGGCAGGAAAACTTCGGGTATAGGGTAGGTTTCCACGAGAGAATATGACTAGTCTGTACTCCCATTCGTGATTAGAAGAGGGGGTTATTCTGGAATAAGATTCTCTTGTCAAAGTTATGTGGGTTGGCAGGCATTGCCACTCACCTTTGTTTATTTCAATAAACATCGCCGAAGAAGTGGTTTGTTTACGCCGTGAATAGAGCAATCTTTGGTAACCTGTAAGAGGTAGACCTCTCTCGGTAAAACAAATGTTTTAATGGAAAGAAGAAGGGGTAACCTTGAAATTCTGTTTTATACCTGGGGTCATGCAAACCTTTTGGCATGCAAGCGAAGAGCGACTATTTATTTTTTTAAATTTGTAGGTCCTCTAACCCTTTAAACTCGTAGGATTGGTCGTTTCCTAACTTGCATAAAGGAAGGATGTGGGGCAAAACTTTAAAAATTTTCGTTTTTATATATGAAACATTCTTATTATGCGACTGGATTAATCGAGCAGTTTTAGGACATAGTTCAAGCTCGTTAAAAAATAAACATAAGTCATGAGCAAATGTTTCTCCCTAGTGTTTAAGTTCAATAAACAAAAATGAACCCGTTTCCCGGTAAATAACCATCGTGAATGTAGTATTTCAGCCTTTAAAAGCCTTGGTCGTGTTCTCATCATCACCTCCACTCTGTATTGGCCGATCATTCACCTCCATTTGATTGTTTACCCCTTTTTGAGGAACAGCTGCAAAGAGTGATCTCACTAGCCATCGTTGTAACACTGTCGTGATTGGAAAATTCCAAACCTTACCTGGAATCAGCTGCTACCCTTTTTTTATCACTCGTTCCTCAAAAGACGAGTCTCCTTTAAGCTCTTTTCAAATTGACTCGTAAAATATGAAAAGATTGCCGAGCCATTGGCCTCTCCAGCTCGTTAAAGAGACCGGAAGTGCTATCCCTCCTCTAAATTTTAATCTTTTTGGATCTGAGGGATTATTACACAAAAAGCACTTGTTTTGTTCAGCTCCTTAAAAGTATCGAAAATTCATCCCTTTTGTATTGTTTTATACTTTTTCGGACTTAAGGGATTAGATGACGAAAAAGGAATTTTGGAGTTTTCTTTACATTCCTTTTCAGACTCTCTAAAATTGAAAAGGACCGAGTTATCTTTGTCGTTAAACTCGTTAAAATTTTAATAGCGACAAACTTGTCTATAGACGAGAACGAGTTTCACTATCGCTAGGCTCGTTAAAACATAGTGATGGGTTTTCCCAAAGGGAAAATTATAGAACAAGCATATGTTATCCTCCTCAAGCTTGACAAAAATAAAGAGGTACTGGTCAGCAATGACTGGGGAAAATTGGGAAGAAAACTTGAAGAAACTTTGTTGGTAGCAAGTCGCTCTTGAACATGACACTTTCACTCCGCATCCAAGTCGGGTTGGGTTGTTTCATTCACCGGTCACATCACCATGGTCCCATCACACCATCCAAATTTCGGGTTAATGCTACCAATCCATCATGTCAGTGTCGCCAATATGTTCAAGAGAAGTCATTCAGAGATTTCACCTGTGTCTCACCCGCTACAATACATTCATACTCCATTCTTTCATGACCGCCACCCTGAACCGTATGTCATCAGATCGTTTTCACCTCCATTAAAATCATTTGCTCCGTTCCATGTCACTGATGTGGGATTCATTAAGGCCCTCCTGTGACGGATCGCTTCTTGTTGACATCAGCTCATTATCCAAGAAGTTAGATCTAGGAACACCCCATTCAGTGCTTTGAAGCTTGCATGCCTCAATGGCAAGTTTCTCACTTCCGGCGACAACTTTACATCAATGACCTTCGACCGAAAGATTTTGCGTGGTGTTCGACGCTAAGTCCTTTATTCACACCACGTGAATTGTACTGCAGTACCTTGAGGGTCATTATCATCATCGGTGATTCCTCTCATGCCTGTTAACAGCTTACATCATTGGCTGGTAATCAGGCGATGTCTTTCCATGTTCGACTCCAAAACATATCTCACATGGATTGACTTGTACTTCGAGTGAAGATCGAACGAGATTGAAGACCCCGGATCTAGTTTCATCCATCCGGGCTGCGATATATATTCAGGGAAATAAAGACATCAAATGTACATCATTGTTGCACAGATAATCATCCAATCAAAGGGATTATGGCTCTATCAGAATCATCAGTCTACACTCAGACGATTGTCTGTCCTATGTACATGAAAATGAATTTATAAAGTTGAGCATGGGAATGCCTGCCTCAGCTAGATCATGAAAATATTATGAAGATAACGTATTGTATTGTATCTTATTACAGGTCTCCTCCCAGCTTGAAAGAACTTCAGATCCTCATAATAAAGCATTTCACCAGACATCAAAAGATTAACGACCTCATGCTTTAGGGGGCAATTGTTATAGACATTTTTGGGCACTACAAACCCAAGCATGAAATGTCCATAAACCAAGGGATCCTAAGTCCCTAAAAGTGTTGTTCTAACCCCTAAAGGAACAAGGTCAACTGATTACAGCTTCTCCTAGAAGTTCTCCATGAAAAACTGCTCAGAATTAGTCAAAACAGGATCATTTCAGCTGCTCCACAGGCCAAGTGCGTTGCATCTCACCTAAATACACTATGTGGGTGCATTGCATTTCAAAAATCCCTTCTATGGGGTGCAATGGGCGAGAAATGACAAATGGCAGTGTCATTCCGCGAGGTGGAGAGGCAATGGAAGCTTCCAGAAACTTCTCCTGTGACACTTGCCTCTCTGAATTCGACCATGGATGAGTAAGAGATCATCAATCTCCAAGTGGAAGCAAGGACTATCAGAGGGAAGACACTAATCAAATCACAAGCTGACTCATCTCCCTTACAGATATCTATATATGGATCCCTCATCCCAGAGATCCAGAGGCTGGAATTTTGCATATTGTAAGGAATTGTTGTTGGTTTCTTGAGATAAAACATCAGATTGTTGGGTGATCTAAGCTTTGTATGAGGTGAAGAGGGGCTTCCTTGCTGAGAGGATGATGCTGGGTCAGAACAACTGGTTGTAACTCCCCTTGGCTCTTTCTTGTTTATCAATAAAAGCTATTCAAGTTTTCCTCCATACTCTTGTGTAATTTATGTTTCTTGCATTTGTATGGTTAATTTACATCTGATCCTAGATTGTTTATGATTATAGATCCATGTTCTTGTATAGTGCTATGCTACTGTGATCTTACAGGTACTTTGTGAAGTTGGGCATGCAAGGGAACAAGTAGCAAAGGACTATCAAGAAAGACAGGAATCGAACCAGGAGATTAGCGCAAGACAGAGGTTGGTCTTCTTTGTTCTTCTCTATCTATACTTCATAAAGGAAAAACGAAAGTAGCTTTACTTTGTTTGTTTCTAAGGCAGCTATCACACCTTAGTGGGATAAGTAGTTCTGAGTAGACACTTTTCCCTGTAACACCAGGGTGACAAAATGATCGAACATCTATGTGATAACTCCTATGAAATTGCATTCGTACAACATCTTACAATATGTGTTCACAGAGGTCTCCGTCGATGCCCATGCCCACTTTAAGCCCGAGAACTCCTAGCAGGCACAGATTGCATCCAAGATGTAGGTGGATATGTAGATTTCTTCTTGCATACCTTTGGGTAGTTGTCAAGCTCTTGTTACCTATTCGTTTAGCTGATGAGACAACATGTGGGACCAATTGTATGCTTTTCCTTCTCTGGCCTGTTGGTCCAACATGATCACCCAAATTTGTAGGAAGGTCTTCATGCTCTCTTGGCCATATAAGTGACATGAAAAAGTGACCAAGTATTTATACGCCTTCCGTCGTATCTTAATCTTGTAGATCTGATTGGGTTTCATCCTGAATTTGGCCAACTCCTTCACCCAGTTCTTCAAGATAACTCTGGAGTTGGCATTGTTTGGTATGCTGAAAGGTGTCTCCATGGTGATCACGTACTTCAAAATATGATACATCTTTTCATAATCTTTTGTCCAAAAGGTAGCGATCTCCATCCCTCTCACACTGCTCAATGTCATTGTCTTGGGATCAATGTGTGAGACGATCCAACGTATCATGTCTGCGCATGGGAGCACGAGATATCTACATGCAATCCAGTACAAGATGGACTTGTGGATGTTCACATAGACTTGGCGGTATTGGAGGTCTTCCCCAAATGTGCCCGCAAATGCATCATTGACCTCTTTCCATTTCAGTTTGATGTCCTTGTCTACAATCAGCTTGATATCTTCATATATCGACAAACTTGTAGACACTCGCGCAATTGTCACACCAGTTGCTCTTCTGTCAGTGTCCTTTGATCCTACTCTCTTGTAGGCCATTGATCCTGAACTGCTGAGAGGTGGAAAAATACCTTCTAGATATGGAGACATAGAGACATGCATGGCAAGAAATCTATCAGCTAAAACCAAATCAAACTTTAGGAATGGCATGTAACATACCTGGGGATTGACTGGCAAGGATTGCACAATTTTTCCTAGGAGGCTGGGAGACTGGTTTCCAGAACTGTGTAAAAGGCACTTTGGTCTATCTAGAGGATGCCTGGATACTGGAATTGTGCATTGCGCAATATACATTGGCATTTTGGCTATTGGGATTGTGCAATGCGCAATTCTAGTTGGCAATGGTTGCAGGCCCAGTGACTGCATTGTGCAATTTTTTGGGCTAGTAGTCACTGACCATTAGAATTACACAATGCAATACTAGAGGACAGTCATTGGGAAGAAATGCACATTTTTTGAGAGGAAGGTAGAGCCTTCCCTCTCAGGATTGTGCAATGTGGTCTTGATGAGGTAGAGTCCGAGCCAAGGCTACCGAGACCTGCTGACAGGCAACTGAAAGAAAATGTCAAAGTGAATGCATGGTGATACTGAGTGTAATTAGGAGTGAATGATCGTGCATGCAAAAAATGAATGAAAGATTCAGAAAACGGAACAACATGCATGTGGTTGAAGCGAGTCGCCGAATCAACGATCGTTCATGCAAAATAGTTTCATGCATGTGACAACAACGAGATGCTAACAATAACTGAAATGGTCCTAGTACAAGCTAATATGCATGCAAAGGACAACAATAATTCACAAAAATCAAGAAAACTTTACTTACACAAGGCGAAACACAAAAAGTGACAGAAATGTTGCAAAAGACAAGTTAAGAGGACTTATTCGTGAATAGCTAATCTAGATGTATCGAAGTGTCCTGGATGTGTTGTGGGATGTTAGAGCTCCAAGATTTATGTGAATAAGTTATATCTAAAGCGTTGAATAAATAAGTTTGAGGCTCATGACACGCATGCCACAAATCTAGGAAAAAGTGACACTTGGAGGAAAGATTCTAAAACCATCTTTGCATGTAACCTCCAGCTACTAAAAATATCTCCCTAAAATCTAGGGATGCTTTCTACATGTTGCTTTTTCTATTTTAGAAAAAATCAACCCATGCGTGCAAGTCGAGTTTTCTCAGTCCCAGGTGGAACTGGTCAACCTAATGGCACATGCAACAGCCTGCTCAGCTGAGGGTAAAATTTCCGCATTTCTAATAGGGCGCTGGGTTGGCTGCCCAGAAGGATTGTGCAATTTTTGGGCTAAGCAGGTGACTGCTGCCCAAAACTGTGCAATTTCTGGGTTGAGCAGTCTTGCTGGGACAGATTGCGCAATTTCTCCAGTGAAGGTTGACAAGCATATTTGCACAATTTTGGAGCCCAACAGGCTGCTAGACAGAATTATGCAATTTCAAGAGGGAAGGTTGGTTTCCCTCCAGAATTGTGCAATTTCTTAAGGGAATTACTCATCCTACAGATGGACCAAATCTGGAGAAACAACTTGTGAGGGGGATGTAACAAGCTATCATGCACACGCTGGAAATCTGCTGGAAAACCACTGAAGCTTTTGTACTTGACAAAGAAAGACATGCTGCTAAGGATGGTTGGTAGGGAGGCTCCAAAACGAAGCTAAGGAAATTTTTTGGAGGGTGGTTGTAGCCACTACAACACCTGGGTTGACAATTAAATGGTTGCAGTCTTGGTCAATTAGGATTGATTAAAACAACACTACATTTTGGCGTCGTTATCGAGGATGGAATTTGACAATATAGTCAGCCAAGTTGTTTGTTTGATGATAGAGTGTTCTTATTCCACAGTCGTTGGGTAGTAAGATGAGAGCTAAGAACCTGTGCATCGCTCTAACATACCTGGGCGGGCTCACCACTTTGATCACTAGGGCACTTAGGGTGTGAAATTTTGGTGTTTTCTTAAAGTGTGTCTTCAACTCTTCAGTTGTTGGGCGTTAAGATGAAAGGTAAGAACCTGTGCATCACTCTAACATACCTGGGAAGGATCACCACTGTTGAGACTGAGACACTTAGGGTGTGAATCAATACACATAGGGTCCACGTGTGCAACTGTAGGAATTATAGAAATATCAAAAAAACCCCCCCCCCCCCCCCCCCAACTCTAATTAGTCACAGGAAAAATGGGTCATAAAAAGGAAACGAATAGTGTAGATTTGGGAAGGAAAACATTTATCCGTGAACTGATCTCAAGGGAAGAAAATGAACAGTCAAGTTCTTAGAAGGACATAAGAAAAATAGGGCCACCAAAATTTGTTACTCCAATAACAAGAACATAAGCCTCTGATTCCTCTGTCTTAGGACCATATCATTCTAAAGCTACTGAGAACACTCCCAAGGCTAACCATCCAATTCAGGAGCAGCAGGGGGAAGCTAGTGACCAAAAAATTAGGACTGAGGGAGAAGGGAAACTGAAGGGGAACATCAAAAGCCTGAAACATGAGAGAATTTATTGCTTTATCAATATATAGATTTGGGTAGCACAGTGAAACAGATAGCCTTGAAGCAACCTAAGCTACCAATTTCACCTACAGGATAATCACAAGAACGGTCTGAAGAACATGTGTTACAACAAGGATCAGAAGGGTTGGAAAAGGGGGGCAACAATAACAACAACACTAAAACAAATGCTACTGTCACCACCTTTAAATTCCAAATTGGTGATATTGGAGGTGAGGCTCCCATGAAAATCTTTCCTTTATCATATTTACCATCTTCTCAAGGAATGATTGTAGAAGATTCTGACACCTTCTTGTTTGAATTTGATGTCTTGTACAAAATCTATGACTATGTTTCATATTCTTAGAAATTAAAATTATTTCCTGCTACTCTAAAAGGAGAAGCCTTGAGATGGTTCATCATGTCAGGATATGCTTCTATTCAAACATGGAGTGACATGAAGGAGACATTTTTATCAAAGTATCAAGATTATTGCAAAACTAGGGACTTAAGGGAGGAATTATTCACGATGACACAAAAGGATTATGAGAGCTTGGAGGACTATGTGGAGTGGATTCATTACAATTTGCAAAGGTCTAAACACAGTGATTTACATCATGAGATCTTGAATACCATATTCATAAGAGGAATGAGGGATGACTGCCTTGATATGCTGAATCTATTAGGGAAGGGAGACATATCTCAAATACCATTCACCAAAATCATGAAGCTCTATCTGAGATTCTCTAGAGGATCATCGAAGGGGAGAAGCACAATCCGATATTTCTCTACTCAAATACAAAAATCTACAAGTGGAGGAGTAACCAAAGTAGAGATCGAGAATTTATTTGAAATTTTCAAAACTGACATCCTTAGTACTTTATCTACCCAGATAATGACAGCACAAATCAAGAAGGCACAAGGAGAAGCTTATACAACATTAGCTGTATTCTTTTTGAAATGCAGAAAGAAACATCCCTTGAGGGATTGTGAAATGAACAACATCAGCTTGTGCAATATTTGTGAGCTGGAACATTCTACAGGTCAATGTCTAGAGCTTCCTAGACTGAAAGTGGTTCTTAGAGACTCGAGTGGAGAAGTTCAGTCATCTTATTTCATCGTGCCCAGGAGACCTTGGAAGCCACGACCCCCAGGTATGTCCCAAGATTTTTCATCTTTTAATTCATGGAATAATGCATACAATGCTCAGCAATATCCATGGCAATAAATCCGCTCCTTCTCCAGCATATTTTCCTTCACCCTGGAACCAATGGTCGCCCTCTCCATCTATTCAATATCCTCCATCTCAACTATATCCTTGGAATTAGAACAGGAGGGGGAATTCCCAAAATCCAGTTCCATATGGATTACTAATGCAGTAACAACTACAATTTCCCCCTTTCCAAAATATTTTTCCTACACCACCTGTGTGACCCCAATTACCTGTGCACCTAACCCTAACTCGAATAATAAAAAAACCCAGAGCATAGAGGCTTCGACTACCTTCCAGACTCACCTTATCACTCTCGTCGAACTTAATGACATTCAACTACGGTCAGGTAAGGTGATTAAACCAAACCACTCCCCTATCATTATCGATGAGGAATGCGAGCCTTCCGAAGAAGGTACAATAGATCTTGAGGTGGTTGTTACACCTGTAACATTCAATACAGAGCAGACTGTTACACCTGTAATGACCAACCTGAGAAGAATTGTTACTCCTGTAATAGCCAACTCGACTAAGGTTGATACACCTGTAGTAGTCGATTCAGCTTTTATGACTCAGGATCCTCCATATCCTCATAGATTAATTGAGACTAGAATGACCTCACAATCTGAATCTGATTTTCTTAGGGAGTTTCAAAACCTGCATGTATGAATTCCTACTGCAAGCTCTTAAATAAGTGCTTATTTATGCCAAAACAATATGAGACCTGTGCATTATGAAACCTGGAAGGAAGCCTAAAGACCCTACTACCATACACGTGATGGGGAAATTGTCTGAATTAAGGACTGCTCAACCTGTTTTAACCAAGTATAATGATTTAGGGAACCCTACAATTATTTTTTATATTGATAGCCAACCCATAACTAATACGTTGATTGATCTTGGGGAAGACATTATTGTAATGAAAAATGACCTATTTACCACCTTGGAGCTATGTGGACTTAGACATATGACTATTGTACTTCCTAATGGGGTATTAGAAGACGTAGTAATCACAATAGCTTCCTTGAGGTATCTGGCTAACTTTCTATTGTAGAGACTACAACATGTAATGTCCCTTAATAATAATAAAAATAAGAAATAGTAAATAATATAATATAATATTAAAATATAAGAAAATAAATGATAAACAATAAAGAAAAGATAATAATAGTAAATAAATAAATAATGAAGAAAATATAACAATAATAAATAAACAAAATAATAAATAACAATACTAGAGTTCTAAATAAATATAAATAAAAATAAACTGTAAAAATAGTAAAAATAAGTAAAGTTAACAAAAACTAAAATAAAATAAGAAAGCGTTAAATTAATAGAACTATAAAAATAGTAAAAATATGTAAAGTTATCAAAAAAATAAAAAGGAATAAAATAAGAAAGAATTATATTAAGAGAATTACTAAATTAAGTTAAACTGAAAATAAAGAAATAAAAGTTGTGTGTTGACACATAGAGTGTATGCATGCGGTTCCCCTTCCAATGTTTGCTCTATTTAATAGACAGTGAGGAAGATGAGAGAGCATTCCATGATTCCATCATCCATTCTTTTGAGAGAAAAGTGTTGTGAGACAAAGGATTCCCTAGCAGTAGTACATTGATTGAAGGCTCGAGGGTGGCAGGTTGTAGAAATATTATATGCAACTGAGACTACGGTTGGGCGGAGAGTCATCCCCAAAACTTTGTTGTGGTTAGCAGGATTCAAATAGCGTTCAACTCTAAAATCACAAGTAAGGAATATCATCTTTACAGGTAAGTTGTTTTTGCTCATATTTCTGAAATTTAATGTTAAATCGTTGATAAATTGTGTGTTAATTATAAATCGCATAATTGATCTAATAAATTGCATGTTTTAATTTCAGGGTTGTTACATATGGTATCAGAGCAAGTTTTAAACTCTATGATACCTTTGAGTTATTTTATTGATGATTAATTAATATTATATTATTTTTAAAATATAATTTAGTCTCGACTTTAAAATATTATATTATAAAGAAAAAGACAATCGTAATAATAGTGCTGAAATTTACAATATGGAAAGACATTCAATTACTTTGAAATTAAATTTTTGAAGTGTATATGAAAATACATAGATTTATTAATAATAATATAGAAAAAGGCTTAGATTTTCTCTATTCTGAAGAAATATTATTAAAACCATTATTTAAAAGAGTTTGTAGCATTAAAAAAAAACAAATTTCTCTCACAGTCATGAGATAGACCACGCACAATTCTAGCAGAATGGAGAATAAACGACAAAGTGAGGTTAGGCCTTAAGAATTTGCAATAATACATATTTTTAAATATATAAAGTAACATTTAAATGGAAAAAATTAGCATAAACTTATAACCTGTTTCAAGTTATTTCATTAATTTTAAAATTTTATCACATCCTTTATCATATTAAGGAATGGAAATTCTTCATAGGATTATTTTTATTTTTATGTTCTTATACAGTGATGAGATAATGGCTTCAATTTTATTTTTCGGTTTGAGCAATATTTCATTGGTTCAAATCCTTTTCGCTTACACACGAGTCACTATCTTTCACACATCTAATTGCAGGGTGATTTTAATAAGATCAATGGTGAAAAAGTTCAGTGTAGTTCACAAAATGATATTTTTGGGTTAATTAAATAATTCTCAGACTGCTTAGCCCAATGCATTAATGTGTGATATAGGAATGAAAGGTTGAAGTTTCAAATTGCGGTTGGTTGGTTTATTTCTTAGAGATTTATTATATGCACAATTCTTGAAAAATGTGAACAAACACAGCTAGATCGTTCAAATTATGTAAATTTTTGGTAATCCCTACACGCCACCTAATATGATTAAATAAAAAAAACAAAACAAAACACTTGAACTCAAGTGTGACTTACGATAATAATGAAATTAAAGCGAAACATGCAAATTTAAACCCAAATAAAGTGTAACAAAGAGCCTGAACAAAATAAAATTGGAATTGTCTATAATGCGACTTTTTGAAAGTCTTTTCGGCGGGTTTTTCCGGTCGAAATCCGGCAGGAATTTATTGGAATAGTAAGTTTGATAGCTAGTTTCTGCACAATGAAAGTGTCCAAGGGGTTTTCCAGGGTGCTGAATCCAAATATGCAGTTAAAAAACCATTTTAACTGCAACAAATCAAGATTTAACCTAAATTTCTTCCGCCGGATTCCGTCACTGGAATCTCCAAAAAGTCGCATTATAGACAACTCCAATAAAATTTATAAAAATCTCATGTTTAAACCTACACAAGCTTCGTGGACATGTAATACGTGCATGGGTAGCCATGGTTAAAAAAACAAATAAATAGAAATGAGTGGCATGTTTTACCATTAACATGCTTTAGCATTGTAACCCTTATCATCATAATATAATGATATAATAACGTGAAAGGTGTTTAGTGAACATTATTAAATATTTCATTAGTGAAATATATAATCTATATAATCTAATAAAGTGAAAGGTGTTTAAAGAAAATTATTAAATATTTAATTAGTAAAGTATATGTTATATATTTAATGTTTAAAAATAAGTGTGTTATTAATGCATTAAATGAGGTGTCTTAGGAATGTGATTTTTAATATATTTGAATATAGTTAAATTTATTTGAAATTACATTTTTGGGAATTTTTATGGGTATATATAAATTTTGTATTATACTTGTTATGTGGAAAATAAATTTTTTATATACACAAATGGAATTGATTTTTTATGAATTGTGATAAGAATGCTTATAGTGTATTATTGTTCTATATTTGATAAGTATTGAGATTATTTTCATATTGATGATGTTTCATGATATGGTGGTATGAGGATAATGATGCACATGTGGTTCTTATTTATATAGTTGTTACGATAATGATGATGTATGCTTATGATGTTATGTTGAGGTATATTGACATGTGGTTCATTTATTATGTGATGATACATCTTTGATGTTGAATGTTGATGTTATAACTTAGGAGGAAATTATGATGTGAAGCATGTGGTAATTGTATGTAGATTTATGACATGCAAAATTTTGTGATAACAATGATGTTATGTTCTCATGATGACATGCAAGACTTTCCATGTGGATTATTTTCTAGGATACTATGATGTTATAGCTAATGCATTGGATGTATGCTGAGATGTGATGATTGATAGGAAATCCACAAGTGCACCGAGAGGGCCGATTTATTTGATGATCTCATAGGAGCCCATACTTGCAAGGGAAAATATGTAACACCATATGCGTTGGGGACATACTCAATCAACACTACATATGCCAATGGTTCCTTTGTCTTGTATAGCTCTTGAGGGGCTATGGGACCATCTTGAGGAGGCCAAGTGCGTGATATTGTAGGCTAGGTGCCTAGTATTGGATTAGAATGCCGAAGTCTAGTGGGGGTGTAAGGACTTTGATGGCTGGGGTTGTGTGCCTTAGTGGTTGTGGAGGGAGTGGGCCAACCTTGCAAGATGCCCAGAGTCATTGAGTACCATATCGGATGCCTGTCTTGGGGCAGATGAGGTCTGAGTGAGGCGCGAGCCTTGGGGCCAACCTTGGACTAGGATACAGACCGGGGAGGCGTATGACTAGTTCCGAAAGTGGGAAAAAGGACACAAATTCCTTGAGATTTCCCAAGTGTTGTGAAAACTTTCGATGCCTGCTGGTTATACTAGTTTAGCAGAGGGTGTAGGGAAAATATGAAGTAATAAATAACTAAATAAATAAAATGTTAAATAATTCAACTTAACTTCGGGACGAAGTTCCTTAAAGAGGGGGAGTATGTAATGTCCCCTAATAATAATAAAAATAAGAAATAATAAATAATAGAATATAATATTAAAATATAAGAAAATAGATGATAAACAACAAAGAAAAGATAATAATAGTAAATAAATAAATAATGAAGAAAATATAATAATAATAAATAATAATACTAGAGTTCTAAATAAATATAAATAAAAATAAACTACAAAAATAGTAAAAATAAGTAAAGTTATCCGAAAGTAAAAAGGAATAAAATAAGAAAGAATTATATTAAGAGAATTACTACATTAAGTTAAACTGAAAATAAATAAATAAAAGTTGCATGTTGACACATGGAGTGTGTGCATGCGGTTCCCCTTCCAATGTTTGCTCTATTTAATAGATGGTGAGGAAGATGAAAGAGCATTCCATGATTCCATCATCCATTCTCTTGGGAGAAAAGTGTTGCGAGACAAAGGATTCCCTGGCAGTAGTACGTTGATTGAGGGCTCGAAGGTGGCCAGTTGTAGAAAGATTATATACAACTAAGCTTACAGTTGAATGGAGAGTCATCCCCAAAACTTTGTTGCGGTTAGCAGGATTCAAATAGCGTTCAACTCTGAAATCACAAGTAAGGAATATCATCTTCACAGGTAAGTTGTTTCTGCTCATATTTCCGAAATTCGATGTTAAATCATTGATGAATTGTGTGTTGATTATAAATTGCATAATTGATCTAATAAGTTGCATGTTTTAATTTCGGGGTTGTTACACAACACCCTCTAAAATTTTGCCCTGCATCTAATTCTAGAGCCTCCTTTGAGAGTTTTACTTGATGTTTGCACACACTCGATATCATAGTCCGTGAGCTTGTGTGAGTCTCCACTCCCACCTTGCTTGATCGTTCAACAAACAACTTTTGCATGTTTATGTCAATGTCATGCTTGTGACCATTTTCTAGGCATACACAAGTTTTTCACTTCATGTGTACGTGTTGTGTTCATTATGTAAACATCTATTGCACTCATACATGGAGTCATATACATAGTCGTGCAAGCATTGTCGCGGTCGTGCAATGATCAATCACAAGTGTCGTGCTTGTTGCTCTCACCATCTATCAGTCATGTTGAACATGTGTGTTTGGATGGTTCGAGTCATCTCGTCATCAAGTCATGTAAGTGTGTGTTTGCAAGTTCACGTATGCACTTTTTCACTCGCTCACACACTTCTGACGACCATATCACCCTTTGACAGCTAGACCTTTTCCCTGCCATCAAATCGATCGACTATCACCCAGAATAGCATAGAAGCACCAAGAAAGTTATTTCAAGCTCTGTTGCCTGCAAGATAATCAATCAACCTTCATGTTGGTCAACCGGAGATTTTGACCTGGAAGTCACCCCAGGACTGAATGCCCTAAAATCATTGCACAGAGGCTATAGACCTTACCCACTCCGCTGACTTAGAAATTTCCACAGACAGACCATACAGACACCCAATGCCCATCATTGCCTCCCTCAGAAAATTGCGCAGCTTTTTCAGCCATCCCACTAGTCAGCCGACCTGTTGCTCACCCAAAAAACTGTGCAGATTTCATGAGCAAGCCCTCTTCTTCTCAGCAGTTCTCTTGGCTCAAAAACTATGCAGAGGTAATCAACAAACTATCCTCCCAACATCAGTGCAGCTTTCCCCACCTGCAGATCCTAATAGCTGACTGTAAGTTCCCTCCAGAAATTGCACAGTTTTTGTTGCCAAGCTCCAACAGCTGATTGTCGATTCCCTCCAGGAATCGCACAGTTTTTTGCTACCAAGGTCCCAATAGATAGCTACCAGTTCCCTCCAGGAATTGCACAGTTTTTGATACCAAGCTCCTGCTGCTCGATCCTTCCAAAAATTGCGTAGGTTTTGTCTGCCCAGCCTTCCTATAGCCCGAACTGCTCCTCCCAAAAATTGCACAGTTTTGTGCTCCAGCAGAGCCAGACCCCATGGCAAATCACTGTCAATTTGGATTTCCCATCACCATCTCCTAGTGACTTCTGTTCAGTTTTCACCAGCAGTGCCCAAAGCCTCTATCCCATCTTCAAACTCGCAACCTTGTCTTCTCTCTCGGTCACCTGCATCTGAAATGATCATGCATCATGGTAGACTAGGATATTTATGGATTTGATGTCATCTCCTTGTGAGTGATTGTGAATACAGGTGCACAAAGGGAGTACATGCAGAAGGACATGTTTGCCAACAAATGAACAAATAATGCATACAAATATATGTGCTTGCTAACGAACGATCATGCAAGGGATGTGTTCACGGACGAACGGATGAGCAAAAATACAAGATGTGTTCACACACATATGGATGGATAAACATGCACTTTTAGCAAACGTGTGAACCTGTTAAGTATGCCAACTTATAATCAAGGAGCAAGTGTGAATGCAACATCAATTGAACCCAATGACCATCGAATACTCCGCGAACTTTGCCATGCGGAGGTGAAGCTATGATACACCATGAGGACATCCATCACCGAGCAACACTACATCTCTACATGCACACCAGCAGCAACACAAATGTACAAGCACTATCATGTCGAGTCTTGTCATGAGTCATGTCGTCCACATCTCTATTGCTGGCCATACTTTCAATCAATGTAATGTAATGTGGAAGTCCAAGAGACCCACTTGTCATATGAACAGTCATGTGTAGTTGAAAGGTCATAGAAATCAAACAGTCATGAGGGAAGTTGAACAACCACAAGGGTCAGTTTCACCCTTGGCTATAAATACCCCCTCATTTGTACATGCAAAGCACTTTTCAGCTCGAATCCTCCCACATAGCCTTGAGAGTCTATAATATTTTCTTTGAGGGGTAATTAGTGGCTCCAATGCCTCGCCCACGGGGTTAGTGATGTATGATGTAATGATGTGTCTTGGAACTTTCTCTTAATTCAGAAGCCTGCTAACAAGCCAACACATTTTCACACATGTGTTTTAATCATTGTAAGACTAATCTTGAAAACTTGTAATGCATGTTGCTTTAACATGTGTTTAACACTTGAACTCATTCAATTGTTGTAATACATATAATTAATGAAAATGTGTTATATGAGTTGTTAACGTTGTCTTTCCCGTGTTGGTTACGTCCCCGGAAATCAAACAGATCTTTCACGTAAACTTACTATAATGACCATCGCACTCGCACAAACTCCTCTGCTGTGTGTTATACGTGTTATCTTTCCTTGTTTTTCGTGACTACCCATCTGTGTGAACTACTCCTCTAGTGTCTATGCACGTCCTATTATGTTGTGTGTTCCTAATAGAGTTAGGGCTTCCTCCCATCCAACTTGCAACTCACTCCCACCCTCTCCCTCTACGGTGAAATAACCATTGACACAAGTAACACTAGCAATCACCAAGCATGTGAACCTCACTAATCAAAGACAAAGAAAACCACTCTGCTGTGCTGAAAAGTAACAACTAAGGAAAATATTTGAGATAATGGCAACTGGACCATCATACTAGATGGGACTCCCACACCAAACGATGTGAGGTCTAGTTGGGACTTCATACCAGGGTGATGCCCTAAATGTTGGTAGGTCTAGCACCATCAACGCTTTCTTATCTTACAACCCAAATCCAACCTAGGGTGACATCCTTTGATCTTAGGGAGACCCTAACTAGCCACTGTAGTGCATTTATAGGGTACAGATCCAGATCTATGATGATTTTAGATGGCTATGATATAAAGAACCTTAACCTTTACCCCCCAGGAAGACCAAATATGGATTTGAATAATCCCTGGTGGGATGAATTTGAACCCCAATAAGATCTTTCCCTACCGCTCCTCACTTTTGGAAAAGCCCAGTATTTCAAGGGTGAGACAAGAGATGATATCCTTAATGGATTTATTAGTAACTCACTTTTTGTCGCTTCTATTGAAAATTCAATGGAGGAAGAGGAGGTAGAGAAGATGTAAACTTTGAACAAATGAGAACCACTCAACATACGGATAGCAGTCCAGTTGAAATTGAACTAGGAAAGTATTTGAATATTAATCCTAACTTAACTGCTGAGAAAAATAAACTATTGTTACAACTGTTACAGAAATACAAAAAGGCATTTGCATGGGACTACATAGATATGAAATGGATTCATCCTAGCCTATGTACCCACCACATTTATTTGAAATATGGTTGTAAACCAATTAGACAACTGCAGTGTCGCATGAACCTTGCACTAAAGGAGGTAGTGAAAGAAGAATTACAAAAACTCCTAAATGTTAACTTAATTTATCCAATATCTGATAGTCATTGGGTGTCTCTGCTTGTCATTGTATCTAAGAAGAATGGAAAGTGGAGAGTCTGTGTGGACTACAGAGATATCAATAAAGCCATTCAAAAGGACCATTTTCCTTTACCATTTATAGATCATGTCCTTGACACCCTTTCTGAAAATTTATTTTTTTCATTTTTAGATGGGTTTAGTGGCTACAACCAGATACATATTTCCCTAGAGGATCAGGATAA
This sequence comes from Pinus tabuliformis, assembly GCA_031772625.1. NCBI lineage: Eukaryota > Viridiplantae > Streptophyta > Pinopsida > Pinales > Pinaceae > Pinus > Pinus tabuliformis. Next base: position 661,910,112 of record CM062804.1, read on the forward strand.
AACATCCTTTACTTTCCTTTGGGGAACTATCGCATATAGAGTACTCCCCTTTGGACTCTGAAATGTGCCAGCAGCATTTTAGAGAGAAATACTAGGAATTTTTTCTGATTTGTTGAATGACTGTCTTGAAATATTCATGGATGATTTTACACCTTATGGTGATGCTTTTGAAACGGCATTAGATAATTTAGAAAAAGTGTTGGAATGTTTTATACAGACTAATGTTGCTTTGAGCACCGAAAAATGTCACATGATGATGACTAAAGGGAAGATTGTGTTGGGACACTACATTTCTATTGACAGGATCAAAGTAGACCCTTCTAAGATAGAGGTAATTCTCAAAATTCCAACTCCCAAGATGCAAAAACGGATACATAGTTTACTATGAAATATATGGTATTACAGAAGGTTTATAGAAAAAAATTCAAAAATTGCATCGCCATTGTTCTCCTTACTTATGAAAGATATGGAATTTGTGTGGACAAGAAACAGTGAGCAAGCATTTTTGAAGTTGAAATGTTGTTTATCAGCACCTCCCGTTTTGCATGGACCTAATTGGGAACTACCATTTCACATAGCTACAGGTGCATCTGATATTGTTGTAGATTTTGTTTTGGGCCAACTGAAGGATATGAAACCTTACACTATTTATTGCATAAGCAAGAATTTGACTCCGACTAAGCTCAACTACAGAGTGATCGAGAAAGAATTCCTAGCAGTAGTGCATGCCATCAAAAAATTTTGACGTTATATTACCGGGTATCAAGTATTTGTACACATTGACCACTCTGTCATTTTCTTTTAATGAATAAGCCAATTACCAATGGTAGAGTTACACACTGGTTATTGTTGTTATAGGAATTTGATATCACAATTGTAGATAAACCTAGAAAAGATAATGTAGTATTTGACTTTATTTCTAGGTTAACTATTGATGACAATTGCATTCCTACTGAGGATTATTTTCTTGATGAGTATCACTTTGCTATTTCTACTCACTCACCATGGTATGAAAATATAGCCAATTATCTTTTGAAGACAAGCATAAGGTTGAAACTCTAAAAAGGAGGAACTCTGTCTCCTTGTTTTTAGAAGTCATCTTCCAAGGAGATTCCTGAGCAATTGAGAACTCATCTCTGAAAAGTGAAAGAGATTTTCATTCCTAACATACTGAAATACAAAAACCACTTCCATTTTCTTCAAATTCATTATGAGCTGGGAGAAATGGATGACTGAAATTGCGCTACGAAACTGCTGTAGGAGCAATTTTTCAAAAATCACAATTTTCCAGTTTACACTTGATATTCAAAGATAGTTTCTAGGCAGTAGGAAAAGTATTTAAAAAAACCAAGAGAGGTTTTTTTTCCGCATAGATCTTTCTACAAAAGCCTCCTTCAAGTTTTCAAAATACATTTTTTATGAGGAGATACAAGCTCTATCCCAAGACCCATTTTTCAGCCAGAACAGAGCAAGGAACAGTCTCCTATTTTTTAGGGCAGATGAAGGAGAAGTTATTAAAGGCCAGATGGAGGGTTATGGGCACTATCAAATTCGAATTCATGGAGTTATAGGTATCAAAAGTAATTTTTAATTCCTAGATAGGGTTGTTTTAATATTAATGAGGAGTTACACTCTTAATTGTTTTAGGTCTCTAGAACTGCTAGTTAACAATCAATTATATTAAATAGTTGGTTTTAAGTGTCAATAGGTGTCAGTTCAAGTAGAATTTGAATTCTCCTCATCCTAGAGGAAGGAATCTAAGTCATGTAATAAACTCTATATATGGGAGAAGATGTAATGCACCAGGGTTGGAAATTTTCAGAGAAACTCTTATATTGTTCTTTTGTGTAAGACTCTGTTTTAAGTAATATAGTATTTGGCTTTGCTTCTCAGGAATCAGAAGGAATTCAATGTTCAAAATGTATTATGGTTGTCCTCTTTTCAGTATTTATAGTGGTATGAGTGTATTACTACTTAGAATTCACTAACTATGCTCTAACTTCCTTCATACATTTGTAGACTATGTTTTCCTTTATCCTTATGATGTACTCTCCATGTGTTGAATTCTAGATGCCCCGACTTCCATGTAAAGCTAAAATTATTGTCATACTGAAACATTTTTGACTCCATAAGCCCAATGAATATTTTATAATTATGTTTCAACCATTTACACTTCTTCATTTGTTTCATAGAGTTAGCCATCTAATTCATTATCAAAATATTGAATCTAGTGAGAGAGCCCTCTCAAGTTCAGGAGGCTAAGCCTGAGCCAAAAGTTGGTTTGAAATAGTTACTCAGTTTCTTCTTGATTAGCAGCCTATCAGGGGTTGATTTTGGTGATAACATTTTGGTGCGTTTGCTGGGAGTCTGAAGATTATTCATTCCCGAAATCAAGGAGCTAAACTTCTGAAGGTAGCAGGAGTTTAGAAATTTTTTGAGGCTGCAACTACCTTGGAAACTCCACACATCAAATAACAAATTGTAAGGTGACTCCACTGCTAGAAGATTAGTAGCTTGATGAAGTTTCAAGATGAGTTCCATTGCAAGAATAAATGCCAGGTATGCCCCTATGAATCGGTCTCATATCCATGGTTTTCCAAACCCTATGCGAAAGGTTGATTGGTTAGACGATCTTACAATATTTAGAGATGAAAAGAAAGACAATGTTGCTCTTCATTTGGTTAGGTTCCATATGCATATACGCAATATTAAGGTTCAGTTCCCTGAAGATTGTCTCATGAAGATGTTCATGACCACTTTAGAAGGAAAAGCATGGTCTTGGTATAAAATCTTGGGAAATAGTTCATTATATTCTCTTGCTGATTTCCATGATGTATTCTATGACATGTATAAAGAGTGTCATCCCTCCTTGTTGCCGGTCAAAGATTGTTGTAAACATTCTATGAGTTTTATTCAATATTTGGAGGATTGTTATGATGATGATGAATTTATGGAGGAATAAATTTTAGAGGCTCTTCATAACAATACATTTCAACAACTAGAAGAAAGGATAACATCCCATGAAATGCAACATGCAAATCAGCAGGGGTTTACTTATGAAAACCATGTTACATCCTCTGAGATTAATGTGAAGATGCAGAAAACTTGCCAGTATTTTGATCATAAAGAGTATGAAAATGATTACAAACACCAAGAAGAAATACTGGAAGAAATTTTTTAGAACCCTCAGGTAGAGGAAAAGGTTGTTCATTTCTATAATTCCTTGCAACAGCTTACATCAAAGAATGATCATAGTAGTGAGGAAAATTACATTGTTTGTGGGAATCATTCAGAAAAGCAGTTGGATAGCATATCAAAGGAATTTTGTGTGGCTGAGAATCAGTTGTCTAAATATGTAGAATTTTATGAGAATCAGCTATATTAAGATGTAGAATTTTATGAGAATCATCAAACTAATCATGTCTTTTTTAACCCTATAGCTGATTACATGGAAAATATTTGTTGTTCAGACTTCCAGTTATATTTTTACCTTGAAGATCAGTTACATCTCATGTTGACTCGGTTATTTCAGTATCATGTTTATTTTTGCTTCAGGCAAAGCCAAGAGATTCAAGTGTCAGATCAGATTAATGACTGGCTTCATTGGAAGTTTCATGTTCCTTGAGCTACAAATGGAGGTTGCAGTTGATAGGGTAGGTCAGGGTACGCAAATAAGCTCAGAGTAGGTTTACTGAGCATTTTTCAGTAGATTCATATTTCTTTCTTCTACAGTGATCATCAAGCTTAAGCTTGAGGTGAAGGCCCAAAAAGTTTGAAGAGGACGCTTGTCGAAAAAACTTCTCTTTTTATCATAAGTGGATAAAGCACTGGAACTGCAGGTTCTTAGTGTACCACAGGGGTACACTATCCCAAGTGGAGCCACTGTTATCACTGTAAAAGGTTATAAAATTTTGGACAACTGGTATGGTTCCAAACTTTCATGTTAGTCTTGGTCAAGTCATTTTTGTTGTGTCTTTCATGCATAAGAAGCACTTGGCAAGCTCAGGGTCAACATACATCAGAGTTCTTTGAAGGCTCAAGCGAGGCAGTTCTCCATTTCAACTCAAGCAAGACAGTTAGCACTCAAGAAGAAGAATGTAGCTTTGAGGAAGTAAAAAAGAAATTGATGTCTACCAATATTCAGATTTCCAAACTCAAGGAAAGGGTAAGAAAAAATGCAATTAAAAAGGAAAATTTCAAAAGAGTAAAAGCTAGTTGGGAAGATGGGAAAGTTCCAAGATATGAAGTAGTGAGCAGTCATGATCAATACTTCACTTGGACTGTTCCTGCAATAAAAGAGGCAAGATATGTCAGAAAGATAAATGGAAAATTAAGAACTAAAATCCGGATGTTGAAAGGACAGGTTGAGGACTTGAAGATTCAATTGAATGAACCAAAGGAACAGCCTCAACATAAATGAACCTGACAGTAAGTGAAGAAATTTTGACACAATTTTGATGTGAAAATTACTTTTTGAAGATTAAAGGTTATTTTTGGATGAACAATGTCAGTTTTGTTTGGCCCCTTAGCATATGGATAAGTCATTAAAAAATTCAAAGAAGGATAAAAATTGTTTTTTTAACTCATACAGCAGTTTCGTAGCGTGCTACGAAACTGCTGAAGGTGACATATAAAGCACAGTAGTTTCGTAGCGCGCTACGAAACTGCTGAAACTACCAGTTTTGTTTTTTTGAATCAATTTTGAAATTAAAAGGGGAACCGTTATGAAAGTATATTGTTGCAGAAGACACAAAAGGACCACCTCAAAAGTTTTGAATATTAAGAAAAGGAAAATTCAAAGAATGAGAAGCATATAGTAACTCCAAACTATGCACTACTAAAACAATAGCCATTTCATAGCTTGGACAGTTGTCGTGTTTCAACCAGCACCTAAGGGGTTTTGTCTTCGCACGAGTATTTGAGTAGGGTATATGGTTAATTTAATGCATTTCATGTGATTAGAAGAGACAACATGGTCAGTAGAAGGATTCGAAGACAAGCATAAGGATGAAACTCTAAAAAGGAGGAACTCTGTCTCCTTGTTTTTAGTAGTCAAATTCCAAGGGGATTCCCGAGCAATTGAAAACTCATCTCTGAAAAGTGAAAGAGTTTTTCGTTCCTAACATTATTAAATACAAAAACCTCTTCCAATTTATTCAAATTCATTATTATCTGGGATAAATGGATGACTCAAATTGCTCTATGAAACTGCTGTAGGAGCAGTTTTTCAAAAATCACAATTTTCCAATTTACACCTGATATTCAAAGATAGTTTCTGGGCAGTAGGAAAGGTATTTCAAAAAACCAAGAGAGGTTTTTGTTTATCACATATTGGTCTACAAAAATGTCCTTCATTTTTTCAAAATACATTTTTGATGAGGAGATACGAGCTCTTTCCCAACACCAATTTTTCAGCCAGAACAGAGCAAGGAACAATCTCCTAGTTTCTAGGACAGATGAAGGAGAAGTTATTAAAGGCTAGCTGGAGGGTTATGGGCACCATAAAATTCGAATTCATGGAGTTTTAGGTGCCAAAATGAATGTTTAATTCCTAGATAAGGTTGTTTTAATCATAATGAGGAGTTACACTCCTAATTTTTTTAGGTCTCTAGAACTACTAGTTAACAATCAGTTATATTAAATAGTTGGTTTTAAGTGTCAATAGGTGTCAGGTCATGTAGAATTTGAATTCTTCTCATCCTGGAGGAAGGAATCTAAGTCATAATAAACTCTATATATGGGAGAAGATGTAATGCACCCGGGTTGGAAATTTTCAGAGAAACTCTCATATTGTGCTTTTGTGTAAGACTCTGTTTTAAGTAATACAGTGTTTGGATTTGCTTCTCAAGAGTCAGAAGCAATTCAATTTTAAAAATGTCTTAATGTTGTCATATTTTAATTATTTACAGTGGTATGAGTGTATGATTACTTAGAATTCACTGACTATGCTCTAACTTCCTTCATACATTTGTAGATTGTGTTTTCCTTTATGCTTCTGATGTACTCTCCATGTGTTGAATTCTAGATGCCCCGACTTCCATGTAAAGCTAACATAATTTACATTAGCCAGGGTGAGAGGAGCTCCAGGTTCCCTTTGAAAGACAACCATACCTTCACCTGAAACATGGTACTTTCCATCATCGCTGTTATAGACATTTTTGTGCCTTACAGCTCCAAGCATGAAATGTCCATAAACCAAGGGCTCCTAAGTCCCTAAAAGTGTTGTTCTAACCCCTAAAGGAACAAGGTCAACAGATTACAGCTTCTCCCAGAAGTTCTCCACCAGAAACTGCTCAAAATAAGTCAAAACAGGATCATTTCAGCTGCTCCACTGGCTAGGTGCGTTGCATTGCACCTAAATACACTGTGAGGGTGCGTTGCATTTCAAAAGTCCCTTCTATGGGGTGCGATGGGTGAGAAATGACAAATGGTAGTGTCATTCCGCGAGGTGGAGAGACAATGGAAGCTTCCAGAATCTTCTCATGTGACACTTGCCTCACTGAATTCGACCAAGGATGAGTAAGGGGCCTTCAGTCTCCAAGTGGAAGAAAGAACTGATAGAGAGAAGACACTAATCAAATCACAAGCTGACTCGTCCTCCTTACACATATCTATATATGGATCCCTCATCTCAGAGATCCAGAGGCTGGGATTTTGCATATTGTAAGGAATTGTTGTTGGTTTTTTGAGACAAACATCAGAGTATTGGGTGATCTATGCTTTGTTTGAGGTGAAGAGGGGCTTCTTTGCTGGGAGGTTGATGCTCAGTCAGGAACCACCGGTTGTAACTCCTCCTGGATCTTTTCTTGTTTATCAATAAAAACTATTTGAGTTTTTCCTCCATGTTTTTGTATCATTGATGCTTGTTACATTTGTATGGTTAACTTAAATCTGATCCTAAGTTGTTTATGAATATAGATCCATGTCTTTGTATAGTGTTCTTCTTCTGTGATCTTATAGGTACTTGGTGAAGCTGGGCAAGTAAGGGAGCAGGTAGCTGGAGACTGTCAAAGAAGAGAGGGATTGGATCAAAGGATTAGCGCAAGACACAGGTTGGTTCTTTCTATTCCTCTCTATCTATAGTTCATAAAGGAAATACAAAAAGTAGTTTTCTCTGTTTGTTTCTAAGGAAGCTGTCACACCTTAGTGGGATAGAGTAGTTCTAAATAGACACTTTTCCCTGTAAAAAAATGGCGACTCCACTGGGGAGGATGTCTAATTAGTTTGTTTGTGTATCTCTTTGTTGTTTGTTTCATAAACTTATAAGTAGCATTCGAACTGCATTTGCCATAACAAATGCAAAGTAGACATATGCTGCTTCAATCCATTCACTGGATCTGTTTATGATTTGAACAGCTGATTCACAAACTATCTGATTGCCCTTGTGATAGCTCTTAGATCCTCCTTAGATCTACCCCTGATTGTGCAATACTGATTGCCTTTACTTGGCCAAAAACCAAAGACTGAACTGTAAACTGTGACCCGGAACCTGGATAGATTCTCGTTTCTGGCCCAGCGCAGGTACTGTTAAGAGATCCTGAATTTCAGCGCACTTCCCGAAAGGGCAACCTGCGCTGCATTTCAGTTTCTCTGTGTTACAGGTGCGCTGATCAGACTAGCCCTGTGCAGCTGTGGTTCTTGTGCTTCATTCTTTCCAGTTCTGTCTCTGAATTTTGCTGCCTGTGATCAGTATATGTCTGTTTAGAACCCCTTTTCCTTGTTGTTATTCTGCCTCCTTTGTACAAAAGAACTGTAGATGTTTTTGTGTGTTTGTTGAATCGTTTACAGTTTTCCATTGCAAAAGTACAATAGTCGTATTGTCGTCCTTTGATTTGGATCTGTCGCAAGTGTCGATTTCGATCATAGGAGAAAGTTTGATTGTTGTTGATGGTTGATTATACTGTTACTATTGCTTTGGTTTGAATTTGTTATTTTCTAGTGTCAAGAACAAGTGTTCATTTCAAAATCGCAAGGTGTCGTAATCATCTCTGTTTTTTATTTCGAAAAAGAGCTTGTTTATATTTGTCGCTTGAAAAAATTCAGATTTGTACATCAACTTTCTTTTTAGCATCAATACTAGGAAAGTCGAAAACAAATACATGCATGTGCATTTGCATATTGACAGTCTGTTTGGCTTGATTTGGGAAAGTGCATTTACAGTGTGCTCTTTGCTCTTTGTGAAAAGATTGTGTCTTTCTTTTCCTCTAGTAGCTAGGATTTTCATTGCACAAAAGAGATAAAAGTTTGTTTATCATCTTTAGATTGCATTTTAGGAATTACATCTACATCTCGTGGTGAACCCAAAAGGCAAAATTCATAAGCAAGATCAACTTAAAATAAATTCAATGAATCTAACAACGCTTTGGAACTTAACGCACAACATTTAGAGGTCTAGGCTAGAGACGTATTTCGGCGTCGTAAAGCCTGGTAACTGTTGTCCTCACTGATGGTTGGGTGATTCCTCCACTTTGAGACGATAAGTGCCAGTACGGACTTGTGCTCCCACGTACCGTCGAGTATATTTTGGGAGACCCCTATAGGCTTAAATCCTTTATCCTTAGGAAGCCGTGTCTGCCGCCCTATCGATCGCAATGCACTGAACACAACATTCGGGAAGATTGACTGTCGTACCGTAAAAAGTATTCTGCAGTTTTGTGATTGGTTTGGTACTCCCTCTACCTAGATCTCCAGAGTAGTCCCTTTCGTTCCTTTTCAGACTCCTTAACGAAAAAGGTCCATCTGAGCACTTGTCACTTCAGGCTCATTAAAAATCGAAGGAGACTAGAGTCATCTTTTGTTTTTTCTCGACTCTTAAAAACTGAAAAAACAAGTTGTGTCAAAGCGTCTAAAATTTATTTTAAATGGAATATTCTACCCTTTCCTACGTTGATCTTGGGTTGAGAAAATGGAGTCTACCAACCAAGGAATTCCCCTTGGAGGAAATCCTAGTCCCTTCTCCTCTTGGGGAGATGTTGGTGCACCCCATATGGCCACATTGTCGCTTCCAGGACTGACAATTGGTTTGCTTGTATGGCTCTTCTCGACCTCTGTCGTTCAGAACACCATTATTCCTGAATAATCGAATCAGCAGTTAGACGAATCCAGAGTAGCCCACCAACCTTCTACTTCCTCTAATTCTTTCTCTCCTCCTTCCTCTTTGCTTGATGGGGCTGGTAAAGCCAAAAGTCCAGTTCCTAAGGAGAATAAAGAGAAGAATAAGAAAGAGAAGAAGAAGAAGGAGTCAAAAGCGGATGGGGGCAAATGAGTGTCGTCTAACGAAAATCCACACACTGCACTGACTAGGCCTAAATCGCCATGTGTCATTTGCAAAGGAGACCACTTTCACAGAGATTGTCCTTGCATCCCTCAGATCTTAAGGGACTGGTCTCCTCGTTTGCACAACCCGGTGTCGTCAACCTCTGATGATCATGTTGAAAACACACCGTCGACTAGTGAAAGTGAAGCCCCGGGACAAAAAGGAAAATATAGATTTCCTTGTAAACTGTGTGAAGGTGATCATGCCGCTCACCGTTGTCCCTTCTTAGACGAAGCTAAAAGAGTTTTGGATGATCGTCTGGTTTCACCGTTATGACTTCCTCCTGGATATAAAAAACTCTTGCCGAGTCCGTCACTAGTCGAAAATCCGGCTGACCCGCTCAGGTGGTCGGCCGAAGCATCTGTCATTGAAGATGAACCATCTGAATCCACACCAGACGAAAGTCAAAAGGTCGAGGCGGCAGTTGACCCGGTCTTGCCTTCAGAGGTTCCATCTTCAGATGATACAATCACCGAAGAGAACAAGGATGACACCGTCCACAGACTCCAATGAACATGGGGGAAATTTACCCATTCCTTTACCGCAGGAAGGAAGTTCGTCAGAGTCGTACCCGGCCGTCTATTCAGTGCCACCTCCAAGCAACCTAGTTGTCTCCTTCGACTGGAATCAACTAGGCAGACCCCGTTTACCAGCTAGTGTACCATTCCGAATTATTGTTCAAATATATAGAATGGTTATGGCTGGTACCATCATAGATGAAGGGGCTTCTGTGAGTATCCTTTCCTCAAATGCTTGGAAAGCGCTTGGTTCGCCATCGCTTTTGCCTGAGATGAGAAATCTAACAGGCTTTGATAAAGGAACCAGGCGACCATTAGGGATCCTTCCCAATGTGCCCATAACATTGAGAGGGAAAACCGTTCACATGAACGTGATGGTAGTTCAAGGACCCCTGGATTACAATCTACTCCTTGGATGAGACTATATTTATTGCATGGGAGCAATTGTCTCCTCACTCTTTAGAGTAATGTGTTTTCCGCACGAAGGAAGAGTGGTCAAGCTCATGGACCAGCTTTCATTCCCCAGATCATATAGAGCAAATAGTCATATACCATCCCTGAATGGTCTTTTCACGCAAGAAATGTCTCAATCTCCAGTCCGTCCTCCCGATGAGCGCGAGTAATTCGGAGGGATATGACTGAATCCCAGGGGGCATGCACCCTGGTCTGCTTCGGCAGGAAAACTTCGGGTATATGGTAGGTTTCCGAGGGAGAATATGACTAGTCTGTACCCCCGTCAGTGATTGGAAGAGGGGGTTATTCTAGAACAAGATTCTCTTGTCAAAGTTATGCGAGTTGGCGAGCGCCGCCACTCACCTTTGTTTATCTCAGTAGACATCGCCGAAGAAGTGTTTTGTTTGCACTATGAATAGAACAATCTTTGGGTAACCTGTAAGAGGTAGGCCTCTCTCGGTAAAACAAATGTTTTAGCGGAAAGAAGTAGGGGTAACCTTGAAACTCTATTTTATACCTAGGGGCATGCAAACCTTTTGGAGTGCAAGCAAAGAGTGATCATTTATCTGTTTTTTGGATTGGTCGTTTCCTAACTTGCATAAAGAAAGGATGTGGGTCAAAACTCTAAAAGTTGTCGTTTTTATATGAGACATTCTTATCATACGACTGGATTAATCGAGCAGTTTTAGCACATAGTTCAAGCTCGTTAAAAAATAAACATAAGACATGAGAAAATGTTTCCACCCGCGTTTAAGCTCGTTAAAAAATGAACTATTCCCCGGTAAATAACCACCGTGAATATAGTACTTCAGCCATTAAAAGCCTTGGTCGTGTTTGCACCATCACCTCCACTTTTTCATTTGCCGATCATTCACCTCCATTTGATTGTTTACCCATTTTGAGGAACAGCTGCGAAGAGTGATTTCACTAGCCATCCTTGTGACACTGCCGTGATTGGAAAATTCCAAACCTTACCTGGAATCAGCTGCTACACATTTTATCACTCATTCCTCAAAAGACGAGTCTTATTTAAGCTCTTTTCAACTGACTCGTAAAATATGAGAAGATTGCGGAGTCCTTGGCCTCCCAGCTCGTTAAAGGGACAGGAAGTGCTATCCCTCATCTAGATTTTAATCTTTTTGGACCTGAGGGATTATTACACAGAAAGATCGAGCGCTTGTTTTGTTCGGCTCGTTAAAACTATCGAAAATTCATCCCTTCTGTATTGTTTTATACTTTTTCGGACTTAAGGGATTAGATGACGAAAAAGGAATTTTGGAGTTACCTTTATGTGCCTTTTCAGACTCTCTAAAAATGAAAAGGACCGAGTTATCTTTGTCGTTAAACTCGTTAAAAAGATTAATAGCGACAAACTTGTCTTTAGACGAGAACGAGTTTCATTATCGCTAGGCTCGTTAAAACATAGCGATGGGTTTGCCCGAAGGGAAAATTATAGAACAAGCATATGTTATCCTCCTCAAGCTTGACAAAAATAAAGAGGTACTGGTCAGCAATGACTGGGGAAAAATTGGGAAGAAAACTCAAAGAATCTTTATTGGTAGCGAGTCGCTCTTAAACATGACACTTCCACTCCGTGTCCGAGTCGGGTTGGGTTGTTTCATCCACCGGTCACATCGCCATGGTCACGCCACACCATCCACATTTGGGGTTAATGCTACCAATCCATCACATCAGTGTCGCCGATATGTTCAAGAGAAGTCATCCAGAGAAGTCGCCTGTGTCCCACCCACTACCATACATTATACTCCCTTCCTTCATGACCGCCACCCTGAACATTATATCATCAGATTGTTTTCATCTCCATCAAAATCATTTGCTCAGTTCCGTGTCATTGATGTGGGATTCATTAAGGCCCTCCTGTGACGGATCACTTCTTGCCGACATTAGCTCATTATCCAATAAGTTGATCTAAGAACACCCCATTCAGTACTTTGAAGCTTGCATGCCTCAAGGGCAAGTTTCTCACTTCCGGCGACAAGTTTACATCAATGACCTTCGACCGAAAGAATTTGCATGGTGTTCGACGCCAAGTCCTTTATTCACACCACGTGGGTTGTACTGCAGTACCTTGAGGATCATTATCATTATCGGTGATTCCTCTCGTGCTTGTTAACAGTTTACATCATTGACTGGTAATCAAGCGATGTCTTTCCATGTTCGACTTCAAAACATTTCTCACATGGATCGACTTGTACTTCGAGTAAAGATCGGACGAGATTGAAGACCCCGGATCTAGTTTCATCCATCCGGGCTGCGATATATATTCAGGAAAGTAAAGACATCAAATGTACAGCATTGTGGCACAGATAATCATCCTACCAAAAGGATGATGGCTCTATCAGAATCATTAGTCTACCCTCAGACGATTCTCTGTCCTATGTACATGAAAATGAATTTATAAAGCTGAGCATGGGAATTCCCGCCTCAGCTAGATCATGAAAATAGTATGAAGATAATGTATTGTATTGTATCTTATTACAGGTCTCCTCCCAGCATTGAAAGAACTACGGATCCTCATAATAAAGCATTTCACTCGACACCAAAAGGTTAACGACCTCATACTTTAGGGGGCAACTGTTATAGACATTTTTGTGCCTTACAGCTCCAAGCATGAAATGTCCATAAACCAAGGGCTCCTAAGTCCCTAAAATGTTGTTCTAACCCCTAAAGGAAACTGCTCAGAATAAGTCAAAACAGGATCATTTCAGCTGCTCCACTGGCTAGGTGCGTTGAATTGCACCTAAATACACTGTGAGGGTGCGTTGCATTTCAAAAGTCCCTTCTGTGGGGTGCGATGGGCGAGAAATGACAAATGGCAGTGTCATTCCGCGAGGTGGAGAGACAATGGAAGCTTCCAGAATCTTCTCCTGTGACACTTGCCTCACTGAATTCGACGAAGGATGAGTAAGAGGCCTTCAGTCTCCAAGTGGAAGCAAGAACTGACAGAGAGAAGACACTAATCAAATCAAAAGCTGACTCATCCTCCTTACACATATCTATATATGGATCCCTCATCTCAGAGATCCAGAGGCTGGAATTTTCCATATTGTAAGGAATTGTTGTTGGTTTTTTGAGACAAACATCAGAGTATTGGGTGATCTATGCTTTGTTTGAGGTGAAGAGGGGCTTCTTTGCTGGGAGGTTGATGCTGGGTCAGGAACCACCGGTTGTAACTCCTCCTGGATCTTTTCTTGTTTATCAATAAAAACTATTTGAGTTTTTCCTCCATGTTTTTGTATCATTGATGCTTGTTACATTTGTATGGTTAACTTAGATCTGATCCTAAGTTGTTTATGAATATAGATCCATGTCTTTGTATAGTGTTCTTCTTCTGTGATCTTACAGGTACTTGGTGAAGCTGGGCAAGTAAGGGAGCAGGTAGCTGGAGACTGTCAAAGAAGAGAGGGATTGGATCAAAGGATTAGTGCAAGACACAGGTTGGTTCTTTCTATTCCTCTCTATCTATAGTTCATAAAGGAAATACAAAAGTAGTTTTCTTTGTTTGTTTCTAAGGCAGATGTCACACCTTAGTGGGATAGAGTAGTTCTAAATAGACACTTTTCCCTGTAACAATCGCCCATCTCGATCCACATCTGGAGATCCTTCTCCTCGAAGGTACTAAAAAGATTCTTGTCACCAGTCATGTGGAATGAAGCTCCACTATCCAGGTACCAAATACATCCCACCATCGGTGAAAGCATGCATGCGATGAGGGCGAAATGTAATTCGAACTGTGAGGCCAGGGCCTCACCATATTATCCCTTTGAGGATCCCTTATTAGATTTCTTCTGTTGATAATTCGTGGCATAATGGCCCACCTCATGATAATAAAAGCATCTCACTTTTGATTTGTCAATCTTCTTCCCACCATGGGAAGAACTGGATTTGGAATGGGACACCTTCCCTTTTCCTTTCCTCGCCTTACTTGCTAAGGCTAGATTTTCTTCATCATCTTGCTTTGATGAAAATCCCTCTCTAGTGCTTCTTCTTATCTCCTCTTGCATCAGATCTGACCAAATTTGTTCCCAATCTAGCAATTTCTCTCTTCCATTTACCGAGTCTTGGTAGCCATGCCAGCTCTTAGGAAGACCGAGGAGAGTAAGAATCACCATGTCATCATCGGCTATCATGATCCCTACACTTCCAAGCTCATCCCTATAGGTGATGAGCTTGTTCATATATGTAGAGATCATGTTGCCCTTTTCACACATGATTTTCTGAAGCTTTTCTTTCAGCACCAGCATCCTCTGATTATTGTTGTTCTGACATAGATCCTTCAATGTTTTCCACATTGAAAACGAAGTTTCCTTCCCATGGAGACTCGAGACTATGTGGTCTCGAACTCCCTCTAGAAGGATTCTCCTCGCTCTAGCAACACATTTCTTCCATTCCACCAATTCTTGGACATTAGCAGCTGCTGGCTTGGGGACTTCTTGATCAATGAAGTCCTTCAACCTATTGTCCTCTAATACTGCTTCCATGCGATCCTTCTAGGCTATATAATTCGAGCTGCCATCAAGGGCATACCTGAGTCTTAAACTGTTGAACACCATTGGTGAAATTTGAGATGTGATAAGAATTCAAATTCTATAATCAGGAACTTCAAACTAGGAACTTCTCCCTTCTTTGTATATTGTTCTTCACTTTGATGACCTTTGTTGTGATACTGTTATCACTCAGATTTTCCCAAAAGTTGTAAGAAGAGGGAAAGGGGTCTGTGGTAACCACAAACCAATTTTTAGGTAAAGAATCTAGCCAATCTATAACCAGAGAGGGCTCTCTATTTAAGGTTTAGCTTTGTTTTGGAAGATATTAGGCTAGTTATGAAATCTTGGGGGTTTTGATTGTGTTTGGTGGTGAAATTCAATAGGAGAGGGGTAGGACTGAATATTTTAGGCCATTGGGCTATTGGAGTCAAAAGAAGATGGCTCAACTGGATTTGGTTTTTCAACAAAGGATGGCTTCACAAGGCAAGATAGCTAAACAGGGAGCAAATAGAGACTTGAAAAGATGGAATGGACTTAAAAGGGATGAAGGGAAATTAGAAATCCTTCAACATGTTTTAAGAGAGGGAACTTGGATAATCACCAATAAAGAGCAATTAAGAATTCTTTACTAAATGATCGAAATGAGTAAACTAGGAAACAGGAGCAATTAATAGTTCACTGCTTATGCTAGTTTATAAGAAAACATTTAGAATAAAAACGATTGAAGATAGATTGCACTTAAGAACTTTCTTAATTATTCTTTTTTGTTTTAATATTAAGATATGAAACACAATTGATATAATAAACAAGAAAACAATAACACATGAGATATAAGATACTTATTTCTCTGGTGTTTGACACATGAATCCTGAGAAAAGTCCTTTGCATTAATCCTTCATCCAACCAGCCATGCAAGCTTTTTCCAACAACACTTTATTCCAAAGTAATTAGTTTTACAACAATGTCTAAGAATCCACACTCAATACCTCGAATGAGGGAGTATTTATACAAAAAATTTACAAAACATATCTCATGACAAAGTGAGATATATTCTAGGATGACTAACAATAAGTTACATGAAAAATAGAGACAGATGGTCTCATAGATAGAAGAAAAGGCAAAATGATGTCTTGCTGTTCCTATTCTTGTGAATGTGCTAGAGGCAGGCCCTATGATTGGGCATGTTGTTGTCTTCTTTGTAATTCTGTGCTGGCTGCCCTGCTTTTGATCTTCTTACTGATACTCTTTACTTGCTCTGATTCTCTTTGACCTATTTGATCCTTGTTTACCTTTAGTTACCATCACTGACTATGGTAAAAAATGGAAATTTACCTTTTTACCAACGGTAAATCACAAAATTTCTATCATCTCTGCCCACCATTTCTCCTGTGGTATTATGGTCCTTCGAAGTTTTCTAAGGATCTCATCAGCCTCGGTATATCTGAAACAATCAGGCTCGACTTGGAATAGGTGCTTTATTTCGTGTTCCACATAGAATAGGTTCTCAAGATTATCAAAAAGAACTATGCTTGTAGGTATTGCTTTAGCTGTACTGGAGGATGAGCTGGCGTGGTTGTTTGCATATTTAGCCAACTTGTCAACATAGTCTAACTGTGTCATCAACTTGTCATTGATAACTAAAGGACTGGGAAGTCCTTTACTCTGTAATATGCCAAATTTCTTCATAAAGTCATCAATTTCCTCCTGCATGTTTAGGCATCTCCTTTCCAAATTCTACATTAAGGACTTTTTAGTTAAAACTTTCTTAATTTCCAAAATAGTCCTTGTTTTGTCTCTAATGCCTAGTTCTTCAAGCTGGTATTTATTCTTAGTATTCAAAAAATTAATTAGTTTGGTAGCCTCTTCAGGCATCCTTCCTAATTCTTCCTTGGTTCTCTGGACTTCTTCAAGGGCTAGCTTTATCAACTCCATCTGCTCAAAAATTATTTGTATAGATGGCCAAACATCATTTATAGACTGAGTGATGTTGGTCCAAAGGATCTTCCTAATATCTGCCAAGGGTCTATCAAATGTGAGGTCTTTTTCTAATGATTTCACCTTTTGTTCTAACCCTTTGTTTTCCCTCACTTTCTCTGCAAAATTGATCTTTGAAAGATCATACTTTTGTTCTAAGGTAACAAATGGTTCCTTCAATTCTTCTGGGCTAAGACCTAAAATTCCTGCTTTTGCTATACCTGCTATTGTTGTTCCTGTCACTGCTTCTACTATGAGCACTGGAATGTTTGGTTCCAGAGTTATTCCAAGGGTTGAAGGGACTGTAGTGGAAACTACTGGAATCACATTGGGAGGCTGAGAGGTCGACTCTCCCTACTTGTCCTTCAATGATTTCTCTAATTCTTGTTCAGTCTCCTTCAGCTGCTCATTAAGTTTTAGGACTAAATCCATCAGTTATTCTTCAGACCTTTGTTGTATGACCTCAGTAGTCTGTGGATGCCATGAAGGAGGCAAATTTAGTTGCTTTCTTAAGGCAGCTATGTCTTCATTTTTATTTTTAATTAAGGCTTCTACAGCCTTCACATCTTTAGGATCATGACCCAACCCAATGATCAATTCTTCTAATGATTTAATCCTATTGTATTTAGCCTATGAAGAGGCTTTCTCCAACTGTAGTTGGGTAGCTATATTGTTAAAATAATTTTCCAGCCTTTGGGCCATCATGGCCTTGCTTGTTAGTGTAGAGTAAACCATCTCCCCTGTCTATTTATGCAATTCAATCTGATCCAGGGGATGGATGTCCTTTGCCATGACCTCACAATTAGTTTTGAGGTAATCTGTAGCTGATTGAGGTTGTTGCAACTTGGGCTTGAAAAAAATCATTATCATTTTACCTTCTTTGATGTCATAGGCTGACATCAACCTGTTCTGATTAGTGGGAGCCATTTTCAAATACTGATTATAAACTTGGATCCTCAATGGCTCGTTTCTAGCTTTTATTTCTTTGAACTTTTTCTTGCTGTGAAGACTTTCTTTTCCTAGGGGCCTGAAAGAGGACACCTCTACACTCTGTTGTCTTTCCAATTCATGTCTTTGTGAGTTGGAAGGTGTCCCACCTACTGGGAAAGTTTGATGACTATCAACACCTTCTCTTCTTTGGCTATCAGTATTCTCTTCATAAAATTCTTCTTCTGAAAGAGGATTCAACCTATGCCTCTTAGCACCGGGCTATTCAGAGGGTCCACTGGCAGGGGTAGCTACTTCCCTGTCTCTCTTTTTGGTCCTTTCCTCATTCAGAGGAGTCTGCAAGATTGGTGGTTCTCCCACATTGACTTGAGTTGGAGGAGTTTGTATGTTGGCCTGCTCTTTGGAAGTTTCAGGTTGTTTAGACATTATGGACTGTTCTGTAGCTTGTGTGCTTGTCTCTGTTTCTTTATCCTTGGAGGTTCCTGTGGCTGGTGTATTGGTCTGCTGTGAGTGCCTTTCAAAGGTCCCAGCTATTGAGGCATTTATTCTTGATGCTGACTTCTGAGAAGTATCATAATGTACCTCTCCAAAAGAATCTAAGTCAAGAATCTTTTCAAGATCTCTCATTACGTTTTCTAGGTTGACCTGTTCACTATCAGTTGCTACTAAGGTCCATTCTCTCCATTCATCCATGTTGGAAAACTATTCAATTTCTGGGATTCTATGGTGCATATATGGAGACAACATATTCTTCATTCTTCTATCACAGATAAATCCATGAGAATCATATGGGGCCCAACCAATTTTTTTTTGTAATCTAAGGTAATCTTCTAGAATTCTCTTCACTGCATCCTCTGCTTCTCTAATGTTATAGATGAAAGGGCTTAATTGATGTTTGATCTTGAGTTGTGCTTTCTTTTTGGCTTTAGTAAAATGGATCAAATCTGAATTACATATCTTCCTATATTATTCCAATGCAAACAATCGCATTGGAACATATTTTGGTAACTTGAAGGGGGCAAGTTCACACCCATACATCCTAATTTCTGTAAAGTTCTGGTATAGATACCAGTCACCCACTTTGTACTGCTTGGAAAGTTGAAGGATATTTTTAATGTCACCACTGATCTTGGGAGGGGAAACCCCTGTCAATAAGGTGGTTTCTGGATGAACAAATTGATTAATGAACTCATTATAGGAGTAAGGGGTTTCAAAGGAATTATGGAAAACAGAAGACCAGAAGATTACAGACCTTGGATTGCCTTTGGTATCAAGTTTCATGACAGGGAATGGGAAATTGTCTGATTGATAATAAAGCATGAGATGATATATAAAGGTGGTATACTTGAAAACTCTTTCATTCTCCAGTCTCATGAACTGGTCATGAATCTTATCAGCAATGTAGGAGGCATAGTCGTACTTGATAGCAGGGGGCTGTCCAGGAGTAAATATTGACAATAATACTAGGGTTAACTCATCAACGAACTCACTAGTATTGAAACCCATTACTAAAGATATCATATCAACTATGAGTCTTCCCATATCTGTGAAGAAAGTTTGCATGTAAGGAGGTGGGCCCTTAGGCTGATGTTTCTGCAGTATGAAAGTTTGACAGAGGCAATTAAGTTCGTCTTGGGACAATTTAGTTGATTTCTCAAGTAAATCTCCCATGGAGAGGGGAGTGAGAGCTTGATTGGAGTGAAATTGTAACATTTCATTGATTAATTCGGCAGTTATTGGGAAAAGGATTGTTTGGCTTGGAGACATGACTACACGGCAGTTAGGGTCGTAATTAGCATGGCATTAATGAATTATATCTGGGAAAACATGGACTAGGGATAAAAAGTATATGGGAAGATTTGATTCCCACAATCCTAGGATATCAGAGCCATTCAGGTAGTCATCTCTACTTTGGCAAAAGACTTTGAGGTGTTTTTTGTCAGTGGTAAGGTCTTTTATCTGGAAGTCCCTATTGGCCAAAGGCAAATAGTCCAAATCTCGGTGAGGGGCATTTAGGGGTGCAACATTCAAAGCCAAAGGGGTTTCCATGTCTGGTTCTTGTCGATTCAGAAGAAAACTATGGTTGTCTTTGTGAAATGGGCAACAGAGGGTATAGGAGACTTAAATGACGAAAATATTGATTGAATTACTATGAATTCTGGACTTTTTCATCAATTAACGGTGGAAAAGAAGTATTTATAGGGTTTTTGCCGGGATTCTGATAAATACCTATTTTAGGGAACATGCAATTAAATGCAAGTGCAGGGCACGGCTGGAGGGTTCTGGTCGGCGTCAGCAAGGTTTTGGAGCAAGTTGGCAACTGGAAGTGTGAACTGGTTGACCTTACATTCTTTTGCATGGTTGCACAGGTTTACAACATAAAGCAGTGAAAATGACTTATTTGCTTTATTTACAAAGTCAAAGGTTGGCAGGGTTTTGGATTTTAGGCGGGTGAAGTCAACGGAAAATGATATGACATTTTTGTCATATGCAGAAAGGCAGTAAGTGGTTTCATATCGCACCACTTTTGGGAAAGGGCGGTAATAGACCTCAAGCCAGTGATTCCATAGAACATTTGATGTGTGGTGGAGGTGCTGTGAGAAAACCGCTTTGTGATCGCGCACTAACGTGCAGTCACAAAGGGTCGCGCGATATTCATAATAGCTATTAGATCTTAGGGGCTTGATCGGACGATCGATGGAGGATGCGATATGCAGAGTTTTAATAGAGGTGAGCCCGATATAATTAAGAGTTAATTTAATCATATTGGGAGCAGCGGGATTGGTTGGTGAGGTTATTAATTAACCATGAGGGTTAATTAATCTCGTTTTATGTGGCGGGGGATTAAGGTTCTTAATGAATTATGGATTAACTCATTAATCCTATTTTAAACACTGATTATGGTTATATTCAACCGAGGGCGGGATATATAACATTTTGGGGATATTTAATATAATTATATAATACGGGAAAGGGTAAACGTTATAAGGGATTTATACAATATAAGTTAAAAGTTAATATGATAAATGAAATGAAAAAGCGCCAAGTATAAAAACATTTGATATGTGTAGTTAAACTTAGGCTTAAAGTGAAAAAGGGTTTATATGAGAAATATTTATAATTTTCCTAAGTAAAATAGGATTTTACTTAGGAAAATAATTATGAAGGTGAATGAGTGATCTATGAATGATTTTAAGTACTTTAGGCTTTATAAACTATTGGGCCAAAGGTCTGGTCCCTCCAGAAGTCAGAAAAATGCTCTAAGCCCCTCTAATTTAGCAAACACCTTAGTACTTAGGAGAAATCAATGAAAATTTAGGGAAAATAAGAAGGGGGGTTAATTATTGGACTTTGCTTTGCTTGAGATGCTTTCAATGTAATGTTTGCCTTGGACTTGTGATGAAAGTAAAAGATTAACACATTTAGAGTCATCATTCATCACATGTAATTTTGCAACATCATCTACCTACCCTACCAACTTTAACCTAACATTTTTTTCTTCTTTATTTGGGTGCACTTAGACTGACAAACCCTTATCGAACTTTTCTTTTCTTTTACATGCAGATATCTATCTAAATCTAGCCTTATTACATCCAAGGGCTCAGATTAAACTGTTGATCTCCTTTTATTCACTCTACATATCTACTTATCTGCCAAGATTAAACAGTTTGGTCAGATTTTTATTCTCTACTTCTAAAACATAAAATTCAAATATGAACTAACCAAGCTTAAGCTATTTGACTATTCATCAATTGTTGCATAAGTTAACACACTGCACACAATTGTTTATTGTACAAGAGTAAAATGTAGTGGCATTTAGGCTTGCACACTTTCCTTGGTCTTTCTTTTGGTGGGGTTCATTTTCTTTCACTTTTTGACCATCTTGTTCTTTTTACCCTTTGATTTTTCTTTTAGGGTATACCCTCTTTACATTTTTTAAATTTTTTGATTTTTTTTTGAAAATATGGAAAACCTTTGCAACAAGGAAATGTATGAACATATTACATAGCTCATCAAGTCAATCATGATATATGACACCTATTGGTATAGGAGCATAACAGATACGATGCAGAATTTCCCACTGTAGATCACCAAATAATGCAATATACTAAAGCAAAATACTTGATCTACTTCTACAAACAAACTTGCAGAAGCTTAATTGATTTTGAGCAAGATCAAATAGAACACATATAACAGAGAATGAGAAAGAAATCACACATGAACACAGAAGAATACTCTGGGGAAAGCCTCAACTAAAAACCTTGATCTTTGTATTATCATACAAGTGGAAATATGTCTATATTACACAAAGATTTAGCTCACAAGCTATCCAACTCTCAGTACAATCCCTCAATGTTGATCATAGACTAAATAGACACAACATATGCCTTCCCTCAGTCCTCCAAGTCTCCTATTTTCTTGAGCAATTTCTCCTGGGTCCTCTGGCTGCCACCTGTGTGAATTGACCTCTCACACAACTCACCAAACTCAGAAGTAACTGCGTAATCTCCAAGGAATGAATTCCTTCTGCATGAAATAGATATCCTCAATGGAATCTTCTTGCAACTGATAGTACATTGTCCAATCATCTGATCTCAACTGGGTCTCTGATTGAACTGACATGTGTGAGTTATTTATGAGAGAATATTCAGTTATCTGAAGTGCAAAAGTTGCGTGCATGCATTAACTAACTGAACTCACAATCAATTCCCAAAACTATTGGAACTAATCTAACTGGACTTAACTCAATTAACTAAGCTAACTAATTACAACTCAAAGTAAAACTCATCCTGATCTCCTTAATCAAGGGATAAATTCCTCAATCAAAGGGGAAACTGTTGCATGTCTTCACATATACTTCATGTTTGATTTTCTACAACTAATTAACTCAAGATGAATTAATTAATTATTTTACAAATTGCTGCTAAGATCAAATTCGAATTTTAATTCTCAATTTTAGTTTAGGGACTAACTAAAATTGGAATGTATCCCTAAATTCTATTTATAGTAGTTCTATTTTTAGCATTTCTTGTTGCTATTTTCAACAGAGAACAGTTTGCAAAGCTAGAATAGCTGAGCATTGTGTTGATTACTTCAGAGTTTCTAAAGAGAAGAAGAGACGAGAAGAATGTTGTAATAGTGTAGAAATGGGTGGGGTGCCAATTCAACATGAACCAAGATCAACTAAGGCATTGGAAAACTATCCTAAAGCAAAACTATCCTAAAGCATGCCAAATTTTCAAGGATGCATGTTGGTTTGAGTTTTTCCAAAAGTTGGAGGGATCAGATAGAGCAATTGGTATGGAATTCACTATGAATTTCAAGAGGAAACAAACAGAGGTAAGGGGATTGCAGTTGGAAGTTACAGATGAGGTAGTTGTTCATGTGATAGAATTTCCAACAGAGGGCAAGAGGTGGTTCAACAAAAGTATCAATGACCCCTCTTTGAAGGGGGATTTTCTCCATGGGGAAGAATGACTAGTAAATAAAGGAAGAGGGATTAACATACTGTCAGTTCCCTAGCCATGGGCAGATGTCACCCTTTACCTCATTAAGTATACCACCTATGAGGGAAGGGTAAAAATTGTATTTAATTATCACTTACCATTTTCAAATCACCTTAAACATCAACATATGATAAACCTCCTGTATTTTCTGCTAGAGAATATCAGGCATATGACTGCAGCTGTGAAGACAGTTTCACATCCAGAGAACTGCATCGCAAATCATGGCCTCATAAAGCTAATTGTGTTAGATTCCTTAAGTCACCAGGGCAAGAGCTAGGATGAATTCATGAGGAAGAAGGCTAAGACTACCTGAAGGAAGTGAGTTGGAACTTCTGAGGAAGCTCTGGCGGAAACCAAGCAGAAGCCCCAGCCCTTGAAAGTAAGGGTTGGAAAGAGACCAATTGACAGGCCAATAGGTTATAAGTGGCTGAATCAAAGAGTAAGGGTTAGTAGGCACCCAAAGTCCCCATCCATGTCTGAGAGAAAAAAGGAGGTGATGAGGCAGAAAGATGCAGAGTAGGCTCAACCGAAGGAACCTCCCTCACCAGGTAGGAACGAGACTCAATCCTTGCTGCTTAAAATTGAAATTTTAGAAGGAGAAAATGAAAAGTTAAGACAACAGTTAGCAGAGGAAAAGGTAGAAGTAAGGGCCTTGGGGCTAGATAATTTGGTTGAGGATGTAGATAGGCTAGGGAGGAAAATGTTTCAGGTTCTATGTGCATGGCCTGTGCTAAATAGCTAGTAGCAACGGGGTATAGAGTCTGTGCAGTGGACAACTTTTTGAGGGAAACACAAACTGAGTCCTGGGAGGTTGCACACAAGAACCCATTGAAGATGCTGCTATTACACAAGAACCAATAGTTGAAACGGATATTAACATAGGGAGTAACTTGGGAGCTGATACATAGGAACCCTTGGATGACACTATTGTTACACAAGAACGAGTAGTGGAAGCAGAAGCTAACCAAGGGAAGAAAGAAGAAACTGATATACATGAACATGTGGATGATACTGTTGTTACACAATAACTAGTAGTGGAAAAAGAAGCTAACCAAGGATAAAATGATACACAAGAACCTGTCAATGACAAAACTTTTACACAAGAACCAGTACTGGAAGCAGAAGCTAGCCAAGGAGAAAAAGAAGTTGTTACACAAGAACCCATTGATGACGTTGTTGTTACACAAGAACCAACACCTGAAATAGAGCAGTTTCACCCTTGGGAGGTTCTTACACCTTTAGTTGTTAGTGAATGTGAGAGAACACTGGGTCCTGATGAAGGATGGTGTTCGGAAAGAATTTTGTTGATACCAGAATTACAAAAATGGAAACAACAGGCACTCTCTCTGAAAGAGGGAACAATCTCACTCAAGGCACATTAGAAAATGATGAATTCACTCTGGGAGAAGTGGTTAAAAGAAGAATGGGTGAGAGAATGGAAAGAGTAGAGGAATAAATAAGCTATAAAGAAGAAAGAGGAACAACTACAGTTGTTACTATGGTAGGTTCTCGACCTAACAAATGATAAGATGAAGATTCGAGAGCTTACCTTGAACCTGTTAGGCAATAGGAGACCTTCCCCATCATATCTAGTGTTCCTATGGGAATGATATTATTTGTTTCAATTAAAAGGAGTTTTTGAAAACAGACCATATCTAGGTTCACTTTTCTTGAAGTTTTTCATGCTTGTGATTTTGAGGAACAAATTTTACTTTGTGAGATATTTTTACATAGTATGATGTGTGAATATGTCAATACAAAGATGGTGGCAAGTGTTTTTTCTTATATGGGGGATTTGTAGTTGTGAGCCTTCATCTCTTTTATGAGGAATCAAATCGAATGGAATTTGGCCATGAATTCAGCTGAAACTAATGAGGAAAGAGCAACATTGTGGATTAGGGAAGAACCGGGAATGGTTGCTAAAATGAGACATGAGTTCAAGTTGTCCCTGAGTACACTAGAAATTAGGGAATAGTCAACCACTTACCGAAATAGGATTGTGGGTTTTTTCCTTAATCTTTATGAAAAAATGAAAATTCGAGCACTAAAAGGGTGCCTTAAGCACACATATGTCAGTAGTGTTGGATTACAACAAGGAGATCCTTTCGAGTTATGTAATTTTATGGTTTTTGTTACACAAGTTCTAGAATATGCTCGGGTGGTACAAACACTGGGAGCCTTCTGGATTGGGCTTAGGTTAAGATATCCTTTGATTTGGTTACCGATGGAGGAGTACTAGATGTATTACCACTTGTGTGATTATGAAGAAGATTCCAGGCCACGACAGCTAAGGGATACTCAGGGATACAGGTCTGCTAGTGAAGAAACTACTGGTGCTTATAATTTTATGGAATTACATCGAAGGTATAACAAGACAAACTAAGGTTTTGCATGAGGATATGCAATTGCTTTAGTTGGGGATATATGTTGGGTGTATTTTTGTACTTATTTCCTATACTTTCTTTCCCCACTTTTGACCATTTTCCCTCTAGACCAATAGAACTTAACATGTTAACTGCTTTTTTCCTTATTCTGAACAACATATTTTTCCATCGTGTTATTTTTCCATTTTTTCTAGGTATAATGATGTAATATTCCTTTTTATGGCTAACTAGGGTGAGAATTGGAGAAGTCTTTTGGATCATTTCCTCTTTTTTAGGTATTGACCGCAAGAACGAGGTTATGGAATGAACAACCACGTCGATCGGTCTAAGAGAAGGATGGAATAGATTGTTGTTACACTATGTGTGTTGTTAAAGATCTTGTTGTTACACCACGATGTTGTTACAAACATTGTTGTTACACCGTGATGTTGTTACACCCTAGATACCTTTACAATATTTTTCTTATCAGGTGTTGTTGTTACATCCCAAACCATTACTTTTCCGCAGGGTGTTGTTACACCATAGCTGTCAAAGTTGTGTGTATTATTCCATGTAACAACTATTGGAAGTTATGAATTGTCTATTTAGAAAGTGACAGATCCAAGAAGTTATGATTTCAACTGATGTATTTGAATAGAATTCGTATTTAGGAACTAGTTATAACAATTTTTATTTTTATGATCAACATGAGAATTGTGAGATTCTCATCACTGATCTGTTCCTAATTTTTTTGTATGTAATTTCTATAAGAAAAACTTAATCCCTCAGGCATGGGGGATGGCATAGAGAGTACTGTTATTTTGATCCTGAAACTTTTAATTGTTCTTAATATCAAAGACATTGTGGTGGTGTTGTTGTTGTTTCCATGTTGAATTCTTAACTAATATCATGTTCATTCCAGCGCCCCTACTAGGGAGGAAGGTCCCTCCTCTTTAGCATGCACTACAGTGGTAGAGTAGCTATGTATTATTTTTTCTTTCTTTTATTATTTGTATGGTTTTCTACTATCATTGTATAATTTTTGGAATATATCTACTTCAGTTCCAGATTTATGTTATGCTATTACACAGATTTGGTTAGCAGTATGGTAGTTGACCAATTGGTTTAGTTATTAGTACATTGTGTGGCACACCTTTGTTCTCGTAATTGTGAAGTGTGATTCCATTTCTATAGAGTGTTTTAATTTTTGCATAAATGATTAGTTTCTACAATTGATTTAGTGTCATTCTTTATTGTTTTCTATTTTCACACTTGGCTGTAATATATCGACATAGAGAGTACAAAATCCATTGAAATAACAGACCTACCCTAGGTTGACAATTAAATGGTTGTAGTATTGGTCAATTAGGATTGATTAAAGAAACACTACAATGCACACATCCCAATCGTTCCTATTTTCATTACATATCTTTGTCAAAGCATTCTCCAGGATATTATTATAGGCTTTAACTATTCTATTTTCTTGAGGATGATACGACGTTCTTTTTTGATGATACATCTTGAATTCGTCAAGCAAAGTAGTAAGAGTTTCATTTAGGAAATGTGAAACCTTATCGCTCATCAAAATGTTAGGACATCCAAGCCTAGATAGAATGTCTCAAATATAAACTTCGTAGCTATAGCTGAGTTGCAATCCTTCATTGGTTGCACCTCAACCCACCAGATCAAGTATTATGTCCTCATAATGATGTATCGAATGCTTGTAAGGAAACTTGTGGATTCAAAGGAAATTCATTCCCCCACGATGGCTTCCCAGTCCTCTTACAAACATCACATGCCCTACATTATTCCTTAGAATCTTTGTGTAGAGTTGGCCACCACAACCTAGTGTGTAGGATTTTCCATGCAGTCTCTCTTCTAGCATAATTTCCTCTAGAAATTCCTCCATGTGCTTCAACGAGGATCCTTTGTCTTTCATAATCTGGTACATACTTGCACAAAACTTCATATGAGCCTATTTTATACAAGTTCCCTACAATTACAAAAAAATTCGCGGCCCTGACCACTAATTCCTTCCTCTACTATGTCATATATCCTTCAGGAGCTACACCTGTAGACAAGAATTGGATGATTTCTGCAAAATGTTCATCTGTAACACGCACAGCAAAGAGTTGCGCATCAGGAAATCCTTCATTAAGACTTGTAGGCTCTTATCCATTCTCAATCTGTGAAAGGTGATCGGGTCCAACTTTTAATCTCCTTGGCTTCACAACTACTTCAAATTCATACTCCTAAAATAGCAGTAACCACCTACAAATTCCCCCCCCAACACAAGCTTGTTGACCAGGTACTTCAAAGCTGAATGGTCTGTGTACATTTTGAAGTTTGCACTCAACAGATAATGTCTAAACTTCTGGAGCACATATACCATCGCGAATCCTTCGCGCTCTATCGTTGAGTAATTCTTCTCCACCTTAGATAGTTTTCTGCTCACAAATGCAATCGGATGGTTGATATCTCCTACGCCTGGTTGGGTTAAAACTTCTCCTAGTGCTATGCACGATGCATCTACATGTACATGGAATTCTTTATTCCAATCAGGGAACACTAGAATAGGTGTTGTATCCATCTCTTCCTTCAAAACATCTAAGCTTTTCTGGAAATCATCATCCCAGTAAAATGTCGCATCCTTCTTCAATAATGTTTCCATGGGCCCAGTGATTTGCGCATACGCCTTGATGAACTTTCTATAGTGTCTTGTATTGCCCAATGTGGCATGCAACTATTTTACATTCCTTAGAGGCTCCAAATTGATAATCACTACAATTTTAGCAGGGTCCACCATCAAGCCTTTCTTATAAACAAAGTGGCCCAAAAGTATCCCATATGGTATGAAAAATATACACTTCTTCATATTTAGGGAGATCTAATACTTCCTAGAAGTATCCAGCATTAGGCGAAGACTTGCAACATTATTTTTCACTAACCCAAACAATTTCCAATCATCAAACTAAACCTCCAAAAACTTATGAATAATTTCTTTGAAGGTTGTGACTACAACCCTATAAAAGATTACAAGGGTATTCTTAAGTCCAAAGGGCATAACTGTATACTAAAAAGAGCCCCATTATGTAGTGAAGGTAGTCTTACTTTGATTCTCTGACATGATTTTGATCTGCTGATAACCTAAGAATCCATCTATAGAAGAGTAAGCTTCTTGACCACCAACATATTCCAATACTTCATCGGTGAATGGTGTAGGGAATGGATCGTGTACACAAGCATCATTCAAATTACTTAGATGTACACAGATCCAGATTTCACCCTTTATCTTATTCTCTTGAACTACCAGAAGACTAACCTTGTCTGATTCTTCTACAGGCTCAATAATCCTTGCTGTGAGCAGCTCTTCTCACACCTTTTCTTTGTACTTAGGATTCAATCGGTATAGTCGTTGTTTTACCCACTTCACATCCAGATTTAGGTTTATCACATAACACCCATATCAGCTACTATCCATTTTAGATTAGAGAACCTTGTTGGAAACAAGTTCTAATATTACCACAATAACTCTGTAACCTTGTCAACTTTTTCCTCATCCCAATAATCACCTTGTTCGTGAACTTCAGCTGTGCTTCCGATCCAATGTCTACTTGTTTGGTTTTTAATGGTTTTGAAATGTTAGAAACTTCTAACTTAGGCCCAGTGAATTCATGTTGTTCCTCTGACTCAGGGATACTGATAGTCTTGGGGTCTTCCTCGACTTCTTTTGTGGTAACATTGTAGCACTCTAGAGCATCGTGTAGCTATGTACTTCAGTCTAGTTGTACCCACGTGATAGGCTCTACAGGCATTTTGAATATCCTTGATTTCCTGTAATTCTTCATAAATGCATTCGAATCCATCCTCAAAACTGAATGTTAATAGAAATATTTCCTTCAGAACGTCCCACTCCGTGGTTCCATGTCGTAGCTTTGTTTCTAAATACCAATTCATTGGAATAGTATCCAAAGTGTGGCAGAATATATGTACCCATTCAAGTTGTGGTTCCTCTCCCCATGCTTTCATCCAATGAGCCAAATGCTCACGTGGATCATCCTTCCCTGTATATTTTTCAGTAATGCGGGTATTGGCATATCCAAATCGCAACTTCATCATCCTTCAGTATTCCTTCTAGTCTACAAAATTGTTCTTATGTGTACCCCACCATCTGAGAGGTGTAGCTATCAGCATGATGTCAAATGCCTGGAACCAATCCTCCTCTAGTACATCCCTTTCAAATTGATCAAGAAACAATTTACATCTTCTAATCCATCATAATATGGTAAATTATGTGCCTCAATAGATATACACCGGAGTGATTTAGTAAGTATGTTACATCGCAGTGTTGACACTTCATGCAATCTATTCTACCAGTGCTCAAGCTCCTCATCTAAATCCAATTTGCAAGAGTTTTCCTTTTCCCAAGTAATTATTCCATCCATCATAGGGTTGATCGAATACTCATTCCATCTAGTAAGCTTATAGATATGACTAATATCATCCTCCTCATAGTAATCTCAGATTGGTTCAGTATATCGTGCACCCCAACTAGATCCAATGGAATAATGACTCTCAGTTCCTTCTTCTCAACCATCATATTGTGCTTCTTCAGGTTGATGACCACATTCATATCGAATGCCCAATCAATTCCAAGTAGCATCGAGTAGGGATTACTATCATCCACTATTTCGTTTACCTCAAAATCATCTATAGCATGTGCCCCTTCAATGTCTACAGTTACTCCATGTAAGTGCCCTGTTGGGTGCAGGATCCCTTAAGGGACGTTTTGGGGCTTAAAATCCATATTTTGACTAAATCTGATGTAAAGACTCCATGTTTTGTTGGCGCAGAGTGCGAGCTTGAAAATGAGTCATAGAGTTGTCCACCCTCATCTTTGTAATGTAATGTCGTCTTTAGAGATCTACCCATGGTCCATGGACCATGGGATTGTATAAACAGAGTGAGGCTCTAAGTTGTAAATAAGGAAGAGAAGTGGAAGTAATAGATGGAGAATTGAGTCCTATCTAAGTGTAGAGTCGAGTCTTTGGGTCGTAGAGTAGGAGAAGGCTCTGCAGCTGAGTGCGTAGAGGACTAATAGTCTGCAACTAAGTGCATAGAGGCCTAGTAGTTTGCAGTTGAGTGCGCGGACCCCTGCAGCTAAGTGTGCAGGACTAGTCAAGTCTGTAACCTTTGGAGAAGTAATAAAGAGAAATTTTACATCATTTTTATGTATCTTTTTCCTATTTTGTGCATTGAATGTATTAGATATAAATTGCATTTCTATTGTTTATATGATGCGCGAACTTATATGAATGTGTTAATAAAGTGAATATAAGATAAAGTATTTATTTACGCGAAGATAACTAACTGTTATAAGAAGATAAGTAAGATATGCGGTGTAACTTGGGGAAGTACTACAGATCACTGCTAGTGCAGTGTGAAATCACCTCAGCCCCTGGTGAGGGCTATGCGAAGGCGATTATAATAGATCGTGAAGGCCTCGTAGGTTGAGATAGTGCGTGAAGTGACCTGCGTGAAGGTATTCACAGTTGGACTAAACCAACCCATTACACATCTCAAGGGTGTGGAAACTTGGTTCCAACATCCCCCCATACTACTTCGGGTGAGACCTTAGTCCGTGCTTTGCGGGCTGTTTCCAAAAGGGCCAGCAATGTAGGGATTTGTTTGGCTAATTAACTCAAAACATGGGTCACGCCCCCTCAAGCCAGCAAATTGTTCCGTTGTTGGGACCATAATCTACATAGAGATGTCTAATGTCATATCATTTGAATCCAACTAAGAAGGAAATTGAAGAGTGGTTGGACAAGAGAATTCACAAGTTGGTGGTGCAGGAGAACATGAATCTATGACTGAAAAAATAAGGGTGGTTAGACTACTACCTGTACACAAAGATCCATGAAATCCTTTTCGCATCTTTCCCTATTGATTTGTACGAGTGGATCACAAAGCTAGTAGATAGCCAAGGAAGGTGGAAACTCAAAAATCCTATTGTGTGAACCCCAGAGTTGGTGCACAGATTGGAACTATCAGAGGATAAGATCAAGTGTGCTGTTGATCACTGGCTTGATCAGATTATAGGAGGATTCATTATTGAGTTCGCGGTAGATACTTCAATAAGCTATAGTGAAGCGGAGCGACGCTTTATCAAAGGACCACGATGTAAGTATGTAAAGTCTCTGAATACTTGGATTAAAATTCTATTGTGTGAAAAGAGGGTTATGCAATTACCTTGACGTCCAGGGCCACGCGAAGCAGAAAAACCTATAGCAACGAAGGAAGTAAGGGACCAGAGAATAGCCCTTTTATTTCACCTCCGGGAGGGGACGAGGAAGAGCTCATGAAGGTCTCACTGTGAAGTATGATCCATTTGATAAGGAAAAGGATTCTGCACATACCACCCCCGCCCACACCGCCTTAACCTCCATCTTCATCCGTATCACCTCCACCACCACCGATAGTCAATATGGCGAGCACAATAAAGTTTCTTGTGTTCAAGGGAGTAGGAAATGAAGATCTGGACCAGTTTTGGTTCATGATAAGAGCCATATAGGAAGTGCAGGGAGTTACAGATGATAATATAAAGAAAGTGACGCTGGTCAATGCTCTACAAGATCATGTGCTAACCTGGTATATTAAGCATTCTAATGAAAATCTGAATGCGGGAAT
The DNA here is from genome assembly GCA_031772625.1 of Pinus tabuliformis. Taxonomy (NCBI): domain Eukaryota; kingdom Viridiplantae; phylum Streptophyta; class Pinopsida; order Pinales; family Pinaceae; genus Pinus; species Pinus tabuliformis. Next base: position 661,942,389 of record CM062804.1, read on the forward strand.
CATGGATATCCAAATTGCACTAAACAGAGAATTTAGCAGGCCAAAGTTAGAAGTGCAGTCGATCATTGGATTCAAAGTGATCACAGTGCTACTAGGTGAGACTCCTTGGGAGCTGGATTAGAGATTGAAGTGTATGATTCACGAAGCTAATATGACTTTGAAGGATGGGCAATGCCGCGAATGGTTTGTAACATCGCTAACGTCGCATTTGAGGAACGTGTTGTCACAAGAGAGGTTAACGACTCAGGAAGAGGCCCTGGAGATCTCGATGAGGCTGCATGAAACACCGATGCAGGATCCTAACTTGGGAGATCTGCAGATCCATGTGTAGTTGAAAATCTTATGCCTTGAGATGCAGAGTCTAAAATAGGATAGGATAGCCCAAATAGAAGTGCGCGAAGAGGTGTTGTGTGTAAAATTCAAGGGTCAGGGTCATGTTAAGGACCACTGCCCTGTGTTCACAAATTACCTGGTGGGAGGAGGAGTGATGCCATTAAGGCTGGAAGCACAAGAAGGACCTAGCGCAGCACCTAATTTATGGTGCACGATTTGTCAAATATGAGTAAATCATGCTACGGGCAATTGCCATTTGTTATAGAAGTACACGTAGAATTCGCAAGAGTTGTTTTGTAATTTTTGTAGATCAGTTAGACACGATAAGTGCACTTGTAGAAGCTATGAGCCGATGATGGATAGAAATCCCACCTATAGAGTTTAGGCCAAAACACGGCCCCTAGACCCGAATGCAGGAGTGGTGCAAACTATATTTCAAGGGCGCAGATGAGGCTGAGGTGGAGGAGGACCTAGATGAGGTCGTGGATAGTTGATATGCTACAATTACAGAGGGCTAGGAAATTATGCCTATGATTATATGAACGCAACACATCCATCATATCTTTATTGTACCTTGTTTGATCATGAGACAGAAGATTGTCCTATGCTAATAGCTAGGATACGTGACAATGGAGTGCTATGGCCTCCCCCGACTCAGAACCTGCAGATGATGAGGTCTGAGTCATGCGAGGAAGATCCAAACGTGAACATTGTGCTCCGAAGTGGAATCGTGATGGGAGATGATAAAGGCAAACAACCCAAAGATAGCACTTGGGTTTGCAAGGCTCTGATGAAAGGAGCAAAGTTTGATTTGGAGTGTGCTAAGGAATCCTTCATGGAAGCTAAGAAGAGCTTTGTTGATGCCTCCACTTCAGAAAGAAAATATAGACCAAAGATGGAAATGGACCCATCTATGCTTACTATGTTCCTAGAAACATGCATGAAGCTACTGTGCAATAGTAAGGTTGTAAAAGGATTGGAGGAACTCATTAATAGATGCGATGGGACCGCACTAGGAGAACCACGTGTAGTCCAAAAGATTGGAAAACACAAGACTAGGACATGGAGAGAAATGAGGCTAACCATGCAGATTGGAGAGTATGAGATGGACCAAGTAATTCTAGATTTAAGATTGGATGTGAACGTTCTAACAATGCAGACATGGGAGCACATGGGGAGGTCTACACTACAATGGTCTCCTATTCAGCTGCGAATGATGAACTAGCATAAGATAATACCTATGGAGAGATTGCAGGGAATCACCATGGATATTGAGGGAGCGAGAATGCTAGTATATTTTCAAGTGATAGAGATTGTTGATGACACCAATCCCTACCCTGCACTCTTAGGAAATGATTGGGCCACTAACATCAACAGGGTGATTAATCTAAAGAAGCGTAAGATGATTTTTGAGAAGAAGTCTCTGCGTGTAGTTATACCCTTAGACCCTACTGAGGGATCACATTATACAGAGCTGATGCACGACTATGAAAGTGACGATGATTTGGATTGTATCTACAAAATGACCGTGTGAGAGCAAGACTGGGTAAATCCCACCGTGGCTAGATGCATCTCATGGCAGTGTGAAAGCTCGTGTATGTTGGATTTTGATGAGGAGATAGAGTGATGGCAGAATTGGTTACATGAGGTAACCACACTGAACTGTAATATGATGACAAGATCATTGCATTGCATATCGACAGAAGTGAGGGATCTGCCTACTTATGATGGGTTAAATGAGGTAGATACTTTCCTAGATAAGTTTGAAAGGGAGGTGCTAGAAAATAAATGTTTCCAGGCCTTTAATTGGGTACTGCATGCTACGCCCGCAAGGTGGTGGGGTGTGCACAAAGGGAACTTTGAGGATTGGCGTGAATGTAGGAGAATGATGTGTACATGGTTTGGGAAGCCTACGATGCAACTAATAGACAAGTATGATGGACAGGATGATCTGTGCGCACACCTGGCCAAGTGGATGAAGGTCTATGGAGAAAAGCCACAACCTGAGTGGGTGCACTTGTTCTATCATACCCTAGATGTTATACCCATGAATTGGTATATATAGATGGAGTTGCACCATGGGACAAGTGAATGAGATATCCTATGTGAAGGGTTCATGATGAGCTTCAATTTTTAGGATAGATGGTGGGACAGGGTTGATGAAGCGCTACAAGAGGTAAAGGCAGCTATCTTTAGGATATCACAGGAGGCAGTAGAATCGGTTTAGCTTGAATGGGCTACTCAGTTGTGTTGTGTGCTGGAATGTTATAATGTAAGTGTTGAAGAAGAAGACGAAGATCCATGGAAAATTAACATTCTAGAAACAAAATGCCATCGCGAGGTTCAAGGACCACAGATTGAGAACCCTGACATCACCACGCCAGTAAAAAAAAAGCAGGTGAATATTGGTACAAAGGTTGAACCTAAGTTTTCTACGCTCGGTGACTACTAGGATGACGCGACGATGGATAAGGTCACTAAATTATTCTGCGAGTACTAGGACTTATTCTCAACCAAGTTTACGGATTTAAAGGGAATCATCAGAGATTTAGGAATGATGAGGAGCACGTTAAAACCTGACATGAAGCCAGTTAAGAAGAGGCCTTACCGCTTAAATCCAAAATACAAGGAGAAGGTTCATGTAGAACTAGACAAAATGCTCGCAGTAGGAATCATTGAGCTGGTGGAAGAATTTGATTGGGGAAGTCCAATGGTGGTGCAGGAAAATAAGTAGAAGGATGAGATAATAATATGCATGGATCTCAGAAAATTTAATGACTCTTGTGTGCATGATCCATTCCAAACTCTGTTCATAGATGGGGTGTTGTACATTGTTGGTGGGAAGGAAGCATATTCTTTCACTAATGGGTTCTCAGGGTACCACTAGATCAAAATTGCACCAGAAGATAGGAGCAAGACAACCTTCATGACTGAGTGGGGTTTCTTTCAATACAATGTGATGCCATTTGGGTTGAAGAATGCGTCGGCCATATTTTCACGCATGGTTGTTGCAACATTTAAGGAATATATTCACAAGTTCTTGGAAGTTTATTTTGATGATTGGACTATATTTGGGCTGGTTAAGCACCATGTAGTGAGCTTACACTTGATGCTATATACCTGTCGAAGATACCAAATCGCGTTTAACCTCAAGAAGTGTACATTCCTTGTTCCTTTTGGGAACCTATTGGGACATGTGGTTTGCAGAGAGGGACTAATGATAGATCCCACAAAGATTGTGGTGATTCTGAATTTGGAAGTGCTGCGAAGTGTGAAACAGTTGCGCGCTACCTTGCGACATACGGGGTATTACAAGAAGTTCATCAAAATCTATGCTTAGATCACCACGCTGATGGAAAAGTTGTTGAAAAATGATGTCACGTTCTGCTGGAATGATGACTTTAAGAAAATCCTGGATGTATTGAAAGAAAAGATGGTCACTGCACCAATCCTGGTCTTCCCGAACTCGGACAAGGAGTTTCATGTCCATGTTGACGCATTGTATATAGCACTAGGAGTGGTACTAACATAAGATGGTGGAGAGGGTTTGGACCACCCTATTGCATTCGCAAGTCCCAGATTGTCTAAAGCAGAAAAGAGCTATTCCACCAATAAACACGAGGGACTGCCTATGGTGTATGTGCTCCAGAAATATCAACACTACTTAGTAGGGGGACACTTCAAAATGTATACAGATCATTCAGCACTTAAATACTTGGTCAATAAGCCTATGTTTGGGGGGCGCATATGCAGATGGCTTTTATTGTTCCAAGAATATGATTTTGAAGTTGTTGTGAAACCTGGATGATTGAGCGCAGGACCGGATCACTTGTCACGCATTGAGACAGGAGAGGAAACTACTAGCCTGGAGGAAGGATTACCTGACACACATCTCTTTATTGTGTGCGTATCAGATGGAAATTTTGAAGATATAATCCACTTTCTTAGGATTGGAACTGCACCAAAAGAGTTCTCCGTCCAACAGAAGAAGGAACTAGTGGTGTGCACAGCAGATTTCTTTGTCATTGCGGGTCACCTATATAAGATGGGCAATGATGAGATATTGTGAAGGTATGTACCTGAATTTGAAAGAAGCCAGATCCTCATGGATGTGCATGGGGCGCTACGGGAGGAAATTATGTAGGGAGAGTGACCGCGTAGAAGATTCTTTGTGCAGGGTCATGGTGGCCGACCCTTCATCAGGGTTCAAAATCTTTGCAAGACCTGCGATGTATTTCAAAGAATAGGTAAACCATCACAGAGGGACGAGATGCCTTTGAATTTTCAAATGATGCTACAGCCATTTGAAAATTGGGTAATTGACTTCGTAGGACCTATCAAACGTTAAGGAAAAATGGGTGCAAGATATATTATCACTGTGACAGAGTACCTAATTCGTTGGGCAAAAGCGTAGGCGGTAAAAGATTGCACGGCCGCCACAGCTATGGAGTTTCTATTTGAGCATGTATTGACATGATTTGGATGTCCGAAGATTTTGATGAGCGACCATGGTACACATTTCCTAAATGAGATGATCAGTGCGCTGACAGAAGAGTTTCAGGTGTATCATCAGAAAAGCACACCATATCACCCACAAGCCAATGAGACAGTAGAAGCATTTAACAAAGTATTGGAGATTACACTGACCAAAGTATGCAATGCGTAGAGAAGTGATTAGGACCTATGCATACCTGCAGTATTATGGGCTTACAGGATGACATGCAAGAAACTGATGGGACATACACCTTTCTGGCTAGTCTATGGAGTGGAAGTCGTAATGCCAATGGAATACATCGTGCCTAGTCTGCACATAATAGTGCTCATAGGTATGATGGACCACGGAGCCTTGGAGGAAAGACTTGTGCAGCTAGAGGAACTCAAGGAAGAATGATTTCTGGCTAGCTTTCACCAATAGGTACAAAAGCAGCGTGAAAATGTCTGGCACGATCGACATATTAAGTTGCACACCTTCAAGGTGAACAATTTGGTGTCACTGTATGATAGTAAGTATAATAAATTCCAGGGAAAATTAGAATGCATTGGTTGGTATCGTATGTTATTAAGGAGGTCACAAATGGAGGTGCGGTGCAGTTGGTAAAGTTAAATGGAGAACCTTTCCCAGGAAGAGTGAATGGTAGTCAGTTGAAGCCATACACGGGTGGCTCAACTATCTGATTAGCCCACTGAAGCACAGTCTTAGCGCTCTAGCTAGCTGAAAGGAAGCGAGGGACTATAAATAGATGCAGGTAACACAGGAGTAGATACAAGGAAGTAGTTCAGATATAGTAGTCTCTGAACAGCGTGTGCAGGAGATACAACAGGCAGATGCTCAGTGCAATGCTGATCTTGCAGAAGTTTGGATATAGTTGGCAGGTCTCTACGCAAAGATCTCCGCACCAACAGAGTGACTCGAAGGCGAGTCACGATGTTTGTGTTGGGGACCTGTTGGGCGCGGATCCCCCAAGGGAAGTTTGGGGCTTAAAACCTAGATTTTGACTAAATCCAATGTAAAGACTCTATGTTTTGTGGGTTTGGAGGGTGAGCTTGTAAATGAGTCATAGGGTTGTTCGCCCTCATCCTTGTAATGTAATGTCAGCTTTAGAGATCTACCCATGGTCTGCGGACCATGGGATTATATAAATAGAGTGTGGCACTAAGTTGTAAATAAGTAAGAGAAGTGGAAGCAATAGATGGAGAATTAAGTCGTATCTAAGTGTCGAGTCGAGTCTTTGGGTTGTAGAGTAGGAGAAGACTTTATAGCTGAGTGCGCGAAGGCCTAGTAGTTCGCAGCTAAGTGCACGGACTCCTGCAGTTGAGGCAATAGGGTGAGTCGAGTATGTAACCTTTGGAGAAGTAATAAAGAGAATTTTTACATCATTTCTATGTATCTTTTTCCAATTTTGTGCATTGAATGTATCAGATATAAATTGCATTTCTATTGTTTATATGATGCACAAACTTATATGAATGTGTTGATAAAGTGATTATAAGATAAAGTATCTGTTTACGCAAAGATAACTAACTGTTATAAGAAGATAAGTAAGATATGTTGTGTAACTTGGGGAAGTAGCGCATATCGAGCCCCTGGTGACGGTTGCGTGAAGGTGATTATAACAGATCGTGAAGGCCTCGCAAGTCAGAATAGTGTGTGAAGTGACCTGCATCATAGTATTCACAGTTGGACTAAATTGACCCCTCAGACATCTCAAGGGTGTGGAAACTTAGTTCCAGCATCCCCCCATACTGCTTCGAGTGAGACCTCAATCTGTGCTCCATAGGTTGTTACTGAAAGGGTCAGTAGTGTAGGGATTTGTTTGGCTAATTAACTCTTGTTACATAGAATTTTTTCATTGTCCTTGTACTCCCCATTTGTTGATGTTGGGGGACCTCTACACTGAACCTCGAAAGATTTTCCTTCATGGAGAAACTCCCATTATGTCCCTCTTCATGAGAAAATCATTTCCCTTTTGCACCGTTTCCCCTAAAACATATGTTTTGCCAAATTTACAAGATGGTGCTAATGACCTTTGTCTTGCCCATGTTGATGTGTAAAGATTAGTACTATTCCCCACGCCGATTGGTGTGACTAAGTTGTGTTCCAGTTGCGTCGGTCCTATTATGGAAAGTTTTTTAAATTAGAGTTGAAGCTTCCATCTCTAGAAGCTTCGTAACGGATGTCTGGTAAATGGTTTGGCCGGATGGGGTCGAGGATGACGGTTTGGGATCCTTTCCCCTATAATGATTGAACTACCTCAAGGTATAAGTCATTCTCCCATGAGAAGAGGATCCATCTCCCATCCATCTTTCCTATATAAACCTCCCTTCTTCCCAAGCACAAACTAGTGTGAAAATTAGAGTTAGAGTTTTGGCTGAGTGTGAATATACTATTTTAGACAAGCAAGCTATAACTAGTTGTAGCCATCTAGTTTTGTGAGGGAGAAGTGTATTTGGTTTGGAGTGAAGCCTAAAGGAAAGAGTCTTTAAACTATTTTTATTTGAAGCCATCATGAAGTACTAGCAGAAGTGTGTGAGAACCTAGTCTTGTCAAAGGAAGACTGCGACGTCAAGATGAATGGTTTTAATCTCTATTTGATATTAATATATGAAACTATCGATTGATTTCCTACATGTTTTTTAATATTACATATTCGTGTATTAATGCTTCTTGACTTATTAAGTAGGTTGAATTGAAATTTGTCTATTATTATGTTTGTGTGTTGTTGTTGTTTACTTGTTTCAGGAGCTTGAAGAAGGAAGCGAGAGATTATAGAGTGAGCAAGTGAGGACATCATCAAACAGGATGAATGACCAAGAGGTAGGCCCTCTTGATTCGTTCTAACCTAAGGAAATATTTTATAGAATGTATCTGTTGTGGCTAGACCCATTAGAGGAATTCGTTTGTGTCTACACTTATAATTTTACTTCACCACACTCTGAACCTGGGTCAGGCCCCCTCAACCCAACATGCCCCATAGAAATAATATTTTGTTGGTTTGCCATTCGCAACTAAATTGGGGACCACTTTCCCATTCTTTCCTAGGTCTGTTTGGGTAAAACATTTGCATCAGACCCCAAATCTAGGATCACCTGGTCCATTTCAAATTCTCTGATTTGTGCAGTTAATCTCATCTCCCGACCAGTCTTTTTCTTACTTTTGTCTATTTTATGCACCGTGTGATATTCAGGTAGTGGCTTACCCTTGCCAGTGTAGTTATATATTAACTCTTGCAGTCCCTCCATTGCTTTTTGGTCCCTTAGGAGCTTCATGCAAGTTTGTAAGAAGGATGTTAATGCTAAAGGATTTGTTTCCTGTGCAGCAATGACTTCTTCAGGTTTCTCCGTCCGTGCACTCTAAGTCTTCGATGTGGAAGCTCCTAAATTGGCAAAGCTATTTCTTGCCTACATAAAAGTTTCCTTTTCCTTATGCAAATCAAATTCATCATCCTTGTCAATAGCCTTGCGCATGCATATATTTTCTTCTCATTGCTTTCCTATGGCTTTATCTTTCCCAATAGCTATACCACTTTGCATAACTATATTAACATTGGGCCCATCTTCACATTGTTCGGATCTCATCATCTGGATGTTTTGAGTGGGATGCTAGTTCTTCTTCTCTTGCATCTTTGCAATGAGTACAGGACAATATTCTATAATGCGGTCAAATTATTGGCGATATTGGCAAGAGGGGTGTGTCGGGTTCTAACAATCTTGCGCAAAGTGGCCTAGTTCCCCATAATTGTAACAAATAATTTGTTCGCAACCTCTTCCATCTCCTCCCCCTTTTCCTCTTTCTCATCCTTGAAATCCCACGCATGCTATAGGTGTACCTTGAACCTCCTGAGGAGGGTTCCCAGCTTGTACTCTATATCACATAGTTATGTCCATCATTAGCTCATAGATTTGGAAATTGCGCTCATCATGGCCTACAAACTTACAAAAATTGCATAACAGTTGTTGGGAAGTTTGTATAAACTTATATAAAAAATGGAAATTGTATGTTGAGTGTTTTCCTATTATTTGGTAGATACTGCACCATGGCACTATACCGTTACTTGACCGAAAAATATTTTCTAGCTTTAGGGAGATAAGACCTCCCCCATTTAGATAGTTATGATATACCAGGCAATGCTCCTTATCATGACCATGCCCTCTAAATTTTAAGCACCATACTTCAGCACGAGTCTCATTTTGGACCTCTTTCCCCTTTTTGATATCCTGCAAATCCATATGCAGGCTATCCAACTGCGATTAAATCTGCTATACTCTTAGATTCGTATCCTGAATAGGTGAAGCCTCCAACTTCATAGCAATTTCCAATGCTTCAGACTGTGATCCAACCTTCTGTTGTGATTGTGGTAGTCTCAAATGAGGTAACAACAAAGCAATATACCAATCCTTATGCTGCTTGTCATAGATCTATAGATTAGTCTGTTGTAGTAGACATTTCAACCTTTGATCAAAATCCCATGCAAATTCATTCACTGCATTTTGAATTCATTATTCAGTGCATATTTTGTGTCTTTTAATGATTTAACTAGATGAGTCTTATTGTACTTAATATATCAACTCAGTGCCCTGCCTTGCAATTTTGTGACCAACTGTGCTTTCTTCATATCATCATCTGTTATTTTCTGTGACTTCCACACAGCATCTGCTACAAACTAGAATTTATCTATCCCCATACCCTTGAATATAGGCATCTTCATAGTGTTCACCATACTGAATAGCAAAGGTAGAGGTTGAGGTATAGGCATAGGTGTGTGAGGTGGAGGTGATGGCGAAGGTGGAGTGGATGGATGTGGTATTCCCGCAGTGCCTTGATCTACTGACTATGGCACACCTCTAGGTATCTTGCGACTATTACTTTCTTCTTCATTTTCAGATTCTCCCAAGAGAGGATTGTACTCAACAATTATATCTAGATATTTTATGAATTGTTTCCCACTTCCCGTAGGTCTCATCGACTCTTGTATAAACATCAATTTAGTGGCATAACATGTTTCTCGCACAGTAGCATTTTAATCTAGGTTTTTAGAGACTTCAGATACTTACCTCTTGGTCCTTCAAAAAACTAGTGTTTAGCTTCTCTATAGTTGACAGTCGTATAAATCGAGCTTAGTAATAAATCCGCCCAAAATACCATCAATCCAATAATCGACAGTGTTCGCAACCTTGTTTTTTGATCCTTCTGGGCGCTTTACTAACTCTGGCATCCACATGATAAGGTTATCAAACTTCCAAGTAGGTTGACCATTTGCCAATTTATCCAACCATTTGCATAATTTTCATAGAAAAGAGCAGAAGAAAACTTCGTGTTGTTCTATATATAAATATCTCTACAACCACTCGTCTTTCGACAGGCACAAATTTCTGTTTTCTTAGGTTGCAAACTCGTGCAGTTTCCAATCTGTCCACTTTTCAATCTCCTTCTTAGTCGGTATCCACTTATGCCAGATCACACATTCATCATATAGATACTGGTCCTAGCAATGGAACCATTTGTTGGCTTGAGAAGGCTTGGACTAAGGTTTGGGGTAAGTTGTGCTAACCAACAAAACCCTATGTTGTCGGCCCTTTCGGCAGAAACCTGCGTAGTGTAGGCTACAGTCTCACATGAGGCAATATTGAGGGATGATAGAACCATGTTTTTGCATCTAGAGGACTATGTGATGTGTTTCTACCAAACTTAGGCCTTTATCTTGACCTTCGCGAACTCTTAACCCTTAAAACCAGGAAATTACAGTAATTAATAGTTGGCAGATTTATGCCCTTCGCCAATTGCACTAAACATGCATAACACCATATAAATAAACATATCTACGTATTCGTGAATCTAATAAATATTTTTCCTGATTAATTGCATTCAAAATATCATAAATATAGTAAATTTAGAGATAAACAGTAATACGCAGATGCAGAGATAGTTCTTCAAAATAAGTCTTTTATTATGCTTCAAATCTTTAATTATAGTTCTTTTCAACCCTACGCACATAGTTGCAGGGACCCAGGCACTCAGCTACGGACTTACCAAGGTATCTACGTGCACTTTGCAGGAGCCTTCGCCTTCCCCCAGGTACAGAATAGGTAAAATCAGACCCAAATCATGCACTATTCTTACTTCTCTTCCATATGACTCTCATATGACTCCTTTTTATATTCTTCTTCATTACAATACCATGGTTCGTGAACCATGGGAGGGTCTCAAAATAGCTTGCCTCTTAACCAAATAAGGGGCTTTGACATTCCTAAAGCCCCTTTGGATCCTATTGAATTGCGCTACTCGCTTTCTACTCCTCAAAATGCGGAAACTTTACAATATTTAACAAAACTTTACAAAATTTGACCGAGGGGACCCTATCCCAACATGAACATTTTCATCTACTCATCATCTTCAAGGGCTTTTCAATAATTAACATTATTTGGGATATAAGGCCTATTTCTTAAGTTAACTTGATTCTACAACTAAAATTTGTTAGGAACTTTGAAGGTGCTTTCTAGTACTTCCAAAGAATCAACTTCAACATTTTCTTCCCTTGGAATGGAAAAAATATTAAAATCTTCAAATTATTTTTCAACATAGTCCCATACCTCATTTATGTAAGAATTTAGTCTCAGGTGTTGTTATTGACATAGGTTTCTAACCTTTTTTACAACCAACCTTAAATCACCAAACACATCCAACTTTTGAATCTTTATTTTTTCCTCCATTTCAAGTCCAATAATGAAGGCTTCGTGTTTAGAAACATTGTTAGTAAATTCAAAATCTAGCTTGAGTGATTGATTTATAACCCATTTTCAATGTGAATTGAGAAATTCTCTAGCTCTTGAACCTTCTGTTGAAGTACCTCCATCAAAGTATAATTTCCAAACATTATCTACTAAAAAAACAGAAATATTTACAAAATTTTCTAATTTGTCCCAAACATTATACTACTTATTTACAGACAGATAAAACATTTCAATTCTTTATCCACAACATATATAGGGTGATTAATTGGTTTTTTTGCATCACTCACTTTGTTTGCAAATATTTCTTTTATATACAATCTTGTGCTTTCTCCCCCGAAGACTAGAATGGTGACATATGTCATATCCATCTGTAGAATTCCTCCTAATTTGACACACTGGGATCTTGATAAAATCATACCAAAATTAGAAACAATTTCTATTATAACTATGTCCAGCACCATATTCTTGACAATTTTAGCTAGAGATACCACTAAATCTTTAATTAGGCCCAAACCATATTCTTGACAATTTTAGCTAGAGATACCACTAAATCTTTAATTAGAATCAAAAGAGTAAAGATTGTGGTATGGCCAAGTTACCTACAATTATAGCTTCTACATTATTTATTTGGGCATAAAATTATGTGATGCTCCAAAATACATATGAAATTGTAAAGGAGGAACTCATGGATCTTCAAAGTCACAAATAATGGAGGCACCAATCATCTCTCATCTCAACATGAGGCCCAAAAAGGACAAATGGTCTTTCATCCTGTAAATTTATAATATCCTCTCTTGTTGGTGCATATGATGTTTGAATCCACTTAACCATCTGCTTCTAATATATAGGATTTCTCGCTAACTCTGACAATGGGATAGGAATATTTACTTTATCCAACTCCTTTCTCAAGTTAAATGTAATAGGAAATTTATCTAATCTTGATTTTCCTTCAAGAGTTGTTGGTTTTTGTTGTGATGATGAAGTCCCTTGATCCTTATCTTTAAAAGCAACAAAATAAACTCTTTCTTCATATTTGTCTATATTGGCTCTAGGCCTTAAGTCATAATTTTTTGTTTAATTCAACTTGAATATATATATATATATATATATATATATATATATATATATATATATATATATCTTGAGAAACTAAAGAGGGATTAATACATTGACTTAACTCTTATCCATGTTGAGAGGTATCAGGAGAAGAACTATCATTCTGAGTAATTTAACCATCAAAGGAATTTACATCACCTGTTACCTTTGCAATTTCTTTCAATACTCTATTCATTAATCACTAAATGTTTTGGAACCTACTTATCAAAATTCCTCCTCTCCCTTTGAAGTATCTGATGTTGATAATGGTCTCCTAAATTGACCAAGTAGTCTGTTTGTAAGTTCCTAACCTTGTCTTGCATGGATATCCATTCTGATAATACTTTTTTAAAGATTCATTATCATTCTATTTATATCATAAATATTTTGATCTCAATCTTATTTCCCTTCACTTGAGGATGTTGCTTCTTGCTTGGCATTTTTCCTCTCTAATCTTTCTATATTAGCCCTTAATTTTCCATACACTGCTCTATTTCCCTCCAATTTAATTACACTAGTATGTATGTTTTCCAAAGTTTTGGATTTCCTCTCCCTGAGAATTAGTGCAAATTCATCATCAAAGGAAACAAAAAAAATTAACTTTGTCTCTAAGGATACTCCAAAAGGAGAATGATTTGAGTCTATATAGTCTGTTGTACTTCAAAAAAAAGAGGATTGGTGTACAGCTTTGCCTTTCCTTTAGGTCGAATTGGAGAAACAAGGATTATATTATAAAATAAGGAAAATTTTCGTTCTTCTTTAACCTCAATTTTCTCAGGTTCTATGGAAGGAGGTTCAAAGGATTTAAGTTTCTCAACAAGCAATGGTTTTTGAAGAGAGACTCCCTTCTCAACAAGAGATGACAATTTCTGAGAAAATTCAAGGAAATCAAACTTATCTTCAACAATTTCAAGGTAAGAAGATGACTCTTGAGTAAAATTTGTAGAAGAGGTTTCAAGACTACATATGAGACTGCCTTGTCTAGATAATTTTCCTAGATTAGAAAGAGGTGGAAGTTCTTCAAGATCTAGATTATATTTGGTAAAATTTTGAAAAACCAATTTTTTAAATAGTGGCGTTTTCTAGGTGAATGGAATTAGCCTATTGATTTCTTGTTCACCATCAAGAAAGTGTATTTATTTGTTGTCCCATGGGTAAATAACTTTACTACTTCACTACTCATCAATGGTGCCAATTTGATGTTGTCTTTTATAAATGGTTCTTTGCTAGGAAACTATGTCAGAGAATCATGATGAGGGGTTTTTTTATAAAATATTGGTTGTTAAGGGTTAAATTCATTGCTTTAAGATGAAAAGAACTATCCCTCCATAATTTCAACCAAAATGGATAACATTCAACCATGCAAGTTATGAATAGATGATAATGATTTAAGAAGGTTTTAGAAAAACATTAAACAACATTTATACTCAAGTTGAATACATACGATATCTAACAATGAGAGAAAGTGTACATAAAAGCATTCATTAGCTCAACTACATAACATATATCAATTATATGGAATCAAGGAAATAATTTAAGGGTGCAGAGGAATAATACAAACCTGTATATATTATAGCTGTTAGAGTCGGTCTGGTTATCCCTCCGTCAGAGATCAAAACTCTTTTTTGCATTTCATGGTTAGGTGTCCCATCAGTTTCAATCACTTGCATTTCGTTAGGAGCATGCCATAAATCTGACGGAAAGGTTTGTGTCACTCATTCCCCTCGTGCTTGGCACTGCTGGCTCAGGTCTATTCATAAAAATCAAGTCTTGAAAAGGTCATTTGCAGTCCTGTTTCAGTTTCTAGGTCATAACAGTTTTTCAGTCATTAGGTCTAGGGTTGAGTCAATTGGGTCTTTGACCAAGTTTAATAAAGCAGCAGGCCAGAGGGAGGTCCTTGATAGGTTGTCATCTCAAAGATTTTTATCATTATACAGATAGATTATGACTTCTCTTCAAAACTCTGTTTTGAAGACAAGTCGACATTTCATTGTAATAAATTTTCAAAAATTTCAGTTCTTGAAATGTCTAGGTGCAGCCCTGGTCTCCTTTGCCAGATCATATCACAGCTATCCCTGCAAAAAATTGTCAAAGAAAATCATTATTTCAAACAAATTTAAGGAGGAAACAAAAAGGTCAAAATTCTATTAATCCTGAAAAAGTGTCAATTGCAAAACATAACAAAGTGGGTTATGGAAGAGGAAAAAATCAAATTGGTGTCTATATAAAGGATTTTCAATGAAGTTTCAAGTCATTGTGCATGCCAAAGGTGAAGAAAGTCATTGCAAGTCAAGTTTGTGTGTTTTGGAGAGGATTGGTCCCCATTTCACCTACACGGCGCATATAACAGCCTGTGCGGTGCATATAACTTGCGCGGTGCACACAGGACTTCAGGCCAGTGCAAAATATAACTAGCGCGACGCATATAACTTGCGCGGCGCACTGGGTAAGGAGCGCGGCGCTTACAGTTTGGAGCCCGTAAATGGTTTGAAAACTCATCAAATCGCCTCATCTTCACATCAATTTGTCAGGTAGGCTCGCCTCCATTGCTTTTGCTTTGTTTTTAATGGTGAATGTGATGGGTTCATGGATGATTGCCATTGAGACAAGATTTTGAAAGCCTCCCTTTGCCAATATAAAAAAAAGTGCTGTAGGTTTTGAAAACAGTTTTGTTACCAAGGTTGTTTCCTTTCCCCATTTCCCTTTGTTCCTCATTCCCAAATCCACTCATCAAACTTCCTCATTAATCCCCTCATTAATCCTACACTACAATCCCTAAAATCCTAATCCCTCACCCCTATAAAAACTCCTTAACCCTATTTAATATCCCAAACCCTAAAACCCTAATCCCATATCTACATTTCCCCTCCCTTCCCTAATTACATTTTATTTCAAAATTCCCTAATTCCCAGATATTTTCCCCTTCCTAATATTCCCTTGTACATTTGTTTCCCCTTGGTCACGACATTGTTTAGATCAAAAGAACAGTGCATATTCGGTTACACATAGCAGTTTCACATATCAGCATTCATTCGAGGCAGTTTGTATATCAACAGTGATGTCATCTGGTCACTCATCTGAATATGAGGTAGAAACCCAAAGTGATTCTCCCTTGGGTGAACAGGAACCCCGGAGGCCTCGTAAAAGTGGTAAACATGTCAGGGAAGAACCAATCAGCCTTAGAGAATTGCATGCTTGTCCTCTTGCTATGCAGTGTCTTGAGCATCAGTCATGCTATGAGTTTTGTCAAAAGGTGGCTGAGGTCTAGTTTAATTATGAGTTGGCTCGTCTGTTTGTCTTGCATTTGCACAGAGATCAAGCTACCCTCGCTAGGGTCACCTTTACACTTACACCAGAAACTATTTCGCTGGCAATAGGTATACCAAATATTGGTGAACTATGGCATAAAAACAATAGATTGATAAGCAGCATTATGAGCGATACATCAAACCCAATTTCTTGAGGCAACTCAAATGAGTGTTCCCATTCAGGTACCTAAAAGATGAATATGCTCCACTCATGAGATTGATCATGAAATATTTCAGCTATGAGGGACGATTCTCTCGTCTTTATGCTTATCACATCAGGTTACTTATGCATTTCACCCGGGTGCGGATGATGAACATTTCGTATTTCATCTGCCGGAATATAGAGAGGATGACTACCTTTATACAGCATAGAACCCCTCAGCAACAACTCAATAGTGTCTATCATTTTGCGCTTATAAAGATTTTGGTGGTTCATCAGCTTGGTTTGCAGGGCATCACTTGGGATGAATTCATCTCACGTGATTTCTTCATAGCTTCACGAAGAGTATCAGAGGTGAAACACGAGGGTGAACCTTCTCAGTAGTATGAGCGTCATGAGACCAGGCCTATTTTCATTACATGTCAGAGAGGCTATCTGAAAGGCACCAGACCTTTGTTTGCAGTAGCAAAGCGAGTGTTATCTCCACCTGGCGTGGAAGGGGCCTCGCTTCCGACATCAGCACCACAGGCACAGGTACAGGACAAGGGAAAGAAGCCCATGCATGAGAAAGGGCCTTCAGGTGAGCCATCAGGTTTCGTTCTCATTCCTGATGTTGAGACAGCTACGGATTTAGAGAAGTCTAGATATAGAAGGATGATTGAGGAGCAAGAAACAGACATTCAAGCCTTGGAAATCCAGTTGGAGATGGCCAAATGGAACATTAAGTATCTAGAACAAAGAAATAAGCAGCTTGAAGACCAACATGCGATCATGGAGCTACAGAACATCCGTGAGAATCGCCAAGCTGCCCGACATAGGAGGATTCAGTTCACTTCTCTAGAGCGACAGGTCAATGAGGATCGAGAGTCTAATCTCGAAAAGGTCAACATTTACTTGGAGAAGTGATTGAGCAAGGCCAATAGAGATAATCCATTGTTGAGGCATATGGCTGTTCACTACAGGGCACGGAACCAAGTTTGCAAGGCTCGGATAAGAAATCTAAAGGCAAAATTAAAGAAGGCAATCAGCAAGCAAAAGAAGCAAAGGGAGCTCGATCGCCTTCATATTTTGGCCGAGGCTTCTTTAACTCATCATCACACTTGATAAGGAAACTCCAGCCCAAATTTCAAGAGATTTGGGGCATTTTTAGTCATTTTGGAATTTTTGCACTTAAAAAACAGGTTTTTTCCCTATATGCGTCGCGCACCTTGCGCGACGCATAGGATTGGGAGCTCCAAATTACAAATGGCTTGCAATTTTGGATTTTTCATGAGAAATCATGAATTTTGGTACTTGGACAAGAAATTTGGGAAAGTTTTGGCTCCTCAAAAGGTCAAAAAACATGCAAAAAATGACCTCACTACCCCTATTTTGACACATAGGAAGCAGTCTTGGGAGAATGCACTTTTGGAGAGGCAAATGGACACCAATTTTGAAAATTCCACTTGGTTTGGATAGTAGACAAACAGGGCTTTCCAACAAGCCAACCTGAGCTCAATTTGGACTCCTGCAGGTACCTCAAAATCAGCAGCAAAGTAGCGCGGCGCATATAGATTTTTTGCCTTATTTTTCATCTTTCAGCTCAGAAACTCGGCTAGTTTGACCAGTTTTGATTTGTGATGTAATTTTTCACTTTTCTTGATGTAATTAATTGAAAATGATGTAATTTTGACACCTAGTTACTTGTTCTAGAAGATTCATTCACCAAAGAGTGAAAATTTAATGAATGAATCAGTTTCCTACCTTATAGAGGCAAGTTGTTTTGACTGCCTAGATTGTAGTGCTTTGTTTAGAATTGGTTGAAACAGCTCCTAGAATGATGAGCTCGACCCCTAGAGGCAAGGGAAGAGGTTGGATTGCCTATATTATGTAATTTCTAAGTCATTTTCAGGGTTGGACTCTTGGGAAAAGCTTGACACTCTATTGTACATTCACTTCTGCATTTTTGGCAAAGGAAAGACCAGGGTTTTGCAGCACTGTTTGGGATCCATGTGATTCTATGTGTTGATGGAGTGCTTCTTTCAGTAATTTTAAGTTTTTATGTGTATCATTTTCCTTCTCTCATCTTTTGCAATTGAACAAATGAAGTGTTAAGGTAGAATCCATAGATTGTTATGCTCTGCCTTTAAATTTGTTTGATTTTCCATGTTTTCATTTGTTTAAGGAGAATCCTTGAAAGCTTCTTGCTCTCCTTAGCTTCTCACCAGTCAAATCTACCCATTCATTCTCTTTGAAAGCATCAAGACGATCACCTACCTTGCCCCAAATAGACCTCTGCAAAAATTGTGTCTCATCCCCGCACCCAAAATTGTCTTTCCCTTTGATTCTACAAAAAACCTCAAAAATCAACTTCAAACTCCTTGTACTTCATACCTAGCCTAAGATCAATTGCCAATTTAGTCATCTCGAGCCTCATCGATTACCTTTTGTTGAGATTGACCCGGAGAGAGCCCTCTCCTGTCCTCGTAGGGCTAGCTACGAGGCTGAGCGTGGTTTGATGTGGACCTAGAACCTTGTCTTTTCAGCCTGAGACAAATTTAGGCCTAACAATAGCCTCAATGTTAAACATAGTATTGCCATGGGAAATAAGGGAATTTGATCCTCATATTATCCTCTCTTATGCTCCACACAATTTTAGTGTGCTAAGAACAGATTATGAAAAATAATAAGAAATTAACTCACACAATAAACGTACTACAAAATGATGAAAAAAACATCCTTTAATTAAATTATCTAAAGGTAAAGTGATTCAATATAGATTACAAGTATTTTATTCCCCAAAATCTAACCGTTAATATTAGTGGCTTTCTAGTTTTATACAAAAATCACAAACAACATTTTGTTACAAAACCAAAAAAATTGGATCTCAGAGATAAAAGTAGAGAATTCTCCATTGGCCAATATTCAACTTACATTTGCCCATTTTTTGGATTTTGTTGTTGCTACTAAATAATTCATGCATTTAGATTAGATATTTACTACTAATTAGGCCTAGTTGCAAACTTGTATGATATAATTTTCCTATAAGTTGTGTCCATATCTATAAACTTTTGATAATTTTTCTTAGTGGGAAAAACTAACCTAACTTGACAGTGAATGTAGAAGTCACCAGAAATTTTTACCACAGTTTGTCACCCTTTAGGGGTCCTAACATATCAAAGAATTTACCATCTGTTTTCCTATATAAGATTAATAATTCCTTATATACTTTTAGAGGTATCAAATTTCCATTTGAATCCCAACATGAATCCATATTAAATATGGTATTTAATGAGTATATTTATTTTTGAGCCAATATGCACTTCTCCTTCACCTTTTGCATAAAATTTATTTTAATAATAACTTTGTTGGCTTCCATTATCTAGTAATTTTTATCATTGACTCCTAATATTATGAGTTTCTCCAATCCTCTGGCATTAAGAAACTTTATTACTCTAGTTGCAATTGATGGTTTATTTACCAACTCTTGTTGGATCTATTTATAGCCTTTTTAGCAATATTCAACAAATTTTCTTCCTAGCCAACAACTACAAATGAATCCCATAAATTTGAAATATAATTAACAATATACTTCCACAATATTCTTCTAGTTTCAATGAATGGTTGTGTGTTGATCAGTTGCTTCTTATACCACTCAATTTAAGTTTACAATCATGCCTTTTGTTGTAGTTCATCATTGAGAGTATTAATTTTTCAATTCCTTATTTTCTTATGTCATTACTTCACTTTTGAACTATGATATCTTCTTTAGATTTTTGATTTCTTGATCTTTTAAACTGATTGCTGACATTGTTTCAGCCAATTTCTCTAAGAGATTTACTTGAACTGTATTTATTTCAAGAGTATTTTTTGCACATTTGTGTTCATCTTTCTCTTTGATTAAATTTTCAGTCTATACTTCCAACTTTTGAATATGCTTATTTAATTCAATAATAAATGAGAGAAACTGCTCTTTCTCCCTATGTACTACTACTAACTCTAGGATTTGGACATGCTCCAAATTTAGCATCTTGAGCTTTTTCTTCATGACTTGGATATTTGTATATATGGACTTTATTAAAGCCTGAATTGAAGTACAGTCATTTAGGTATGCTCTCAACTTGATAATAATGTTTTCTAGATTTTAAATATTCATTCACTTGGTTCTCGTAAAGATCTTCTCTTGCTTAAGTTGATTATTCACCTTAGCACATTTTCAAGATTAGCAACAATTGTAGTTGAGCTTGATAGACTTCTACATAACATTTCCCTTGTTTTTCTTTGGAGATCCATCTGATCAATCACATGAATATATTTTAGTTCAATAGTGAGCTTGGAAGCTTTGTAATCTTCTCCAATCTTATTAATCTAAGATTTTGGCTCTAAGGTTGCCATTTGGAGCTGACCCTTTTCATAATCTAGGGCTGATAACAATCATGTTTGTGAATATGTGCCCTATTTCCAAATCTCAATATAGGCCTCTTATCTTAATTTTTTTTCTTTCTTAATTTCCATAAATTAAGAAAATATTCTTTCCTCCTTCGAAGAATTAACAGTTGGCATACTAGATGATGATACTTCTCATTCCAAATTTGCAAATGGTAGAAATTCTAGATTTAAAATAGGCTCGTTTGATATGAAAACCTCACTTGATATAGCCTCAATAACTGAAACTTCCGACTCTTCAAATATCTACATTTTTTGCATTTTGAATTATGTGTCCCTTAATTCAGAAGATACCTAATGCGTATCCAAAAATACCCTTTTTAATACTTTTTATCTCTATTGAGTAGTTCCAATATGTCTAGCTTTGATGGTTAATCTATTTTAACAGTTTCTTCTATAACTCTTGAAGGATAACTACTAAATATTGATCCAATTATTGATGACTCATTTTATTTCTTGCAATGATCATTCATAGCTATAAAAGTGAAAAGATATTTTGACGAAGTGTCATTAATTTTACACACATATTTTCTACATCTCCTTAATCATCTAAAGTTCGATGACACATGCCATCACAATTCGTGGGGTCATCATTTCGACGTAAAATTGACATATTGGCAATATTTATGCAAGGTAAAGGTTGTTGCAAGGTGCGACTCAATTTTGACAGCCATACAACTTGTTTTTAATGGTCGTGTGACATTTAAGCATGCAAATTGCAATCTTTAGGCATGGGAATAATGACATTTAGGCATGTGAATTGTGACATTTATGTGTAAGAATTGTGGTGTTGAGGTGTGGTAAGGTCATTGCAAGGTGCACCTCAATTTTGATAGCTAGATAGCCTATTTGTCATGGTCGTGCGACATTTAGGCATGGAAATTGTGACATTCTAGGTGTAGGATTTGTGATTTTTGGTCGTGGGAATGACAACATTTAGACATATGAATCGTGATGTTTAGGTGTGAGAATTGTGTCATTTAGGTGTAGGAAATACTATTGCAAGATCGGTGGCCCTAGGTACTACAATAGTTATACTGGTGTCACAATATTGACAAAGTTAGCAATTTAAAAAAACAGTGGTTGAAAACACCATCACAATGTTTGGATATTTGATTATATTTTTCACTATCATCTGTGAATTCAAATGTGAGGGAATTCTTTGTAACATTTATAGTGGGTCTTGCTCTTAACTAGGTGATTTCGGTTTAGGCCAGTAGGTAGGGTCTTTTCTTTAGGGCATGAGGAAGAAAACTAATGAACTACCAAGAACTTCATCATTCTATGCATACATTTCCTACTTGTAGTTTAGCATCAAAATGATTCCAACGAGCTCTCGTATTCTAAGGAAGAAGAATTAAAGCACCTCTAGTACTTGGCAAGCTAGAGAACCTAGCCTTTGCTAGAGTTAACAAGATAAAGTTCAAGCAAGGTACGTATAGTTTTATTTTTGCAATGCATCATGGATAAAAGTGATGTAGAGATTCTTAACATTATGTTGCATACATTTTAAAATTTCAGCAATAGAGATGGTATCTAGGGTTTTTCAACTAATAGAATTTGAAAGGGTATATATGATAGGGTTTTCATTCATAATTTTCAAATACATTACCTAGGGTTTATGAACCCTAGTAAGAATTTGAATTAAGAGACCCTAGATATCTGGAAATCCTAGCTCCTTAATTGAAATCATGTTAAAAGAGTTGACATACCCTTTAGATATAAGTTCCTTCCTGATTCTTACCTCTTGTCTTTGTATATTTACCCTTGTTGTACTTCTTCGTAAGATTTATAGGCACATAATGAAGGATGCCAAACTAGTTGAGAATGTAAGAGGATGAGGGAGATCAAATTAAATAAAGGCTCATGTTTGATTATGACTACTTGATAATGATGTCAATAAGAATGACATAAAAAATACCAAAACCTAGAAAGAAAGAAGTAATTTGAAGTATGCATAAAAATGTGGGGTCAATTAGATGGAAAGAAGTGATATATTTCAATGTAGCTATGATTATTAGGAGGTTTTTCTAGGTAGTGAAAGAGAGACCAAATTCAAACACTAAGCTCTACAACTACCATCCAAACCATAGGGGCTGCGATTCAAGAAGGAGAGACATAATGTTTTGACCAGCTAGCTTGAAAAAGAATATGTTCAATGATTTAATGCGTATAAAGACAAGAACTTAATGGAATGTTGGAATTTTTCTACAAAATGTGAAATTTTCTATAAGTATCCCAACAAAAAGTTTCGTGTACATAAGACCAATACCAAGGACATGCACAATCCTCAAACTAGGACTAAGTGAAAGCAATCATTTTATGGATACCTTGTTTTGAAAGTCAAAGTCATACTTCTTTATTGTCCCATTATGCCACACATACATGAGAGTCATGAATATGAGAGCGAGAAGAATCATTACCCAGGACCCTTCTAGGAAGTTAATGAGAGAAGCTAAGTAGAGGGCTTCGATAAAACCAAACAAAAGTAGAAAACGTAGTGCTAGTAAAATACTCTTATGTCAGCGTATAATTATTGGCAATGATGTAAGATAGGTAGTAACTAGCATGACTGTGATGACAACTAAACCTTCCACGGGAATACCAAACATTTCAAAATTCATTACATTAAATAATGAAATTCTATTTTTTTTTTTTAGTTTTCTGAACTAAACTATGCATATTAGCTTGAACCTCCAATCTAATACACACATTTCACTCCAGAAAACTATCAAAAATATGACTAACTATGGAAATATATACTCAAGAACATGTTCTTTCTCTAACAAAAATTGTTCCATGATTAAATCCAAAAGACACACATAAGGTGTAAAGAAAAAAACTAACACATAGTAGATGCATTTCCCATTTGTTTCATATCTTTAAAACCAATAGTAACAATTAGGAATAGGATCATCAAAATCCAGGTGATTTATAGAATGTATATGTGTCAATGTATTTTGTTAGATGTGTGAACTACTTTCACCCTGAGAAAGAAACCCAGTATCAAGCTTGGGTTGATAATTGAAAATGTCCCAGTGATGATTGCTTGACTTCTAGCCATTGATACAAGTATCAAAACTCCTAGTACTGGCCACTATATAGCCTCTACCAAGGTATCTATGAAATATTATGTTATTTGATTCATAACCAATATGCAACAATATTTATAGGCCAAGATGTGGACATTTCCTTCTTTCATGATCTGGAATCAAATTACGAACAGTGCTCTCAATGGTGTTCCCCTTTAATTTTGCAAGAAAACCATATATGATCATTTGTTATGTACAAATTTCCATCATGAATATAAGGAAATAAAACCTAAAAAAACACATTCACAGACTACATCAGTTCAACATATTTGAAAACTACAAAACAAAAGTAGGGAAAATATGTTGTCGGTAATACCCTTTGGCTTAAAGTTAGAAAGAGCACGCAAAGGATTGCCATTTGGAAGTCAAGTGTTAGCATCATGGAGTTCATCAAAAAATGGATGCACACAAGATTCCAACTACATTCAAGAAAATTTCATCATAAAATTAGGTCAAGGATCAATTATTACATTACTTGGACAAGCCTGAAGGGGAGAACCATTATATCTAAGAACATCCCATAAGTTTAGAACTTGTATCAAAATAAATTTAAATATAAGAAGCTTTATTCTCATGAAAATAAACCCCCAAGATTATATTTCTCGAGACTAAAAATAACTCACGTGAAGTAGTATATCTCTAACATTATCTTGGGTTATTCCCCTAAGATGTGCTTATATTAAAAACCAAGAATTAGATCATTTGATGAAATTTATCCCAAGGAAGAATATTTTATGGAAACGGATGGATAAACCTCCCGTCTCGTAACATATATTTCAGTTATTCCTTAAAAGTTATACTTATATGTTTCCCTATATTTTTATGTCCTGGGACATTCTTTCTTATGTTCACTTATGTACTCTTTTATGTTGGTAACATTTTTCTCAATTTATTCCCAAAAATTATTTCATGAATTTCTATCGAGAAAACAGAACCCAATATATGTAAGTTGGTGGATAATTGATGGAAATGAGAAATTGGGGGTTAACCAAAGTCCATTTTCCTTTACAGATCGATCCTGAGGCATGTGGGTTGTGGCCCACTAAGCCTATCAGAAGTGTTCCTTTAGGCCTTAAGCCTTTAACCATGGACTTACATTAGACCCGAACCATTCAACTATCATGTCTTTTATCATTATCAGGAGCTTTCAAACATGAGTTTGAGCCTTAAAACCCCACTCATCTCATACATTGGGACTACATGGGATAACAAAGAAACCCCACTCAGAAACCTTTGTTCGGATTTCAAAATTACGTAACCAGACCTATATTTGTCGTCTGGTCTGGCTCACCAAGCCACCTTCGCTGCTACTCCTCTAAACTCCAAACACCTCCGATCACCGATCGTAGCATATCGACGATATAGCATTATCGGCCCATCGCCATGTAGCCACTCCATAGACCACTGTCCTTAGACCTCCCTGACATGCGATCGCCGATTTCATTTAAACTGTCGATCTGGATCCTCGATCCAACGGTTGTGATTTAAATCACATATCGCTATTGCTATATTGAAAAGGTCGTTCCATTTCTTGTTGCAAGGGTTTCCGCCGATGCGATAATAAAAGATCTCTGCCCCTCTGCGATTTCATCCAGTCCGTTGATCTTACATATCTAATGGTCCCTATGTATCAATTCTACAGCATCCTCTTGGACTTGGTTTAGCTTGCCTTTGATAGGTTTACACCTTCTTCCACACTCCGCCAACACATGACAGAACAGTTATAAATATAACAATATTTTGTTAAATCGCCATCAATCCTACTGTGATCAATGGTTGATGTTATGAAACCAGCTCAAGAAAAGATAGAAAAGATAGGTCAACGCCTTAGAATTCAGCCTCTTCGAGGGGGAAACCTCCTTTACATTACATAAATGAACAATTCTTGGATGATACAAATGAAAAGACCTCCTTTCTATATATAGGAGTCTAAGGGGTCATAACATAATCAGAGCCGACATAACAATAATAATGTAAGGGAAAAATAATAACAATAGTGGGCTTCTATGGGGCACATTAGTAACAATATGGGCACTACATGGGTACATCAATATAATAAGTGGGTTGTACTAATAACAATAAGGGGTTACACTAGTAGTATAGGGGCCTAACATGCCCCTCTCCTTCAAGAAGCGTTGTCCTCAATGCTTGAGTAGTTCTTGATGCTTCTGTATTGTCCTCCCATGTGGAATCTTCAGCGGGTAAGTTATTCCACTTGATGAGATACTCTGAAATTGATCGATTTCGTAGCTGTCGGTTTCTTATTTCTGTGACTGCTCCAGGTTCCAATATGATTTTTACTTCCTTTTCAATATCTAGAAATATTGTTTGAATTGGGATATTTTTCAACTTTTGAATAAGTGGCCATACTTCTTTATCCTTCTTCCATTCATCCCTTGCTTCGTTTATCCAATTTGGTTGGATAATAGAAATAGCACAAAACAATGCTTCCACATCCTCATCCTTGAAGAGTCTTCCCATTCGGTAAGGTCGCCATTTTTTAAGTGCATGTAGTATTGCCAACATTTCATTCTCATAAATAGCTTTCTTTAGATGTAGCAATAAAAATACCCAATCACCTACATCAAAACATTTTTCATGATGATGTTGATCTACCTGTTGTTTCATTTGATTTTTCACCGAAGTGGCATTATCCTCTAAAAGTTGGAGAACTTGTTGTTGATGCTCGATGTGATCTTTCACTGCTTGAACCTTTTTCTTCTTGATATGTCCTTCTATCTTTAGAGTTTGAGGAGTGGTAATTTCTTCCAATCCTTTACAAGATATGGTCGGATTCATTTCTTGACGCTCGATGTGATCTTTCACTTCTTGAACATTTTTCTTCTTGATATGTCCTTCTATCTTGATAGTTTGAGTGGTAATTCCGACTAGTGAATTACAAGATATGGCTGGATTCATTTCTTCTTTCTTGATGTGATCTTTCACTTCTTGCACCTTTTTCTTCTTGATATGTCCTTCTATCTTGAGAGTTTGAGGAGTGGTCATTCTTTCCAATAGTTTACAAGATATGTTCTGATTCATTTCTTCTTTCTCTTCACAATCTATGTAGAATAATTTCTTCTCAGCACACTTATGACCTTTAGTGTATTTGCTATCACAACTGTAACAAAGCCCTTTTGCTCTTTTTTCTTCCAATTGTTTTGGTGTCAACCTTATAGGTTGTGCAAGACTAGGGGCAACAACACTTCCATCTTTATAGTTGTGAGTGGTATGCTTCCTGGTTGCCATAATTTTGCTTTCCATTTTTCTTGCTAACCTAAAAGCCTTCTCTAATGAATCAGGTTCCCAAAGGCGAACATCATGTTGGATATTATCCTTTAAAGACCCTATGAACACATCAATCCTATGCTCCTCTGGAATATCTTTTACCCTTATGTTCAATTTTTGGAACTCCTCAATGTGCTCCATTACTGAACCCTTTTGTTTGAGACTTATCAATTGGCTAAAAAAAGTGTTGCTTTTTGTATCTTCATAATGTGCTATCAATTCTTCCGTAAAAATTTCCCAAGTGATAAATTGTTTACGAGAGCAAAGCCATTGATACCTGTTATAGACATTTTTGTGCCTTACAACATTGAGCATGAAATGTCCATAATTCAAGGGATCCAAAGTCCCTAAAAGCGTTGTTCCTGCCCCTAAAGGAACAAGGTCAACCAATGACAGCTTCTCCCAGAAGTTCTCCACCAAAAACCACTCAGAAACAGTCAATTCAGGATCAATTCAGATGCTCTACTAGCTGCCTGCGTTGCAATGCACCCCAGTACACTAGCTAGGTGCATTGCAACGCACCTAAATGCAATACCAGGGTGCACTGAGCGGGAAATGACAAATGGCAAGCTCATTCAACGAGGTGGAAAGACCATGGAAGCTTCCAGAATCTTCTCTAGTGACACTTGCCTCAATGAATTCGACTAGTGATGAGTAAGAGGCTCTCAACCTCCAAGTGGAAGCAAGAACTGATAGAGAGAAGCCACAAGTCAAAACATAAGCTGACTCATCCTCTCTGCTTACATCTATATATGGGTCTCCCACCCAGAGATCCAGGGGGCTGGAATTTTGTACTTTGCAAAGAATTGCTGTTGGTTTGAGATTGAGATTAGTATATTGGGTGATTTATGCTTTGTTGGAGGACAGGAAGGGATTCCTTTGCTGGGAGGTAGATGCTGGATGGGAACTCACTTGGTTGTATCTCCTCTTGGACTTTCTTATTCTATCAATAAACTATTTGAGTTTCTCCTACATGCTGTGTATCAATGATGTTTTGTTATATTTGCATGTTTAGCTTAATCTGATCTTTAGCTTTTTATGAATGTATATCTATATCTTCGTGTAGTTTCTCTCTCTCGTGATCTTGCAGGAATTCGGTGAAGCTAGGCCGGTAAGGGAGCAGAGAGCTGGGAGCTATTGAAGAGAGGAGCGATTGGATCAACAAACTAGCAGAAGACACAGGTTAGTTACATCCTTCCTCCTCATTTACATTTCATAAAGAAGAAATACTCAAGTAGTTTTCCTTGTTTGTTGCTAAGGCACTATCACACCTTAGAGTGGGATAGGGGTTCTGAATGGATACTTTTCCCAACAACAAATTGGTGACTCCGCTGGGGATCGTATCTAGTTAGTTTATTTGTGTTTCTATTGTTGTTCTTCTCATAAACTTAGGAGTGTTGAATCGAACTGCATTTGCCATTTACAAATGAAAAGTAGAGATCTGCCACTCTAGTCCACTCACTGGGCCTATTTATGATCTAAACAAACTGATCCACAAATGATCTAACTGCCCTTTGTGATAGCTCTTAGTCCTCCTTTCAATCATCCTCCTAATTGTACCTTATTGATAGCTTTTATCCAGCCAAAAACTGTAGATTAAACTGCAAACCGTGACCCAGAACCCAGAGACAATTCTCATTTCTGCTTCAACGCAAGCTCTGTGAAGAGGTTCTACATTTCAACGTAGGTCCCGAGAGGGATACCTGCGCTCCAATTCAGTTTCTCTGTGCTGGGGGTGCGCTGATCAGCCTTTGCCTTGTGCAGCTGTGGTTCTTTGCATCCTTGTGTTCAGTTTTATCTCTGATTTTTTTGCAGCCTGTTATCAGTGTGTGTACCTATCTGAAAACCCCTTTTCTTTGCCTTAATTCTGCCTCAGTTGTATAAAGAAACTGTATCTGTTTTTGTGTATTTGTTACATCATTTGCAGTTTCTCATTACAAAAGTAAACTAGTCATACTGTCGCCCTTAGATCTAGACCTGTCGTAAGTGTCGTTTTGATCTTAGGAGTAAGTTTGTTTGCTGTTGACAGTTGATTGCGCTTTTACTTTTGTCTTTTGGTTTGAATTTATGAATTTCTAGTGTCGAAACAAGTGTTTACTTCAAAATCATAAGTGTCGTAATCGTCTTTTTGATTTCAAAAAGAAACTTGTTTGTGTTTTCACTAGAAATCAAATTCAAATTTGTACAACAGCTTTCTTTTTAGGCATCAATATTAAGAAAGTGGAAACAAATACATGCATTTGTGCATTTGCATATTGATCGTTTGTATGGTTTGATTTAGGAAAAATTGCATTTACAGTGTGCTCTATGCTCTTTGAGAAAAGTTTGTGTCTTTCTTTTCCCCTTGTAGCTAGGATTTTCATTGTTGGAAAGAGATAAAAGCTTGCTTATCATCTTTAAACTGCATTTAGGAATTGTATATACATCTCGTGGTGATCCAAAAAGGCAAACTTCTAAGAAAGATCAACCTAAAATAAATTGAATGAACTTAACAACGCTTTGTAATTTAACGCACAACATAGAGGTCTAGGCTAGAGACGTGTTCCGGCGTCGTAAAACCTGATGACTGTCGATCTCGCTGATGGTTGGGTGATTCCTCCTGAGAGACGATAAGCGCCAGTACGGATTGTGCTCCCACGTACCGTCGAGTATATATTGGGAGACCCCTATAGGCATAAAACCTTTACCCATAGGAAGCCGTGTCGGCCGCCCTACTGATCGCAATGCACTGAACACAGCATTCGTGAAGATTGACCGCCCGTACCTTAAAAAGTGTTCTACGGTTTTGCGAAAAGTTTGGCACACCCTCTACCTAGAACTCCAAAACAGTTCCTTTTGGCCTTTTTCAGACTCTATAACGGAAAAATTCCATCCGAGCATTTGTCACTTCGGGCTCGTTAAAACATCGAAGGAGACTAGAGTCATCTTTTGCTTTTTCTCGACTCTTTAAAATTGAAAAAGCAAGTTGTGTCCAAGCGTCGTTAAAATTTATTTTAAACGGAATATTCATACCCTTTTTCCTGCGTTGATCTTTAGGTTGTGAAAATGGAGCCTACCAACCAAGGAATTCCCCTTGGTGGAAATCCTAGTCCCTTCTCCTCTTGGGGAGATGTTGGTGTGCCCCATATGGCCACATTGTCGCTTCCAGGACTGACAATTAGCTTGCCGGTCTGGCTCTTCTCAACTAATGTCGTTCAGAACACCACTATTCCTGAACAGTCGAATCAGCAGTTAGACCAGTCCAGAGTTACCCACCAACCTTCTACTTCCTCTAATTCTTCCTCTCTCCCTTCCTCTTCGCTTGAAGGGACTAGTAAAACTAAAAACCAAGTTCCTAAGGAGAAGAAGGAAAAGAAGAAGAAAGAGAAGAAGAAGAAGGAGCCAAAAGCGACTAGGGGAAAATGAGTGTCGTCTAACGAAAATCCACACAAAGCACTGACTAGGCCTAAATCGCCATGTGTCATATGCAAGGGAGACCACTTTCACAGAGATTGTCCCTGCATCCCTCGGATACTAAGGGACTGGTCTCCCCGTTTGCACAATCCGGTGGCATCAACCTCTGATAGCCATGTTGAATGCACACCGTCAACTAGCGAAAGTGAAGTCCTTGGACAAAAAGGGAGAGCTAGATCTCCCTGTAGACTGTGCGAAGGCAACCACGCCATCCACCGTTGTCCCTTCTTAGACGAAGCAAAAAGAGTTTTGGATGATCGTCCGGTTTCACCGTTACGACTTCCTCCTGGATATAAAAAACTCTTGCCGAGTCCTTCGTTAGTTGAAAATCCAGCTGGCCCGCTCAAGTGGTCAGCTGAAGCACCGGTCATTGAAGATGAACCAGCTGAATCCATACCCTACGAAAGTCAAAAGGTCGAGGCGGCAGTTGACCCGGTCTTGCCTTCAGAGGTTTTATCTTCGAATGATACAGTCACTGAGGAGAATAAGGATGACACCATCCAAATTCTCTTCATCAACACAGACTCCGATGAGCACGGGGGCAAACCCCCCATTCCTTTATCGCAGGAAAGAAGTTCGTCAGAGCGATACCCAGCCGTCTACTCAATCCCACCGCCAAGCAACCTAGTTGTGTCCTTCGACTGGAACCAACTAGGCAGACCCTGTTTGCCAGCAAGCATACCATTCAGAATTATCGTCCAAATATACAGAATGGTCATGGCTGGCACCATCATTGATGAGGGGGCATCTGTGAGTATCCTTTCCTCTACCGCTTGGAAAGCACTTGGTTCGCCAACACTTTTGCCTGAAATGAGAAATCTGATAGGCTTTGATAAAGGAACCAATCGACCTTTAGGGATCCTCCCCAATGTGCCTATCACATTGAAAGGGAAGACCGTTCAAATGAACGTGATGGTCGTTCAAGGACCCTTGGATTATAACCTACTCCTTGGACGAGACTATATATATTGCATGGGAGCCATCGTCTCCTCACTCTTTAGAGTAATGTGTTTCCCGCACGAAGGAAGAGTGGTCAAGCTCGTGGACCAGCTTTCATTTCCCAGATCACACATCGCAAATAGTCATATACCATCCCTAAATGGTCTCTTCATGCAAGAAATGTCTCAACCTACGGTCCGTCCTCCTGATGAGCGCGAGTAATTTGGAGGGATATGACTGGAACCCAGGGGGCATGCGTCCTGGTCTGCTTCGGCAGGAAAAATTTGGGTATAGGGTAGGTTTCCGTGGGAGAATATGACTAGTCCGTACCCCGTCCGTGATTGGAAGAGGGGTTGTTCTAGAATAAGATTCTTTTGTCAAAGTTATGTGTTTGGCGCTCGTTGTCACTCACCTTTGTCTATCTCGGTAGACATCGCCGAGGAAGTGTTTTGTTTGCTGCGCAAATGAGACAATCTTTGGTAACCTGAAAGAGGTAGGCCTTTCCTGGTAGAACAAATGTTTTATCTGCAAATTGAGGGGTAACCTTGAAACTCTATTTTATACCTGGGGGCATGCAAACCTTTTGAAGTGCAAGCAAGGGGCGGCTATTTATTTTTTAAATTTTTAGGTCCTCCCTTTAAACCCATAGGTCTAACCCTTTAAACTCGTAGGATTAGTCATTTCCGAACTTGCATAATGAAAGGATGTGGGGCATAGCTTTGTAAGGCGCAAGCTCCATAAAAAATGGCATCTTACATGAGACATTCTTATCATATGACTGGATTAATCGAGCAGTTTTAGCACATAGTTCATGCTCGTTAAAAAATAAACATAAGATCAAGCAAGTGTTTCAACCCGCGTTTAAGCTCGTTAAAAAATGAACTATCCTCCGGTAAATAACCACCGTGAATGTAACATTATCAGCCATTAAAGCCTTGGTCATGTTTGCACCGTCACCTCCACTTTTCCATTGGCCGATCATTCACCTCCATTTGATTGTTTACCCATTTTGAGGAACAGTTGCGAAGAGTGATTTCACTAGCCATCCTTGTGACACTGTCGTGCTTGGAAAATTCCAACCCTTACCTGGAATCAGCTGCTACCCATTTTATCACTCGTTCCTCAAAAGACGAGTCCTCTTTAAGCTCTTTTCATATGACTCATAAAATATGAAAACATTGCCGAGTTTTGGCCTTCCAGCTCGTTAAAGCGACTGGAAGAGCTATCCCTCCTCTAGATTTTAATCTTTTTGGACCTGAGGGATTATTGCACAAAAGGATCGAGTGCTTGTTTTGTTCGGCTCGTTAAAACTATCGAAAATTCATCCCTTCTGTATTGTTTTATACTTTTTCGGACCTAAGGGATTAGATGACGAAAAAGGACTTTCGGAGTTAACTTTACGTACCTTTTCAGACTCTCTAAAAATGAAAAGGACCGAGTTATCTTTGTCATTAGACTCGTTAAAAACATCAATAGCGACAAACTTGTCTTTAGACGAGAACGAGTTTCACTATCGCTAGGCTCGTTAAAACATAGCGATGGGTTTGCCCGAAGGGCAAATTATAGAACAAGCATATGTTATCCTCCTCAAGCTTGACAAAAATAAAGAGGTACTGGTCAGCAATGACTGGGGAAAAATTGGGAAGAAACTCAAAGAACCTTTATTGGTAGCAAGTCGCTCTTGAACATGACACTTCCACTCCATGCCTGAGTCGGGTTGGGTTGTTTCATTCACCGGTCACATCACCATGGTCTCGCCATACCACCCACCTTTAGGGTAAATGCTACCAATCCATCACACAAGTGTCGCCGATATGTTCAAGAGAAGTCATCCAGAGAAGTCAACCGTGTCCCATCCACTACCATACATTATCCTTCATTCTTTCATGACCGCCACCCTGAACCATATATCATCAGATCGTTTTCACCTCCATCAAAATCATTTGCTCCATTCCGTGTCATTGATGTGGGATACATTAAGGCCCTCCTTTGACGGATCGCTTCTTGTCGACATCAGCTCATTATCCAAGAAGTTGATCTAGGAACACCCCCTTCAGTACTTCGAAGCTTGCATGCCTCAATGGCAAGTTTCTCACTTCCGACGACAGGTATACATCAATGACCTTTGACCGAAAGATTTTGTGTGGTGTTCGACGCCAAGTCCTTTATTCACACCACGTGAATTGTACTGCAGTACCTTGAGGGTCATCATCCTTATCGGTGATTCCTCTCGTGCTTGTTAACAATTTACATCATTGACTGGTAATCAAGCGATGTCTTTCCATGGTCGACTTCAAAACATTTCTCACATGGATCGACTTGTACTTAGAGTGAAGATCAGACGAGATTGAAGACCCCGGATCTAGTTTTATCCATCCGGGCTGCGATATATATTCAGGAAAAATAAAGACATTGACATGTACAGCATTGCAGAACAGATAATCATCCTACCAAAAGGATGATGATTTCATCACAATCATCAGTCTACCATCAGACGATTGTCTGTCCTATGTATGTAAAATGAATTTATAAAGCTGAGCATGGGAATGCCCGCCTCAGCTAGATCATGAAAACAGTATGAAAAATAATGTATTGTATTGTATCTTATTACAGGTCTCCTCCCAGCATTGAATGAACTTCGGATCCTCCTAATAAAGCATTTCACCCGATAAACGACCTCATACTTTAGGGGGCAACTTTTATAGACATTTTTGTGCCTTACAGAATTGAGCATGAAATGTCCATAATTCAAGGGATCCAAGGTCCCTAAAAGAGTTGTTCCTGCCCCTAAAGGAACAAGGTCAACCAATGACAGCTTCTCCTAGAAGTTCTCCACCAAAAACCACTCAGAAACAGTCAATTCAGGATCAGTTCAGATGCTCTACTAGCTGCCTGCGTTGCAATGCACCCCAGTACACTAGCTAGGTGCGTTGAAATGCACCTAAATGCACTAGCAGGGTGCGCTGAGCGGGAAATGACAAATGGCAAGCTCATTCAACGAGGTGGAAAGACCATGGAAGCTTCCAGAATCTTCTCCAGTGACACTTGCCTCAATGAATTCGACTAGTGATGAGTAAGAGGCTCTCAACCTCCAAGTGGAAGCAAGAACTGACAGAGAGAAGCCACAAGTCAAAACATAAGCTGACTCATCCTCTCTGCTTACATCTCTATATGGGTCTCCCACCTAGAGATCCAGGGGGCTGGAATTTTGTACTTTGCAGAGAATTGCTGTTGGTTTGAGATTGAGATTAGTACATTGGGTGATTTATGCTTTGTTGGAGGACAGGAAGGGATTCCTTTGCTGGGAGGTAGATGCTGGATGGGAACTCACTTGGTTGTATCTCCTCTTGGACTTTCTTATTCTATCAATAAACTATTTGAGTTTCTCCTACATGCTGTGTATCAATGATGTTTTGTTATATTTGCATGTTTAGCTTAATATGATCTTGAGCTTTTTATGAATGTATATCTATATCTTCGTGTAGTTTCTCTCTCTCGTGATCTTGCAGGAATTCGGTGAATCTGGGCCGGTAAGGGAGCAGAGATCTGGGAGCTATTGAAGAGAGGAGCGATTGGATCAACAAACTAGTGGAAGACACAGGTTAGTTACATCCTTCCTCCTCATTTACATTTCATAAAGAAGAAATACTCAAGTAGTTTTCCTTGTTTGTTGCTAAGGCACTATCACACCTTAGAGTGGGATAGGGGCATTCTGAATGGATAATTTTCCCAACAACAATACCATACAAACTGATTTGGTTCCAAATATGCAGTTGCCATACGTACCTTTTGTGCGTTTTGCACATTATTGAGATCGAAGAATTGCTCCATCTGTAATATCCATGTGGCGGGATCCTTGCCATCAAACTTCCTCATATCGATTTTTGGAATACGGTGATTCTTTGATCCAACATTAGCGTCTATGGAATCATGATTAACATTTCTTTTGTTCTCATCATGAGTTTCCTTTACTACCTTTTCACCATTAGTGACCCTTTTTTGTAGCAACTTCTTCAATTCTTCCATGTCTGTCTTCAAATCTATCTTCAAATCTGCCATGCCTCTCTTCAAATCTATCTTCGAATCATCCATATTAGCTTCCATGCCCTTTATCTTAGATTCCACGCCATTTATCTTAGATTCCACGCCACTTATCTTAGCTTCTCTTAGCTTTTGTGAGCGTGACATTTGTTGCACTTGTTCTTGTAATTTTGATATATCATGTAGCATTTATTCCTCTTCTTCATGAGTCATGCTAGAGCTTTCAGGTTCCTTACTAGGTGTTTGCATTTTCTTTTCTTGGGGCATCAGTTACCGATAATAATGCTTTACTATGCCCTTCGAATTCCGTTAAACCAAGCTTACACAAAAATTAAAAAAAAACTACACACCTTTTTTCACTTTATAGAAGCCTGATATTGAATCTGATGTATCTCTATAATTTCGGATCATCTAGTTCTAAAATTTCTGCCTGTAGTAGCCTTCTGCATCCTCTTTCCAATGCCACAAGTTTGAGCCAAATTGGATTCTCCAAGGAAGAGTTATGTGAAATCTCCCACAGTGACTTGCTTTTAGACTGGTTCAGTAGAGCGAACTTGTACGACGTGCCACGAGTCACTGTTTCAACCTTTGAATCTGAAACACACATACAAGAAACTAAAGTCCGTCCTCTTTCTGTACCTTCTTATGAAATTTCAATCTGATCCCCAGAGAGAAAGTTATGACGATTTTCCCCAGGTCACCTGTTTTGAATGTAATTCAAGAGTCTACAAAAAGACCAACTTCCTCAGATCATATCTCCGCAAATGTCGTGCGAGAAGATCTGAAATTCGGACCCAAGGTTCAACGTGATTTCTTCTCAAATGGGTTTTTTTTAAGGCTTCTGAAATGTCACATCAAAAAAGTTATAGCGAAAATTCCACGATGACCTGTTTGGAGCAGCGAAACCCTAGAATCCAAAGCTCTGATACCAAATGTTATGAAACCAGCTCAAGAAAAGATAGAAAAGATAGATCAACGCCTTAGAATTCAGCCTCTTCGAGGGGGCAACCTCCTTTACATTACATAAATGAACAATTCTTGGACGATACAAATGAAAAGACCTCCTTTCTATATATAGGAGTCTAAGGGGTCATAACATAATCAGAGCCGACATAACAATAATAATGTAAGGGCACAATAATAACAATAGTGGGCTTCTATGGGGCACATTAGTAACAATATGG
The DNA here is from genome assembly GCA_031772625.1 of Pinus tabuliformis. Classification (NCBI taxonomy): domain Eukaryota; kingdom Viridiplantae; phylum Streptophyta; class Pinopsida; order Pinales; family Pinaceae; genus Pinus; species Pinus tabuliformis. The sequence continues at coordinate 661,978,936 of CM062804.1, forward strand.
GCACTACATGGGTACATAAATATAATAAGTGGGTTGTACTAATAACAATAAGGGGTTACACTAGTAGTATAAGGGCCTAACAGTTGATCAAACACTTCACAATTGGGATTAAACCCTCAACACACATATACAAAATAGAATTTAAAAGAGACATACTACACAAACATGCCAGAAACAAAAAAACACATATTTATTATAATATACGTAGCACGATTACGGCTAAGGAATTTTAGCCTTAGAACAGTCTCCTATGAATTACATTGCATCTATCTCTGATTTCAATTCTATCATTATCACTCTATCTCCCCTCTTAAACATGCAGGTTCATCACACACACACACACACACACACACACATATATATGGAAACCATTGATCTAGATCCTCAATCTGACGGTTGTGATTTAAATCGTGTATCACTATCACTATATTGAAAAGGCTATTCCAGTTCTTGTTGCAATGGTTTCCACCGACACGATAATAAAAGATCTCTGCCCCTCTGTGATTTCATTTGGTCCATTGATCTTACAGATCTAATGGTCCCTGTGTATCAATTCTTCAGCCTCCTCTTAGACTTGGTTTAGCTTTCCTTTGATGGGTTTACACCTTTCTCAGGCTTTCTTTTGCCACACTCTACCAACACACGACATAATAGTTATATATAACTATATTTCGTTAAATCTCCATCGATCCTACTGTGATTGATGGTCGATCAAACAGTTCACAATTGGGATTAAACCCTCGGAACACATATACGAAATAGACTTGAAAAGAGACATACTACACAAACATGTTGGAAACACAAAACACATATTTATTATAATATACACAACACAATTACAGCTAAGGCATTTTAGCCTTAGAACAGTCTCCTACAGACTACATTGCATCTATCTCTGATTTCAATTCTATCATTATCACTTTGTCTCCCCTCTTGAACATGCAGGTTCATCACACACACATATATATGGAAACATTGTTGGATCGGATCATGGAAGGATTTGATCAATCCTCTAACAAAAGCCTGAAAGCTCTATACATGCATACATATGTGGCAGATAAAGTCTTCTAGAGACTTATCACTTCCATCTTTTTCTCTTTTTTAAAACAGAAAAGTCCTTTTTTTGCTCCCTGGTCCATGTCTTCCTCCTTTTTCACTTTGGATTCCTCCCTTTGACTCAGGGTACTGGATGCTCCTGCATCAATAATTCTCATTATTGTTGATTGCTTTATTTATCCTTTTAAATCCACATTGTCTCAGGCAATTTGATCTCAAATATAACTTGGGTTCTCCATTCTGAATTATTTCTAACATATGATTGACCCAAGATGAAGATGCAAGAATATTCAAATTACACTTCATATCAACTAGCTAATTCTCCTCTAACACCTATAGATCTTCATACGGGCCACATCTCCACAAATGCATTTTGAAATTTTCACTTAATTATTATGATTTTTGTATTACTAGTGGGATCAGTAACACGTTGGCTCTCATACTTGCATGACATGGGGTTGATCCCCAACAGGTGCCACTATAACCTCCATCTGCAATCGACCGGCCCTAAGCACAAAACATGGGTAAGTAGAGGTTTGAACATGTGACCTGCACATTGACATCAATGCCTTAGAAGTACATTGGTTGGTCAACAAGCTATACACCTACTGGATGCTTAGTTATTATGATTGAATGCCAAGTTTTATTTCAACTTCACGGTAAATTGATAGTTGTACACCAAGATTATGTATTCACTAAGTAGGCCATATCTCCACCAACGTATTTCAAATTTTACGCTTAATTATTATGATTGAATTCCAAGTGTTATTTTAATTTGGAAATAAATTGATAAATGTACGTGATGATTATGTATTCATTAAGTGGGCCACATCTCCATGAATGTATTTCAAATTTTAAACTTAATTATTATGATTAAATGCAATGAGTGCTAAGTGGACTATTAAAAAATCATGAGAAATTAGTCAATTATGACTACCTCTCACGGTAATGGTCATAGATGGATGACTTACTTAACGTATTTGAATCCCAAAAAATGATATCTAATAAAACGCACAGTGAAAACCCACAATATTTAATTCAAAAGAGTGAAGCTAACTCTACTTGAATGGTTCATGAGGCACAATACTTGATAAGGTTTTTCAAATGGGGTAGCAAGCTATGTGGACTTGATTGTGGGGAAAACTCCACAGTTAAGTGTGCTTGAGCCAGAGGTGATCTGGGATGGGTGACCTCCCAGGAAGTCTTGGTTACTGGGTACAAGCCCCGGAAGTGATGATTGATGCTATGTGATTTATTTCACTAGTTTTAATCCCACTTCTTCACCCGTGTGAGCATCACCCGATGTAATGAGTGCTATGTGGACTATCCAAAATCACATCACCCGATGTAATAAGTGCTAAGTGGACTATTCAAAAATCATGAGAAATTAGTCAATGATGACTACCTCTCATGGAAATGGTCATACATGAATGACATACTTAATGCAGTTGAATCCCAAAAAATGATATCTGATATAATGCACTGCGAAAACCCCCAATACTTAAATGCCAAATGTTATTTCATTTCAACGATAAATTGATAGATGTATGTACGTCGTGATTATTTATTCATTAAGTTGTCATTTATTTCAATTTACCTCTATCTTTATGATTTTTTACTTCGTAATTGTTTTGTTCTCTATTCTCTATAAATGAAGAAATTTTCAAGTCTTTCAAAGCTTCCAAAGCCTATTGCTTTTGCATCTTTAAGGTAATTTGTGAATATGGTAAGATCTAGGACGAAGCAACTCATTTAGTAGAGTGATGGACTTGGGTCATTGTTAGAAGAAATGGATAATAAAAATCCACTAGCTTGGTTGTTCTAAGACACTGTAATTTGTATGCAAGTTGTTGGAATGTCAACATGGGACAAAAATTATAAACTATTGGAAGAAGAATCGGAATATTGAGATGAAAGCACCAGCGCTATGGTACGAAGTGAAGACCCAAAATTTGGCCAAATCTCTTCATTGAGTGATTCATCAACTTCTAGGCTACATAAAATGGGTGCAAGACCAAGGATACTCTCGTGTACAAACATTATAAGATGGGCGATAAACTTCATTGATGTCAAGAAAATGAAAATAATTAGTCCCTGTGGAATAGGCCCATTCAAGCCAAAGGATATTAAGGTATGTATAAGTTGCCTAATTTCAAGCTTAGCTATGACAAATATTTCATTAAAGAGTTTGAGCAGAAAGAATGTTAGTAGACGGAAAAAAAACCTCCCTTCTATTATTAGATATTGGAGGAAAGACCCAATTAACCACAAATAAGATTATTCATGTGAATATGTAATTGCTTCCCTTAGTTCTCCATATTTTTATACAGTCATTATGTTATGCATATTATTTGCTCTTAAAAATGCATCCCATTTTCCGCTTCAGTGGGTTCCTCTTATTCAAAGAGCCTCATAAGTGTTTATCTTTAATTGGTCTAATTTTCTCTCTGAAAATTTTGTCAAAAGTATTCCAAAATTATAAGAAGATAATACTCCTAACCATAATCTTCCATATTACATGTCAACGTATGTTAGGCCCCTATACTACTAGTGATTACCCCATTACTATTGTAGTTATACCCCTTATTTATATTGTTGTGCCCCTATTACCCCCATATTGTTACTATTGTGCCCCATAGAAGCCCACTATTGTTATTATTGTGCCCTTACATTACTATTGTTATGTCGGCTCTGATTATGTTATAACCCCTTAGACTCCTATATATAGAAAGGAGGTCTTTTCATTTGTATCATCCAAGAATTGTTCATTTATGTAATGTAAAGGAGGTAGCCCCCTCAAAGAGGCTAAATTCTAAGGCGTTGATCTATCTTTTCTATCTTTTCTTGAGCTGGTTTCATAACATTTGGTATCAGAGCTTTTGATTCTAGGGTTTCGCTGCTCCAAATAGGTCATCGTGGCATTTTCGCTATAAATTTTTTCTGTGACGTTTTAGAAGTCGCAAAAAAAACCCATTTGAGAAGAAATTGTGCTGAACCGTGGGTGCGAATTTCAGAGCTTTTTGCGCGATATTTGCGGAGATATGATCTGCGGAAGTTGGTCTTTTTGCAGACTCCTGAATTACACTCAAAACAGGTGACCTGGGGAAAATCGTCATAACTTTCTTTCTGAGCATCGGATTGAAATTTCGTAAGAAGGTACAGAAAGAGGACGGACTGTAGTTTTCTTTTATATATTTTTCAGAGTTAAAGGTTGAAATAGTGACACGTGGAACTTCATACAAGTTCGCTCTACTGAACTAGTCTATAATCAGGTCACTGCGGGAGATTGTGCATAACGCTTTCTTGGAGAATCCAATTTGGATCAGACTGGTGGCATTGGAAAGAGGACACAGAGGGCCACTACAAGTAGCAAGTTCAGAACTTAAATATCCGCAGGTACAAAGTTACAGTCGTTTCAAGTTCGAGGTCCTAAAATCAAGAAAAAGCAAGATGAGGAAGTTTGATGGCAAGGATCCGGTAAATTGGATACTTTAGATGGAGCAATATTTTGATCTACATGGTGTACCACTGTTACAAAAGGTATGTATTGCATCTTCATATTTAGAATCGGATCAATTTTTATGGTATAAAGGGCTTTGTTCTCGTAAAAAACTTGTTATGTGGTCAATTCTCACGGAGGAAATGATAGCACATTATGAGGATACAAAGAGCAACACCTTCTTTAGAGCAACACCACAACAATTGGAAAGAGTAAAAGGGCTTTGTGACATATTTGAAAGTAAAATTATGGCAACAAGGAAGTCTACCCCTCACAACTATAAAGATGGACGTGTTGTTCCTCCTAGCCTTCCACAACCTACAAGGGTTACACCACAACAATTGGAAGAAAAAAGAGAAAAAGGGCTTTGTTACAATTGTGATAGAAAATGCACTAAAGGTCATAAGTGTGCTGAGAAGAAATTATTTTACATAGAGTATGAAGAGGAGGAATAAAAGGATCAAGAAACATCAAAAGAAGAGGATATATGCCAAGACCCGACCCCAGAGAAAGAAGAAATGAATCAGAACATATCTTGTAAACTATTGGCAAGAATGACCACTCCTCAAACTATCAAGATAGAAGGAAATATCAAGAAGAAAAAGGTGCAAGAATTGAAAGATCACATCAAGAAATAAAAAATGAATCCAACCATATCTTGTAATTCACTGGTCAGAATTACCACTCCTCAAACTAGCGAGACAGAAGGACATATCAAGAAGAAAAATGTTCAAGAAGTGAAATATCACATCGAGCATCAAGAAATGAATCCGACCATACCTTGTAAAGGATTGGAAGAAATTACTACTCCTCAAAATCTAAAGATAGAAGGACATATCAAGACGAAAAAGGTTCAAGAAGTGAAAGATCACATCGAGCATCAATAACAAGTTCTCCAACTTTTAAAGGATAGCTCCACTTCAGTGCAAAATCAAATGAAACAACAGGTAGATCAACATCATAGTGAAAAATGTTTTGATGTAAGCGAGTGGGTATTTTTACTGCTACATCTAAAGCAAGCTATTTATGAGAAGGAAACGTTGGCAATACTACATGCACTTAAAAAATGGCGACCTTACCGAATGGGAAGACTCTTCAAGGATGAGGATGTGGAAGCATTGTTTTGCGCTATTTCTATTATCCAACTAGATTGGATAAACGAAGCAAGGGATGAATGGAAGAAGGACAAAGAAGTATGGCCACTTATTCGAAACTTGCAAAAGATCCCAATTCAAACAATATTGCCAGATATTGAAAAGGAAGGGAAAATCATATTGGAACCTAGAGCAGTCACAGAAACAAGAACCCGACAGCTACGAAATCGATCAATTTCAGAGTATCTCATCAAGTGGAAGAACTTACCTGTTGAAGATTCCACATGGGAGGACAAGAATTTTATACAGAAGCATCAAGAACTACTCAAGCATTGAGACAACGCTTTTTGAAGGAGAGGGGCATGTTAGGCCCCTATACTACTAGTGATTACCCCATTACTATTGTAGTTATACCCCTTATTTATATTGTTGTGCCCCTATTACCCCCATATTGTTACTATTGTGCCCCATAGAAGCCCACTATTGTTATTATTGTGCCCTTACATTATTATTGTTATGTCGACTCTGATTATGTTATAACCCCTTAGACTCCTATATATAGAAAGGAGGTCTTTTCATTTGTATCATCCAAGAATTGTTCATTTATGTAATGTAAAGGAGGTAGCCCCTTCGAAGAGGCTGAATTCTAAGGCGTTGATCTATCTTTTCTATCTTTTCTTGAGCTGGTTTCATAACAACATATCTTATGGATGTTACCTAATTTTCTATAGAATTTCCAACAATAGGTTGGAAATGGACACCCTTTGAAAGTATCCCTATTCATGTCTATCACAACAAGATATGGGTAGAAAAATACTATGAACTTTTTTACCAAATCATTCATGATGTTGTGATTTTTTTCAATCAAATTCTCTTTGATGAAAAGCCATCAAGAATGCCCAAAGATGCTAGAGAGAATTTAAAAAAGAGTTGATATTGGTACACTGAAGAAAGTTTCAATTATGTCAGGATTTATGGATGTCTTGGTCCTTCACATGTATTACCTTTATATGTTCTAGACAGAGCAATATGCAGGGAAATTTCCTAATAGACTACAGGAAGAGGGATAACATATGAGCTGAAAAGGGGAAAATATAAGTTGTGGCTCAGGTTTCCCTACAAATTGGAATGTATTCCCTACAAAAATTTCCTTACACAGAAAAGAAAATTTAATCAAAATAAAGAAATAAAAGAAAGAAAATATCAAGAAATTGGAGGGAGAAAATCAGTAGCTCAAAGCCAATTTTCAGTTTGAAATCACATAAGTAAAAATTCAGTTTCAATAAGTGATACAAAAAAAGATTTACTGCTTAATGATATTTCTCCAAATATCAAAATTTATGAGACAAATATGTTAGATCTAATCAGATTCAACTTGGATACTAAATACCACAATAAAAAATTATTGCAAATTTAGTTACAGTTCTATGAAATTCTTTCAAAACTACAATCACAGGAGAAGATAGTAGATAACTATATCAATGATTTTTATGATATTGAAACACAATGTAAAGAGGAAAAGAAAAAACTTAATTAGCTTTTGAAATGGAAGTCAGAAACAAAGAAACCCTCCCCCAATTTATCCAAGATCACTAAAGTTCAAAAATATTTTGTTATGCGCTCTTAGAAGATAGATATTCATTCTTTTAAACCTAAGGTGCAAGATGTTGAAAGATTCATCACTGCAATCTTTCCATCTATTATTCAAACTATAAAGGGTACTAAGTTGCAGAATTTTTATTCTGAATATTCACTTCCACAAGCTACATTGATAACATCAAATTTACAAATCAATAGGTTAGAAGATGAAAACAATATTGAAGAACTACCATGAATAAATGACAATGTAATTTCTAAATATTTGGTTAAACCTTTCAATGAAATAAAAGTTATTAAGGCTGCTAGTGAATAGATTACCAAATGTTGATTCTAAAATCCCAAATTAACTCTTTTCAAGTCAATCTACATTTGTAACCACCTCCAGAATTAGCAAAGCTCCTCAAAGATCCATCATTAGTGGGAATTTATCCATTGGCTTACCATGTCATCAGATCCAACAACATCAGTTTCTTCTTAAGTTTCATTAGATGTAAATATTTATGATTTTTGTCAAGTTTGTTTAAATTAAGGGGATAAGGCATTCTCCTCTTAACATCTTAAAGTCTTATTTAAACATCTCTCAGAATCTGGTTTAAGGGTTTTGATTTTTTTAGAAAGAGGTTTTTGTTACACTTTTGAACAAACTTCTCTTCAATATTAATTGAACCAACCTATTTTTATGATTCCATGTCTCATCAAAACGAATTTGAATGGGTAATTTTATTTTTTTAAATATTGTTTTCATCATTTATGTGAATCATTCATATATTTACATGTTTAGATTTGATAGATTCAATATAACACTATTGTTTTATTGTGCCTATCATTTATGAGCTTAAGTATACGATTTATGTGAATGTTTTTCATGGTTTTTTTTCAATTAACTATTTAATTGAAATATGATATCATCTTATAGTTTGTTATAATCAAAATAAAGTAAATAAAGATCTATATGCTTCTTTATTTTAAGTTTTCATTTGAATTTCAGATAGAAGATAAAATACCCAAGTTATAATTTATATTATAGTTTTATTTTTATATTGTTGAATTATCAACTCAAGCTATACATATACACATATCCAACTCATTAACTATTAAAAGTCTTCATTAATTGGAGCATATTTCACGAAGGTAGTTTGGCCTTTTCATAATCCAATTGAGACCACTATCATAAATAGAAAAGAGTCTAATTTGGAACTCTGACATGGTGGTATCCTTTAATGTTGATGAGGTCACTTCCAACCATTAATAGAGTCCTAAGGATTTGAAAAACGAATAAAATAGAGACCACTTAGCTATATTATTTAAAAGTCCACACATTATAATGAGTTAAAGTTAATACAACACATTGGAATAGGTAGAACATGTATTCCATAAAGATATAAATTTCACCTTAATGATATCCACAAGATGGTCTATTGCACTATCACTAGGAAACAAAGGTTACAAAAGATTCAAAAATATATAATAAAGAAAATATAAAGAAGAATCCAACAAAAATAAAAACACTACAAACATTTTTGTTTGATCAGATAAGTTATGTTTTCATTCATGTGTAAGTAAAATGAATGTCCCTAACCTAACCCAGAAGAAGCTCAGCTAGGACACAACCTACCTACCACATGTCAATTATTGTGGTATACTTTGTGGCTCCAAATATGAGCTCAAGAGCTCAATAATACCTTGAGAAAATGTAATATATGTTTGTTTCACCCTTAACATATAACAAATAAATTGATTTTATTATGTATTGTTTGTGAAAAGGAGAGTTAAATATAAACTAATTAATTAATAGTAACTATAGATGCAATGCGTTTCTAGAAAATCTATATCTAAACCTCACGTTTAGTTTTTTCTTGTTTCTAAATGGAGGAGTTGCTACTCGTCCTTAAATACTTTGGTAAAGACAACTTCCTACTGCTAGGAAGTAGGCAGTTAACTTGGAGGTTTAGAAAATATGTATCTAAAACTCATATTTATATTTTTCCTTCTACTAAATGGAGAATTTTCTACTCCTCCATAAAATATATTTTATTAATTACAATAATAATAGAAGAGAACTTTTCTTGCTACAACATGATGGTTACACTATATCAATTTTCCTTGACATGGATGATGTTGGAAGGTGATATTGACGAGGGTTTTTCCCTCTTCCTTTATCTCATTAGTTCATGATCTTACATCAGGAACCCCATTGGGGCCTATTGATAGTGCTGGACCCACCAACATTCAGGGTATCTCCCCGATATAAAGTCCCAATTAGCCCTCACACCATTTTGTATAGGAGTCCCATATGGACTAAAGGCCTGGTTTACAAGTTCTTAAATATTTTCCTCGGATCTAACTGTCAGCAAGAGAGAGGGATGCAATGGTGCCTTCGAAAAGCAAGAAGTTGTGTCTAGTGAATGTTTAGTTGTAAATGTGTCAAAGTTCTTCTACAACAGAGAGGGGAGGAAATTAAGCCTCTAAGATAGAGGTAGTAGTAACACCCAAGAAGAGACACGCATGAACTAGGAGGATCTATCTAACATCCAACAGAATAGTCCATAGAGGATGTGATGGTCATTACAAACAACAAATGAGAAAAATTTGTCTAATATCCTACAAAGTAGTCCACAAGGATGGGACAACAATAACAATAATTACAACACATTCTCAATAAGATAAATATCAAAACAACCAAAATAGTTCAACTATATTAGCACATGTGAAAGAAAACATGAAGTATAAACATTTGCAGAATAGTCTTACAAACATTCACAATACATGCATGAAGAACATGTTGGCCTTGAAGGATTTTTCTATTAAGTAAAAGTTACAATACACATGTATATAATGAACATCACTAGCTCCAGTGGTGTAGTGTTGGAGCCACTCCTTTCTCCCCAAAAGAACTATCTCATCTCTCTAATTCTTTGTGGGAGGAGCCAAGGTGAAAAGTCCTTTGCTCATACAATGAGGGTGTATATATAACCAAGGAGTGATGATTCGGCCTCCTTGTGACTCTTTGACTACCCTCATGATTGTTTAACTTCCTATGACTTTTCTACTTACATGAATCTTCATATTCCATGTATGTCCTTTGGACTTCCACTTTACAATACATTTTGAATAGATAATTACATAATCCACAATACTGATGTGGCATATGATGACTTGTGACAGGACATGATATGGCACTGATGACATGGAATTCATGATGATGTGATAGTGCCAAGTTGTCCTTGTTTCTACTTCTTTCTTTGTTTTTTCTTGAACAGATGGTACATGTTCTTCTTCTTCCTCCTCCTTATGAATTGGTGATAAGGAATCTTCAACGATCTTAAGTCTTGAGTTGTGATCGCAAACTAATGTCCCTTTTCTTTCTTGTGATTGATCAACTTTCATGTTTAGCTACAAGAGTGTCTTTTAGAATGTTTCCTTCCTTCATCTCTTTCTTCATCATCTCGCCATAGCATGGTAAGGTACTTGTATTTGTAATTCACTCATGACAAGACAACATCAGTCTGAAAACCCCCCTAGTTTAAGATGGTGCATTTTGAACCATTGAATGAGTTGGAATGGGTGACAAGTCAGGAGAGAGGGCTCAATCACTATGTAATTACACAATTTGAGCAGGCATGGGTGAGGCTTGAGCCATGAGACTGCATAGTGCACATCTCAAGCTAGACTGAGGGAGAAATTTGTGTAGTTCTGAGAGCCAGTGAGATGGGTTGCAGGGGTCGAGACAGAGAGGATATATTGTGTAGTTCCAGGAGACAATGGAGTTGTAAATTGTGCAACTGCACCATTCATAGGCTTAGGGTATGAGCTTGAGGCTTGTGATTATGCAATGTGTGGTTAGGGCTAGGATGACAGAAAGGGTTGAACAATTTTGGAGGCCAAGGCAAGAGCTTGAGCCCAGAAACTGTGTAGTGTCACAGTAGTGGGAGGCAAGAGCTACACATTTCACAGTGCCAATGTGCAAGGTCACAACTATAGGACTAAAACTGCACAATGCATAGTTCAGGGAGGTCGGGTAAAGCTAGGTTGCTTTGTATGGAAGCCTTCTCAAAAATAGCTAAGTGTGAGACTAGTGAGATTGATGTAAATAGTGGTAAGACTTTGAATGTGATCTCACACTTAGAATACTTGACAATACAGAAACATAGATCACCAATGACACATGAACAATTCATTTCCCTTCATGTGACAACTTTATGACTAGTTACAACAAGTGTGACGCTTAAGATAGACTTTGGGATGATCGTGATGACACTTGTGCAATAATGCTTAAAAATTTGTGAATCAATGCAATAGATGTTTACATAGATAGAAAAACTCATATACACAAATATAGACCCTTGAAACCATCATAATAAGCTTCTAAATATTGTGCAAAAGCCAATCATGCAAAAATATGACAGTTTTTCAACTTGCAAAGGGGAGAAAACTACTTCAAGAATTACATGAAATGAGTTTCAGTGTTTGCAACAACAATATGCAAGACCAAGGAAGGGTTTAAAAATTTAGAGAAGTAAAAATTTTGGGGGGCATTGTAGCAACTACAACACTTGCTGACACACTTGTAGAATTCTAGCTTCTTTACCATGGCTAGCTTATTTTGTGCAGGGCCTTAGTGCTTTAGGGAGTATTGATTCATCATGTAGACTACTTTGGTCTCCCCACTTACCCCATGAATCGACATGTTCCCCTTTATGCCTTGTAGGTTTAACACAACATAAGATTCAATGATATCACAATGTTTTGATTTGGGAAGGATAGTATAGCTCACGAGCTTAAGATTTTCTGAGTACATTTTTTCTTCTATAGTGTTTTTCTGTTGTCGTCATTCTTGGATAGCGCCCCAAAAAAGTCACACAGGAACACAAACATTGCTCTGCTGCTAGCGAGCCTAGACAGTACCTTCGCGGAGTTTCCTGCTTCACCTCTCTGTGTAGGAAGCCTTTCTCTTATTTCACCTTTATTTATTTATTTTAAATAGCATTTCACATCGAAAATAATTCATTTTTGGGCAGAAGACAGATCCTGACTTATTAAGAGAAGAAGAGGTTGTTCCTTCATATAAGCATATGAATACCTATGATTTAGGTTTGTTCATTTAGATTTTTCCCCTTCTCGTCTTCTATTGATTGGATACGTATGAAAACATTAATAAAAATATTGATTGTAGGCATAAGGTTTCCTGAATAGGCATAGTTTCAAGGTTAGAACAAAACTCTCCTTATGGACGGATCATATTTTCCGTCGTAACCTCATCAAACAAAACATATAACCAAAACAAGGAAGATGGACAAGAGGTTATCCAAATGTTGAAGAGTCACAAGACTCTTTAGAGTCTGGAAACACACATACTAAGAAGCCAAAACATGTTCATGCATAACACTTATTCACATGATGAAAAAAAAGCAAAATTCAAAGAAACAAGGAATAAAATATTATGTACACAATGTAGGGCACAACCCAATATCATCATTGAAAGTAATTGTTTAAGTCTTTGTCATTGACACGGAGAGATTCAATCTTCCCGTCAAGTGATTGAAGATAATAAGTGTGATGGCCAAGCTTTTCATTGGATTGTGAATGGTGCAATCCACATGGAATGAAACTTAGTGTGTTTTCCTTTATCCTTGTGGAACTTATCTCGTTTCAAGAATAAGTCACCCGCACTAAAATTGTTCTTCACTGTAGACTTCTTGTCGAACCACCTCTTGATACGATTATGATGAAGTGAAAATATCTCTGTTTCTTTCAACCTTTCTTCTTGCAACTTGTTAAGGGTGTCCATTCTACATTGCACTAATAAACATGGCTTGCCTTGGGATTCTTGCAAAATTTGGAGAGTAGGCAATAAGATTTTGGGTGGGAGGATGGATTCTTTTCTGTATACTAGGAAGTAAGAAGAGGTGTTCAGAGTGGGCTTTGGCATGACTCGATAAACCCATAAAGCATTTACCAAAGTGGAGTGCCAGTTTCACTGCTCAAAGAATATTGTCTTTTCAATGATACAAATGAGGTTCTTTTCTGTGGATTCAATAATATCATTTCCTTGTTGATAATTATTAGTTGAATTTTTCAATACAATACCATTTTCCAATGCAAAATCGTAAATTTTTGGACAGGAAAATTATGTTGCATTATTGAAAACAAGTGAAGTAGGAATTCCAAACCTGGAAATTATGTTCTGCTCAAGGAAACTTATGACTTCCTAATGATTCGCCTGTTTGAACAAAACTACTTTTGTCCACCATGTAAAGTAGTATGTGGCAGTGAGAATATAACAATGTTTCTTTGATGAATGCAAAAAAAATTCTCCAATAACATCCAAGCCCCACCGTTGAAAAGGTTATTCCACTGCAATAGGTAGCAATGGGGTGGTTGAATTCTTGTTTCTATTGGCACACCTCTGATAAACCAAACACTTGCGAGAATAAGCATGAGCATCCTTGAATAATGTAGGCCAGTAAAATCTAGCCCGCATAGCTTTATTTGTTGTTGTTTTACCCACAAAATGTTCCCTAACTGGTCCATCATGGAGATAACGTAGTACTTTCTCTGAATCATGTGCTTCCAAACACCTAAGTAGTACTCCATTACGATGATTTACGAAAATCACCCCATGCACCAACTGGTAAGATAATTATTTGAGTATAAGTTCCTTGTTTTTTCGTGCATATAGATGGGGGGGCACAATGTCATGCTCAAGGTATTGGCGCACCTATTTGTACCAACAGTTTCTGATAGTAGTGTGGGAAGCTCACTAAACATTGTACATTTCATTTTCTTTCTCCCAACTTGAGAGATTTTCTTCTTCTTTTACATCCACTTCTTCTGCTACTAGTCTACATAGACCGTGGCCCTTGATTGTGTGAATTGGTTTGAACTCTAAATCATATTCATGTAGACCAGTCATCTAGTTCACTCTTCTCTCACCCATCTCTTGTTGGAAAAACAGTGATCTAACTAATGGATGCAGAACAAAGATAATATAGTGATTTTTCAAGAGATATGGCCAAAAGTGCTTCACCACCTTTTACATTGCATAACATTGATTTCCAATGGTAGGATAATTGAGTTCAGGTACTTGAAGACTAGTTCTCAAGAAATATATAGGTCGGTCATTATTTTGATCATCCTTTTATGTGAGCACAATGGCGAGAGAAGTGCTAGAATTAAAGGTGTAGAGAAAAAACTCCTTGTTGAAATCTGGGTTGTATAGGGCAGGTGTCTCTGCGATAGCTTGCTTGATATGGGAAAATGCATCCTTTTCCCTTTTGTCCCATCTGTATATTGCATCCTTATTTATAATCTCTTGTATTGGTTTAACAATCTGATCATAATCAGAGATGAAATTCCGAAGGAAATTGATTTTTCCTAGGAAGGACAATATAACTTTCTTTTTTACCAGGAAGGGAATCTACATAATTGCTTTGACCTTGTTCTGGTCCACTTTCATCACACTTTTGGCAATATATGGCCCAAGAGCTTACCCTTGTACACTACAAAGATAATCTTTTTGGGATTGAGAGATATCTCGTATTTCTGACATTGTTCGAAAATTTTCTTCAGATGACATAAGTGATCAGGTCTTGGTTTAGAGAAGATGTGACATAATCAAGATAGACCACAATTCTATGTCCAATCAATCCTCAACATGTGATGTCCATGGCGTGTTGGAATGTCACACCAACATTAATCAACCCAAATGACATTTTCCTAAATGCAAATGTACCCCACTTTGTATGGAAAGTTGTTTCAAGTCTGTAAGGCTCTAAGACTAGAAACCTAGTTGCATCCTAAATATCCATCCAATAGAGAAAAAACTTATGACCCCGATATTTTTTACAGTATACATTCTGTAAACGACACATGGTAGTTATATTTGTTTGAGGCACAATTTAGATTTAAGAAATCAACACATAAGAGGATTTCCCTGGACTTTTTTCTTACCAGGACCAATTTGATACGCAGGTGGAGTGTCACACTTTGTATATGATTCGAGAATCCAAAAATTTCCTTAACTCCTTTTGAATGAGAGTATCAAGTGTCGGATCTACCTTCTGTATCTTTTGTTGAAATAAATTGGTCCCTTATTTTATTAGAATCGCATGCTAGATAATTCAGATGCCATAAATTTTAAGTTCATCATACATCCACACAAATACATCTTGGTACTCCTTGAACAAGAAGATAAAGGCTTGTCACTCTTTTGGTGTACAACAAGCACTAAGATTGACAAACTTCAGATCCTATCATGTTCCCAAATTGATATGTTCGTGTGACATCATGGAACTATCAGTTTTAGCATTGATACGTCCCTAAAAGTGGTTCTGCAAATCATACAACTTTTCTAGTGATACCATCCCTTTCGACATGAGATTTCCTTTTCTTGAGCTAGCTGCATCCTGCAATGCCCTTACGTTATTTTCTTCATCGATCGCTACATATTTTAAAACATCAGTTTTCTCCATGTAGTGAAGTATCTGCTCATCATCATTGAAAATGTGTAAATTAGTGATATTATAAGGGATGGATGGTTTATAATTAATTTTTATAGAAAAGACATCCTTTAATGGTGATAACCCAGCAACAACATTTTCTAATGTATCCATATCTATGTTATGCATTCTAGGAACAAAAATAATTTTAAAATCTTGGAATTGTGAAATCAAATGCCATACCTCTTGTTGATAACTCTTAAGATGAGGTGACACACATTGTATAGTATCACGTACCTATCACATAACTTTTGAGTCACCTACTTGTTTTAGATTCACAAGGTTAAGGTCAATGGATCTTTGTAAACCCAAGATGAGTGCCTCATATTCTGTAGTATTACTCATGCACTCAAATTCAAAGTATCTAGAGATCAAATGTTTTCTCTATAGAAGGTCTATTAAAATGCATCCATCTCTAGAGCCCTCCAGTGTTTTGGAACTATCAAAATAAAAAGTCCACATATCATATGTACAAGGATTGAGAACTACACTAGTACTATTACTAATAACTGTACAAATATCATTTTCACTAGTTGTAATGGGAAGGAGCTCCAATTGTGTATCTGATGGGATGGGCAATGGATGCACAAGATAACACTCTAGTTTATTTTCCAAGAAGAAATTTCCAAAGATAAATTCCGTGAAATCCATTGGTTTATTATGTCCATTTAAGGGAGTAACAATATGTTTCATCTATCTCTCAAAGTTCACTCAGATCTAGTTATTTCTACCCTTGTGCAAAAGCCATAAATGTGACCAATCCATAACAAAGTACCCTTGTAGCTTGTTGGACCAATCTCTACTCAATAGTAGTCCATATGCTTTCAGAATGTCTAAAATAACTATATTGATACATTGTTGGACTAACTCATCAGATGATGAATGGATAATCACATATCTGAGTTCACCAATAGTGTGGACAAGAGTCTTGTCTAGCTGAATGATTTATACATTTTTTTTTTCCAAATTTTCATTTACTTTCTTGGCGACAGATAATGGCATTATGTTTACCGATGCACCAAAATCAACCAAGCAGTTGTGTACATTGAAATTGAAGATTTTAAAAGTTAACAAAAATGGAGGGAAAAGTGTGTTTGCATCCATTGTTAAAGTGTTAAGCACTGATTTGAGGTAACTAGAGGATGTACCATATCCCTTATGTGAAGGATCGTCATTACCTGTGGTGGATTGTCCAAGTGCACATAAGAATATTTCATGTTGCCTCATGATATTTATTAGTTCGAACAATGAGATATTCACATGAGCCTTCTTTATGTCTTCAATTATTTTGTAATCCAAAGTGGGAAAAATTTCCAAAGTGTCTGGGCATGTGACTTACAGATTGGTGGTCTTACTCTTACTTCTTATGAAAGAACTTTTCATTGTAGTTGTGTTCCTAGACTTTCTCTAAGTGTTCTGTGCTGAGATGATGGGTGGACTGATCTTTCTTAACAAATTTTCTTTGAGATTCTAC
Organism: Pinus tabuliformis; assembly: GCA_031772625.1. NCBI lineage: Eukaryota > Viridiplantae > Streptophyta > Pinopsida > Pinales > Pinaceae > Pinus > Pinus tabuliformis. The sequence goes on from CM062804.1 coordinate 661,996,156, forward strand.
TTCGTCAACTTTGGTCTAGGGGTCATCCCTTGGCTTCTCAAATTGTACTGGTTTGTCTACTTCTAGGCCAGACCATCACTCATAGGTTATTTTTTGGTCATGCTCCTTTTGGCTATGAGTATGCAATTAAACATGTTCATTGTGTGCCCCACACGTGGAGTCTCTTCTGTTGCAACAGTTTCTTTATTTTCTTCTTTAGGCCTGGTCTGCTCATCAACAAGTACCACATCAACAAGATGCATAGCAAGAAAATTCATGGTATGATTCCATTATGGGCATGTTTTCTTAGAATGATATTCTTGATGATACAAATAATATTGGTCCATGCCCATGCTTTCAATGTTTAGTACAATGTTCGAGCTTTGCGCAGACTTGGTCGGTCGGTTACTGTTATTGATGGAATTTGTAGTCCTTCTAAATAGGTTGAAATTGTGAGGATTTCTACTCACAATGGTGTCACTTAACCTTTTCTTTAGCTCTATCAGCTTGTTTGACAAAGTCTTGACCATATGGGTCAATCTCTCAAGATCAAAAGTTTCTTTCTCTTTAGCCTTGTTTACAGAGGCCTGAGACCTTTTACCCATGTCTATGGAGTATTTTTCTTTTTTCATCATCTCAAATGACTCCAATCATGCTCAAGTCCCTTTCAACGTGATTGCCTCTTCATATTTTATGTTAAAGTCTATTTCACAGTTCTGTTTACAAACTACACAATGCTGATTAGCAAGGTAGAAGTGTAATAATTGATGGTGATGGAGTCATGAGGTTTAGTATTTTTTGGGAACTTATTTAGAATATGGTGAAACCTCTGATTGAAATATTTCATTTTTTCCTTGTTCTCTATCTTGATATTTCCCAACTCTTTCAACAACATGGTCGACGACTTCTCATCACCGAATTTCTTAAGGAAAATTTTCTTAAATCCCCTCCAGTTCTGGATGGAATTCGGAAGAAGACTATGATACCATATAGTTTCTTTGCCATCTAATCTACATGGAAAAAGTATACATGCAACATCATCATAGTGTACCTCAATTGTTTGTAGATGTAGGTAGATGTTGTCTAAATGATCTTGTGCCTTTACTATTTTTTTAGGTTTCTTACTTCGTTAAGAGCTTTTCTAGATGCCTTGGCATCTTGTGTAACATACCAAGTAGTGAAAGTGGGCCATGAGACATCCAATCTAGATCTTGGTTTTCAATGTCTTCGTCATTGTCTTCCCCTTCTTCTTCAAAATATGACTGGTGTTATTCTTCTTCTTCTTCTTCTTCTTCTTCTCCACCCAACTCACAGAAAGTATCATCCAAGAGCACTACATTAACACTGTCACTACCGTTGAAGGTTGGAGGTTGTTCTGGTTTTTCTATGCTTCCTTCAGAGTTTTCTAACTCTTCAAGGGTTACGAGAACCAAATATTCAACTGTCAAGACCATTATCCTAGTGAGGGTGCTTTGGTTCTTCTTCGAAAAATACGGAATATTTTCTATTTCGGGTATCAATCCAATAGCTCTCACAAACTTTTGGGTGATGGGGAGGATGGACCAAATGTGATTGTAAGATACTTCGTAAGGTTGTGCAGTTCGAGGTTGAGAATAATTACCAACTTTAGGAATGAGTGCATGGGAGTTGTTGGGAATGTTACTACCTTTACCAAAGGAAGTAAGATTTAGGTTGGTGGGGTTATCATCCATAGAAATATGGTTTCCCTCCTTCTAGCGCCATAAATGTTGATGGTGTTGGACGCGCCAACATTCAGGGGATCCCCCCGATATGAATTCCCAATTAGACCTAACATCGTTTGGTGCAGGATTCCCATTTGGTATAAATGTCTGGTTTCCAAGTTCTTAGATATTTTCCTCAACTCTAACTGTCAGCAAGACAGAGGGATGCAATGGTGCCTTCAAAAAGAAAGAAGGTGTGCCTGGTGAGTGTTTAGCTATAAATGTGTTAGAGTTCTTCTAATACGGAGAGGGGAGGAAAGTGAGCCTCTAAGAGGAAGGTAGTAGTACCACCCAAGAAGAGACACACATGAACTGGAAGGATCTATCTAAAATCCAAAAGAATAGTCCACAGAGGATGTGACGGTCGTTACAACCAACAAATGAGAAAAGTATGTCTAATATCTTGTGGAGTAGTCCACAAGGATGGGACAAAAATAACAACCATTACAACACATTATCAATAAGGTAAGTACTAAAACAACCAAAATAGTTCCACTATCTTAGCACATGTGAAATAAAGCATGAAGTACCAACATCCATAAAATAGCCTTACAAACATCTGCAAAATAGACTTTGGAATGACCGTGATGACACTTGTGCAACATTGCTTAAAAATTTTCAAATGAGTGACACATATGTTTACATAGCTATAATAACTCATATACATAAAGATAGACCCTTGAAACCATCATAACATAATTCTACACATTGTGTGATATCCAATCATGTGAAAAGAGGATAGTTTACCCAAGTTGCAAAGGGGAGCAAAATACTTCAAGAAAGTACATGAAATGAGTTTTGGTGTTTGCGACAACAATGTGCAAGACCAAGGAAGGCTTTGAAATTGAGTGTAAGCCAAAATTTTGGAGGGTATAGTAGCTAGAATAGGGCCTCAGAGATGCACATCCTGATGTTGCGTAGGAGTGGTCTAACTTATCTATACACTACGTTGTGTAGAGCATAACTCCTTGAGGTTGTTTGTAGTCTGCTGTTGTAAGTGGAAGACACCTAATCTAGGGTATCACTCGTATGACTAAGCTAATATCAAAGTCACCTGATAATCTTTCACAGCCCTTGCATGTTGATCTAAAATGTAGTTAGTGCCCAAGTAGGTGCACTTTAACACTGCAATGACTTTTGAAGACCCTGGTTTACCCCAAAGGGTGCATTGTAAGCATTGCAGGTCATTTAGGAGTCACAAATTTTGTGGCAGATGGTTGTATAAAATAGTTGGAATAACCATTCCTGGAATTCCCTAACCCCAATATGAGAGAGTGAGTAGGCTCGATATCTTAACTAGTATGCTCCAAGCCACAAGGCACAAGCTTGTTGATAGATCTTAGAGAGGGATTATCTATTTCATTAAGGAGTGTTGATATCCATGCAAACATGTTAGCACCATATGATTTATGGTGGTTCAGAGACCTTAATAGCTTCATACCCTCAAGAGGTTTGCTAGAACAACCACAGGCTTGGATGGATAAGTCCATATTTAGTATCCCTAGATACAGGCACTATGAACTAGGAGAGTGGTAACTTGCAGTAAGCTCAGGAGGGAAAGCACCATGTAATAGCACCATTTAAGTTTCCATGTAAATAAAAGAAAATCATAAAAGGAAAAAAATAGATCAAGGTCATGGGACACATATTCTAAGTTGAATGGAGGAAAAAACATTAAAGTGGGTATCACTTGTGCTTAATTAATGAGAGTGGAAATTGGTATTAGCATTTCCAAAGGAAAAACAAAATAAATGGCAATTAATTCGATAAATAAAGGAAAACAAGAGAAAATGAAGATGAAGAGACAAGAATATGCTTGTAAGGGAAATTAAACAAAAAATAAAGGAAAATGAAAGAAAAGAGTGAAGGGAAAGGAAGAGACACCATATATCAATGATAAAAGGGCACCTGAGAAACACTTGACAAATTTTGATCAATTTTCAATTTTGACATATTTATTTTCTCTAAGAAATAAATCAAACTCCAAGATAGAGCATAGGCAAGGGAGCAAGCAAGCAACAAAAAAGAAAGGGAGTGCAAGCAGAAGTTTGGACAACAGAAATTAAGCGAAAAAAGTGTTGATTTGCAGGTAACAATGTGCATGTGTGATTTAGCATGTTTGGATGTTTGGATTTGAATGCATGGTACATCCATTTGGTTATTTTGGTTACTCTATTTTCACTGGCATGGGATATGGCTATATTGACAGTGGTTTCAGCCTTGCCTTACTATTTCTTGCATATCCATTATGCAGTGGGTTTCTTGTTTGGGTTAAGCTTTAGATGGTTGGTAGATTTCTGATACTAGTTTAGGTGGTATTAGGAAAATTCCCAAGTGTCGATGGTAGAGATGACCTTTCTCCTAGAACTTTTAATAAGTGGGTGGAGACAAGAAACTTCCTTTAGGTATGGTGAATAAATTCTTAGGCATCCAATCTTGTTTGGTTTCAGTGATTTATGGACTAGTTTAGGTGAAATCATTGTGGTTGAGGGTTGAGGTGATTTAGCCTCTGGAAGCCTTTCTTGGTTATTTTTTGTTTTATCCCATGTGATCATGCATTCATGCTTAGAATATGGCACATGCGTGATTGGGTTGAAAGAAATATTTGGTTCAATCCCAATCTATGGTCGGATGGTACGCAAAAGTCCATGACTTGGTTATGTTATCTTTATGCACATGTTATTATGTGTTATTTATTATTGATATCTATGAGCACATGTATAAGTTATTGTGTTGATTTTATGACTAGCTTTTCATGGTTTCATTATGGTTAAATGTTAGTTATAAGCATGTTATATTTATCATTATGTGATTTGATTTTATTATGGTTCTATTCCATGGTTTGACAAGCTCTTCATCATATAGTTGAATGCATGAGCTAATAAGCTTTTGATGCCGCAAGAAAGAGGGGGAAGTAAGTATTTTGGATGATTTTCTGATGGATTTACTAAGTTATTGTACATATATGCATTCATGAACTGTAGGTTCTATGTTTAACAATTGTTTGCAGAAATGATTGTCATGTACTTACCAAGATTGAGCAAGAACAGAGCCAACAATAGTGCATGAATACTTGTACAGGTTAATGATAGAGTTTTGGAAGGATCTGGGTAGCTGGATGATTTTCGGTTCAAGTTTCTAGAGCCAAAATTTGGCCCAGCCACACTGAAGTTGGATCATCCATGTGGTTGCACCTGCTTGGAGAATGGGTCATCCATGTGGTTGGAAGCCTATAGGTGCATTGACTCCATCTTGTGCATGCATCTAGGCTATGAGTTAGGTCAAGGAGTGGCATAGACTTAGGGAAAATTTCACTAGTGGAATTAATTTAGTAATGGTGTGCTCAGGTGTTCCTGGGTGTTGCAAGAAGTGTGGGATAAGTTGGTAAGTTAGGCCCCATTTCCGCAACGAAATCTTGGAGGTCGAGTCATGCATAGTAACTCTTAGCTCATGTTTACCCTGGTGAGCTTGTAAAATTAGGTAATTGTGGGTGGGTTGTTATAGAGTGGTACCAGTGTGAGGTTGCAACACTAGACCTAAGGGTAAAAGTAGGTTGTCATGCAAGTTTGTATGTTTGGCATGCATGCATGATGGTTAATTAATGTTATATGCATTGCAATCATATGAATTCCCGTTATTTTATAATTTTTGTGGTTACATGCATGATAGATGTTGGTTAATTAGTGCAGTAATATGCACATGTATCAGTTATTCATGCATGATTGTTAATTTGTTCTTATATGCATTGTGGTCATATGCATGTTGATTATTGTCATTATAGTTGTTGTTGGGTCAGGAAAAAGGTATGTTTTCTCCTTGGTAATCTCTTTATTTAGCACTCATCCTCACATAATTATCTCTGTTTATGAACAAAAGTAGAGAAAATAATAGCTAAAGTCGAGTAAAAGTAATCAATAACAAATTAGACGAATCTAAGTAGGAAAAATTGATTTTTATTATCTTTGTGTGCAGAAGTAACAAATTTAGCAATGGCTTCCCAATCGACAGAATGATAGCATCTCACAATGGAAAGCAACAACGCAACGGGCAAGGCAAGACAGTGGAAGATCAGGCAAACCAATGGCTATTTTATGACAAAATCAGATCAAGTATAGCGAAATCCTCAGGATCCCCTGATCCTGAGGATTAGCTTTTATCTATTTACTTTCTAAATCTAATATATAAGGCCGAAAGGCAAAAATACACAAAGTTCAGAATTACATAGTTTGTAATTATTATTTTTGACAAATAATACTGTTATTTTGGATGTTGTAACTGGGTTACTTACATTAATGAAGAAAGGTTGCATTTAATTCATCTTTATATTCCGAGTATCTCTTAGCAGATACTTCTGGTGACTTTGGGCCTGGTCAAGAGAAGATCTACTACTTTACCTGTGTCATAATATTTTCTATTTCATTATTGATTGCTTGTTAATGTCAAGTTAATATTACTTTTGATTATTGTAAGGATTGACGATTTAGTTTGCATTTGTTGTTCATGTGAGATTTAGATTGATCCATGTGTTATATGTGAGTAATACTTTCAATTGAATTGGTTATGATAGTTATAGCTCACATCATCGTTCCTTTCAAGTAATGTTATCATAGATTTCAGATGTTAGAGCAAACAGTGCGCAGCAGAAATATAAAAGGCATACACAGCACATACAAAATCATAAAAAACATAACACAAATATTTAACGTGGTTCACCTAACCAATCTGGGCTACATCCACCAAATAGAGGCATCAACAATCTATTATTCAACAGGAGATTACAACAATTTAATTCTTCACACATACTCTCAGCTCACCCTATTTTCTACACACATCCTCTACAGGCTTACATTTCTTATAGCTGGAGTATAAAACTGAATCATAAATTCTCTCACAACAAATTTAGGATGCATTAACTCCTCCTCAAGAATAATGGAGCTAATATAGCAACAAATCCTATTGTTGTCACCTACATGAGATTTTTGCCAAATTTAATAAACAGAAAATCTCAACAATCTCCACCTTGACATTAATTAGCCTGATACCCTGTTCATTTATTATTTTATCTTTTCTGCAAGCCAAGAGAAGCCAGACACCAATGTAGCTTCTCTAACAAATCTGGTTTCATGAACATGTCTGCACATTTTTCCTTTGTATGCACTTTTTCAAGAGAGACTCCCCTTTAAGTGATAACCTGTCTTACAAAATGGTACTTGATAGGTATATGCTTTGACTTACTATGATAGGCTGGATTTTTAGCCAAATGAATTGCACTTTGACTATCACAAAATAACTTGATGTTGTCCTGCAACCTACCAAACTCACCAAACAAACCTTTCAACCAAACCGCTTCTTTGCAAGCATGTGAAGCAGCTATGTATTCTGCTTCTGTAGTGGATAAAGCAACAATGTTCTGTAGCTTTGACATCCAGCTAATAGCTCCACCTGCAAGAGTAAAGACATACCCTGAAGTTGACCTTCTCTTATCCAAATCACCTGCAAAATCGGAATCAACATATCCGCAAACAAATTCACTACTCCTGTTATAAGTGATACAATAATCACTTGTGCCTCTCAAATACAGAAGCACCCATTTCATTGATGACCACTGTCCTTTTCCTAGATTTTCCATATACCTGCTGACAACTCCAACTGCATGTGAAATATCTGGTCGAGTACAAACCATCGCATACATTAAACAACCAACTACATTGGCATATGGAATTCGAGACATATAATCCTTTTCTTCATTTGTATTAGGACATAAACTTGAAGAAAGCTTAAAATGGGAAGCTAAAGGGATTGAAACAGGCTTCACATTGTTCATACCAAACCTCAAGAGTATTTTCTCAATATACTTCTGTTGTGATAGCCACAGCTTACCATTGCTTCTATCTCTGAAAATATCCATGCCCAAAATTTGTCTTGCTACTCCTAGATCTTTCATATCAAATGTCCTAGCCATCTGAGCCTTTAACCTGTTGATCTCTACTATTCTTTTGCTTGCTAAAAGCATATCGTCAACATACAACACTAAGATAATGAACATGCCATTACTTAATTTCTTAAAGTAAAAACAATGCTCATATTCACTTCTTAGATAATTTTGACTCATCATGAAAGAATCAAATTTCTTGTACCATTGTCGAGGCGACTACTTCAGACCATACAATGATTTCTTGAGCCTATAAACAAATTTCTTGTTGCAATTTTGAACAAACCCTTCTAGTTGTTCCATGTAAATATCCCCATCTAAATCTCCATGTAAAAAAGTAGTTTTAACATCTAGTTGCTGTAATTCTAAATCAAGTAGAGCAACTAATGCTAATACAATACGAATTGAAACAATTTTTACAACTGGTGAAAATATCTCATGAAAATCAATGCCTACTTTCTGAGAAAAACCTTTTGCGACCAGCCTTGCTTTGTACCTATCCTCTGTATCATCAACACCCCTTTTCAATTTGTAAACCCATTTACATCCCACAGTTTTTTTGTCTTTAGGAAGTTCTACCAGATCCCATGTGCCATTCTTGTCTAATGCCATCATCTCGTCCTTCATAGCTTCTTTCCACTTTTCACTCTTAGAACCTTCTACAGCTTCCTGATAGCACAAAGGTTCATCATCGTTAGCGGTTAAAGCAACTGAAGTAACATAATCATCATACTTTTAGGAGGATGTTTGATTCTCGTGGAACTCCTTAAAGATGTTTCTAGTATGTCCATAATTTGTTGACTATTATCTGTAGGAACTTCTTCATGATCTGCATTTGAAACATGTTCATGATCTGCATTTGAAACATGTTCATGATCTACATCTGAAACTTTTTCATGATCTACATCTGAAACTTGTTCATGAATCTCATCTGAACCATGTTCATCTTGACTATCATCAATACTTGAACTGATTTCAAACTGAATGTGTTGAAGCTTAGATACGTTATCCTATTTCAATTTATCATCTACATCTGGATTTTCAAGTGAGGATTAATCAAATTTAACCTCTTTGTTAATGATGATCTTGTGAGTAGTAGGATCCCACAATCTGTATCCCTTAGTCCCATCACCATATCCAACAAAGATATATCTTTTTGATTTAGGATCTAATTTAGAACGCTGATGTTTCGGAACTAGAGCATATGCATCACAACCAAAAACTTTTAGTTTAGAATAATCACAAGGATGAAATTTCCATACCTCTTGAGGAATTTTACATCCTATTGAAGTTGATGGTGATTGATTTATCAAATAGCAAGCTGTAGAAACCGCTTCTGTCCACAATTCCTTCTGCAAATTGGCGTTACTCAGCATACTTCTTGCTCTCTCTAAAAGAGTCTTGTTCATGCATTCAGCAACTCCATTTTGTTGAGGAGTATATACAGTGGTTTTATGTCTTTTGATCCCAGCGTCCTTGCAATAATTATCAAATTCCTTTGAAGTAAACTCACCTCCATTGTCAGTTCTTAAACATTTAATGGTTCTTCTAGTGATGTTTTCAACTAATGCTCTAAACTGTTTGAAAACTGTAAACACATCAGACTTCTTCTTTAACATGTAGACCCACACTTTTCTAGAGAAATCATCAATAAAAGATACAAAATATGACGAACCTCCTTATGAGGTTATAGGAGATGGACCCTAAATATCAGAATGGATATAATCAAGGATTCCCTTACTAGTATGTTTTCCAGTTTTAAACTTCTGCCTGCTTTGTTTCCCAAACAGACAATGTTTGCAGAAATCTAGCTTATTAGACTTTAAATTAGGAAGTAATTTATGATCAGATAAAATATTTAAACCTCTTTCACTCATATGGCCCAACCTTTGATGCCATAAACGAATATAATTACTTTCGTTTTCAGACACTGTAGAAACATGATCTGACTCTGTTCTTCCTTCTAACTGAAAAAGATTTCCAACCTTCTTTGCTTTCATTACTAGTAAAATTCCTTTATAAAATTTCAGTACTCCACCTTGAATAAAAGTTTTATATCCATTAGTGTCTAGTACTCCTAGAGAAATGAGGTTCTTTCTTAATTCAGGTACATGTCTTACACCAGTTAGAATTTTATTTGTCCCATCAAACATTTTAAGCTCGATGCTTCCAATTCCTACAATGTTACATGTGACGTCATTTCCCATGTAAACTACTCCATCATTAACTAATTTATAAGTTTTAAACCATTCTCTATGAATGCACATGTGATTTGATGCACTAGAATCTAACAGCCAATGTTGATCATGATTAAACAAATCAACTGATAACACTTCATCACTCATACCTGTCTTGGATGCCGAACCTGTATCTATCGTGTTTGCTTCTTTCTTCTCTGTTGAATAGTCTTCTTTGGATGTTTGTTGTCTCTTCCAACAGTCCTTCTTCAATTGTCCTGATTTGCCACAAAACCAACACTTTATCTTACTCTTCTTCCCTTTCGATTTTGAATGCGAGTCGTTGTGCTTACTGAAGCATCTTTCTTTAGAATGACCTCTGACCATCATTGCTTCTGATGTAGAGGTTTTTAAATTTGACCTCTTCCTTGTCTCTTTGGACAACAAAGCTCTAACAACATCATCAAATTCAAGGGTTTCTGATGAACTAAGACTTATAGAAGTAACAAAATGATCCCATGACTAGGGCAACGAGCATAATAAAGTTATGGCTTTATCTTCTGATTTAAATGTTACTTCTATACTTTCTAATTGCACCAAGAGAGTATTAAAGACATTCAAATGATCAGTAATAGTTGTACCTTCCTTCATGCGCAAACTATACAATTGTCGCTTCAGAAGAATCCTATTGGTTAAGGATTTTGTCATGTACAACTTCTCAAGCTTTGTCCACAAACCAGCAGCAGTTTTCTCTGACACGATGTTAAACAAAACATCATCCGCCAAACACAGTCGAATACTGCTCAGAGCTCTTCCATCCAATTCGTTCCATTCATCATCTATCATGGTGTAAGGCTGTTTGGATTTTCCCAACAAAGCCTTCGCCACGCCTTGTTGCACAAGTAGATCATGCATCTTCACTTTCCAGATCTCGAAGTTGTTTTTTCCATTGAACTTTTCGATCTCAAAATGAGCACTTTGAGTTTTTGCCATGTTGTAAAAAACAAAATCTCCAATTCGAACTTTTAATAAATGAAGTTCTTATTTAACAAATGCCTTTACCTTATACTATAATGCCTCTACCATACCATGTCATTATAATTTCAAAAAAAACAAAAAATTTTAGTTTTACCAGAGGGAAAAATGCTTGGCGCTCTTCGACTATGGAAGATCCACGCCTGAAACAAAATCCAGGCGAGGCATGAAATTGGCGCGAATAACCCTTTCGTTTCCACGCCAATAGCCCTTTTTGGCGCGCTGGCGTGACTGTTTCTGAATCTTCTGTGCCAATGGGTGTGACTGTTACTAAATAGACCGTGCCAGCCCTTCTTTAGTTCAAAATTTGCGCTACTGTTCTTACCAATATCACGCCAACAAAAAGGCTTGACCTTCCTTCTTCCGCAGCGTCTCTGTCACACATACCAGCTCCACAACATGCTATGATACCAATTGTTGGAGCAAACAATGAGCAGCAGAAATATAAAGGGCATACACAACACATACAAAATCATAAAAAACATAACACAAAGATTTAACGTGGTTCACCCAACCAATCTGGGCTACATCCACCAAACAAAGGCATCAACAATCTATTATTCAACAGGAGATTACAACAATTTAATTCTTCACACATACTCGCAGCTCACCCTATTTTCTACACACATGTTAGGATATTCCGACACATAGGATATAGTTAAGTTCAACTTGGTCTAGTGTAGAGTTAGGTATAGAGTTAGGTAAAGTGTGTTTCTTTACCGTTGTACATTTTGTAACTTACAATCCGACGGTCACGATATGTAGTGATCCGACGGTTCATTCTCTCCTCGGTATTACCGACACTTGATCCGTGGCTTGACACCTGATTGTTCCATGAGTTCTATTTAAAGCGCATGGAGGGTCATTGTTCGGGTAATCCGTGCATGAGAGAAGCTTATGTAAATTTTCATTCTTTGATTAATAAATTGCCTGTAGTACCCACGTTGGGACAGGCCGTGGACTGTTTCCCTCTTTGAGGGTTTTAACCACGTCAAAAATACTGGTGTATTGATCTGTGATCTGGTTGTGAGCGGTGTCCTTTTGGTATTCTTTCTGAGGAACTTACCCTGTAAATTCCTACATGGTATCAGAGCTATTTGAGGGCCGCGTCCGTTGGTGATCCAAATCTGAAGCCGGTAGAACTGCATGCGGCTGTCGTTTTCTAGATCTGTTGTTTCTGACTGCTTTCGGGCCGAGAGGACTACTCTGTTGCGTTCGGAGCATCTGTTCCAGTGAGGAACCCCTTTCGTTTCACACGAAAAGGTTTCCGGTAGCCCTAGCTGCGTCATTTTTCAGATCGGGAGGTATACAGTGTTTTTTGCAGTTTACTGTTATTTTCTCTCTGCTTATTTCGGTTTCGGTTTATTTAGCCTTTTTTTTTAACCAGATCTATACCTTTCATTTCTGCGTATGCTCTTTGCCCTGTGACTCTGTGCGATCTGGGAAAATCAGAAACAGAAAGGAAGGATTTTTCTCATGCGTATGCTCTTTTCCCTGCACCTTAGTGTGATCTCGGAAAATCAGAAACATTGAGAAAAATATTTAGTTTTTCGGCTAAAGCTAACTTTGATATTTTTTTTAAAAATTTCTAGTTTTTTGGGTAAAGCTAACTTCGAGCCGCAAGGTTCGTTTTTCTTTACATATTCGTGTTGGGTTTTGTGTTTTGTGTTTTGTAGGGAAAAAGAGCTTTCTCAAGGCAAGCACGCAAACCAAGGCCCCCCCCCCCCCCCTCTCTCTCTCTCTCTCTCTCTCTCAAATTTTTTGTATAGATCAATTGGTTCAAAGCTATTTTAAGAGAGTAGAGGTCTTGGGTTCAAGTCTCCATTTTGTGGGGGCGGATTTTTTCATTCCCGCACATTCGCGCACTTTGCCGGCAACGTCAACAATTTTTTTTCAAAAAGCCATAACTTCTTCATCCGGAAGCCTTTTTCAGAGCCGTTTTTTTTAAAACCGCCTATTTTTTCGAGATCTATCCATTGGAACACTTACTTTCAACGTCTTCAGCTTCAGTTTTTTTTTTTTTTAAATGGAAAGTCCATGCCAAGTCATTCTTGACAGCACTACCTACTTCCAATGGGTAGCCTACATGGAAGATTTACTTAGAAGTAAAGGTCTCTTCAGAATAGCCACAGACCAAGAGAAGAAACCAAAAGATGAAGACAAGGCTGCAAAATGGGAAAATAGACAAGATCAAGCACGTGGTTTGATAGGGATGTCTATTTCTCCTGATCTTAGATTCCACATTGCAGAACTTGAGACTCCTCATGAAGCATTAGAAAAACTCGCTAAAGTTTTTGGGATTAAAAATGAAATTAGAACCCATCAACTTGAAAATGAGTTGCTTACTTTGGATCCTAATAATTTTTCTTGCATTGAAGATTTCTTGTCCAAATTCAAGACCCTTAGATATCTCTTGGAAGGTGTTAAAGTTAAGAAAGAAGATGGTAACCTTATTTATTCCATCCTTACTAAGTTGGGGCCAGCCTACTCTGTATTTGTTTCCACTTTCCATTCTACAAGGGAAGCTTTCATTTGTCAAGGAAAAGACTACAAGGCCCCTTCCTTTGACTCCTTTTGTGATTCCTTAATAAGAGAACAAGAAAAACTCTTACACCTTGGTCTTCTTAATCTTGGAAACTCTTCCACGAAAGCGTTAGCCGCCCAGCAGCAACCAAATTCAAAGAATCCTAAGAAGTCATATCCTCAAAAGAATTGTCCTAAACCAACTCAGCCTCAAAATGAAAGATCATTTCAGCAAAATGATAAGACCAATAAAAACAAATGGAAGAATACTGATAGACATTGTAACTTTTGTAATCGAGATGGCCACTTAGAATCTAAATGCTTTAAGAAGATGGAAGCCTTGGAAGCCGCAATGAAGAAACATAACATCCATGTGGAGCCTACTTCAACTTCAACTTCCGGAATGGCACTTTCTGCATGTCGTTGTCAATCATCTCAGTCTGGTTATGCATTAAATGTATCTTCTTCTTCTTCTCATTCTCATGAGTGGCTCATTGATTCTGGAGCCTCTTATCACATGGCCAAAAACCAAGCCATGTTTTCTTCTTTAAATGATTGTAACACCAAAAATATATATGTTGGTGATGATAGATCTCTTAATGTTGTAGGGACTGGAACTGTTCATCTAGACAATGGTCAGTTTAATGATGTATTATGTGTTCCAACCTTATCCTGCAACCTTCTATCTGTCTATCAGATAACTCATTCAGGTGAAGGTAAAATTGTTGAATTTTCACCTCATGATGTTGTAATCAAGGATCTAAAAGATCCTAAACAGATTCTAGCTACTGGTCTTGCTGATGATTCCAAAAGGTTGTATAAGTTTCACAACTTTGGGTCATCAAATCTTCCCTCAGTATTTGTTGCTCATAATGATGAAGTGAGCAAACTTTGGCATGAGCGATTTGGTCACTTAAACTATCGCTCCCTTCAGCATCTATGTAAAGAAAATATGGTGACAGGTCTTCCTATGGTATCTTGTAGAGATGGTGTTTGTTCCGGATGTGTACTCGGAAAACATCATCAGGACAGTTTTGACAAACGTGCCTCTTGGCACGCCTCAGCCCCTTTACAGCTTGTGCACAGTGATTTATGTGGTCCTCTTCCTGTTGCTTCATTCTCTGGCTGCAAGTACTTCTTAACTTTCATTGATGATTTCTCTAGACGCACTTGGGTATACTTCTTAAAACTCAAGAGCGAAGTATTTAACACTTTTTTGGCCTTCAAAGCCTTTGTTGAAAAACAATCTGGACATCAAATTCTTAAGCTAAGAACTGATAATGGTGGAGAATATGTTAAAAACACATTCATCAACTTTTGCACCGAAAATGGAATTCAAATGCAACATACTGTTCCATACACTCCACAACAAAATGGTGTAGCTGAAAGGAAAAATCGCACCTTAAAGGAAATGGCTAATTGTATGCTGCAATCTAAAGGACTCAGTCTTAGTTTTTGGGCCGAAGCAATTAATTGTGCAAATTATATAATCAATCGCACTACTACAAAGGTTCTAGAGAATATCACTCCAGAAGAAGCTTGGAGTTCCATTAAACCAGATTTAAGTCACTTTCGTGTGTTTGGAAGTGAAGCATGGGCCCATATTCCAGATGAAAAGCATAAAGCTTTAGAACCTAAGAGTGAGAAATGTACTTTTGTTGGATATTCTGAAGATGTAAAAGGTTATAGACTTATTCCATTTAAGTCCAAAAATGTTATCATTAGAAGAGATGTAAAATTTGATGAAAATAAATCGGCCTGCGAGCCTAGTCCGGCGGATGTGCCACCTCTTCCTATCTCTTCTACTTTTGAAAACATTTCTTCTTTAGATGATGAAAGCGAGGATGATAATCCTCCCCCACCTTTTCAGGATCCTCAACTTCCAAGATGGGTCCATGCTACTCGGGATGCAGCAGGTGATCTTGCCGGTGATCCTACAGATCAGCGGCGTACACGTTCTCAGTTTGAAAGAACCTCTTCTTTACTGGCTCAAGCTCCAGTAAATCATGATCCTGACACTTTTGCAGAAGCTTCAGGCCATCCACATTGGGAAGCAGCTATGAATGAAGAATATCATTCATTGATGACAAATGATACATGGGATCTTGTTCCTCTACCAAAGGGACGCAAACTTGTTAGATGTAAATGGGTTTACAGAACCAAGTATGGACCAGATGGGAAAGTTGATAAACATAAAGCTCGTCTCGTTGCTAAGGGCTTTTCACAGGTTGAAGGCATTGACTACACTGAAACCTTCTCCCCTGTTGCCAAAATGAACTCTATCCGCCTTGTTCTTTCCCTTGCTGCCTCTTTAAAATGGGAAGTCCATCAGATGGATGTTAAATCTGCCTTCTTGCATGGGGACTTGCAGGAAGAAATCTATATGGAACAACCCATTGGCTTCATACAAACAGACTCCAGCCTTGTTTGTCGACTTAAGAAATCCCTTTATGGCCTCAAGCAAGCTCGTCGGGCTTGGTATGCCAAAATGGATAGCTTTCTTTTAGAATCTGGCTTTTCTAGGTGTCATTCTGACAATACTGTCTACACCAAGAAAGTGGGCAACTCTCTTATCATCCTTGTTCTTTATGTTGATGATCTTATTCTTACTGGTAGTGATCCCAACCTTATAAACCATGTGAAGTCCAGCCTTAAAAAGAAATTTGAAATGACAGACTTAGGACACTTACACTATTTTCTCGGTCTTCAAGTCTTGCAATCCAAGGAGGGTATTTTCCTTTCCCAGTCCAAGTATGCTTGTGATATTCTTCGTCATTTTCACATGGAAGACTGTAAGCCAGCCCCTTCTCCCTTTCAGTCTGGAGTCAAACTTTCAGTCTCTTGTACTTCTCCTGAAGTTGATGCTACCTTATACCGTCAACTTGTAGGAAAACTCTTGTATTTAACCCATACTCGTCCTGATCTTTCCTTTGCTGTTGGCCTTGTTGCTCGTTTTATGCAAAACCCCCGCGAAAGTCATTGGAAAGCAGCTAAAAGAATACTTCGTTATGTTCGAGGTACAGTACAGTTTGGGATTCATTACAGTGCCAAAGCAGCTTCTCTGTTAGTTGGTTTCACTGATTCTGATTGGGCTGGTGACCCTGATGATCGGAAGTCTACTGCCGGTTATGTCTTCACTCTTGGTTCAGGACCTATTACATGGGCTTGTAAGAAACAGGCTGCCATTTCTCTTTCGTCAGCAGAAGTAGAGTATCGTGGTGCCGTGGAAGCTAGTAAGGAAGCCTTGTGGCTTCGTCAGATCCTATCAGAGTTTGGCTTTGAGCAGCAGCATCCAACCACACTTTGGTGTGATAATCAAAGTGCCATTCAGCTATGCAAAGATCCAGTCCAGCATCAGCGCAGCAAACACATTGAACTACACATGCACTTCATCAGAAAGCTCATTCATGACCATGTTCTTGAAGTGCAATATTGTCCAACAGATGATCAGGTTGCAGACATCTTCACAAAGGCTCTCACAGAGGCGAAGTTCACTAAACTTCGATATATGCTTGGAGTTCAGGAAGTTGTCACTAAGGGGGGATAGGCTCTAGTGCCTCCTTCCTTCTCCTATTGTGTCATATTTGTAAATCCTTCAATCCTATCCCAAGTTGTTCTTAAGAGGGGATGTTAGGATATTCCGACACATAGGATATAGTTAAGTTCAACTTGGTCTAGTGTAGAGTTAGGTATAGAGTTAGGTAAAGTGTGTTTCTTTACCGTTGTACATTTTGTAACTTACAATCCGACGGTCATGATATGTAGTGATCCGACGGTTCATTCTCTCCTCGGTATCACCGACACTTGATTCGTGGCTTGACACCCGATTGGTCCATGAGTTCGATTTAAAGCGCATGGAGGGTCATTGTTCGGGTAATCCGTGCATGAGAGAAGCTTATGTAAATTTTCATTCTTTGATTAATAAATTGCCTATAGTACCCACGTTGGGACAGGCCATGGACTGTTTCCCTCTTTGAGGGTTTTAACCACGTCAAAAATACTGGTGTATTGATCTGTGATCTGGTTGTGAGCGGTGTCCTTTTGGTATTCTTTCTGGGGAACTTACCCTGTAAATTCCTACAACACATCCTCCATGGGCTTACATTTCTTATAGCTGGAGTATAAAATTGAATCATAAATTTTCTCACAACAAATTTAGGATGCATTAACTCCTCCTCAAGAATAATGGAGTTAATATAGCAACAAATCCTATTGTTGTGACCTACATGAGATTTTTACCAAATTTAATAAACAGAAAATCTCAACATCAGAGATAGAATTAATCGCTTTATGCTTCTATAGTCATTTGATATTTAGATAATGTTTGATATTCCTATATTGTTTGTTGTTCAATTCAAAATTGTTGTTCGATTCAAAATTCTTGTTCAATTCAAATTTGTTGTTCAATTCAGAGTTGTTGTTAAATTCAGAATTGTTGTTCAATCCAAAATTGTTGTTCAATTCAGAATTGTTGTTCAATTCAGAATTGTTGATTAATTAGGATTTGCTACTTAATTAGGATTTGCTTCTTAATAAGGATTTTTTGTTCAATTACCATTGATGTTAATTATTACAGTTCTCTTTCATGAGTGAGCAAGTTAGCTTCAATTTTAGTTAAAACTGCCAAGTGTGCTTCTTTACAAGTTGTATTCAAATTTATTTGCTTCCATGATAGGTTAAGTAGAATTGTAGAGTGTGTTATGAATTTCTTTCAGAATTACTTCTTTCAGAATTGATTGGATTGAGTTTGAAGAAGATAGTCATTAGCAGTTGCAACGATTTGTTATTAGTTAACCTTTGAAATCACTACATATATAGCGTTGACACTCTTGAAATAAAAAGACTTGCCTCAGGTTGAAAATTAATGTAGGAACTAAGATTGTTTGTAAAAACACATCTTAGTGCACCAAAAGTTTCTTGCATGACAATTAAGTTCTTGATATTATTATCTATCGTGCTAATCTGGAATGACTTGTGCAAACATAATAGCCTCCCGTGAGATACATTGAGGTGCAATTTTAATTGTGTCTTATATTTGGTTTATCTAACATGGTATGTTTGCAGGACAATACAAGACTAGGGATGAAGAGAAAAATAGTTTATATAGTTCATATGACTCCTCGTACATATTGGAAGAGACATTGGTGGGATGGGAGAGATCAATTGAGAAACAAGGAGAGGGAGACTCTATTGATCTAGCATGTACATTAAAAGTATTGAAGGAAGATATTTGAAGTTTCAAAGTAGATAATAACAGGTTGATTGAAGCACATGAAATGCTTGTAAAAGCTCAAGAAAAGCAAGTTGGTGCCAATGTAATGATTCTTCAAAGCCTTTTAGATTTGTAGAAGTAGGGAATGTGGGGAATCATTCATTAGGATTGGAAAGAGGAAAATACTATCAGTGTTGATGGAACCAGGTCTCAGAAAAGGTACATGATGGACAATTATGATACAGGGAAGAGTGGAAGACTCTTGGATACACATGAGAGGAGGGCTAGTACTCATGGATTTTGTTCTAGTTTTTCTTTTGGGAGACATCATCACCATCACCATCAACATCCTTATAGGAGGAGTGAGAGGAGTTATTTTCCAGAGGAATTCAAGAAAGCTAAGCCTCCTAATTTTTTTGGTGAATTGACTAAGTCAGAAGATGCAGAATCATGGCTACTTGGAATAAGGAAATTCTTCAGACTTCATGATTACTCAGAGAACATAAAATCCAAGGCAACTACCTTCACTCTTAACGAAAAAGTAGATATCTAGTGAGAAGATGTTAAGCATGTTAGAGGCATCAGGGAAGAGGAGTTGATTTGATATGAGTTTGAAAGACTATTTAGGAGAAGTACCTATCTGAGAGATAATATGATTGAAAGGAAAAGGGGTTTTATGAGATCAAGATGGGTTCCGTGACAGATAAAGAGTACACAACTATATTTCTAGGGTTGTTGATCTGGATTTAAACAGGAATGCAAAAGATTACAGATATAACCATACATATAGAGATGTAGCAAAAATAATACTTCATTTTGTTACTATAAAATACTAATATATTCTTACAAATAGAAATGGAAATAAACTAGCTAGGGCGATAGTAGCTTATCTCTGAGAAGAGATGTGACAGCTACATGCCTCTGAACTGTGTTACAGTGAGGCTCGAATGCCTATTTATTGTTGAGAAACAATGGAAAACCATAAACATCCAAAAACCTAACCCTAAAAGATGAAATGTCAAACTATGGGCCCCGTTTGGGTAAATTCGTACATCAACTTCCTGAGGTTGTAACTTTGGCATATGATCTCCATTTTACACACACAATATCTTGTTAGAAAGACCTATCCAAGAAATACAAATTTTGGAAGAGAAACATCGGTCCATGGATCTATGTTGCTCCCAGTTTTCCCAAAATACATCATTTAGGGCCTTAAAATGGCTCTGCAAGTTCAGGACTCGAAAAACTACTAAAAATAGTAAATTGTGCTACAATTAAGGAAACTGAAAATCTGAAAGAAACAATGGTGGGGATCCAAGTGGAATTGGTGGGTGGACACCAATATCCACCTAGATCATTCCCCCCCCCCCAAGGAAGAATGGTCCCCATTGTGTTGAGTTACTCCATGAGATGTGGAAACTTCTATTAAACTTGGTCCTTAGTGAGCCACTTGCCCTGGTGGAGGAGTTGGCCTGCTTTGACAAATCGATATAGTTGGATATTCTGTTGGCAAGTGTGCTTGATTTGTGTGTCCATGATTCGATCAGTTATAGCTTGTTCCATGCAATCTGGATTTAACTCTGTGGGTGTGAGTTGTTCTGCAATGTCAAAAGTGTCCAGTAATGGTGGAAAGTATGGCTAAAGGTGGTCCACATTGAGCACTGGGTGCAGGTCAAGGAATGGGGGAATGTTGAGCTCAAATGCATTGTCTCCCACAGCCTTGGTAATGGTGTAAGGACCATATCGGAGTGGTCTGAGTTTCTGATAGGCTCCAATAAGGTGTTCCTTTTGCAAATGCAACCAGACTTTGTCGCGCACCCAAAACTTGTGTGGCACCCGATGTTTATCATGTCGCTGCTTGTACTTTGCATTTGATTTCTCCATAATTTCATGGAACTGTTGGCGAATATGTTGGATATGCTCATTGAAGTTGTTTGCCTTATCTGTTTCGGACTGGACATGAGTTGAATCTGCGTGAGTAGCTACAAGTGGCATGGCCACATCAATGGGACATAGTGGCTAGAATCCCAAGGCCACTTGAAAAGGGCTATGGCTAGTCAAGTTGTGGAGAGCCTGGTTATAGCTGTGTTGAACATAGGGGAGGGTCTCATCCCATGTGCATGGATTCTTTGATTTGTGCATGCGTAGAATGTGTACGATCATCCTCTTGACAAACCTTGTCTGGCCATCAGTTTGGGGATGGAAGGCTATGGACTTAGTGAGTTTGGTGTCCATTATCGACCAGAGATTGGACCAAAATGTATTGAGGAACCTGTTGTCCCAATCGAAGATGATAGACTGTGGTATCCCAAAGTGTACCCACACTCATTTAAAGAAGAGTTTAGTAGTGGATTCTGCTATGATATTCTTCTTCTAGGCCGTCGTAATGGCCATCTTCGAGAACCTGTCGACGACCAAAAAAACACAGTCATTTCCATGCTTAGTAGAAGGAAGGCCCAACATGTAATCCATGGAGATAGATTCCCAAGGTCAACTAGGGGTAGGTAGCAGGGTATATAGGCCTTGCTTCTTGATGGTTGGTTTGGCAATGGCGCAGGTAGTGCATGATCTGATGTACTTCCTGACATCTTGTCAAAGATTCGGCCAATAGAAATACTTCTATAGTACTGCCACCATTTTCTCAACCCCGAAATGCCCAACAAATTGACTGTAGTGTGCTTCCCAAATCATCTTGGCATGCTCACTTGAAGGAACACAAAGGTGACCCAAGTGGCATAATAGAGCATCTTGGAGGTGAAAATCGGGAACATGTTGACCCTCTAAGAGTATCTGGTATGTGTGGCTGAATTTTGGGTTGCTTTTGTAGAGAAGTGGCCAATAAGAAGTCTCGTGCTCATAAGAGTTGAGCATGGTGGTTAACGCCATGATTGGTGGTCGAATGAGGCAATCTGCGACATTATTGGTGCTACCCTTCTTATACTTGATATTCAAATGGAACTATTGCAGTTTTGTGGACCACTTCTGATGGCGATCATTCTGCAATTTCTCTTAGGTCTGTATGAACTGTAGGGGCCAGTGGTCTATGTGGATGACCGTTTCCTTCCCCAAAATGTAATTCTTCCATGGTCGGCAAGCCTGCATGATGAAATAGATCTCTTTGTCATAAGTGGGATACTTCTAGACTATGCCTGAAAGTTTCTCACTATGATATGCCACTCGATGCCTGTGTTGAGTAAGGACTACCCCAATAGCATAGTTAGAGGCATCTATCTCGACCTCAAATGCTTATTGCAAGTCTAGTAATGCGAGCACTGGTGCTAAGCAGAGGAGATCATTCAACTTTGTGAATGACTTCTTTTGATATTCAGACCAAAATATTTTCTCTTTTGCTCCTCCCTTGGTGACTTGACTCAAGGGCCAAGTGATATGAGAAAATCCTGACACGAACCTGCGGTAGAAGTTGGCAAGACCCAGAAAGCTATGGAGCTCTATCAGAGTGATTGGATATTGCCAATCCCAAATGACTTGGATCTTGGCTGGATCCACATGCACCCCCACCTCGTTCATCAATAATGTATCTTAGATACTAAACCTGGGTCATGCCAAAAGTGCATTTCTCCAAATTAGCACATAACTTGTGTTGTCGTAGTGTTTGGAGCACCTGCCGGAAGTGGTGGAGGTGCTCTTCCCCACTAAAAATGAATTGGTGAATGGCCACAAGATGTCATCCATTAGCCTCATGAAGGTTGGAGGAGCATTTGTCAATCTGAAAGGCATAACCAACCATTTGAAAAGGCCCTCCTTGGCTTTGAAGGAAATCTTCCACATATCCGAGGGTTCGATTGGTACCTGGTGATCTCCTGACTTCAAATCGATCTTGATGAAATATTTTGCCCCCTTCAGTTGGTCCAGGAGGTCATCAATCCATGGGAGTAGGTACCTACTATGGACAATGATCTTGCTCAGTGCCCGATAGTCAATACAGAGTCTTCAAGTCCCATCCTTCTTCTGTACCAACACGATTCGGCTCCCAAAGGGCGATTAACTCAGATGAATGTGACCTTTCTACAGCAGCTCCTGAATCTACCTCTTGATTTCCCCATTCTCTAGAATAGAGTGCTGATAGATTGGTCCATTGCGCAACGGTACACCTGGAGTCAGATCGATGGAGTGTTTGACTTGATAATGTAGAGGAACCCCTGCGAGGGAGCTGAAGATGTCCTTGTACTCCTCCATGACCTTGTCCATCTATAGTTGTTGTGCGGAGGGGACCTGTCTAGAGGTCATCGCCACCATTTTCTTCTTTCCTTGAGAGCGTATCATCAAGAAAACAAATTTCCCGGTTTTGGAAATGAGCTTACTACATTGTTTTGCAGTAACCAAAGAGATGGGGGTAGGCTGTGCTACTTCCGGTATCATGTATAACTTATTTTCCAAAGTAACAATAATAGCACAGGGCCTTGATTCATACATAGCATGTCACTTCCACAAGTATGGTTGTCCTAATAATACATCACAAACATCAAGGGGAGAAACGTCGCATAATACCTCATTCGTGAAGGGCTTGATGTTGTATGGAAGAAGACACTGTTGGCTAACACGAAGATCTCGTCCTTGGTGAAGCCACCCGATGGTGTACGATTATGGATGTGTTGTGGTTAGTAAGAATAGATGCTTCATGAGATCTACCAAAATGAGGTTCGTTTGGCTCCCGCTATCGACAATGAATTGTAGCGGGGAGCCCTTTACCCACATCTGGGAGTGGAATAGGTGCTCCTCCTCCTTTGGATATTTGGGTTCTTCCTTCTGGATCTTCGTGGTGGCAACGATGGTGTTGGGCTTTGCATCAATAATCTAATTCCCTTTATCATTCCCCTTGTCAAGTTGTAACTCAAATTCAAAACATGCATCTGATTCTGAAACCTTTAGCTTGGCCACCAGTGGCTGCTTGGCCCGACACTCACTTGTGTTATGAGTGGATCTCTTATGGAACTCACACCACTTTACTGTGTCCTTTCTCGGCTTCGCGACTCTGTTCTTTGCTTGCATATTTAGCGGGTTGTCTTGGGCCACTTTTCCCTGGCTTTATCCTTTATTATGTGGTTTGGGGGAACCTTTCCCTTGCTTCATATTCACAGATCCAAAGTCTCACTTCTTTTGTTTAAACTTTTGCTCAATCTTAATGGCATATCGGTATGCCATACCGAGTGACGAGATGTTCAAGAATTCTATTTCTTCCTGGATGTACCTATGCAGGTAGTTGTGGTATTTGAGTACCAAATGCTGCTCTAAATCCTTGATACCCAACTTTGTGCAAAGGGTATGGAAAATATTGGTAAAATCTGGCATGTCTTGGTCCCTTCCTCGCCAAAGTGTGGTTCACTTTATGTAGTGATCCTCATAGCTTCCAACAAGGTAGCACTTCTCCTTGATGGCAGCCCAGAATGAATTCAAAGTGGGTGCGGCTGAAAATAGTGAGGTCATACTTTCATCCTTCTGCTCGTAGTAGGTTTCCCATCAGTCCTTGACATGGCGGGTGGCTTTAGAAAGAGTGAAAGTAATCTTTTCCTTGCCACAAAAATCATGAATAGAAAAATACCCTTCTAGCAGATTTAACCATTTATGTATGGCGTCTACATCTATCTGACCCTCAAATATGGGAATGTGAAAGTTAACTTGTACCTTAAAGGGTGTGGCACTTCCAGAGTAGCTGTTGGAAGTAGATGTGTCACCCATGGGTAGCCGCTGAAGGATCTAGGCAAAGTTGTCCATCATCACGTTCCTTTGTAACTCGAGGGCCTCTTTGAGCAAGATTTTGGTAAGATATCCTAACCCCTCATCTTTCTTTTCATCCCCCATGGGAGGCAGTCAGGATTTGCGAGGCTGGTCTTGTAAAGGTTCGACCAGTTCAAGCCCTAACTCCTTATATCTCAACGTCGTTGGGGACATGCAAAGAAAGACAGAGAAAGGGTAGATCGCTCTAATACCACTGATCTAGATTTAAACAGGAATGCAACAAATTATAGATATAACCATACATATAGAGATGCAACAGAAATAATACTTCATTTCATTACTGTAAAATACTGAAATATGCTTACAAAGAGAAATGGAAATAAATTATCTAGGGCGATGGTATCTTATCTTTGAGAAGAGATGTGGCAGATACATGCCCCTGAACTGTGTTACAATGAGGCTCAAAGGCCTATTTATTGTTGAGAAACAATGGAAAACCCTAAACATCCAAAAACCTAACCCTATAAGATGAAACGCCAAACTGTGGGCCCCGTTTGGGTGAATTGGTACATCAACTTCCTGGGATCGTAACTTTGGCATACGATCTTCGTTTGACACACATAATATCTCGTTAGAAAGATCCATTCGAGAACTAAAACTTTGGGAAGAGAAACACAGGTCCATGGACCCACAGGTCCATGGACCCATATTGCTCCCAGTTTTCCCAAAAAACGTCGTTTAGGACCTCAAAATGGCTCCAGATGTTTAGGACCCAAAAAATTGCTAAAAGTAGTAAACTGTGCTACAATTAAGGAAACTAAAAAGCTAAAAGAAACAATGGGGGGGGTCCAAGTGGAATTGGTAGGTGGCCGTTCATCAAGTGGACGGACTGGAGATTGACGAGACATTCCTTGTGCAAAAAGACCTGTTAGGGATGGCATTTGACTATTAGCTATGTGTGAACCGGGGAATGAAAGCTGGTCTATGAGCTAGACCACTCTGCCTTCATGCGGAAAACAAATTACTCGAAAGAGTGAGGAGATGATGGCTCCCATGCTATAAATGTAGTCGCACCCAAGGAGTAGATTGTAATCTAAAGGTCCTTGGACTACCATTACGTTCAGATAAAAGATTTTCCTTCTCAAAGTTATACACAAATTTGGAAGGATCCCTAACGGCCGACTGGTTCCTTTATCGAAGCTTGTCAGATATCGCATCTCCGGCAAAAGCGATGGTGAACCAAGTGCTTTCCAAGCAGTTGAGGAAAGGATACTCAAAGAAGCCCCTTCATCTATGATGGTACCAACCATGAACATTTTGTAAGTTTACACTATAATTCGAAATGGTACATTAGATGGTAAACGGGGTTTGCCTAGTAGATTCCAATCGAAGGAAACAACTAGGTTGCTTGGAGGTGGGACCGAATAAACGGTCGGATACAACTCTGATGAATTTCCTTCCTATGGTAAAGGAATGGGCATATTTCCCCCATGTTCATCGGAGTTTATGTTTACGAAAAGAATTTGAACAGTGTCGTTCTCATTCTCCTCAGTGACTATATCATATGAAGGTAAATCTTCTGAAGTCAAGATGGGGTCAACTACTATCTCGACCTGTTGACTTTGATCCGATGTGGACTCAGAGGGTTTATCTTCAATGATAGGTGCTTCGACTGACTCCAAAGGAGGGTTAGTCGGATTTTCAACTAGCAATGGATTCGGCAAGAGTTTCTTGTACCCAGGAGGGAGTCACTGTGGTGATACAAGACGATTATCCAAAACTCTTTTAGCTTCGTCCAGGAAAGGACAATGGTGGAGGGCATGATCACCTTCACACAGTCTGTAAGGAAAATTAGATTTCCCTTTCTGTCCGGTGACTTCGCTTTCACTAGTTGACGGTGTACTTTCAACATGATCGTTAGAGGTTGACGAAACCAGATTGTGCAAGCGGGGAGACCAATCCCTTAGGATTTGTGGGATGCAAGGACAATCTTGGTGATAGTGGTCTCCTTTGCAGATGACGCATGGAGATTTAGGTTTGGACGATGTAATGTGTGGATTTTCGCTAGACTATGTAATGTTTCCCCTTTTTGTCGTTGGCTCCTTCTTCTTCTTCTCCTTCCCCTTCTTCTTCTTCTTCTTCTTCTCAGTTACTTGGTTTTTAGTTTTACTATCTTTACCAAGTGAAGAGGAAGAAGGAGAGGGAGAGACAAACGAAGTAGAAGGTTGGGGGAAAACTTTGGTATCATCTAGTTGCTGATTCAATTGTTCAGGAATTACGATGCCTTGAACGACAGAGGTCGAGAAAAGCCATACTGGCAAGCCAATTGTCAGTCTTGGAAGGGACAATGTGGCCAAATGAGGTGCACCAACATCTCCCAAAGAGGAGAAAGGACTAGGACTTCCCCTAAGGGGAAATCCTTGGTTGATGGGCTCCATTTTCTCAACCTAAGACCAACGAGGCAATAGTGACGTTATTTCGATTAAAATAAATTTTAGATGCTTTGACACAACTTGCTTTTTCACTTTTTAAGAGTCGAGAAAAAGCTAAAGATGACTCTAGTCACCTTCGATTTTTAATGAACTTGAAGTGACAAGTGCTCAGATGGACCTTTTCCTTTAGGGAGTCTGAAAAGGAACGAAAGAGACTGCTTCAGAAATCTAGACAGAGGGATTACCAAACCAATCACAAAACTGCAGAATACTTTTTACAGTATGACAGTCAATCTTCCCGAATGCTATGTTCAATGCATTGCGATCGATAGGGTGGCAGACATGGCTTCCTAAGGATAAAGGATATAGCCTATTGTGGTCTCCCAATATATACTCGATGGTACGTGGGAGCACAAGTATGTATTGGCACTTATTGTCTCAAAGAGGAGGAATCACCCAACCTACGATGAAAGCGACAATTACCAGGCTTTAATACGCCAGAATATGTCTCTAGCCTAGACTTCTAGATGTTGTGCGTTAGGTTCCAAAGCGTTTTTATGTTCATTAAATTTATTTTACAATTGATCTTTCTTAATAAATTTGCCTTTCAGGTTCACTGCGTGATGTAGATATACAATTCCTAAAATGCAATCTAAGATGATAAACAGTCGTTTAATCTTCTTTTTGCAATGAAAATCTTAGCTACTAAGGAAAGAGAAATGAAATCCTTTCAACATAGAGCAGAGAGCACACACTAGATGCACTGTCCTAAATCAAAATCAACAAGCAGTCCAAATGAAAATGCATGTGCATGTATTTGTTTTCTGCTTTCTTAATGTGTGAATGACAAAAAGAATGCTAAATACAAATCTGAATTATTTCTTCTTTCAAAGCGATAGTACTAACGATTTTATTTTAAAAAAATGACAGGAAGGCAAGACGACACTTTGCGATTTTGAATTGAAAACTGCTTTCGACACTTGAAATACTACTAATTCAGATCAAATACAAGAGTAACAGTACAATCAACTGTCAAGAACAGTAGGATTCTTTTCTTTGACTTAAAATGACACTTGCAACACTTCCAAATCAAAATATGACAGTTTGATTAAGCTACTTCTTTGTAAAAGAGAACTGTAAATGGCGCACAATACATAAAAACATTCACAATTCTTTGTAAAATAGAGGTTGGATGATGCAAAGAAGGGGGTTTTAGTAGTGGTCTACTGATCACAGACAGCAAAACTCCTGAATAAAACTGAAGAGAGTGAAGAAAAAACCAAAATCTGGAGGCAGATCTAGTCTTGTGTGATCATGGCACCTATAACACAGGGAAATAGGGATGCATCCCACCTACTGCACACAGGGGGTGTGATGCATCTAGATTTCCTAAAGGAGAGGGTGCGATGGTCAAGGAATGAGACTGTAACTTGGTTTTTGGTCACAATTTGTAGTTTAGTCTAGGGATTCAGGTCGAGCAAATGATAGTAAGTAACTACAAAGTATAGGGCTGATCTAATGAGGTTACTCAAGCTACCTCTAGGGCACTTAGGATGTTTGCAAGTCAATTGTTCAGTTCATAAACAAACCCAGAGATTGACTGAAGCAGCGTTGATCTACTTTTGCACTTGCACAACAAATGCAGTTCGAAGGCTAGCTGGCTTGATTTCAGGCTCCATTTGTGGTTTACGAATGAAACAAATAGATACAAGCAATCAAACTAATATTTCCCTAGTGGAGTCACCATTTTGTTATCAGGAAATCTAGTGTCTATGCAAAAAGCTGCTAGTCCCACTAAGACGGGTAGCTATCTTAGAAACAAACAGATTAAAGTCACTTGTTTTTCCTTTACGAGAGAGAGATGGGAAAGAAGCAGAGAGTACCAACCTCAGTCTTCTACTTGGGTCCTTGCTTGTTTCCTTTCCCCTTTGACAGAATCTCGCCACTGCTTCCTTACTTGTCTAGCTTTAAAGAGCACCTGTAGATTCATAGCAGCATAATACCATCAAAGCATAGAGATCTTTCACTGTAAACAATATAGGATCAGATATATATTGGCCATACAAATGCATATGAAAAACATAATATTCAGATATACACAAGAATATGGAGGAAAACTCAAATAGCTTTATTAGTAAAATTCATAAAAGAGAGGATTACAACCACTTGGTCTGACCCAGTGCCATCCTCCCAGCTTGAAAGCCCTATTCACCTCACATAAAGCAAGATCACCCAACAATGTCTTCAAAGAGAAACCAGCAACACGTATTTGCAAATCAGCCAATTCCAACCTTTGGATCTGTTGGATGAGGGATCCATTTATAGATATTTTCAGGGGGGTGAGTTAGCTTCTGGGATTTTGATTAGTGTCATCTCTCTGATAGTTCTTGATTCCGCATGGAGATTTCAGATCTCTTACTCGTCCCTGGGCGAACTCAGAGAGGCAAGTGTCAAATGAGCAGTTTCTAGAAGATTCTTTGGGTTTCCACCTAGCAAACTGCTTGTGCCATTTGTCTGCTCTCGCTCATCTCACCCTATGAAAGGGATTTCCAGTATGCATCACACTTTTTGCATGTGGCAGGTGAGATGCAATCGCACTTTTAGCACTGGGCAGTCTGTATGGTCTTGCTTTGACCAGTTCTGAGTAGATTTTCATGGAAAACTTCTGGGAGGTGATGTAATCAGCTAACCTTGCTCTTTTAGGGTATGAAACAACACATTCAGGGACATAGAAGCCCTTGATTTATGGACATATGTGATTGGGGTTATAGTGCCCAAATATTTCTATAACACCTGGCAAAGGATTTAGTGATTTCCTTATGGTAACCGTTGAATTTTCAATAAAACACAACCAACCAGCCTTCTGTAACATTCCCTTCAGCTGCAGATAACCCTCCATGTATTTAACCCCTATAGGTTTAGGTCTAACAATAAGCCCCATAACCTCTATTCTCGGCTACTCTTCAAAATTTCTCTCACTGTCTGAGGAATGGAATGACTGCGTAAAGAGGACTTTGTATACGAAAATAGCGCAACTGGGTATATAGAAACAGAATGACTATGGATATGGAAATGGGATGACATGGTATATGGAAGTAGGATGACTGTGAATAAGAAATAAAATGACTATATATACGGAATATATGGAAACAGAGTAGCTGTATACGCAAAATGTGTGGAAACAGAGTGACTGTATGCACAAAGTATATGAAACCAGAGTGACTCTATGCACAAAGCATATGAAAACAGAGTGATTGTATACGAAGTGGCTGCGTAAATGTGAGAGAAAAAATTAGTCTAATAAATGAATGATCAGGGTTTGAAGAGTCGTATATAGATAGGTCATGTCATTAATCTAACCATTAATAGGTGTAGCTGTAGAATTCTAGTTAAGTACAAGTTCATAGAGTTTAAAACGGAGATCAGTTATGAAGGAATCATTGGACCGTTTGTCATTGAAGATGGAAGGTATAGTGGAGACATCGTGGTGATCAAATCACATAATGATTAATCAAGGAGACATGGGACCATACATGTTATACAAGCTTATGTTTTTGTATTGCTTTTTGAAATAAATTTTTGTATTTTACCTTTGGAACCTTACCTTCCACTTGCTAATATTTTGATGTTTGCTTCCACAGGTGCTTTAGGCATGATTGGTATTCAAATTTTTTATTTTATTCAATTACTTGCATACGAGGTTTTATTATGAACTGGCCACTTTGTGCTTGGAATGATAATCAAGTTGTTGCTGCAGAATCAGATTAGCTGTAGAATAGGATCAACTACAGAATGGAATCAGCTGCACAACATAGAAATAGCTGTAAAATGTAAAACAAAGAGTAAAATATGGCTGATGAATGGATGAAATGGAAATTGCTGTGTAAGTGAAAATATGACAAGATGATAAATGAAAATGGAGATGAAAGAAATGCTGGAAAAGAAAAATTTATTGGTGAAATATGGTAATGGAGTGAAGTGAAACTGGAAAAGTAAAACAAAGTTAAATGACATGAGACAATGAATTTTTACAGAATGCAGAATGAGTTACTACTTTTTTTTTCTTCAAAAAAGAAATGGAAAATATAGGGTGTGAGAGTCTTCTGATTTTCACCCTGTATTTTCTGTATAAGCATTCCAATTAGTGATTGGTTTTCAATCTTATACAATTTATTATTATTATTATTATTTTTTAGATAGGAAAAATAAAAACTAAGTTGGTGGAGAAGAAGGATTCTTCTTCACTAACTTCATTTCATAATTGTTCTAGAATATCTTGATGAACTCCTCCATTGAGATTGGTTTTTGATATATTTTCAATCTATGACCATTCCCAAGAAGAGGAGTTTGACTTTCATCTATTTTTTTGATCCTCACTGCTCCATTACTAAAAACCTTTTCAATCTCATATGGCCCAAGCCAATGAGTTTGAAACTTCGCTTAAAAATATTTAAACTTTGAATCAAATAACAATGCCCAATATCCTTCTTGAAACCTCTTGTCCTTGATGTATTTGTCATGCTATTTAGCCCTCTGTTGTTGGACTATACCAGTCCTTTGAACTGCCTCTTGTTTGATTTCATCAAGTTCATTTAATTGCTCCACTCTATGCTTTTGATCTTCTGATAAATCCATCCCCAACTGGATTGCCATCTTGAAGGTTCTTATTTGGAACTCTATGGAGAACAAGACTTGCTTCCCATAAACAAGTTCATATGGTGTATGTCCCGTTTTGTTCCTCCATGTAGTTCTATAGGCCCATAAGGCTTCAGGAAGCCTTTCAGCCCAATCTCTTCTATGTAGATGCACAATCTTGGTGAGGATTCCTTCAATCACTTTATTTGTAGACTCTATTTGACCATTTGCTTGTGGATGATAGGGAGTAGATTTCCTATGCTTGATATTGTACTCCTCCATAAGCCTTTCCATCATGTTGGATGTGAATTGA
This sequence comes from Pinus tabuliformis, assembly GCA_031772625.1. Lineage (NCBI taxonomy): Eukaryota > Viridiplantae > Streptophyta > Pinopsida > Pinales > Pinaceae > Pinus > Pinus tabuliformis. The sequence continues at coordinate 662,027,833 of CM062804.1, forward strand.
GATCCCTGACCTGTCACAATTTCTCTTGGAACACCAAAGCAAGTAAATATGTCCTCAAAAAGAAAACTAACTACAGATTTTTCGTTAGCAAAAAATAATGCTTTGGCTTCTATCCATTTGGTGACATAATCAGTGCATACCAATATATACTTTTTCTGCTTAGATGGAGGATTAATTGGTCCAATAAATTCTAAAGCCCATTTTTCAAAAGGTTCGATAAGTACCTAAGTTTGTAATGGAATTTCATTTTAGGGAGAAGGTTTCCCTACCCGTTGGAAATTATCACGCCTCCTGACATATTCTCTAACATCTTTGAAGATGGAGGTTCAATAATATCCCAAAGAAAGGATTTTATAGGTTGTCCTCTTGTCAAAAAAGCGTACACCACACGACTCATCATGACATCCTTTGAGAATGTCATGCATTTCATCTTCCCTGACACACCTTCTGATCATAAGATCTAGCCATGTTTTATACAATTCATTAGTGATCCATGAACATCTTGCACTTTCTTGAATAATATTTCTTTTCTCTCTAGGAAACAAATGTGAAGGTAACTTCCTTGTAACCAAGTAATTAATAACATCTACAAACCAAGGAGTTTGAGTAGTTACTATAGAGAGATATTCATCAGGAAACTTATCTTCAACCGGGGAGTCTTCTTTGATATTCTGAATCCTGGACAAGAAATCAGCAACTGTGTTTTTTTTTCCACATCTATCTAGCACAGTAATGTTGAATTCTTGCAAAAGTGAAATCCATCTTGTAACTCTGCCATTAGTAATAGGTTTATTCATCAAATATCTAATTGCAGAGTGATTTGTATGGATAAAGGTTTCATAGCCTGTTATATAATGTTTGAACTTATTAATTGCATGAACAACAACTAAGAATTCCTTTTTAGTCACAGTATAATTCAACTCAGTGGGAGTCAAATTTTTACTTGTATAGTAAATGGCATAAGGAATCAAATATTTTTACCCCAATGAAGCTCCCAGAGCTGTGTTTGAAGCATCTGTAGAAATATGGAAAGGAGGTTTCCAATTTGGTCCTCTTAAAATAGGTGCTTCAGATATTTTTGCTTTCAAGGTTTCAAATGCTAGTTGGAAATCAAGATTCCACTTGAATTCACAATCTTTTGTAAGAAATTTGAAGACTGGAGATGCTATTTTAGTGAAGTTTTCTATAAACCTTCTATAATATCTTGTAAATCCTAGAAAACTTCTAACATCGTTTTGGCAACTTGGAATTGATAACTTAGAAATGACTTCAACTTTAAATTTGTCAACTTTAATCGCATCTCCTGAAATGTGATGTTCTAAAACAATACCTTCTGTAAACATCATAAAACATTTTTCATGGCTTAGTGAAAGTTTTGTTTCTTTACATATTTTAAGGAATTTTTCCAAATTTTCCAAAGCTTCTTCAAATGTGTTTCCATAAACTGTAAAATCATCCATATATACCTCTACACAATCATGTATTAGATCATAAAAAATTCCTAGTACTGCTCTTTGGAATGTTGCAGGTGCATTACATAACCCAAAAGGAAGTACTTGGTAGGCAAAAGTTCCCAATGGGCAAGTAAATGTGGTTTTATCCTGATCCTTAGGTGCTACCTGAATTTGATTATAACCACTAAAACCATCCAAGAATGAGAAATACTTCTTACCTACTAATGTATCTAACACCTATCTATAAAGGGTAAAGGAAAATGATATTTAAGGGTCGCTTTATTCAATTCTCAATAATCAATGCACACCCTCCACTTACCATTCTTCTTAAGCACAATTACCAAAGGAGAAACCCATTGGCTATCTGAGATTGGATAAATGAAGTTTACATTGAGTAATTTTTAGAGCTCTTCTTTCACAATTTCCCTAAGATTTGGATTCATCCTTCTCCAAGGTTGTCTGATTGGTCTACTATTTTCCTCAATATAGATATGATGGATACAAGTCTTAGGATCAATGCCTTTCATGTCGGTGTACTCCCATGAAAATGCAACAGAATATTTTTGTAATATTTTGGTTATCTCTTCTTGTTGTATTTTCTCCAAGTTTTTGTTTATGTTCAATGTCTTACCTGGAAAATTTCAATTGTAGAGCTACCAAACTCTTCCATAGAATAGAGAGACATCTGCCTAGATGACAAGTATTCAACATTAGATTTTTCTTGAAATTGTGCATGATCATATTCTGAAGATTTTTCAAAATTTTCCAATGTGTTCAAAATTTGACTATCTTCACTAATTTTTGACATAGTAAAGAGAGGATGAATATCATCTTCATCATCGATCCATTCCTTGTCATTTATTTCTATGATTACTTTTGCTGGAGGATACAAAGTAAATTTCTTTGTTGAATTACCGTTAGAAATATACATGTCACCAGATCTACAACTAATAAAAGCATCAGTTGTGGCCAACCAAGGTCTTCCTAATATGAGTGGGTGTCCTTGTTGGACGGATAATTCATTCTTGTGGAAAAGACCGACCTCCCTAGTATCTAATGATATCTAGCGATAAGCAAACCAAACAAATTCTATCTTTCTCTAAATATGCAATTTATAAATAAAGGCAAACAAGTGTTTTAGGCCTACCTCGGGTCCAGTGCAAGTTTGTAGAGGCCACGCTCCGTTGATCCAAATGAGATCCCTTGTAAAGAATCTCCAAACACAAACAAGCACACACATTAAATAGCACCTAAAAAGCCAATATAATAAAGCATATTTATCATGATGATCAAGGAATTCATGAAACAAACCATATAAGACAATTTATTGAGAAAAATGAATCTGATTGTATTAACTTTAATCAAAGAAGAACTTTACAACCTTGGTGCCTTGATGCTGTACAAGCTCCTTCCAGGGTCCAGCAAGAATCTCCTCTACTTTGACAAGTTTCACTCTCTTCCCAATGAAGCCAAAAGGTATGTAATCTCTCTTCTCAAGCTTAACTAGGAAGTCTCAATTCCAATAGCATTTACCCTAAAAAATGTTCAGATTTCAACCTCTCTAGCAACCAGCCCAATGCCTTAATTTATAGTGCAATGGAGGGAAGTTACTAGGTCCACCTTCAAAGGGATAAAGCCCTCCTTCAAAGGGATAAGCTCCTATCATCAAGGGATTAGCTCCTTAAGTTTTGGGATGCATGAACCACCTAGGAGCGAACCATCCACGTCAAGATTCCTTCTAGAAGCATCCAGAATTAACCCAAAGTGCGTTTTTAAGAATAAACTTGCGCCTTTTTGACTTTCACAGGGGTCCGCGCCCACTCCTTTAGAGACAAAGCGGGCAGGTCCGCAGGTAACATGACCATGGGGTGCGAGACCACAGGTAACAGTAAGAGAAAGTGCAGAACCAGAGCTTTATTGATTTTTAAGGACTTTCTCTCATTTTAAAAGCTTGACATGAAGAGCTGAGGTTTGAGACTTGCTAAGGAGGATAGTGTGAATGATGATAGACCCACACTAACTGCAAATAGTCATGGTGACAATATTTTGTGTAATAGTCCCCCTAGATTATTCTTGGGAGTTAAAATCATGAAATCAATAGGATATTCCCAAGAATCTAAGGATACTGAAATGTCTTCTAGCACACCATCTGGTTTTATTACTGATCTATCTGCAAGTTGTAGTAAGGTAGGTGTGTAAAGAATATTAGGAAGTTTAAGCTGCTCCATAGTTTGTCTACTCATAATGTTTATTGTTGCCCCTAATTCAATCAATGTGTTTCAAATTTCAATTCCATTTATATGTGTCTTGATAATTGGACTTCCTGGATCCACATATTTCTGCATGGCAATCTTTCGCATCATTATGTCTGCTAGCTTTCCTACCAGGTGAATTATTTTTGTTTCTCATTGTTTTCTTCCTAGTCTTTTGATGCTCAACTCCTTTATTGTCTTGGCTAGAATTGGAATTTCTCTAATGGCTTGTAACAAAGGAATTTTGATACAGATATTATTTAATTCATCTAGAAAGTCATAATTGGGCAACAAGATCTATTTTTCTACCCCTCTATCAATTTGTAATCTCTTAGAAAAAGGAGGTGTAAAAGTAGATATTGGTTGCTCAATGTTAGGAGTTGTGTTTATTGATTATTTTTGTTTCTCTTTTTCAATATTTTGGTTTTGGAGGGTTGTTCCCTCAAAAGCTTTATTGAATTTTAGAGAATCTTCCTCAGAAGTGTCTTGTTCTTGAATAACTATAGAAGGTTTTTCCTTTTCTAATATCCTACCAGATCTAAGTTGAAAATCATTAATATCTACAAGAGTAATCATGTAAATTGGAAATTGTTGTCCTTCTACCATGTAAGCCTTTTGAGGGTTTTTATTATTGGGGTTTGGTAATGGTTGGGCAGGTAGCCGATTTGGTTTTTGCTGAAATGGCAACAAGAGTTGAGGATTTTGATTTTGTTGTGGAGGTTGTTGTGGAAAAGTAAATGAAAGTTGAGGGTTCTGATTTTGAAGTTGTGGTTGCTGATTTTGCTGTTGATTTTGTGGGGGAGGATAATTCTGATAGGATGGAGGATATTGATAATATTGAGCAAATCTTCCATAAGGATTTTGTACCCCTTGTGCCCATGGTTGAGATTGATACTGAGATTGAGGTTGAGGCCAAGGTTTCTGCCAAGAATTCCTATTTGGTTGGGGTTGAAGATATAATGGATTGTTAAATCCCTGATTTTGTGGCCCCTGCCATGGTATTCTTGCAATAAAACAAAGAGGTTCTACAGAATTTGGGACTGTCTCCTCTTGAAAGGAAGCCGTAAGACCTAGGATTCAGGGACAACCCTTGGCTGATGACTTTCCGAACAAATCATACAAGTTTTTACAATTTTTTCATCTAAAGGGAATTCTTTTAGAGCATGTTTCTTTCTGCATTTTGGACAAAAGATGGCTAAAGCATTATGTTGGCATTATGATTCAAGTGTTGTCCTTGATGGCAACTCACTCAGAGGTTGGTACAGGTGCTCAGAGGTTGGTACAGGTGATGGCAACTTAATCAGAGGACAGATCTTAGTACAACATGCCAAGAAAGTTCATACACGCAGGTTTGTTAAGCCCAAGTCGCGTATACAAGCAGGTTCACTATATACCAAGTCACGTATACGCAGGTTCTCTATATATCAAGTCGCGTGTACACGCTGGTTGGCTTCAGTAAAAGCGCGTGTATGTGGAAAACTTATCTTTGGTCCACGGCGGTTATTCCTTGGAAGTTGTGCCTATGGTTTTGGACCTTGATGTCTCGACGAACGTGTTGATCCCTAGTTTTGAAGCTGATGGTATTGGGTTACTATGGTTTTGGACCGTGGTATTGTAAAGGGCCTAAGGCTATATAAGGAGAAGATCATTAGGCAAGTGGGAGCAAGCATTGTGTGTCTGACGAAGTGAGAATATCTGGTATCACTGTTTATCTGTTCGAGACGCTTGGCAAGGGTCAGATCTGACAGCGAAGGCATAAGTAATTATTTCTAGATCTGCACGCGGGTTGCCTTTGGAGAAAGCGCGTATACACGCGGTTTTGGTACAGTGAAGTGGCGTATGCATAATAAGATTTGATATTTCAGGTTGCTGTTGATTCTGGTGGTTGTTGCAGAGTTCTGGGCTCTCGTTTGGGTTCTGATGCATTTACTGAAGATTAAGCTAACTGAATCATAAGATCTCTGGATATACGCTAGTTGCATTAGACATAGTAGCGTGTACACGCAGGTTCACTTAATTGAAGTAGCGTATATGTTTCTGAGTATGAAATTGAGAAAGTTTTTACTGATCTGATAATACTGATTCACCCCCCCTCTCAGTATTATTTCCAACACATTAGCCTCTATTTTCTACTTATTTTGAATTTTAAGAGTGTGTTGCTGCTCACTAAGGCTCCCTAAATGTCAGTTTAAATTCATCAAGAATATTTCTAATTTCTACCCTACTTACAGAACTGGTTGCATATTTGTTTTCTCTAACAAGAGAAGGATCTCTCTGCCCTTTCCCTATTTTAGATTTCCATCTTGAGAGATGAACACATAGTTCTCCTATGTCACTCAATGGAAGTTGAGAGATATCTCCCTTCCCCATCATGTTAAGGATATCTATCCACTCATCTCTAATGGCCTTTAACAAAATAGCTTTCAAAGTTTCTTCATCTAAATTGTTCATCTTTTCTCTTTTCAAATTATAGTTCAATCTCTTAATCAAATCCTCTAAGTTTTCATCCTCTCTTTGCATAATTTTGAACACCTCATCTTTATTATTGGTAGGCATGCAATAATCCAAGTATCTATCCAAAAATTCCATTTTCATATCATTCCATGTTCTAATGGATTGAGTGACTAACCCCATGAACCATTTCAAAGCAGCCCCTTTCAATGTTGAAGGGAACAATTTTAGTTTTTGAGAGCCCTCTAAATAGTCATAGGTTCTTCAGAAGACTTCAAACTCAAACAAAAATGTTTCAGGGTCCTCACTTCTCAACCCATAAAAGTTTGGGAGGACAGATGGTGAGATGTTTTTCATTGTGGTATGTGTTTCCTCATCCACTATAGGGAATCCAAATGAGTTATCTACTTCCCTATTTCCTCTGCCTCCTCCATTATTACCTCTATCTCCTTCACTATTTCCTCTACCTCTCCCTCTACCCCCTCCTCCAAACAGTGAGAATTCCCCATCTTGTTCTTCTTCTACCATTATAGTTTCTTTAGAGTCAGCATAGGGTTCAACCTGCAAGTTATTCCCTCCTCCTATGGTTATACTATTAATGGACTATGGGAGAGAATTTCTATTTCTTCTTCTTAGCTAGGTATTCCTAATTCTTCAACTACAATAGGCTCTCCTGTGGAGGTGAAAAAGGTTATCCCTACTGTTGGAGATTCAAAATTTTTCTCTCCTAGGACTGTTTTGGTAGATGAAGTAGGAGAATCTTCTTATTGAGTTTCTGCCCCTTGAATTCCAAGAATCATATGGCTGGGAGTATGAGTCTGGGATGGAGGTGTGTCTTTTCTAACTCTTGGTGGAGTAGGTGGAGTTGTGGGAACTGAACTTCTGCCCCTAGCTATAAATCTACCCCTAGAGTCTCTTTCTCTATGCATGTCATCGTTTTGTTTTGTTGTTTTTGTTTTTTTTTATGAATGTAAGAGATAAGGCTACCTAGTTACACTTCCCCGGTAACGGCGCCAAAATGTTTTGTCAATATAGTGTCCTAAATTGCTCTACATAAATTATCAATCTGGGTATCGTAAACTAATGAAGCGTAGTGCACTATATGTGTTAGATGACCCTTCTTACTTCAGTTTTTTTGAGTTTTATGTTGTTTTGGGGTTTTGATCCTTTAATCCCTAATTATTTACAATGTACTTAACAAAAATATTAAATATACTTCTGCTAAGAACCCAAAGAAATGAGATGAGGACTAAGAGTGCTCTAAGCCAAATTTGGAAGTAAAGTTTAATGAAAACAGAGTTTCTATTTCTGCTCTTATTATTGTTTCCAAATCATGAACTAAAAGAACTTAAGAGTGAAGTTGCAACTACTATCTAATCAATTACAAAAACAAGGCTAAATGAAATGCTGAAACTGAAAGTGAAATTGCAACTATCTATGATGCAAACAAAACAAAAATGAAATATTGAAACTGAAAATGAGATTACAACTACTGTTTAGTCTATTGTAGAATCAAAACTTAATGAAAAACTAAAAATTAAATTGCAACAAAACTAAGTGAAAGACTAGGACTGAAAATGAAATTGCAACTAGCCTACTATAGAATCTAAATGAAGTGCTTAGTTACTTTGCCTCACAATTTTTGGAGAACTACCTCCTTGTGATAACATTTTGAGGAATTTTGTACTTCATTATTCTAAGAGAAAATAAATACAAAAAATGCAGAAAAGGCTCATTGCATAAATGAAGTATTCAACCACTTAGTTTAAGATGAATCATCAACTAGAAGGGCTTTTTAGAAACATTCACCTACAACATGAATCAATAAACTAGTAATAAAATGGCAAGACAGTAATGACATTGACCAGTTTTAATTAAAAACGTAAAGACTAATGAAACAATGAATAAAATAAACTACTCTACACCACTGAATTCAACTTCTAACTACTGATAAAATACTAGAAAGAAATTAAACAAAAAGAACTATTCTACACTCAAATAAGCTATTATGCATTAGTAAGAAAATGGTAAAGACTGCATTATGAATAAGGTTAGCAAATGGTTATAAACATCATGGAAAAATACACAGTGAATTTACAGTTCAGCTATAAAAGAAAAAACAAAATGAAATGCAGCCTTAGCCAACGTAGGGGCCCTCTGCAACTGCTCAGGTTATACGTACTTAATCAACACTCCAACAAATGCTTTTAGAAATCCATGAAACACACAGTCTTCATATTAAAAATAGAGAATGAGTTTTCAAAATTATGGAGAAGTAATTTGAACTTAATACATGAGCAAATTCGAACTGGTTTTGCGTTCTTCACATAGGTATTTATAGAGAAATTATACAATTATTTTATGGAGAAAAATAAGATACAGTAAAAAACATGTAGCAGACAGGCACACAAAATTCTCTTCCTCGGTTGCTAGAGACATAAATCTAAGCTAATGTCTCTTGGATTCAGTTTGCATAGATGGCTATTGAAGTTCGTGGGTTTAGGAAATTGTTTCGGATCCCATCACTGAGAAACGTGTATAAAACAGAGTCTTGTTTGCCTTAGGTCTCTACGTTTGACTTCTCCTTTGACCAAAGTCTTCCTTGTCAACTTGGGCTAGGTGAATAGGACACGATCCATGCCATGATGTTTTCCAAGCTACCCACATAGTTATTTTCTCCTCCTGACACCTGGAACCTGTAAAAGCATGGAAGTAGCTGCGGAATAGCCGATTAGCTAAAGAATAGGCTGCGTTCTGTAGCTAAAAGACAAAAACTTATTCAAACAACAATCGTAAAAGTATAACATGAACATCACTAAAATTTTCTCCTTAAGGCAATGTATAATGGTTATTGGTGATAGGAATGCATTTTCCATGGTAAAACAACGAAGAAGGGATGAGAAAAGTTGCTAAGGAAAGGGCATTTTTGAGACTCAACAACTACCATCAAAAAGAGGAAGTCCCTGGCCATAGGTCTGAGGTAAAGCTACCAACTAACCAGGTAATACTAAGGGTGAAAATCTAACCATGACTATTGGGTAATGGTGAATGGGAATTGCAATGGGTTGTGTTGGTTGGGATGAAGATGAAGGTGATGATATGGATGTTTTCAAAGGTGTGGTAGGGGATATGGCAAAAGAAAAGCTTTCAAGCTGATATTGAATATAGGCCTTTTATTCAGTGTTTTGCAATTGATCAACTAGGATTTGAAGTTTCTCAAAATTAGACAAAACCTCATGCTCAAGTTTTGAAGACTGAGAAGCAGCAAAAGGCTAATGAAACAAAGACTTTGAGGTAGGAAGGTATGAGTCAAACTTTATGGGATCAAAAACTTCTTTGACAATACAAGACTAAGATTTTGAATGAAATAGGGATAGCTTGAATTTAATGTAAAATGGAATATCCTCAATACTAAGTATTTGATCTAGCAAGGAAGTGGTCCTTTCCAATTTAGTGGTTTCAGTATTGGGGAAAGGGACTTTAGGATTTCTTAACAATATTTCAGGGTCATCAACCGGAGAAGGAGGATTTGGGTCAGGGTTTGACTTGGTATATCTTTTCGGAGACAATATCTTAACAGGGTCACAGACTATATGAGGAAAAAGACCTAAGACTATGAGCTGGACAAAGATATTTTCAAAGGAAAGTTTTCAATAGAGAAATGTTAAATTGGTAATGATCGAAAGATTACCAATGGAATGAAGTCTGATTGAACTTGTGACTTGTAACCTTCTTCACTTTTTGAACAAGCTCTATTTGTCTTTGAATGAATCAGCTAGATCAGGATGCAGAATTTTTCCTTGTTTGTCTCCTCGAGGCCAACTCTACAATATTGACACTCCAATTACAGAATCAGCCTTTATGAAGCTTAGTCCCATCATCCAGACGACCAAACTCAAATGAGAACTATTCGTACACCAAGGTAAAATGAACCTTTTGTCCCTAGCAACGACACTAGTATGTTATCACGCCTCCGGAGATTTAAGGCTAAGGAAGAATCCAGCTGAGGTAACCACTGACCAATCTTTTGACTTGGTAGCTAGCACTACCAAGCCTGAGAGGGCTCTCTCCAGAGAATCAAAAACAAGAGGGCTGGATAGATTAGTGTTTTAGGCTAGATATAATAGCTTATGGGTTGTTTGAGATGATTTGATTGGGTTAGTCATTGGATGAATGAATTAGGTTAGACAGTGAACTAGGTTAGGGAAAAAGAGAGTCATAAGTGTAGACATCTGATGGGGAAAGGTAGGAAAGTTACTTTAACACTTTTTAGTATAGTGATGAAATGGTTTAGACTGGTGAGGTGCTAAAAAGAGTATGAAAACCATGGATTCTTTTTAAACTGAAGAAATGAAACAATTTATGATGATTTTCCCAAAACATAGCATACAAGATTAATTTTGCTTATCACACCTTGAAAATAAAACATATTTAAAGTGAAATGGATCATGAAAGGTACAAAAAATTCATACATATGTAACTGAACAGGAAATAATGTCAAAATACCATGCCACAAGAATCCCACCAAAATAGCTGCAACTCATCCGATATATTTCATGCTAAAGCCTAAAACACTAGTATAACATCTAATAGAGTCCAACCTGTAGAATGACTGAGAAATTACATGATATAGGCCTAAAACCAACTCATCATAGCCTTAGGGGTCAAATCCATGAGAGGAGGAGTAGTTACAACAAAAACTAAACTGATAGCTAGAGTGTGGGTTGGTCAAAGTGTAAGCAAATTGATTCATTACAAGCCATGGAGGCCATTTACCTAATGTAGTTACCCTAGGTAACAATAGAAACATAATAACTACATTAACCAAATCAATTTCATCAGTAAAACAATGATTTCCCATGGGTAAAAATCAATTTTGGAGAGAAACTGTGAAAAATTGGGCTAACTGTCAAACGTGAAATGCCAGTGTCAAACACGTAGCGCCATCTTCAAGCTGACTTTTACCTACCTTCCTGATGTCCCAATTTAGCCTAGGATAGCTCATTGGAAATATTATCCTGTCTAGTTTCCAAAATGGGCTTGATTTGATCCCCCACAACTCAATTCTCCCAAGAATATTCAAATGCGCAATGTCTGGTCCAGAAAACAGGCAGAAACATGATTTTAGGTGGTTTTTTTCGTTTTTCACCTACTAGTTTTTATTTCTAGGGACGGAAACATGGTTTTCCTAGATGTCTTGGTCCTTTTGAATCCAATGGTGGTTTCCATTCCTCCAAAAAATGTCTCAAATAAGTGTGCAAAACCTAGGACGCTGCGCGTTTGACCAAAATGATGATATGAAATTGCCTAAAAAAAGACAAGAAAGACAATTTTACCAAAAATGAGCCAAAAGTCTTAAAAAATGGGTAAGAAGCTGATGTTTGATGTTTCTAGCCATGTAGTGAAGCCTCAACAAGTATATCAAGCTTCTTCTTCTCTCCTTGGTGAATTAGGGCTTCAATTCTTGCCTTGGCAGCCTTGAGATTTGCCCTTGCTATTTGGTTTCTATGGAAATAATACTTTACCATATTTCTCTAAATGTTATTGTCCCTTTTGGCCTTGTCTAGGAGGTTTTCAAGATGGTTTTTCACCCTCTCAAGCCAATTCTCCCGTTTCTCATTGACCATTTTGGAAAATTGTTCATTTGGGGTGAACTCATTATCTAGTTTAGCCTCTCTCTATTTTTCTAGATCTAATGCTCTATTTAGGCCTCTGGTCCTTGTCCTTCTTCTTGGCACTTGTTCCTCCAGCTGATCACTATATTCTCCATATGCTTCATCAAGTAAAGCCTTAGATTTTTCAACCTCCCTCTTTACCTTGATGAGATAAATCTCCATGAGCTCATGTTTCATCTCAAACTACTTGTTCTCCTGCTCATAGTATGAAATAATGTATTTTTCCCTCTGCAAGTTGACTTAGAGCTCTCCTATGAGTGCATCCTTTTCTTTGATGAAAATTCTTGTGTTTTCACTTTCATCATGATCACTTAGGTCAACTAAGTGAAAATTCTTCTCTATCTCATGGAGGTCCTCATGCTGCTACTGGATCTCTAGCTCTGTCACCTTCTCCTTGCCCTTCTATACCTAATTTTTTGATGAAGAAGGAAAGGCCCCTCCCACAATCCGTGGGGAGAAAACTTGCCTATGTCCCCTTTGATAAGTATGTGTCAAAATTCCCAAATCAGCCCCTTTAGGTTTATTGACCTCAACCTGTTCAATGTGCTCTTGCTCTCTGAATTCATATCTATTAGGTGAATGAATATGCTCATGGAATGGTGATGATGGGGGTGATGGTGTGGTTGACTCATCAGATAAGGATGAATGATCTATGGGCTGAGATGGAGGAATGGAGGTGGAAGGATGAGATTATGAAGGGATGCTTTGAACATTCTGAGCAAATGCATGAGTGAATATGGGATTAGCTATGAAGGTGCTCCAAGAAATGTTGAGTTCTTTGAGATGATAAAGGACTATAATTTTAACGAGGGAATGATGAAATAGGCTCTTCATTTTATCTTTGTACACCCTCTTTTAGGAAATGTAGGCCATCTTCTCAACACTATGAAAAATATAGTAGCGTATATTGAGCATTTTTACCCTAGTGAAATGCAATGAAAGTCAGATATGATAAGAATAGACTCTGGAAAATCTAGCTTCAGATGAAAAATATTTCATAATAATATTCATCATTGGGGCATATCTGTCAAGGAGGTGTGAAAAAGGAAAATAGCCCCTTCTTTCATTTTGGTACCTTGGTTTCATGTAAGGCTCATAATAATGCCTCTCCAAATCACCTTGTTTAAACCATTTCTCCCCAACATCTGCGATCCCAGTGGCAGCTGATATAATGGTAGTAGATAGAGTAAATGTGATACTTGCTAGAGCGACCAGGTTGTCTTGGAGTTTAGATATGAAGAACCTAGTCAACTCAGGATGGTGTTGGATTGTCTGAACTTCCTCACAGAAATCATAACAACCTAGCCATTTGAAGGATGTCACAGTCATAGGGGATGCTACGAGTTCCCTAAGATCTATGGGCTCAAATATGTGTATATAGCCTCCTTTGTGAGCTTTATTGACCTATGTTTCTTCTCTACTAGTCTCTCCTTCCTCATTGTGTGGTTTGTATTCCTCATCTGCGAGGGTGTTTAGTATAAAACCCTAGGGAGGTATCGGGTAGTGGGAATGTAGTTTTCTGGAAATAGTAAATGGGGAAGGGTAAATATGAAGATGATGAGTGAAGGGATATAGGGTAGTAGTATGATAGTTTGGGGATGGGGGAAATTGTTTGCAATATAAGGGGTTTGGGAGCCTAGGTAGTTGTGGCACCTAGGACTTAGGGTTTGGGGAGAAAGGGTTAGAGGGTATCTGGGATAAAAAGGTTTAGAGAAAGGGAAGGAAGGTGTAGGGGAGTGTATGAAAGGGATTGAGAGTGCAGGGAATTTTTTTGGGGGGATATCTAGGGTTTAGATATAAAATTGAATCAAATCTTCAGTTAAACCTTTCAAACACTTAGGGATTGACTTGAGGAGGAATAAAAATACCTTCCTTAGCAGCTAGTTACTTGTTTGGAGGTTGAAAGCACTTTGAAGGAGCTGAGGAGGTGACTTTGGCCTTCCTAGACAAACGCACAGTGCCAAGGCAGAGTGCGCATTGCCTCAGGCAAGCGCGCATCACCTTAAGGAAAAGTGCAGTGCTGTAAGGAAACACACAATGCCAAGTAAACACGTAGCACCAAAAGGAAACACGTAGCGCTAGACAGAAATGTGCAACACCTGCTCTATCTGCTGATTTTTGCCTTGAACTGTGAAAAGGGTCTCTTGGGGTTTGCTTAATTAGTGGTACGAGGTAAATGAGGCTAATTTGAAGCCAAGAAGCCCTTTATAGCTGATTGAATTTGATCTTTTAGATAAAAAACCCACTTTCTAATGTTTCATTTCACATTTTTTGACCTCTTTGATAAATTTCTTTCTGACTTTTTCCTTTGCAGGTGGATGATGCTGAAGTTTTGGCAATCTTCACTTTTGACTTTTTCTTGAATGATATTGGAAATAGATTTTGAGTAAACAGCTAAGAATATTGACTTATTACATATTATAAACATAAAATTACATAAATGAATAAAATTATTACATCTCACTTTTTGAAATAAATTACAATCTGAAACAAAACTTTTACTTTTGGAATGAAAATTAGAGCTCTGGAAACCATAGTTACATGTTTGCAAATCCTTTTGGAATGAAAAAGGATATTATTTCTTTCACTCTCATGATTTTGCTGGCCTTATGCAATGAGATGGTGTTTTATTGGACCTTGAAAAAATGAAACCTAGAGACCTAATGAAAACCTTGAGTGAGGAGACTTCATGTAGACTTGACTGACATAATATAGTAAGACACGGGAAGGTGGGCCAACAAAAATTGATTTTTTGAGGGAGAGTGGGATTTTCGACTTGGGCTACCATCAATGAGTAAATGTTTTGCATGAATACCTCAGTGGAATGATAAAAAATTTCAACATGGGACACTAATATCATATAGAAGAGGTGTTCTAATCACTGATGCCAATATGCAAATACCGACTCTAACAGAGGTAATGATAGTTGTGATTCAACATGAAAATGGAACTTGCATGACTCATCCTTAGTGTAAGAATTTTCACCTAGTGACAGAAATGACTTGTATTATGATTAGGAAAATGAATTGATCAAGTTTGGTTTGATAATTCATGGTTGGTGAAAACTTGTTGGCATGATATGAGCTCCACCTGTCTCCTGGTTAAAAGAATTGATACTATGATATTAATGATTTTGATAATGGTTGTGATCTGAATTCTAAGTTTTGTTAAGCTGAATATGTTGATGTGATGGTATGACATTGAGTTATGTAAGGATGATTATGTTAGCTTAGCAAGGCATTATTATTAGAGCATTTCAATCTAGATATGTCTATATTTGATAGTTATCTGATGAAGTCAGGATGATGAGTTCCAAGATATGGCCTTGATATTGATTATGGTTTTGGTTTTATATCCAAATGATCTACTTGTGACAGGTGATGAGCCTTTGATGATATAAATCAGAGGGAGATGGCTTCTGAAGCCCGAAATGATATATCATGGCATGTTCGGTCGATTTCAAGAATTTGGGAAATAAATTCCATATTGCAAAACTATTGGAAAATGTTTTTGAATAATGAAAATGTAAATCCTTGGATATGCTGATTTGTAGTTCAAGATGTTGTTGAAATTGACATGGAATCTGACAGCTGTTTGAAGCATTGATGTTCCACTTTGAACATCCATCTGTATATATATGATATGCGTAGAAACTGAATAAATTCATGATTGAGCTACTTCATTCATATAGAGTTTCCACCAAGCATGCTTTGAAATATCTGGATGAGGTGTTCTATTTTTGAGAATGAGATATTTCTTCTATGCTA
The DNA here is from genome assembly GCA_031772625.1 of Pinus tabuliformis. Taxonomy (NCBI): domain Eukaryota; kingdom Viridiplantae; phylum Streptophyta; class Pinopsida; order Pinales; family Pinaceae; genus Pinus; species Pinus tabuliformis. Next base: position 662,043,432 of record CM062804.1, read on the forward strand.
TGTTACTACATGAATGCATTGTTGTTAATAGAGATTATTGTTAAGCACATTTGAATGCTGCTTTAGTATGATATCTGCCATGATATCTTGGATGAGAGGTCCATTGTACAATTGAGGATGAGTATGATGTTGTCATCATGGATAGTTGTGAGGGAGGATGAATAATATCCTTAGAGAGATATATGAGAATGATCTGGATATGACATGAATACATTGATATCAAATTAGCAAAAAGTCCTATATTTATAGTTGGAGTGTTTGAAACAAGCCCAAGCTTGTGGTTGGAGCCTCCTTGAGAGGGAGGATGATTTTGGTATCCTTTTGTGATTTATATGATTATTTGTGTTATGACATGAAATTTGATTTGATGTTCTGTAGGAATAGGAAAAAACTTCTATTGAGACAAGATGATACCATATATGAGTATGATGAGAGCAACGTTGATCGAGGACACTGAGCCAACTCTTCCCCCCTGTTTGAGCTACTAGGGTGAGGAATTGAGGGAGAAGGGCTTCTGGATTTGAGGGAACTCTGGACAATAGGGCATGACCCATATCTGTTAGCCATAGGGTTGAGGGTGTTACTCCCTTGTCCGGTATTTGCAGAGCATACCCTAGTTGGCATCATACCCATAAGCAAGGTTTGTTGGGAATATCGCTCCTCATTTGGCCAATGAGTTGAGAGTGTAATTGGGGTGTAAAACCTGAGGAGATTATGATTCAAGTGTTCTACCACAAGACCACTGAGACTCATTTTTAGGAAGATCCGGTAGGTAATAAGATTGGGTTGAGAATTACTCCCCTTTTGAGATTCCAGGTTGAGAGCAAGCTCCTCAATGAGATTCTGGGTTGAGGGTAAGATCCCCAATGAGATTCCAGGGTCAAGTATTTTCTACCATGTGTAATTGGATATCCTATTTCTTGATATGGGGTTGTAGGTGTTTAGCTCCCCCAAGACATTCCGGGTTGAGATGTTCTCCTTGATGATATGCTCTCCAATGATGATTAATGATATTCCAAGTAGAAGACTAATGGATAGAGGGTGGTAGCTTAAGCTCCCCACCGATAACAAAATATTTTTCTTCTAGATTCAAGAATGTTCAACATTCGAGCAGGAACAATCAAGACATAAGAAAGAATAATAAAAGGATAGATGGAGATGTAAAATGATGATTTGTGATTTTGAGACACTCGAGATGGACATGGCATGATGTATACATGAAATAAATGATCTGCGATGATATGTGATGACACTTGAAGATTCCAGGATGGCATATTGATCGATGGACAGATATTGGCAAGTGGAATTCTCCCTAGTTGAGAGGGAGTGTTAATTTTTGCAACTACAACAAAATTCCAACTTAGACAACTCAAATTACCAAGATAATGATTTCATTAGATTCCTCTTTTTGAGAGGACCAAAATCAACCTAACAATAACCCAATTTGGTCAAGTGGAAGTTGAGTTATGAATTATTTTTTTCATACATGTATTATGGAATGGGTCCACCCTAACCACATGGGTAACTGCTTAACCCCAAGTGGACTCTCATGAAAGCCTATAAATAGAAGAGACCTCAAGATCATTTAGACACATTTGATCAAGCCATCTTCTCTTCTCTTATTATCTTGGTTCACACAGGTCTATCAGAGGAAAGTTTGCACAAGGGTCCGCAATCTTAGGGTCGAAGCTCGCAATGATCTAGGGCTTTCTAGCCCTAGACACTGGCACATAACTGAGCATTTTAGTCCCTGGACGTTGGCACATGAACCTATGAGAGCGTCTAGATACCCATAGACACCCATAGACACCCATAGACACTGGAACATAAGCTTATGAGAGTGTCTAGGGTTCTAGAGGCATATTTGGAGGTGTCGGTCCCCGGACACTCACACAAAGTGGTCCCGAGAGCATATGAGAGGTCCTGGATGCATGCAAAATAACTATAAGAGAGTGTCCAAGGGTTTTTGAGCATATCTAGTGAGTTGCTCTTTGGACACATCCACATAATGGTTTGGAAGCATCTGGGCTACCACAAACACTAGAATATAGCTTAGAAAGAGTGCCCAAGTTTGATATAGATGCTCACACAACTCCTCCTCCTTGCGTTCAAGACTCAAAGATGAGATTTCAGTATTCCAAAGTTCATGCTCAGTGTTTAACATAATGAAAACAGTATCCAATAGTCATCTACAGTCAATGATAAAATATTATAGTCATTAGAATCAGGGTTTTGTTTCCAAGCATGATTCGATCTATTTCATGGATATCATAGTTGTTTTGTTGCATAGATAAAGTTATGGATGATTGTACTCTCTTTTTCTGAATCATTTGATGATGATCTAAGAAGAAGAATATTTGCAAGGGTTTTCCACATAGTGGATTTTTCCCTGGTCTTGTACCAATATTGGTGTCTCTATGTGTGTGCATGCTTTTCTTCTATTGTTCCTTTATATTTCATTGCATTGATGATGATGATGTTGTTATTTCTACATAATTGCATATGCTGATAAATAATGGTGTAGGTATGAATAATGTAATGATGATATGGGGTGAAATTAATGTATTAATGCAGGAATGCAATTATAAAAGTGAATAATAATGTAGCTCTCTTTAAATTTAACAAGACTTGAATTTGTATAAAGGCTACTAAAATTAGAATCTATGGAAGTGGATTACCACCTTATGGGATTCCACTTTTCCTTCCTGTAAGAATTGTTTCTTTAGATTTTATCAAGAAGAGTTTAAATTTGGATCATGTCCATTTTCTACCTAGGAAATAACCTTCTCTTTTCAAGCTAAAGACAAAAGTTAGGAAATTTTTGGTAAACACTAGAGATATAGATGCATAAATTTAAATCATGTTGAAGAAGACGATGTTTTCACAGGATGAAGTTTGGCACTATGACCCTCATGGCATAGTTTCAGGTAAAAGAGTTAAACAAAAAATAACTCCTTATAATCATGTGCCAAGGCTTGAGGTGGAATAGATCAGTCATCAAAGTTAGACATATTGGAAACTACTCAACAAAGAGAAAAATAATTAAATTGATTATTTTTGGATACCTAGAAATAAGCTTTTGAATCAAAGGACATAGAATTCATAATACAAAAGAGGAAAGGATTTGAAGAGTCAAAATTTTTAGTTCTAGAGGCTACATCAAGTGAGGATGTCATATCAAGTTATCCTATTTTAAATCTTGAATTTCCACCATCTAAAGCTTTGGAACGAGAAGTATCATCATCTAGTATATCACCTACTACTTTTATTTTATCAATTTATAGAAATTAAGAACATAAATGCAAAATTAAGGTAGGAGGCCTGCAGTGGGCTTTGGAAATAGGGCACAACTTCACAAACCATATTTCTATTAGCATTGGATTATGAAAAGGGTTAGCTCCAAATGGTAATGTTAGAGCCAAAATCTCATATCATTAAGATTGTAAAAGATTACAAAGCTTTCTAAGCTCACTATTGACCTAAAAAATATTCACATGGTTGATCAGATGGATCTCCATAGACAAACAAGGGATATATTGTGTAGAAGTCTATGAAGTTGAGTTACAAATGTTGCTAAAATTGAAAATTTGCTAAGTAAGGTGAATAATAAACTTAAGAAAGAGATATGAAGCAGATGAAGATAAAAAAAACTAGAAACCATTATTATCAAGTTGGAAGCATACCCAAATGACTCTACTTCAATTCATGATCAATAAAGTCTAGAGATACAAATAGCCATGTCCTAAAGAAAAATCTCAAGGTTCTAGCTTTGGAGCACGTCCAAACCCCAAAATTAGAAACAATACATAGGGACAAAGAGTTGTTGCTCATTAGAGAAATTTTGAGGTCTAAAATGGGCCTCCTAAGGAATATTATAAAATAATAATGTAAATAATAAAATAATATTACATTACATCATCAAATTTTAGAGGGACGAGAGAAAAAAAACTACTTTTTCAACTCATATTTTCAAATGATCTCCCTATGATTTTACTAAAATTTCGAGCAGAAGCACTTGTTCGATGGAAAATTTGATTCCTCATCCAAGGAGTATGCATGTTGCATACTTTCGATGGACCCTGCTACATGAAAAATGAGAAATACATGGAAAATGTGATTGCAATCACATTTTTCATGTAGCAAGGCAATCACATTTTTCATGTATTTTTTTTCTATGAAGAAGGGTCCATCAAAAGTATGCAACATGGGTATTCCTTTGATGAGGAGTTAAATTCCGTGTCTAATGAGTGCTCCTACTTAAAATTTGTATAAAACCATAGGGAGATAAGTTAAAGATACGAATTTAAAAAGTAGTTTTTCTTTAGTCATTTTACGTTTTTACTCCAAAAATGGTGAATCATCCCCCATGATTGATATCATCATCTTGAATCCTATTGGTTCTTATAAATTTGATTTTGGTTGTACATTTTTGTTTTGAGGCCCATTTTAGACCTCAAAATATCTATATCGATTATTGAATTGAGTAAACAAGTTGAAAATCTAGAAGTACAGACTGAAAGTTTACTTAAAGATAAAGTTGAACACAAATGTACAAAAATTGCTTATGAAAAATTTATAGTTGAAGTAGATCCCTCAGAGACATTGGATGAAACCATGTCATCACTCATTTTGAAAGATCAAGAAATCGAAAATCTGAAGAAAATGGTGCAGTTAAAAAGGGATGTATTCACAAGTAAATGAGGAATTGAAAAATAAAAGTAATACTCTCAATGATCTCAAGAAAAAGGTCTCTTTGCAAACACATATTGAGTGGTATAAGAAGTAATTGATCAAAACACAACCATTAATTGAAACTAGAATAATATTGTGGAATTAGGTTTTCAATTATATTTCAACTTTATGGGATTCATTTGTAGTAATTGGTTAGGAAGCACATTTATTGAAGATTGATAGAAATGCTACAGATCAGATCCAACAAGACTTAGGGAATAAACCATCAATTGCAAATAGAGTAATCAAATTTCTTAATACTAAACGATAAGAGTAGCTCACAATATTGGAAGTCATTGATAGAAATGACTAGATAATGGAAACCAACAGAGTTACCATTAAAAGAAATTTTATGTAGCAAGTGCAGGATAAGTGTAGTTTGGTTCAAAAATAAATAGACTCATTCAATACCAAATTTAATATTTTAAGAGGAATGAGCATGCCATTATGTTGGGATTTAGATGGAAATTTTATACCTATGAATGTATATAAATAAATATTAATTCAATACATGGAAAATGATGGTAAATTCTATGATATGCTAAGAGCCTTAAAGGGTGAACAAATTGTGGATAATCTCATCAATGACTTCTACATTCACTGCAAATTTAGGTCATTTTTTCTTATAGGCCAACTTATAAAACGTTTACAAATCTAGACATAACTTATAGGAAAATGGCATCATATAGTTATCCAACTAGGCGTAATTGGGTGGGAATAACTAATCTACTTCCATAAATTATTCAACGGTTACAACAAAGTCCAAAAAGTGGGGCAAGTGCAACTTGATGATTGGATCGTGGAGAATTTTATTTTTTTATCTTTGAGATCCTATGTTTTTGGTTTTGTAACAAAATTGTGTTTGTATTTTTTGTATAAAAACTGGAAATCCACTCAAATGAAGGGTTGGATTTTGGATAATAAAATACTTGTAATATGTATTGAAGCACTTTAGTTTTATATAATTTAATCAAAGGATTATTGTTCCAACATTTTTCAGTTTGTTTACTGTGTGAGTGAATTCCTTGTTGTTTTTCATAATATATTCTTTTGAGGATATTAAAATTTTTTGGAACATAAGTGTAATAACCCGGTCACTTTCACCTTTATAAATGTGTAATATTCTAAAAAAAAAAATCACATGGGAAAAAAGGGACAACAGATTCCAAGGTTGAGGTGGACTTTGTTGGTTGACAAATGGAAATCAAGAATGACAAGTGGCAGGCAGAGGGGAAAGTGGGTATTGAGGTGATTGGTCTACAAGAACAAGTAGGAAAACATGAAAACAAAGGCTGCCAAGGCTAACCAACAAACATAAAACAAGGTACAAAGGACAAATGGGTTGAATTTGATTGGCCCACAATTTCTAGGCTAGACTGGAAAAAACATACAAGTTGCTGGCGGGAGTTCAACTTAAGGAATTCTCCTTGTATCCATTTGGGGAGAGTGCAAGGTGAAAACAATCTAGGAGAAACAAAATCTTGTGCAACCAGAGGGAAATTGGGTTTACATAGTCTGTGGTTGGGCGGTGAGTTCTTGTCCCTTGTCCCTGTTATATGTCTTCTATGGAGGTAAGTTTTCCTCTCAGAGTTATCACACAATGAGTTATTGTGATTACTCTTGTTGAAATGCACTACCTCGTGTATATAAGAAATGCAGAGAAGATTTGTGTATTGTTGGGTATAGCTATGTCATGTAATGAATTGATATTAATGGTGTGTATGGGTAATAAGAACATGATGTAGTAATCCTCAGCTAAGGTTTGGTGTTTGATTGTCATGAATTGTGAACATATCTACTTACTCTATTTTGAATGTTGGTCTAGTATTTGTACTTTGTTATAATTTGAGAAATGACCACGTTATATGTTCACATGTTCATTTTCTTGGTGTTTTCATTATTTATTCTTAATTTTCACTATTCAAGTTATCCAATTCCCAAATAATTTTGTTGGTTTTCCTATTTAAAAATGAGTCTTGAACCCCTTTCACATGTACTAATAGAGATCAATATGTGGTATTTGATAGAGCTTCAATATGTGCAAGGTGTTGTCAAATGATTTTTGCTCTTTCAAGGACTTTAACACTAGTCAAAAATTCATGTTGCAAGGCATGCCTACCATGCTTGAGGTTTCACTTATTTTGAAATGAACAAAAATAAGGACTATTAAGAAGAAACATAACACTTTCTGATATACAGTGCACATTGGGTAAAGAGTCTCATAAGTTTCTCATGTTCAATTCATGTCTAATAGGTGACAAAAACCAGTGTTGTATTAAGATGAATCATTAAAAGAATGCACAACACCGTAAAGATTATAGATCAAACCAATGATTTAATGGTTCACCCTATAATGGAGAGGGAAAATGTCGTTCAGGGCTACAAAAATATCCAAACAAGCTGGAACTTTTATAACATACTTTAAATCTTGGTGAGGAGCAATATATGCAACATAGTACATTGATAAATTACCTATAGAATAAATTTGCAATTTTCTTGTAACTTTTCTTTCTGGGCACTTGAAACTAATGAAAACATACTCATGATTGGCTCCAAATAATGAAATATTTTAGTTCAGACCACCTTGGTGGCATCTTATTGTACTTGCAATAATTCCTTGATTAACCTCTCAAGAGGGCCTACATTCCTAGATATATCAACTAAGTCTCTTCCTTTTCAAAGTATGAAGGAGTGAGAAAGTGAGATATGAAAGCTGTGACACTTTAGCGAAAAATATGAAGCAATGTGACCTTTTAGAGTGAGGTATGAAGTGGTGCTACAACAAACTATTTCACATAACCTCAATAATAAAATCCACAACAAAAAGAAGGCATGCAAAAGAAAAGGATACAGAATTGGATCTTACTTAGTTTCTCCCTTTATATATAAAAATCCTTGCTTTGTTCCTTACCTTGTTTCAAAATTAAAATATGATAGCCCTAATTTGTAGCAACATTCTGTTTATGAAGGAATAAACCTTAGGAGTTCCATCAGTTCTTGTCCAACTCTTGCTGACCTAGGCACAATATTATGTTTTATGCTTTCTATTTATTTTTCTAGTTTGGTGTCACTATTTTATTGTACAAGAATGATACCTATCTCTATAGGAATTTTTTAATAGCTTATAAGCATGGTGTGAATCTTCAGGTTCATCAAGAATTATGAGGTAGGATGTGTTTATCATATAGAGCATTTTTCAAATTGGAAATTAGCATTACTTTTTTGTGAACACCAACTCTTAGAATTTCAACTTATTTGTGATGATTGACTTGGATGCTCATCTCGACTGAGTAAACATTTATTTTGGGAAAATAGATAATAGGTCATTTTTTATGGTTCATAAGGGCTTTGATGGTTTAACTCTGCTTCCAATTTTTATTCTATCTTGGCATAGTCATAGAATCTGTTTATATTTTTATATGAGATTTACCAAGTGATTTCTTAACAAATCCTTCCTCCCCCCTGAATGTTTGGAATACATATGGACCAATTATTTAGGAGGGATGAAATGTATGCTTGAAATAAGGGTATGCCAATTATAGTTATGGATTCTAGCTATATTTTCAATCGATTAAGTAACTTGTTATGGATGTTGCACAACAAAACTATTATTGTAGAGTAAAAAAATCATTGTATATCACCATTTATAAGTACTAGTTAGATTGTGGTGATGTCACCCTCATGTACTACCATGGTCACCTTGACCAAGGCTAAGAAGATTTTTTATCATTTAACCTCATTCTCAAAAAAACACCCTGAGTATTGGATTAGCATAGTGACCACCTATGATTAAGTAAGGTGACGTGTTACAAGTGGTATCCGAGCCCCTAGGTTCAACTCTTAGATTTAATGGGCTCTATCACAAGATGAATTAAGCAATGTTTTGTTGCAACCCCTGCAATAGTGTTCTAGAATAAAAGAATATTCCAAGGGAACTCAAAATAAGGGCAAGGATGAAAACCCTTGTATGTAACCATTATAACATGTCAATTGCAAACTTTAGGAAATGAGGCAGTACCAAGAGATGGGCTTGATTGAGAATTTTTCATTTAGATCACTATACTATAGCCTTAATAATTATTTACGTAAATATTTGGGGTTTAACTTATAGAATATTTTAAGTATACTTGTGAACCACTTGTCCAACACTTTGCATCACTAACGAGTGAAAAGAATCTATTTTGATTCTAGCTAGGACATAAGTGTAGTAAGTTGTAGATCTCATGAGCTAGTATTTATCTCCATAAAAACACTAGACTCAAATGCCTTCCTCTCTTGATAAAATGAGGAAGCTCCAAAGTTGGTTTTCTATTCCTTCTAATGCCATGATATGAAATCCTTTGCCTCTATAATACTCCAGGTTTTGTATTTATGTTGAACCCCCCATTCATAAAAACAAATAGTCTCATTACAAGCCAAGTTCAAACATATATTTAATATATAATTTTGTGCATTATGAGGGGATACAAATGGGCTTCCTATAGGAATTTAGAATATATGTACATTGGAGAAATCCTTGCAAATATTTTACTGTAGAAGATGATTCTGAGCTGCCAAAACATAATGCAACCAACAAGCTAGAGGACTAGTGTCCATTCTCCTTTGTAGACTACCACATCTTGGGGGTTAGTACAATTACCATAACTGGGTTACCTATATTACTCTATATTTGGATTCCATGATGATGTGGGTGTGTTTTTTTTTTGTAAGTTAAAACTTAAAATTTGGATAATAACTGTGGTAGTAACATCTTTTTCATGAGAATTGAGGCCATGGACATGGTAGAGAAGTCGTAGAAAGGGTATACTATGAAAGACATGGTGAGCTTGGTCTACTAACATATGGTTTAATAGGGGAAAGGGTTGGAAATTACAAAGAACCCACATGAACCCTATATTTAAGGAGAAATGAATTACCAATGGAATTTGGGTATGCCTACAAGTATTCCCAAGGAAATTGTTGCATAACTAATTGACCTCAAGTATAAAACTTGATGAGAGGGTGAAATTTTACATAGTCCTATCAAAAATTAGGAATTGAGGGATTGGACATGATTAGCCCTAGTGAATAGTAGGTTAAAGCCAACCAAAATACATGGATTTATAATGAAATGCACCCCATAACCATTTCTTTATTAATATTGTGTTTAATCCTATGCATAGATTTAGGGCACGAGACAAATACAAGTATGAAATCATTTTACAAGATTAATATATATACAGATATATATATATATATATATATATATATATATATATATATATATATATATATATATATATATATATATATATATATATATATATATATATATATATATATATATATATATATATATCTATATATATATATATATCTTGAACTATATTTCAATGAATATTAATTTTCATGTATCATTACCATATCTGGGTTAAAGACATTTTAGCCATGGTGCATTAATGAACTATTGTAGCTATCTATGCCAACCCTTATGCTTGGATGGTTTTGCATGGGATAGGGAAACCTATGGCTTATTTGATTAGACGTATAACATGAAAATTTAAGTAACTTATGAATGCTTGTTGGTATGTGTGGCTTATAGTGATTAATTTGTAACTTGAGGTTTCTTGTAGCTTTAGTGATGCATTCTCTTTTTATGAATGAGAAAGCTTAAAAATATGATGCATGCTAACTGATTCTATGAGGGTGTAGGTGATATAATGAGAAGGCTGAATCTTGCTAAGTATTCAAACAACTAGTTTAAATGGTAATTTAATTAAAGAGGATGATTATAGTTACTTTGTTAGCATGGATATAACATTTGCAATTGCAGGATAATAGTTATGACCAATATGCATATGTGTTCTTGAAATCAAAAGCATACTTACATAGATGTTATCTCTGGTTTGTGATATCTATATATATATATATTCTAACAATCCTATGGATTTTGAACAACTACATGGCAACAGGTTGAGTCTTACTTACACATGGAAAGACCCAGTGACAAAGACAAGGAAATGACATTGATTTTATTACACATGTATGCATAATATAATGGCGAATAGTGCCATGAATTCCATAATCAAGACACTGAGTCAACTTTTGGGACTCTTTTACTTGATGATTGATGTGCTATGATTTTGAACTTTATTTGTGCAATTTGATTTATGGACATGCATGGCCATGATGTTTTTGTGTGTGGTTTTTCTTGATGATTACGATTATAGATATTTTTTTCTTTTGCAATGCTGCCTTTGATTTTTCCTCTTGCATTTCTTGTTGATTTTATATTGTCCCTTCATTTATATACTTGGGGGCCTTGGGGAAAGATGGTTGGGTGGCAAGGAAGCCATAGATTTCTAAGGAAGAGGTAATGTATGATTTGGATGGATAAGAACATGTTGATGAAAAAGGGTAACATGGAACACCATGAGACAAGATGGTAGAAACATGGAAACAAACATATGTAAAAGAAAAGGTGAAGTTGAATGTGATATTACAACCAAGTAGGTTGGTTGAGTCCATAATAGCGATGGAAACAAAATGGTAAAAGGGAATTCTCTTAACTCTAATTTTAGCTACACATGTGGTTATATGTTGTATACATGATTGTGTTGACGCATATGTATATGCCATTTTGATTGATAGGATTTGTCAGGAATCGTTCTTAAGGAAGAATGATGGACTATAGTTATTTAGTGCAAATATGGATGCATGTGGTACAACGAAGAAGATAAATGTAGGTGGAGCAAGTGCTATAGACTCCTATTATGTATCAAGTGGAGCCTATGGATTCCCTCATCTCGCTTTTTCTTGGTTTTAGAAGATCAATCTTGAAATAATTGTAACTATGTATTTTTGGATCTTTAAGTTCTGAAATTGCGACCTATAGTAGCCCTCTGCGTCCTCTTTCCAATGCCACCAGTCTGATCAAATTTAGATTCTCCAATAAAGAGTTATGCAGAATCTCCCAAGGTGACTTGATTATATACCTTTTCAAAAGAGTGAACTTGTATGAAGTGCCACGTGTCACTGTTTTGACCTTCGGATCTAAAAAATATACACAGGAAACTACAGTCCAACCTATTTTTGTATCTTCTTATGAAATTTTAATCTGATGCTCAAAACAAAAGTTATGATGATTTTCCCCAGGTCACCTGCTTGGAATGTAATTTGGGAGTCTGCAAAAAGGCCAACTTCCTCATATAATATCTCCACAAATATAGCACAAAAAGCTCTAAAATTTAGACCCGAGGTTCAAAACGATTTCGAACCAAATGGTATTTTTTTCTTTGTCTGAAACGTCGCATAAAAGAAGTTATAGCGCAAATTCCATGATGACCTATTTGGAGCAGCGTAAACCTAGAATCCAAAGCTCTGATACCAAATGTTATGAAACCAGCTCACAAAAAGATAAAAAAGTTAGATCAATGCCTTAGAATTCAGCCTCTTCGAGGGGACAACCTCCTTTACATTACATAAATGAATGATTCTTTGATGATACAAATGACAAGACCTCCTTTCTATATATAGGAGTCTAAGGGGTCATAATATAATCAGAGCTGACATAACAATAATAATGTAAGTGAACAATAATTACAATAGTGGGCTTCTATGGGGGACAATTGTAACAATATGGGGACTACATGGGTACAAAAATATAATAAGGGGGTTGTACTAATACCAATAAGGGGTTACACTAGTAGTATAGGAGCCTAACATTCCATTGAGAAGGAAGCCTATCTTAATAAAACATTACTTATTGAGAAACTTGAAGGCTTTGAAACTCCTTCCATAGAACCTGAGAAACCTAAACCTTTTTCCTTATTTTCTCATATAGTCCATGTTTCTCCAATTCAACTTGAAGGAAAGATAAAATTGTACACCATTCTTATTTTTCTTGAACTACATAAGGCTTTAAAGACTCAAATCATTCTCCCTCCATAGTCTCCTATGCATAAAAAATCACCAACTTCATAGTAGAAAGTGGTTGGAGTGGGCCCAATAGTCTAGATATATGCCATTTCGATTACAAGCTCTGCTACATGATCTACCATTGGGATATTTGAAATATTTTCCCAAGTATAAAGTGAGGGTGGAGTTAGTGCAGAGGACTATTTATCTGCTTTTCTTGATTTTGCAGATAACCTAAACTTCAACCATGATGTTTTTTACATGAAATTATTCATATAATCATTGGAAGGGGTGGTCATAAGTTGGTTTAGATAGTTAGAGGTTGATATTATACACCCTTGGAGATATATAACAATTTTTTTCTCAACAAGTGAGGTGAGAAAAAGGACCCTGTTTACTATCTAAATGAATTTGGGGATATAAGAAAAAAATGGTGAACCAATGGTTGATTTTGTCAAAAGGTTCAATAAGTTCTATAACAACATACCAACAAAAATTAATTCTTCACCAACAACAAGCAAAGTTAATTTAGTTGCTTTATTTGATGATGACTTTGAACTAATGCTTCAGGATAGGAAATCCATAACTCTGGTAGAAATATAGAATGAAGTAATTAAATTGGAGGCAAATATAGTTGCATTAGGAAAATTAAGGGCTAAATAAAAAGGATTATAAGGAAAAAGGCCAAGCAAGAATCAACATTTTTAGTTGAAGGGAAAGAATAAGAAAATCAAAATATTGACAAGATAACAAGAATGCTAAGGAATCTATAATACATAATTACTAGAATTGATAGCCCTGCAAGAGAAGGTTATGAAATTTAAAATAGACCACCTAGTCAGTTTAGGAGATATTTTCAAACTTAGATACTTCAAAGGGAAAGGAGGAATGTCGATAAGCAGGTTCAAACACCTTTAGTAATTGATTACTAGAATATTAAAGAAATCAAACAGGTAACAGATGATGTAAACGTTTTGATGGTGAACTTACTCAAAATGATAATTCTTTTCCAAATACCCCTCAACATGGACACATTTTGAGTCAAGGTATTACTACCTCTTTCGTTTCTCAGTAAAAATTTTATTTTTATTATCTTCAAGATGAAATAAATAGAAAATATGACTTAAAGCCTAGATACAATCTAGACAAATAGGTCAAAAGCTTTACTTTTTCTATTTATAAAAAAAGGATCATGGTCCTTCATTTTCACAACAAAAACCAACAACTGTTGAAGAACAATTAAGATTAGATAAAGTTCCTATTGCATTTAACATGGAAAAGGAGTTGGATAAAGTAAAGAATCCTATCCCATTATTAGTGTTGGCTAGAGATCCTGTATACTAGAAGCAGATAGTTAAGTAGATTCAAACATCATATGCACCAGCAGGAGAGGATACTGTGAATTTACAGGATGAAAAACCATGTCATTTTTGGGCCTCATGTTGAGATGAGAGATGAGTTAGTGCCTCCATTTTTTCCGAGTTTGAATATCCATGAGTTCCTCCTTTATAATTGCATGATGGATTCTAGAGAATCACATAATTTGATGCCCAAATCAATCATGGAAAATCTATGGCTGTAGGTAACTATTCCATATCATGATCTCTACTCATTTGATTTTAAGAAAGTGGGGTATTTGTTCTTGATTAAAGATTTAGTGGTATCTCTAGCTCAAATAGCTATTAAGAATATGGTGATGGACATAGTTGTAACATACATTCATTCTAAGTTTGGTATGCTTTTATCAAATTCCTCATGTGTTAAATTAGGAGGAAGTTTTCAGATGGATATGGCATATGCCACCATTCCATTCTTCATGGGAGAAATTATGATATTTTTTAGAGAAGAAAGATTTGAAGAAAATGTGAGTGATTGCAAGACACCCAATCAATAATCCTATATATTTTTTGGATCAAGAATTGAGATGTTTTATAATGTTTGTAAATATGAAATTTAGTGTTTGGGACAAATTAGACAATTTTGTAAATATTTCATAGTTTTCAGTAGATAGTGTTTGGAAATTATACTTTGATGGAGCTACTTCAAGGGAACATTCAAGCGCTGGAGTAGTTCTCATTTCACATTCAAAAGTGCTTATAACTCAAACATTAAATTTGGAGTTTGAATTTACTAGCAATGTTTTAGAATATGAAGCCCTCATTCCCAGTCTTGAAATGGAGAGAAAAATGAAGATTCGAAAGTTGGTTGTGTTTGGTGGTTTAGATTTGGTTTTAAAATAAGTTGGAAACCTATGTTAGATAGAAAACACAAGACTAAAGTCTTACAAAAATGAGGCATGGGACTATGTCGAAAATCATTTTGAAGATTTCAATATTTCTAATATTCCAAGGGAAGGAAATGTTGTAGTTGATTCTCTAGTGGTATCAATAAGCACATTCAACATGTTTGACAATTTTTAGTTGTAATATCAATTTAAGGTAAGGCATAGGCATTCTATCCTCAATAATGTCAAGTATTAGAAAGTATTTGAATATGATGAGCATATTGAAAGGTTCATAAAGGTAATTGATGAGTTTTCAACTTCCTATATTAATCAATAATCATAACAAGAAACTGAAGAAGATGTTACTAACTAGATTACAAAGCTAAAAGACAAAATTGTAGATCATAAGATAATCCAACTATTAAATAATTTCATTCCAAATTAGAAAATATGTTTGATGTGAATGATGCTCCTACTACTATAGCCATCAAGGCTCAGTTAGAAGATATTAAAGATTACAATATTGGGATAGAAGAGAATCCAAGGTATATAAAAAAACTCTAAATTATTACCATAAGAGGCCAAAAAGAAGTATATAGGCTTATTTAAATAGTACGTTGATTTATTTTCATGGAAATATGAAGATCTAAAAACCTATGATACTTCAATCATTCATCATAAATTTCCTTTGAATCCTAGTGTTAAACCTTTTAGGCAAAAGCATAGGCATGTAAATCCTATCTTATTTTCTATAATTGAGAAAGAATCTAAGAATTTGTTGGATGAAAAAAATGTAGTTCCATCGAGATATCCAAACTAAGTTTCTCATTTAGGTCATATAAGAAAGAAGAATGAAGGGATTAGAATATGTGTATATTTCAGGAACTTGAATAGGGCTTCTCTTAATGACAACTATCCTCTTCCAAATATGGATTTTCTTCTTCAAAAGGTAACTAGGGAAAACAAGATTTCAATGCTAGATGGATTTTGTGGGTACAATAAAATTGCATTGTAGAAGAAAGATCAAAGTAAAATAACATTTACAACACCTTGGGGCATATTCATATATGCAAAAATTCCTTTTGGCTCGTTAAATACTGTAACAACCTTTCAGAGAGAAATTGATTTTGAATTTGTGGGTGAGAAGAATAAGTTTAATGTGGTTATCTTGATTATCTTACAATTTTTTCTAATTCAATCAATCTTTGCAATGAAAGAAAGTAAAATCCTAGGGAAAATTGCTTCTAAATAAGTGGTTAAAATTGATCCTCAAAGTGTTTTTTCTATTCAAGTGATAAGTCCACCAAGAAACAAAAAGGGGCGAACCTACCTATGGTTTTGTGCATGGTTTTCACACATGGTTTTGGGCATGATGGTTTTCTACCCATGGTATTTTGTAGATATGGTTAAGGGAACTATGGTTATGCTCTAATCCAGGGTTAATGGGTTGGGGTTTATGGATGCTTCAAGATGTATATATATGTATTGTAACATTAAAAGGAATATAATGAAAAATCAATCTGGTAGTCCCGGTTTTGGGATCCAGGGGAAAATATCTGTGTATATATGTTTTATGTTTTATGATCTTTCCATTGTTTATTTTATGTTTTTAGAATTTGTATGCATGTAATTTCTGTATGGGGTTAATACCTACACACTTCGCTCCTAAAAATGCAGAGTCTTTACCAAAATTTAGGCCAAGTTGGGCTATGCGCAACATCAATGTCCCAATCAATTGTCGATACTTATAGGTATTTTCCAGGTTAGGTCCAACAACGTCTCCACATAAATTATTGAAATTAATCTCTGTAATAGTAGCTAGTGACTAGCATTCTACCATTCCAAATATTTCCAATAGCTTCACGACATATTTTCCTTGGGAAAGGAAAATCTTTCCAGGTCTTCTCCATGCCTCTAACCCTAGGAAGTAATTTATCAAGCTAAGATCCTTCATCTCAAACTTAGAGGCCAATTCCCTCTTACACTTGAGCATAAGAGTTTCATTACCTATCAAGAATAAATCGTCAGCATACAAAAAATAAATAAAAGGCATACCTTGAAACAATTTGAAGTAGAGGTTCAGGTCAACAGTGGTTCTTGCGAATCTAATCTTCACGAGGTAACTGTCAATATGGGCATACTAGGCTCTAGGGGCTTGCTCTAGACCCTATAATGCCTTATTCAACCTACAAACATGAGTCTTCCTGTACTTCACTTCAAATTCTCGAGGCTCTTCAACATACACTTCTTTCTGTAATATGCCATGAATAAATGAAATATTTACATCCATCTTGTTAAGAGTATGTCCTTAACTAGCATCAAGGGAAATAATTGATATAATGGTGGAGTATTAGGAAATAGGTGCAAATATGTCATCATAATATTCTCCATATTTTTAGGGGAAACCTCTAGCCACAAACATTGCTTTATACTTCTTAATGTTTCCATCAGCTCCATGCTTGATCTTATATAGTCATTTTGAGGTCACAATAGCTTTTACTTTAGGTATCGAAACAACATCCCATACTTCATTCTTTATAATCGAATCATACTCATTGGCCATGGAACCCTTCCAAACTTTCTCTTTCACTGCTTCTTCGAACATGAGAGGTTCAACCTGTATGATGGAGATCATAGCTACACCATATCCCTAGCATCAACATGGCTTCCTTCTTTCTCTAAAGGTCCTTTAGCAAGAACATGTCTCTCAACATCCTATAATGTATCATGAAGCTAAAGTGGTATATTCCTGCTAGGGGTATCACGTGGAGGAGGATCTAAGGAGTCCATACACTCAATGGGATCATCATCAACATATTTCTTTGGCACAGGCATATAAGGGCCATCTAGTAAATCCATGTCATCATCTTCCTTCTCAGAAGGAGGTGGAGGAAGGTCCCTTGATTTTCCAAGGGAAGCATCTTCATCATAAGTTACATCCCTACTTAACTTGAGTTCCCTTTGACTAGGCACATATATTACAAAAGATTTAGAATTTTCACAATACCCAACAAACATACCTTTCTCTCTAGTGGCTACTAACTTGTTCCTTTTGTCCTTTAAAAAATAAAATTACATGGGGTAACCAAATATCCTTAGATGACCAATATCAGGCTTCACACCTAAAAACACTTCTTCAGGGGTTTTGTTACCCACGACTTGATGAGGAACCGTATTTTGAACATAGACCACAATATTTGTACCTTCTCACCAAAGGAACTTCGACAACTTTTGATCATACAACATGGCCCGGGAAACTTCCATGATAGAACTATTATTTCTTTCAACCACACCATTTTTATTGGGATTATAAGGTACAATAGTCTCTTTCTTGATTCCTACCTCCTTGCAAAAGTTAACGAACTCATTGAGGTATATTCTCCACCATTTTTGGAACTAAAAACTTTGATTCTCTTCCCTATTTGATTCTTTGTCAGCACCTTGAAGTCCTTGAATTTATAAAATGCCTCATATTTATGCTTCAAATAAATATCTGAGTTTTCTTAGAGAAGTCATCAATAAAGATTATGTAGTAGAGATGGCCACCAAGAGAGTGCACTGGCATGGGTTCATATAGGTCAGAATGAAAGAGTGGAAGAATATCACTAGTCTTGTTGTTGTTGGAGTGGAATGGTGCCCTTGTTGTATTTCCATTGACACATCCAAACATACTCAATCATGACTAGGTTGAACATCAAGCATCCGAGAAACTAATTTCTTTTAATTTTAATAGGGCTTCATAATGTAGATGTGCCAAACTTTGATGGCATATCTCACTTTTATTATTAATATTGTAACAATCTCCTCACACATCTACCCAAGTAACCAACCAACTAGGGTAAACATGTGATAAGAGGCTACTATGATCAAATTAAACCTTCTATGTGACCTCAAGGAAATTAAATCAATGGAAACACAACATACATACCTTCCACATAAGATACAGTACCCCTGATAACCACCCCAACACTTTAGGAAGCTATCCCCTGGGTCCCATTGAATTTTTAAGTTTCTTGACCTCTGGAAGGTCTCATACTATAGGCCTACTAGCATCTAGGAGGCTCTGGATGCTTTCATGCTACATGCATGCCAACGTCTAGGGACTATTTTATCCAGTTCTGTGCCAGTGTCCCCGACATTTAAGCCTCTTTTTCAAGCCCAAAACTCAGATCACTGCCCAAAACTAAATGGCATATCCAGAATAGTAAAATAATAGGGAGATAATTATGCAAAAGAAAATAGTTGAAGAAGCCCTTAATCAGACCCCTACTAGCCATGCCCGATATTTTGTCAAACATATCAAAAGTATGTAATCTAAAGGTGTCAATAAAAGATTTAAGCGTATGGATCTCATACTTATCTGAGAATCACTAAGAACCATTGTTCCTTCATATCATTTGCTACATTATCATGTATTAGGTCATAGATACATTGTCCTTTCATTTACAAGTAAAAACATGATGAGAGCCATAAATAGACACTTTCATAAAACATATATATAACCAACATAATAGCAACAAAAATACCAATAAAATCACAATCATATGATCCACATATAAACCAGTATAATACTCATAGAAATACAAGGAGAAATAACTCATATTAATGGTGCGAAATCCAATCTAGGATGGGACTACCACATTCCACCTAACCATAGAATGGTTGAGCCAAATATCTCTTCAACCATTCACCCCCATGCCATATCCCAAGCATGAATGTGGGACTCAAACCAAAAGAAGCATCCACAGCATATTGAGGCTAAACCACCTCACCGTCATCAATAGAAACCAGGCTTTACCGTAACCCATCTTGGATCACTAGGCTAACATAATAAACATGTCATAACAGAATTTTCCATGATCTCCACCTGACCACTAGGAAAAAAGAGCATGGATGCGATCAGATTTCTCCACCTACACCATGAGGATTTCTCCTAGTCTCTCACGCTTTACCATAATCCAAACCCAGATCACTAGGCCCTAAACTGAGACCCACTCTCCAGGCTTTACCACATATCCCAAAGCTAGGATTACTAGGCCCAACAGAGAGAAAACCACCTCTTGGATTTACCATATATCCTGCCATTCACCGGCAAGGATTCCTAAGCCCACTGAGGCAACACAATCCTAACTTTAATGTAACACACAATTTGGTTTAGGGGTCACTAGGTTAGTGGCTTTACCATGATCCACTGTCCTGTTCAGGGACCATTATGCCATGCATTCTATCATTCAGAGATCCACCTCACTCTGCTTCAAAACCATCTGACAATCTAGCTTAACCAAAACAAGAGAACTCCATCACACCATGGCTATCCAGAATTCCAAGGCTAGGTTGAAAACACTGTCACACCTGGAAGAACCCATGTCATAACAACAAAAGAACCACATGCAATACCATGCATGCCAAATATAGCAAGGAAAACACACATGCAAATGGATACCTTCAAAGCATCCTGATATAGTTGCTTGATCCTACTCTTCCTTGCTTGCTCCTTCCTTCCTCTTGCCTTCTTTTCCTTTCTTAATTTAATGCAAAACCTGAGTGAAAATCTTGCCAACTGATACTCAGAAGCCTTTTTATCAATTATGCCTCTATTTTCTTCATTTTCAATTATTTTCATTCATTTTCCTCCTCACATACAACCTACGACCTTTCACCTTCCATTTCTCCTAATTTCCATTATTTTCATAAATAAATGTGCCAAAAATGCCTCATGCCTTTCCAGAGCCTTTGCCATTGCCTTTGCCAATTTCCTTTAGCCATAATAATTGAAATGAACACCCACTAGGATTTCTTCCCACCACTCATCATGGAATATGTGTCCCATCAACCGTGGTCTTATATATTTTTACATGAATTTTTACCAGGGTTGTTACAAAACCCTCCCCCTTGGGGGAACATTGTCCTTGGTGTTAAATGACACCTAGAACTAGCAAGTCCATTGAAAACAAAACATACTTCCCATGAAGTTTTATAGCATAGCTCGTTGCAATATTTATGATGACCATCTACTAAAACATGACAACATACCGTTTACTAGAGCTTTATAACACAACTCATTATGGTATTTGCAATCCACATATACTTATACACCTTTGCTTCAACCAACAAATAACCATACTATCTATGGAGCTTTATAAATCCATCTCGATACAATATTTGCAATGATACACACATATACACATATATACATTTTCTCAACCAACAAATAAAAGGATACGTTGTCAACATCCACAACAAGGGAATCTATAGGCTCACAACTCCACCCTTGAATTAATACCAAGATTCACCTCCTTCCCAGGAAGTCCATAATCCATTTTCAAATTCACCATCCAATATCGAACGCTATAATCCTGTGCCAATTTTCCTCTCAATGAACAGTCACCAGCTCATTGTTCTAGGGTGCACTCGCAATGTGCATCTGATTCTAGATGGAAATGCTAATGACCAAAACAAATCCATCCTTGACCTTCCCTTCTCTACTACACAATTCCTCAGGTAATCCGGTCAACCCCTTCTGTGCAGTCACTCACCTTCCAAGTTCTCTGACATCCCCTATCCCGAGCGATCCATCCTTTGGCAAGGCTTCCTCACATTGGAAGGTAAAAAACTAAGGAATATACCTTCCTCAACCATCACACCGGTCATAGCATGCTCATGGAAATTAGTGGACACTATTGGGTACCAGTGTACAATGGCCTTGCACCTGAAGTGCTTTACCAACATATTGTTGCATGTTCCAATTCCTTTTATCATTGTTGCTAATCCTTGTAGTCATATTCAACCATGCAACTAGGCATGTTCATGAATTCCTATACCAAGCACATAATTTCCAATGGATTCAAAATAAACTAAAATAACTTCAAATCATAACTCATTGGTGACCTGTCAATAAGGTACACTTACAATTCTATTCACTTCTTGTCACAACAAGTCAAACTAGCATCTTGACCAAATCATCATGTATAAACATATCACATCAGGTTATCTCAAAATGCAACCATTATAGATAAAAATCCTAAATTACATGTCACCATCATAAACTAGAATCATAGTCACATGTAATCATCATAGAACGAAATCATAAATCAAATGCATAATAAGACTGAAATAAAATATTGATACTTATTTATTAATAAATCCTTCGCTTCTACCTTATGCACTTTGGATCCATTTCCACACCCAACAAACACCTAGTGCCTTCTCCTCAACCATGTGCATGTACACATAGTGTTCATCACACACATACAACCACATACAACATACACCATATGTACATAGAACCACATGTACAACATGCACGCAACACCACATGTACATATCACTGCATATCCAAAATCTACATAGCATCATCTATACATAGCACTGCATATACAACACATGCACAACACCATATGCACATAATGCCACATATCTAGCATTCACACAGTATGATATGTACACAACACCGCATATCCAACATGTACATAGTATCATCTATACACAACACTGCATATGCAATATTCACACAACATTATTTGCACCACCCTAAACACAAAAATGCATAAACAACATGTACACATACTATATATACACAACATCACATGCACACAACATCACAAATGCAACTTGTACAACATATACAACATATGCACAATAGGATTACCACACATTAAAACCACACTGTCTCTACCAGGCAACCTTACTTCCAGTGCCTTATTCATGCTTTTCCTAGCATGCCACAGAGCACACTGATTTCATTTCACTGATGTATCCTTTAGAGTTACATTTCATAGCAAAAAAATACTATAATAACATAATATCAATCAATATCCACATGATACTGACCTCATATATTTGTTAGGGCTACTCTTCCCAATTGATTCCTCATAAGACCAGGCACCTCCTCATGCCCTTCACTTGCATAGGAGATCATTCCTCCACAAGAATGATCCCTAACAACCTTGTCAGATAATGACATATATACATGGATACATACATACATATACATAAACATTAGCATAAAACAATCATGATCTTGTTAGACAAAGACATGCATACACACATATATACATATAAAATTAACATAAAAAAAAATCATAATCCATGATGACCCTGTCAGACATGACATAGATACATGTATACATATATAGACATCAACATAATCATGATCAAAACATAATTACTAGATATCATAAGGTCAAGGTTAAGAGAACTCCCTTTATCTGTGCACACTATGCACAACATTAAGAACAACCATTCCCACATAGCCAAGGCATCTGATGCCTAAGATCCATTTACTTCACCTTTTCTGGTTACCTTTCTCATGTCTGTACTACCACCATCCATTTACCACAATGGACCCAACTAGTCCAACCGACTATCATAGCCTTACCTTCCGCTGCGCTTACTCATGCACTGAGTTTCATTCAGGTCTTACATTACTTGCTAGGTTTCACACAACTCTCCTTGGGCTCCATTAACTTCCTCCTTCCCCAACCAATTCCCAATACTCTCAAAACAGCAAAAGCAAGACCAAGAAACAAATAAGAAGAAAACTATGGAAATCAATCACCATACGAAACCAGAAACAAAGTGGTATGTCCATACACCAAACGTAGACAAAGCCATAATAAAGCACAAAATATCAGAAGCATAAGACTAAAAATAGACACCATGACTCAATCTCCATGGTTCCCAGTGCTTCCAAAGGAAATATCAACTTGATCCTTCCTTAAGATTTCATGGCAGTCTCTTTTCCATGCAATCTCCTACATCATATTTCCATGAACACATAACTGTCAGTGCATAAATAAACATAACAACATACTATTTACCTTACCTTGTTGTTCCAAGCACATTGCCTTGTAACTGAACATTTCCATGCCATCTCTCAAGGGACTTCAATTCCGTTAACAAATCCACTTGTAACTAGAGAATAACTAATATACCTGTCAGGTACATGTTCATGAATCTAGCACATATCCACATAATGTTAGACAAGATTAAGGTTAATAATACTTCTTGTATGCAAGGGACTCTTTCATTTGGAATTAGGGTTTCTAAACATAGCCAAAGGAATTCTTGCACAATTCCTTTCTTTTACCTTTTCACCTTGTTGCGATCGAGTCTTACTATGTATTGTCACATCATCCAATTGCTAGTTATATAAACACCTCAACTATTACCTTTTCATGCTAATACCAAGCATGTTTCTTGCAGCTCTTCACACATGTCAACCACACGTTCCAAATATTAAGGCAATCATATATCAATTTGAAATCAACCTTTACCAAGATTAACAATCATGTCATAATCCATAGTCAACTCATAATCATTAGACATAATGCTACAACTATCACGCAATACACTGAAGTACATATCAATTGTCTCAACACATGTGTATTAGTGCAATCGTCTTAAAACAAGATCATTGGACCACATACTCATATTATGAATATCATCAAACATCCAACCAACTTGAAAACATACCATGTTAAATAAATCAATTAGATGACATAATAGACACCAAACACTCAAAAATCGAATAAACGTCATAATTAAACAGTCAAGAAAAAAGTAGATGACATAAGCAAGTTCATATCTTAATGTTTCTCATGGGAGGTGATCTTGTTTTCACAATCAATCCAAATTAGCATGATATAAATTCACAACATATCAACTCAACCCCAAATAAGGTCATGATATCCATAATAGTCACTAGCTAACATGTCCACATCATAAGCTCATAAACATATATAATTCATACATAATAATCACATCTACACAGTTAGTCTAGATTAACACAAGACAATGTCATAAATAAGTCGGCTCATACCTGAATTTCATAAACCTAACCATCTGCATAGACCAATCCAACTTAGTACGATACATATAACATCAAGTTCTTAATGTGATAACCCTAATCATCAAGTTACTATCATATAACAACAAAAAGTTATATATAATGTTCATCAACAACATATAACCTAATTGTCAAGTTATCTAACATAAAACAACACTAGAAATGCATACAACCACAGATCACTAACATTCATGACTATCTGACACATGTGTATATGACTACACTAACCAGCTAACATCTATCATGTATGTAATCATAACATCAATAGAATGAAAGAAATACATATAACCATAATGAATATAACAATCCTTAACCTACATACGTGTATTCCAAAGATACAAACTTGTATGATGACATGCTCTTTCCTTAAGGTCCAATATTGCAACTTCACTTTAATGATCTGCATCTCCTACTCTATCTCAACCAACACATTAACATAATAACACTCAAATAGCATCATGATGACCGAATTGCATACAATGACCTCATGCACAATAACCTTCACCACAACAATGCATGCCTAACAACATATAAACACTCACATTCATAACAAATGCATAACCAACATGCACTCATGACAATCACATACAACAAAAATACCATCAACTTCCACATGGCAACAAAACTACCACCATGCATACCCAACAAGCACATAATCCACAAACATACGGAACACATATGCAGTTGACATGTATGCATGATAAACACATTCACCTAAGGAGAGCGAAACCATGCTTTGATACCAATCTATAAAACCCTCCTCCCACACCTCCCCAAGTAACTGGACAACTGAGGTAAAAATGTTACAAGAGGCTACTATGATCAGATTCAACCTCCTATGTGACCTTAAGGAAATCGAATCAATAGAAACACAACATACAGACCTTCTGAATTAGTTATAGGACCCCTGAAACCATCCCAACACTTCAAGCAGGTAGCCCCTGGGTCCCAATGAAGTTTTGGGCCTCTTGACCCATGGACACTCTCATATGATATGTCTACCAACGTCTAGAAGGCTCTGGACTCTATCATACTATAAGCATGCTAACATCCAGGGACTACTTTGTCCAGTTCTGTGACAACGTCCCTGGGACTTAAGCCAATTTTTTAGGCCCAAAGCCTAGATCATTGCCCATATTTAAATGAAATATTAGAATAGTAAAATAACAGGGAAATAATGATGCAAACAAAAATATTTGAATAAGCCCTTAACCAGATCACTACTAGCCATGACAGACATTTTGTCAAACATATCACAAATATGTAATCTACATGTGTAAATAACTGATTTAAGCATAAGGATTTCATACTTATCTGGGAATCACTAAGAACCATTGTTCCCTCATATCACTTGCTACATTATCATCTATTAGGTCATAAATACATTGTCCTTTCATTTACAAGTAAAAACATGATGAGAGCCATACATAGCCACTGCCATAAAACATATATATAACTAACATAATAGCAACAAAAGTACTAATGAAATCACAGCCATATGATCCACATATATACCAGTATAATACTCATAGAAATACAAGGAGAAATAACCTCATATTAATGATGCAAAATCCAACTTGGGATGGAACTACCACATTCCACTCAACCATAGAATGGCTTATCCAAATCTCTCTTTAGGCATTCACCCCCATGCCATATTCCAAACATGAATGTGGGACCCAAACCAAAAGAACTAACCAGGGCATACTGAGGCTAAACCACCTCACCCTCATCAATAGAAGCTAGGCTTTACCGTAATCCATCCCAGATCACTAGTCTAACTCAATAAAAATGTCATAACAAGCTTTACCATGATCTCCACTTGATCACTACGTGAAACAAACATGGATGCCAATGGATTTCTCTACCTACACCGTGAGGAATTTTCCTATCTCTTAGTCTCTCAGGCTTTACTACAATCCATACCCAGATCACTAGGTCCTAAAACAATACCCAATCTCTAGGCTTTACCACATATCCCAAGCTTAGGATTACTAGGCCCAATGGAGAGAAAACCAGCTCTTGGCTTTACTGTATATCCTGCCATTCACTGGAAAGGATTTCTAATCCCACTAAGGCAACACAATCCTGGGTTTACCGCAACCCACAATCTAGCTTAGGGGTCACTAGGCCAATGGATTTATCGTGATCCACAGTCTGGTTTAGGGACCACTTGGCCATGTGTTCTATCATTCGAATATTCACCTCACTCAGCTTCGAATCCATCTGGCAATCCATCTCAACCAAAACATGAGAACCTGATCACACCATAGCTATTCGGAAATGACAAGGCTAGCTTGAAAAAACTATCACACCTGAAAAACCCATGCCATAACAAAAAAATAACCACATGCAATACCATGCATGCCAAATCTATCAAGGAAAAGACACATGCAAATCAATACCTACAAAGCATCCTGATGTAGCTGCTTGATCCTACTCTTCATTGCTTGCTCCTTCCTCCCTCTTACCTTCTTTTTCTTTCTTGATCCAATTCAAAACCTAAGTGAAAATCTTGCCAACTGATCCTAAGAAGCATTTTTATCAATGAGGCCTCTATTTTCTTCATTTTACATTACTTTTCTTCATTTTCCTTCTGACATACAACCTATGACCTTTCACCTTCCTTTTCTCCTAATTTCCATTAATTTCATAGTTTAATGTGCCAAAAATGCCTCATGCCTTTCCAAAGCCTCTGCCATTGCCTTTGCCAATTTCATTTATCCTTAATAACTGAGATGAACACCCACTAGGATGTTTTTCCCACTGTTCAACTTGGAATATGTGTCCCATCAAACATGGTCTTATATAATTTTACATGAATTTTTACCAAGGCTATTACAAATATTGTGAAACATAGCTCGTAGTGTTCTTCCATTGACTTTATAGAGTCCTTAAATTTTATATCCCAAGTTAAAATTATTCCTCATGCGAGATTCCATAGGCCATGAGAGGAATTTTCCTCTTATGAAGGCTACTCTTATCCCTTTGTCTTCCAAGGTAGAAATAAATACCAATTTCTTCTTTAGTCTCGGAACATACATAACATCATCAAGAAGAACAAATTCACCAGAGTTCAAATGAAATTTGATAGAACCAAAACCCTTTACAAGATGAGTGGAGTTGTCCCCAAGGATGATATTTAGATTTGTCTCCCTCTCAACTAGGTTTGGGAGGAATTCCTAGTATCCAAAGAAATTTCTAGAAGCCCCACTATCTACCAACCAAATATCATACAAATACGGAGGGAAGAACTAGAAAGAGTAGAAATAAGAATATATTCATATTGGGACGTAACTAGATTATTTTCATACCTAGAGTTACTTGACCTCTTTTGAGGATGATGGTCTTCTTCATGATCATTCAGAGCATCTCTTCTTCTTCTACCGTCTCCTCTTCTTTGATAATCTCTTCTCCTTCCATTATTGAATATGTTGTTGAAGTCACGATTATTGTTGTAGTTTGACCTTGGAGCTTCTCTCTTTTCTGTACATTCTCGAGAATAATGACCATGCTTGTGGAAGTTTAAGGATTCAATACTTCTTCCTCTTCTACTAAATCTCTTTGATTTATTGGAAGGCTTCTTGAACCAGATGACCTCCTTCTTTCTTTTCTCTTCTTATATTGAGTAAATGATGCAAAGGGATCTCCTTCTTAATTCTTTTGAATCCTCCCTCTAGAAATCATATTAGTCTCCTCTTGAGTGCATTTACCAATGAGATCATCAAATGTTGGTCGTTTAATATTGTTTCTTACAGTAGTGATGAAGGTTTCCCAAATAGGAGGAAGACATTGAAGAGTGACCATCACCAACTGATCTCTATCAGATATAGGCTCACTAGTAGTTTGCAATTGATCCCTTAGTTTGGATACCCTCGTGACATCAGATTACATAGACCCCCCCTTGTTCATCTTCATTTCCTTGAGCTTATTCTTTAAGGAGAGAGTATGATTCCAACATAAACAAACAAATGACATTGCAAAGAATGAATACAAACTTTCCTAGGTTTGATCTGACATTTCTTATACTTGGAATTGGTAGTAACATGAGAATTTTATAGAGGCTAAGAAAATTTTCCTTCTACATATTCCAAGACACCATTTTCATCCAATATCATTTCCAACCTGATATTCCAAGCAACAAAGTTATATGAATCACCAAAAATTTCATTATCCTTGAAGAAAATGGTAGACATCTTGACCAAGTCAAATAGGCTCCTTTAGATTTTTCTAAAGATGATTGTTCTTGTCTCTTGTCTCCTTGTCTAAAACCATGTTAATTTTCCACTGTTCTGTGTTGATACAATCACTTTATCCCAATATATATATATATATATATATATATAATATTAAATTAACAAAAAAATTTAATCTTCTAATGATAAATAACAATTGTATATAGAAAAATAAATGTAATGACAATAGAAGACAATAAAGAGAAATAACAATAGACACCAAATTTGGTCAAAGAACAAGGAAGAACCCCACAAGGGGGAAACCCTTTCAAATTATTCTTATTATTAGAATGTCATAAAATGTTCAGTAGAGAGATATAATGATTTAATTCATACGCCAATATTCAAAGGTTAACAAATTTGGCTTTCCAATAAATCAATATCCAAAATCCACGAGATGAGCCCAAAAGTCAAATTTGGTCAAACTATTCAATCTACAATTTTGTTCAAAGTTAACAACAATCAAATATTCCCTAACCAATGAAAAAGTCAGTGTTCAAACTCCTACAAAAGAGCTTGGTCAACTACAAAAAAATGTGACCTGGAATGATGTTAAAAAAGAAGTTAGAACAATCCCAAACAACTTGGTTAATCTTGGTCAGTAGAGAGAGAAAGTCCATTGTGAGAACTGTGGTCAAATTCTATAGTAAAATACAATCAAAGTGCCTAGAAAACAAAGATCTTTGTGCTAAATAATGAAACCTCCAAAATGACTCCATAATTCTAAGTAAAACGAAGTCAAACTATGCCCAATCTATAAAACGTCAACACTTGTCAAATGCTTATACAAGATAGATTTTGACCCTCTTGAAATATTCTCTCTCCTACTCGCGCATGTGAAAATATGACCTACAATTTTAGATTTGTATGAACCACCAAGAGAAGAAGAAGATGTGTGTGAGATGTTTGTCAAAATGAGGTTGATTGGAGTTGTATTTATATGCTTCCTTAGAGACCCAACTTATTTTTGAAGACAACCTAAACTTTTGTGCACAGGTGGTTTTTCATATTAAAAATATATTTTTCCTTGACCAAATTAAATTGTTCCAAGGGAAAAAAGGTTCTTCTTAGAATGAGGAAAGCTTTCCAAAGGAGGTAATTTGCCGCTAAGTTTCCAAATTAATAGTATGTTCTACCTTTATCTCTCCTAGACGACTTCGAAAACAACGTCAAACAAGTTATATATGATCTTGGAAAATACATGAGGTAAGTAGCAATTTATATGTTGAGTGTTTTTTCAATTAGTTTTTGATCAGCTTAATAACATGTATTTTACTTGTAATGTAATATATTATGATTTTCTGAAACATATACTTATTTTCTTGCATCATCTGTAGATGGTTGTCAGTGGAATAAATACATAAAGATGATATAAAGTGTTGGAAGAGATAAATTCCTCAGCTGATGTGTGAAATGAAAAAGTATATACCTATGACATTTTTCAACGCATAACAACACTACCTCGTTGTTTTGGCAAAATTTAGTGTTTCTTCAAATTCCTAACTCTCTAGACCTAGTAGCTAGTCTAGAAACAACGAACAAAGTAATTCATTGCTTTTCCTATAATTAACAGATAAGAGAAAGAAGAACAAAGGTACCAACCTGCAACTTTCACTTGATCCCTCTTTCCTTTGACCAATTTTGCTACTGCTTTCCGTACTTAGATCACTTGGAAAGTACCTGCACACAAGCCGAGACAAAAACCCATCAAAGCATACAATAATGATGATCTGTTAACTAAAATTATCATAGAATCCAAAATACAATATACATCAGATAAACACATGAATGGAAAAAGCTTAGAATTATTTATTAATAGAAGGAAGGATTACAACCCATGTAGGTGCATGCTTGATTCAGTGTCATCCTTCCAGCTTCAAACCCTTCTCTCCTCATGAAGCAACAATTCGACATCATTAGAATACTCTTACTAATCTCATTCAAATAGCATTTCCTTAGTTCAAGAATTTCCAACCTAGACCAGCCTTTGAATGCATGGTCAATTTATAGATGAATGGAGGAGATTAAGCCATTAATGGCCCTCATGAATGCTCTGCCAAAATTGGGAAGTGGTTCCATGTAGGAAGAGATAATGGATTAAGGTTCATTCATCCTCTTCCTCATCCAAAAGTGATCTCAATCCATCTGGAAACTTCCAGAAGAATCCATTGGATGAGGAATCCAATGGATTCATTTCAAAAATTCGATGAATCTTGCTTAGCGCAGGTGAAATAAAGGCCAACTATACTGCATTGCACCCAAACAGTGCAATCCCCACATTGCAATGCAACCTGATAAAGGGCCACCCACATTGATCTCTCTAGGGGCGTTTTTTCGATGAATGCTGACATGGAAACTCTTGGGAGGCGGGCATGATGTAGGTTGACCTCATTAGGGAATGAAAACAACTGAATTAGGACTTGATGGACCCTAATAATATGGATCTGGAAGTTAAGTTTGATGTGCCCAAATTGTCCTGTAACAGTTGCCCCCCAAAGCATGAAGTTGTCGAGTGAGATGCTTTACCACTTGGAGAGAAGGTTTCGAAACTGAAGGAGACCTACATCAGTTATAATACATATATCATGATACTTTTATTTTTTCTCACAAACTAGCTAAGGGAAGGCATACCCATGCTCAGCTTATAAACTTTCATTACATGCACAAATATAGTTGTCTCCAGATATAGACCCATGAATGGATGACCATGAATGTAAGGCCATTTGTTCATTTGATGAAACTCCTGAAAATATATCACAGCTCAGATGGATGAAACTAGATCCGAAGTCTTCAATCTCATCCAATCTTTCACTCAAGTACAAGTCTAACCATGTGAATAGATGATTTGAAGTTGAACATGGAGAGACATCATCTGATTACTAGCCAATGATGTAAGCCATTAACAGACGCGAGAGGAATCATCGATAATGATAATGACCCTCAAGGTACTACAGTACATTCCACATGGTGTGAATACATGATTTGATGTCGAACACCATACGAAGTCTTTCGGTTGAAGGCCAGTAATGTCAACCTATCGTCGGAAGTGAGAAACCTACCATTGATGTATGCAAGCCTCAAGGTAATGAAGGAGTGTTTCTAAGTCAACTTCTTGGATGATGTGCTAGTATCGACAAGAAGTGACTCGTCACATAAGGGCCTTGATGTATCCCACATCAACGACATGAAATGAGGTAAATGATTTTGGAGATCAAACATCGACTGATGACACAAGGTTCAGGAATGGCGGACATGAAAATGAAGGTTTACAATATTGTAAAGGATGAAGTTTTGAATTGAATTACTTCTCTTGAACATATCGGTGACACTGAAGTGAATTCATAGCATTGACCCACAACAAAGAAATGGGTGGTATGATAGACCAACAGTGTGATAACCATCAAGCTGAATGACACAACCCACATAGTCACGGTGATGAGGTGAAAGTGTCATGTTCAAGAGCAACCTACTACCATAAATTTTTCTCGACTTTTTCACATTTTGCCCAGTCATTTCTGACTAGTACCTCTTTAATTTTGTCAATATTGAGGAGGATAACATATGCTTGTTGTATAATTTCACCCTTCTCGTGAATCCATCGCTCTTTGATGTTTTAACGAGTCTAGCAAAGGTGAAACTTGATCTTGTCTAGATGGACAAGTTTGTCGCTATTTGATGTTTTTAACGAGTTTAATGACAAAGATAAATTGCTCCTTTTCACATTTAGAGAGTCTAAAAAGGGACTAAAAGAAAACTCCAAAATTTCTTTTTCGTAAATTTGTCTCTCAAGTCCAAAAAAGCATAAAAAAATACAAGAGAGAACCTATTGATCATGTTTGACCAACAAGTACCTATTTCATAGTTAATCTATCTCAGTCCGAAGAAAATGGTAAAACTATACTGAGTAGATATCGATTATAATCCATTAACGAGCTACAAACGACAAGTGCTCGGTAATCTTTTCATATTTAGAGAGTCTGCAAAGAGCTTAAAGAGGACTCCAAGGGGGTTCCTTTTTTGTTTTTAACAAAGCTCGAAAAAGCAATAAAATTTTTCTTTGTGGTCAAAGATGTTCAATTTACACATAAGCACGTCATAACTGCTTGCCAGTTGTTAATCCTACTCAAGATACCATCAAAATATTAAACAATACATTTTCATGGATTAAATAAATGAAAACCAATGTTTAATCAATTAATGTACAAGAAATAAACAAAAAAACTAGTTCTTACCATTCATTTTTACCATCTCATTTTTACCTTTTGATCTTTGGAGCAGTCTTTCCCGAAGTTCACCAGTTGATTGCGGAGGATTGAAGGGATCATTCCTTGTGCTGTTTGGACTAGGTAGGAACTAACTCTATTCTCTTTCATTTCATTTATCTCCTGTTTTAGTCAAGAACATTTTAGGGTTTTGAGGTCCCTAGGGTTTCTTTTTCCAATTCAGGAATTTGAAATGGTAATCATATGGAGAGAATGAGAGCATGAAGCGCAGGCTATCATAGCCTTGAGTAATTAGGGAATAGTCGAGGCCCTAAGAAATTGTGGATTACTCAAGTATTTTCAGTTATCCAACATGCGACAATAGATGGATCTTCTACTGTTTCTTGTTCAATCATGGTATCCAATCGATCAGACTTTTCATATTGAGGACAAAGAAATCCCTTTTATCATCGATGATATATACTTCCTAATTGGACTATCGAGGTGGGGTGCCCCCATTTCACTAACAGGTCTTGTCCATGGAGGTAGACCGATGAAAGATTATGTGCGACAGTTCTGTAGGCAAGGTGCCCAGCCTAGCGGAGACAGAAAGATACTTATCAAGGATGTTAGTGATTTACCGCTAAGGACGATCCTTTTTACAATTGCCAGATTGGCTGGCAGTTCCATGCTTCATTTGGCCAACAAATCATACATGCAGTATGCCTTAAAATTTTTAAAGCCAAAAATATTCAACTGGTGCGGGGCTGTCCTTTCATCTGTGAAAGAGCAACTGACCAAGGTGAAAGAAGGAAAGATAAAAAATTTCAGCTATGGATCAATCGTGATTTCTTTTGCCTTGAGGAGAATACCCCTCTTGTAGCCATAGCTCATTTCACTGGTTGTATCTAGACCAAGAAACCCATGGATGCAGAGGTGGACACTGATCTAATGGCTAGCCATGGTGCCCACTCTTCGATTGTATTTACACCTACATTCTTTGAATGGTTCAGTAAACAGGAGGTGACCTTCGCAGAATATCCATATTTAGGAATGGATTTCCATGGCGATCCAAATTTACCACTACCAGCTGGAGAAATGTGGGGTGCTATTGGTAAATTGTTTGACCAAGTGTTTTTAATTTTTTAAAGTTTTTACATTTTTCGTGTTTTTAATTAACTCCAAGACTAAAAAAAAATATATTTTTTATGTATACAGATATTGGAACTGTTCAACCTATGGGAGACCCACAAGATGTAGCTAGACCGGCACAAAAACCTGTAGGGAGAGCGGTTCTCTGCGACTTGGATTTGGCCGAGACTCTGGATGAATTGCAAGATCACATAGAGGGTTTAACCGTGGGTATTCCAGATATCCAGATCGAGGAGCTACCTATGCAATTGCAATGCCACACCATCGGTGTGCTGGGTCATTGGATGAGACTTTTGCGCATGATAGCACAAGCAGTGACCTCCTATCATGAGCATCACTAGTTTACTAAGATACCTTTTCTACATACATTTTAGTTTTTGGGTCAGATGACCAATTTTTGTCTTGGAAAAAAACTGTTTGTAAAAACTTTTACAATTTACTTTCAGGGTTTTATTATGGTTGAGTGATGAAATCCTATTCAACTGATGATGCTAATTGAATAATTTTGTTCTTTCCATGTGTTGCAAATGTATATTTAACACATAATTTGCTAGAGAGTCGGTTAATGTGTTTAGACTTCTGGAAATATGTTGATATTGAATAAACTCGAAATACCTTTCCAAAGTACGATCTCTAAGGAACATATGATGAATTGCTGCATTTGGGACAGTATAAACACCAGTAACTTGTAGCACAACGAGCTGTGAGTCCAGCCTAATGATGATTTGGCGAATGCCAAGTGAAAAGGAATCAAAGAGAAGTTCAATCAATGCACTATACTTAGCGATATTGTTTGTTGATCAACCAATACAAATTCCTCTAAAACTCATTAACTCATCGCTTGGGGTGAAAATAGCCATGCCGTAGAAGATAGGTTTTGCATACTATGACTAGCATGATCGGTGTAGCCAACACATGGTTCCGAAAATTTTGACATCTGCAATAAATGAAAAGTGGATTACTTAACCAAATAAAAACCCTTAAAGAAACACACTCACACATGCAATCCAAGCATATTTACATGAGTTTTACCATACTTAACTAAGCATAGTAATGTTTTAAATACAACCCATTTCTGGGCTTAGACAATGGAATTCCATCACAATCTAATAACTCATAGGCACCTTTCATCAAAACGTGCTTAACAATATAAGGGACCATCCAATGTGGTTTGAATTTCCTTGCACCAATTTTATTCAACTCCTGATCATAAAGCAAGACTAGGTCACCTCTTAAGAAGACTTGAGGCTTAACAGTTTGATCATATTGTGCCTTTACTCGTTTCTTGTGGGCTTCATTAGCCAATGCGGCATCACGAGGGGTTTCATCCAGATGGATTAATTCTAAGAAATGTGCTTCTTCCTCAGAAGTTTCAGGTAGCAGGTCAATTGCAAGTTTGAGTGACGAAATTTCACATTGAATTGGTAAGACAGCTTCCAAACCATACACCAACTAAAACGGTGTGAATCCAATAGCATTTCTTACCGTGGTCCGATATGCCCACAAAGACGAGTATAGGATTAAATGCCAATTTCTTTTATGAACTCCAATCATTCATTGTAACATGCACTTAAGGACCTTGTTGATAGCCTCAACTTGTCCATTAGCTTGCGGATAATATGGAGTAGAACTATCATGTGACAATCCTAATTTGGCAACTAACTCAACCATCATGTGATTATGAAAATGCAACCCATGATTTGTAACTATGGCCCGTGGTACACCAAACCTAGAAACCACGTGTTTGAAGAAAAACAATGTAGTCATTTCGTCGTTGTTTTTTAACTTAGGCATCACCTCAGCCCATTTGGTAAAATAGTCAACAATGACTATAATATACCCATTCCCCCCAGTCGAGGTGGGGTTACATGTCATGAAATCAATGCCCCATTTTGTGAATGGTCCAACAACAACTACTAGATGCAAAGGTGTAGGTGGTAGTCTAGCTTTCCAGTTGAATATTTGACATGCATGACAACTTCTGACGAAAATTATACAATCTTTGAATATTGTTGGCCAAAAGTAATCAGCACGGAGAATTCTCTGCACTATTGCATGTTATGAAACCAGCTCAAACAAAGATAGAAAATATAGATCAACGCCTTAGAATTCAGCCTCTTCGAGGGGGCAACCTCCTTTACATTACATAAATGAACAATTCTTGGATGATTCAAATGAAAAACCTCCTTTCTATATATAGGAGTCTAAGGAGTCACAATATAACCCAGCTGACCTAACAATAATAATATAAAGCCACAAAAATAACAATAGAGGGATTCTATGGGGCACAGTAATAACAATATGGGGACAATAGGGGCACAACAATATTAATAAGGGATACAACTTGAATAGTAATGGGGTAATCACTAGTATTATAGGGACTTAACATGCCCCTCTCCTTCAAAAAATTGTTGTCCTCAATTCTTGAGTAGTTCTAGATGCTTCTATATAAAATTTTCATCCTCCAATGGGGAATCTTCAGTGGATAAGTTCTTCCACTTGATAAGATACTATGAAATTGATCGATTTCGTAGCTGTCAAGTTCTTTTTTCTATGACTGCTTCTGGTTCCAATATATTTTTTCCTTCCTCATCAAGTTCTAGAAATATTGTTTGAACTGGGAGCTTGTTGCCTATAACCTTCTTTAAACATGAAACATGGAAAACTGGGTGCAATCGAGAAGTTGCAGGAAGCTCCAATTTGTATTCCATAGTACCAATCTTTTGCAACACCTTGTACAAACCATAATACTTTGGTGATAATTTATTATCTTTCTTAGCTTGCTTGAGGGACATTTGCTTATATGGTTGTAGTTGTAGGAATACCCAATCACCTACATTAAAAATTATTTCTCTGCGATGTTGATCTACCTATTGTTTCATTCTATTATGTGCCAACATGAGGTTATCCATTAAGAGTTAGAGGACTTGTTGTTGATGTTCGATGTGATGTTCCACTGCTTGAACCTTAGAATTTTCTCTTAAATATGATGTGATGGATGGTGGCTGATATCCATAAAGTGCGATAAATGGGGTCATTTTTTTTGCTGTATGGAAGGAAGTGTTATACCACCATTTAGCCAGAGGCAACCATTTGACCCATTATGTCTGTTTATCAATTACAAAGCAATGAAGATATCCTTCCAAAAATTCGTTTACTATCTCAGTTTTCCCATTAGATTGAGGATGATAAGATGAGCTATGAGCTAACTGAGTACCAAGACAAGAAAATAATTTTGTCCAAAAATTTCCAGTGAAAATGGCATCTTTGTCACTTACAATAATCTTTGGGTTTCCATG
Source organism: Pinus tabuliformis (assembly GCA_031772625.1). NCBI lineage: Eukaryota > Viridiplantae > Streptophyta > Pinopsida > Pinales > Pinaceae > Pinus > Pinus tabuliformis. The sequence continues at coordinate 662,081,018 of CM062804.1, forward strand.
TAGCTTTTGAATTGTTTCCATAAATGCAGTAGAAATTGTACTGGCTTTAAATGGATGTGATAATGCACAAAAGTGTGCATACTTGGTAAGTCTATCAATTACCACCATGATGACACTCTTTCCCTCAGACTTGGGTAAACCTGTGATAAAATCCATTGAAACCTCCTCCCAACGTTGGCTTGGAATGGATAAAGGTTGTAATAGACCCGGTGTCTTAATTGTTTCAACTTTATTTTGTTGGCAAACCAAACATCCCGCCACAAATTTTTGAATATCCGATTTAAGGCCATCCCAAAAAAAATCCTTCTTAACCCTGTGGTAAGTTTTTAAAATTCTGAGTGGCCTCCTAAGGTAGAAGTGTGTAATTCCATAAGAATCTTTTATTTTAGTTTGGAATTCTTACAGAGGTATAACCGATCTTTGTACCATAACGAATCATTTTTCTAGCTAAATGTATCAAATGTACTGGAATCTTGTTGTAACTTTCGAATAAATTCCCACACTTCTTCATCATTCTTCCATTCCTCCCTTGATTTGTTTATCCAATCTGGTTGGATAATAGAAATGGCACACAACAATGCTTCCACATCCTCATCCTTTCTTGAGAGTGCATCTGCCACCACATTTTTCTTCCCTTTTTTGTAGATGATTTCAAAGTCATAACCCAACATCTTTGTGACCCATTTTTGTTACTCTTTAGAGGATAATCTTTTTTCTAAAAAGTGTTTAAGGCTATCATGATCCGTTTTTACCTTGAAGTGTCTTCCCATTAGCTAGGGTTGCCATTTCTTAAGTGCATGGAGTATTGCCAACATTTCCTTCTCATAAATAGCTTTGTGTAAAAACTTTCCCTTGATTGGATGACTTTAAAAAGCAATGGGTCTTTCATCTTGCATTAAAATAGCACCAATTCCATTTCCTGAAGCATCATATTCCACAATAAATGTTTTTGTGAAGTTCGGTGTAGCTAAGACTGGTGCTTGGCACATTGCCTCTTTAAGATGTTCGAAGGCCTTTCTCGCTTCTGGAGTCCATGAAAATGCATCTTTCTTCAATAGTGTTGTTAGAGGTGCTGCTATTCTCCCATAATTTTTAACAAACTTCCGATAATACCCTGTCAACCCAAGAAATCCTCGCAGATGCTTTATGGATGTGGGGATTTTCCATTCCTTAATGGCTTTAATTTTGCTAGGGTCTACCTTAACTCCTTCATGAGATATAATATGACCCAGATATTCCACCTCTTGTACTCCAAAGAAGCATTTGGATCTTTTTGCATATAATTGTTTCTCTTCCAATAGTTGTAGCACCCTGTTAACATGTTCAACATGATCCTTCCAAGACTTGCTGTAGATTAGTATATCATCAAAAAATACTAACACAAATTTTCTAAGGAAGGGTTTAAAAATGTAATTCGTCAAACCTTGAAATGTAGAAGGTGCATTGGTAAGGCTTAAAGGTATGAACAAAAATTCATAACGACCCTCATGAGTTCTAAATGTTGTTTTCGGAATGTCTTCAGTCTTCATTCTGATTTGATGATATCCTGAACGAAGATCCAACTTGGTGAAGTAAATTGATCCATGCAATATATCCAGTAACTCATCAATGACAGGAATGGGAAACTTATCTTTAATAGTGAGCTTGTTGAGCTCCCTATAATCTGGACACATGCGCCATGATCCATCCTTCTTGTGCACCAATAATAGTAGATCATAGAAAGAACTTTGACTAGGTTGAATTATACTAGCCTCTAGCATTTCTGCAACCATACGTTCAATTTCACTCTTTTGCGCATATGGATATCTGTATGGCCTGATGTTTGGAGGAACACTTCCTGGAATCAGATGAATAGGATGATCCTGATCATGAATAGGTGGGAGACCTTTGGGAGTCTCAAATAACTTGGAATGATTGTCCAAGAATTTTTGGAGATCTGGAGAAATAGATGATTCCAATGTGGAAACATCTAGCAAACATAATTGTGCAATTACACCTCTTTGTTCCTTTTTTAGAAGCTTTGTCATACCATTGGAGCTTATTATCTTTCCTGGTTTCCTTGAAATACCCCTTAATTCAATTTCCTTTCCTTCCACAGAAAATTTCATGAAAAGTTCTTGAAAATTAAAAGCTATTGTACTAAGGATTGTAGCCATTAGACTCCCAGTACAACATCGACACCTCCCATTGGAATGGAAAGCATTGGGCTAGTCAATACATATTCTCCCATGGATAGCTTGATATTATGGCACTTTCCAGAGAAATTTATCATTCCTCCATTTGCAACCATCACTTGACACTCTGGTGCTGGATATAGGAAGAAATCCAATTCTTTTGCTATCTTACAATGAATAAAATTGTGGGTACTTCCTGAATCAATCAACACTATTACCTTTTTCTTCTTGATTTGTCCTTCTATCTTGATTTTTTGAGGAGTGGTAATTCTAGCCATTGCATTACAAGATATGGTTGGATTCATTTCTTCGTTATCTAGGATTTGTTCCTGGAGTATATCCTCTTCTTTTGACCTTTCTTGCTCCTTTTCTTCTTCCTCTTCACAATCGATGTAGAATAATTTCTTCTTAGCACACTTATGACCTTTAGTGTATTTGATATCACAATTGTAACAAAGCCCTTTTGCTCTTTTTTCTTCCAATTTTTGTGGTGTCAAACTTATAGGTTGTGGAAGACTAGGGGCAACAACACTTCCATCTTTATAGTTGTGAGTGGTATGCTTCCTGGTTGCCATAATTTTGCTTTCCATTTTTCTTGCTAACCTGAATGCCTTCTCTAATGAATCAGGTTCCCAAAGGCAAACATCATGTTGGATATTATCCTTTAAAGTCCCTATGAACACATCAATCCTATGCTCCTCTGGAATGTTTTTTACCCTTATGTTCAATTTTTGGAACTCCTCAATGTACTCCATTATTGAACCCTTTTGTTTGAGACTTATCAATTGGCTAAAAAAGTGTTTCTTTTTGTATCCTCATAATGTGTTGTCAATTCTTCCGTAAAAATTGCCCAAGTGATAATTTCTTTACGAGAGCAAAGCCATTGATACCATACAAACTGATTTGGTTCCAAATATAAAGTTGCAATACGTACCTTTTGTGTGTTTTGCACATTATTGAGATCGAAAAATTGCTCCATTTGTAATATCCATGTTGCAGGATCCTTGCCATCAAACTTCCTTATATCGATTTTTGGAATATGGTGGGTCTTTGGTCCAACATTAGAGTCTATGAAATCATGATTAACATTTCTTTTGTTTTTGTCATGAGTTTCCTTTATTACCCTTTCACCATTAGTAAGCATTTTTGGTAGAAACTTTGTCAAATCTGTCTTCAAATCTTCCATGCTTGTCTTCAAATATATCTTCAAATTGTCCATCTTAGCTTCCATGCCATTCATCATAGCCTTCACACCCTTCATCTTAGATTCCATGGCATTTATCTTAGATTCCACACCATTTATCTTAGCTTTTGTTAGCTTTTGTGAGAGTGACATTTGTTGCACTTGGTCTTGTAATTTTGATATATCATGTAGCATTTCTTCCTCTTCATGAGTCATGCTAGCGTTTTCAAGTTGCTTACTAGGTGTTTGCATTTTCTTTCCTCGGGGCATCAGTTACCGATAATAATTCTCTACTATGCCCTTTGAACTCTTCAAAATAGTTTTTCAAACCAAGCTTAAGAAAAAATTTAAAAAAATCTACACACCTTTTTTCACTTTGTAGGAGCTCGATATTGCTTTTGATGTATCACTGTAATTTCGGATCATCCAGTTTTAAAATTGTGACCTGCAGTAGCACTCTATGTCCTCTTTCCAATGCCACTAGTCTAATCCAAATTGGATTCTCCAAGGAAGAGTTATGCCAAATCTCCCACAATGACTGGATTATAGACTAGTTCAGTAGAGTGAACTTGTACGACGTGCCAAGAGTCACTGTTTTGACCTTTTTCTTTGAAAAATATATAAAAGAAACTAAAATGCGTCCTCTTTCTGTACCTTTTTATGAAATTTCAATCTGATTCTTAGAGAGAAAGTTATGATGATTTTCCCCAGGTCACCTGTTTGGAAAGTAATTCAGGAGTCTGCAAAAAGACCAACTTCCTCAGATCATATCTCTGCAAATATAGTGGGAAAAGCTCTGAAATTTGGATCCGAGATTTAGTGTGCTTTCTTCTCAAATGGGTTTTTTTTTAGCTTCTGAAACGTTGCAGAAAAAAATTTATAGCGAAAATTCCACGATCACCTATTTGGAGCAGCGAAACCATAGAATCCAAAGCTCTGATACCAAATGTTATGAAACTAGCTCAAAAAAAGATAGAAAAGATAGATCAACGCCTTAGAATTCAGGCTCTTCGAGGGGACAACCTCCTTTACATTACATAAATGAACAATTCATTGATGATTCAAATGACAAAACCTCCTTTCTATATATAGGAGTCTAAGGAGTCACAATATAACCCAGCCGACCTAACAATAATAATATAAAGCCACAAAAATAACAATAGAGGGATTCTATGGGGCACAATAATAACAATATGGGGACAATAGGGGCACAAAAATATTAATAAGGGATATAACTACAATAGTAATGGGGTAATAACTAGTACTATAGGAACTTAACATTGCATATCCGGACAAATGTCCACCGAAGCACCTGAATGATGTCCATTCAAAGCTTTCTCGGCCTTCTCATAAGTGAGGCACCTACATAAAACTGTATCAATACCACAGCAATAAAGTATGTCACCAATAATCAGATAATTTTTTGCTTGGTATTGAATACGTTGTTGTTGAGAGCGAGAGGTATGAGGCCTGAAAGCTTGGGTCTAGAGATAGATCAGTATATCTCCATACCATGGATCACTTGAAGAAATGAGAAACAAAGACTCATCCACGATTGATGTTTTTGATGTTGAATCGTTGGAGGCTGAGGGAAGATTGGAAAGTAGTTCGGCAAATATGAGAGATTTCTTTGAATTAGACTTAACAAATTCCAAATCAAATTCCTACAATATAACTATCCACTTCGAATATTCACCCCCCAGTAGTTGACGTGACAAAATGTATGTCATAGGGTTGCAATCGAAGATTATTGTATTTTTACGCAGGAGAATATAATGACAAAATCTCTGCACAGCTTGAACGGCGGCCAAAGCTAACTTTTCCACATAAGAATATTTCCTTTTTGTATCATTGAGAGTACGACTCAAATAATATACGGGATTCTCTATTCCATCCTCTTCTTGGACTAAAACCATTTCAATGGTTGTATTTGTAGTGGCTAAATACAGGTAAAAGTCTTGTTTATAGTTTGGGGCACACATTAATGATGCTCTAATCAGGGAATCTTTAAGAGCACTAAAGGAAGCTTGCGCAACCTGATCCCAATGGAAGGGTACCTCTTTCTTCAATAGATGAGTAAAACCTTTAGCCAACTCAGCATAGTTTGGAATGAACCTCCTCAGAAGGTTTGCCTTCCCTTGAAGTTTCTATAACTCTAATAAATTCCAAGGTGGAGGCAAGTCAAGTATTGCCTGAAACTTAGTTGGATCAAGTCGACTTCCATCTTTTGAGACCATGAATCCAAGTAGTCGACCAGAGCCAACATAAAACACACACTTGTGCGAATTGAGACTTATTTTGTAGTGTTGGCATTGTAAGAATATTTCCCTAAGATACTATGGGTGATCAGTCCACTTTCGTGAATGAGCAGGAAAATCATCAAGATATGGTTGTACGATGTTCTTAATGTCATGGAAGGCATAATTCATTTCCCTATGAAATGTAGCCCCTACATTCTTCAAACCAAATGTTAACTTTCAATACGGGAATGTGCCCTAGGGACAAATAAATGCAGTTTTTGACTGATCCTCTGGGCGGATATTGATTTTATTGTGGCCAGAAAATCCATCCATGAATGAAAATATTTCACATCTAGCACATTCGTCAATAATCTAGTCAATGAAGGGTGTAGAATAATTGTCTTTTGGACATGCTTTATTTACATCCCGGTAATCAACACACACTAGGATTGTTCCTTGTTTCTTCATCACTGGAACAATATTTGATACCCAATTGGTAAGAGGTACAGGGTAAATGAAGCCAGCACGCAAAATTTTTTCAACTTCTATCTTAATGACATCAACTTTCTTTGGATGTACAGGTCGAAGCCGTTGTCATACTAATTTGACATTAGTGTACATTTTGATTTGATGTTCAACAATGCTTGAACCAATGCCTGGAATATCCTCATAAGACCATGCAAATACATCTCGAAATTCACGAAACAGAGCATGGTAAATATCGAGTTCCAAAGAAGAACAAGATTTTCTGACATGAATGTTTTCTACAACGTTAGGCTTGGTCAAAATGTCTATAGAAATGGTTTCTTCTATGTTAGACAAATTACGCTTAGAATCTACCGAATCTATTCTAATAGAATTCAAAAAGAAATCTACAATTGAAGGGTGTACTAGTTCATTTGAATAATCTTCCCTGGAATCTAGAAGAAGGGAATGATGATGATAATCTCCCCAAGGTTATTCTCCTATCATCATTGACTGGATGATTTCCTCATCTGTAGAATATATACAAGAAAAAGGATCGAAAGAAGTACCGTATTCAAGAGAATGATCTACCCATACAATTGGCAAATGTGGATCTGGGAATGCCACACAAGCAAAAAAAATTGATTGCTATGTGAGTTCGATGGGACTTAGCGGCATAACCTCAGTAAAACTCTCATCTTCAATACTATCAGTGATCCTATTTAAATCAAATGAAGTAGAGGATAACATATTAAAATTCTCGACTCTCGTGACCTCCAAAGTTCCAAATGGTGGAGGAAGTGTGAAAGTACCCATTAAGGAGGGATCTTTGAAAAGACCTACACCAACAGATTGAAGTGAAAATGGGGGTCCGTTAACAAACATAATGCTTCCCATAACTTGAGAGCTAGAGGCAAAAACTGAGGTTTGGTCGATAGCTGTTATTCCACCTTTATGAGGAAATGCAATCGTACGAAAGTACATGGAAGCAATAGTAGCCATAGCATAAACCCATAGTCATCCAAGTAAAATGTTGTAATCAAGGGGTCTGTCAACGACCTTGATCTCAATAGTTACCATTTCCCCCCCTAGTTCTACTTGAAAGCTATTCAAAATCCCACATGAAGTATAAGTTCTTCCATCAAAAGCCTTCAATATGGTTGGTGATCTTAACAACGTAGGTGACCCTAGTGTTTTCCAGTAGCTCATTGACATAATACAGGTAGAAGCTCCCTCATCTATGATTGTTCAATGAATATTTTTGTTGAGAGCTTTAACTTGAATTAGAAAAGCTAATTGAGTTGGTAACTGTGGTGTATATCTTGAGTGATTAAAAACCACAAGATTAGAATCCGCTGGATCTATTCCACCTATTGCTAATAATAAAGCCTGCTTCTGGGAGGGGAAATGTTGTAATACCTCAAGCATTGACATAGCAGAAGGAGACTAACTAAGATCTTCTACTATGTTATAATTTTGAGCAGCTCAAGCTCTAGGGTTAAACGTTGATTTATGCACAACTCCCTTAGGTGGCTTTATTGTTAACTCTAGTGCAATGGGTAGTGGAATATTTTCCGATGTGGTCGAAGTCGAAGAACCAGGTTGATTAGTGGCTTGATTATTTGATGATGATGGCAGATTACCATAATCTTTACTACATGTCTGAACCAAAATCTCATCTTCAGGTTTTGCGATGGATAACATTAATACCTGTGATGTGGAAGCATTTTCAGTTGCAACCATATTGGTATCCAAGTTCAGAAATGGATCTATCAAGACTGTAGATGCGGTAGAAGTTTTTAACAGCTTAGAAACTTATGAGTAGTGAGGACAATATCTTGTAAAATGCTCGTCATTACATATGAGACATGGATAATGAGGTTTATTTCCTGGATTGGAGGAATCAAATGATTTCTATTGAGGAGGGTTTTCATTTTTCTTTTTATTTTTCCCTTTCTTCTTGCTTCCTGGTTGCTTTTGATTCTTACCTTTGTTAGATGACACTGAATTAATCTCAGAAGTAGGAACCTTAGATGCATTTATAGTTTGATTCATGGCAAGTGATTGACGAGATGGTCTACTTATCGTTTGTGTGCTCAAGGAAACGATCACACCGTCTCCAGCATGAGAGTCCCTATTCGATGATGGAGGTGGAATGGATTGATTTAGGCATGGAGCATGTGGAATTTTGTCATAGAGCATGCCGGATTGTGAGTAAATTAAATCCAAGTATTGGGCATGAGAAATCACTTGCTCTTCTGTAACAACTCTACCTTTAGCCACATCCTTAGTGATATATGGCAATAAGGACTTAATGAACCACTCAGTGAAAATCTGATCAGCAACATAGGTTTTAACCATGCAACGACAATGATGCCACTCATGAATATGATCTGATATATGAGTAGAAGCCATTTGTTTAAAGTTGGTCAAAAGTTACATTCCAGTTTCATATCTGATGGGTAATTGGAAGTGGGTCAAAAAGGTAGTGGCTAAATGGGTGAAATTATTAAAAGAAGTTCTCGGCAACTCAATATACCACTTAGCAGCCGAACCAGTAAGTGTTATTTGGATAAGACGAAGTCTTACTAAATCATCATTCAAGGAGTTTGAAGAACACCATAAATGATAAGTCATAACGTGATTTGACAGGTATTCTCCAGGATTTCCATTAAACTTTGGAATATCGAAAAGCAACTTATGAGGAATTACCGGCCACCATGGTGCATACAAAATTGGATCATTGGTAAGCCGGTTTAAATATGGTAATTCTAGAGTTTCCACAAATGGCAACTGCCGATTCAAATCAGGTTGGGCATATCCGAGATAGGATGGAATTGCTTGTGACATAGGCCTTTGCATACCTGCATAAGGCGGATATCCTTGATAGGGCGATGGGACATATTCGGTATATGGATTAAAGCCAGGTTAACCTTTCATTTTTCCATCATTGGGTTGGGCTCGATACACAGGACATTGATACGCTTGATATTTTCCTTACCTAGGCTAAGCTTGGAAGGCAGGCCCATACTGAGGTTGGACATTTTGGAAAGGAGGGTGTGGATACTGTGGCTACCAAGGTTGTTGGGGTATCAGTTGAGAAGTTTGATATTGCCCCCCAATGCCAGTTTGACCAGGCTGAGAATAAACTAAACCTGTAGCAAATTGAGTCACTCCAGATAATGGCACACTAACCTGAGGTAATTTTACCCCAGAAACAAGCGGTTGTTGCATAATAGCCTGAGAAGTTTGGGTTTTCTGACTCGAAACTTGTGGTTGCAAGGTAGCGGAACTAACTTGTACAGGTTGAGATACAATAGGTTGAGCTTGTATCTGTGGTTCCATAGTTATGATAGGTTGGGTCGATATAATCGGCTCAGTTTGCATAGGTTGTGTTGGATACACAAGCCTTGGTTGTGGTGGCATAGTTGGCTGCCACTGACAGACTCTCATTTCAGGTTGACCTAAATATGGCAGGACATAACCATAGGGTTGTTCTCCTTGATAGGGAGGATGCGGTGAATAGGAATATTTCTGACCATATGGTGGCAGTCCAATGTTAAGAGGATATATGGGTCTTTGTTCACTGAATTGCCCATTTTGATACTGGTAAGAAGGATCAAACTTTTGTCCTTGATAAGAAGAACCGGGTAAAATTACTGATGACGACATGGGTGATGACCATGACAAAGAAGAAACCCCTAAGTGGATTCCAGACATAGACTGGTAACCAGCCGGGATAGACGATTGTACATATAAATGTGACTCAAGTGTGGTAGTAAACATTGAAGAAGCAGCAGCAAAGGATTTTGCCGCAACTGCATCAGATGAAGCAGTCTGGGATGTTTGTGATTTTTTTGCCATGGTTAACTAACCCAAAAGTTGACCTAATGAATCAAGTGGTATCTCAAAGGCAGCAGCAGAATGAGGAAGAGATTGGGAATTGTTGTGCTGTACAAAACCCCCCCATTTCATAAAATTTTACTTTCAAAACTATAATATGAAATGGGTCTCGTTTAGATTAAATTGGTATCAACTTATCATTCCTCAAAAGGTTCGAAAAGAAATAAAACATTATAAACCTTTTGAGACAATATATAATCGATCTTATAATAAAAAATGAATAATTCTTTATTATTGCGATAAAGCGATCGCATATCGCAATAACAAAGGATGCATAACAAAAGACCCATTGGTTTTCCCCGATGTGACAAGCGCAAATAACTATCGGATATCGGGAAGGTAAGAAATCGTAACAAAAGGCCCCTCTTTGCTCCGATGCAATATCGCTATCGACGATTGGGGAATGTAACATGCATGCAACTAAAAGCCCTCTTCTAAAAAGCTCCCGATACCAATTAGTGATATCGCTATCAGTGATCAGGGATTCTGTAGTGACACCAATATAACTACTTAAACATTCCTCAGATCCCCGATTGTGATAAAGCTAAGTGCGACTTTCAAAAAGGATTGATAAGGCTTGGGTATATTGTGTTGAATTATTATTAAAAGCCCTTCTCTTCCCGATAGTGATTCACTTGCGCCCAACCGCCAAAACATCAAAGCCATGATTAAATGAATTATTCGGCCAATAAACGATATGATGAGCATTTAAATGATTGACAGCTTTAAAACGGCCAATTAATGGAGCAGTTATGCCAAAATCTCTTCAGAGATTATATCCGCGGCAGTCTTATGTTAATCCTCCATTATTTATTGATTGATATAACTCTCTCATACCTGGTTTGCACCACCTATTCTCCACATTACGTTTATTTTATCTCCTGTGTAGAGCTCCTTCGAAGCAGTGAATTTAGGCCAAATGGGGAAGAAGTCTAAGAAATTTGGAACAGCTTCAGCTTCCGCAGTAACAGGACAACACACTGCCAATCTGGGACCAAGTAAAAAAGGATGTCTTGATCTCAGTAATACTACTTGGCAAAGCATTTATAATCTGGTTGAGGCCGAAGAGCCTCAGGAAACGTTAGTACAAGCTACAGCAGGCTCGAACTAGAAGTCTGAGGCAACCCTAAAGGATTTGGCCAATTCTTACCTACACCAGATAGCGGCTCGAGAGCAAATTCTTCCATACACAGATGTGGTAAGATGGGCAGTTGAAGAAATTCCAATTACAAACAGAACATTTTGCACTATTGACGGGAGAGTATTCGGTTCATTTCAGCCCAATAATTTGAAGCAAATGTACCATTTGCCCGAACCAGAGAAGAGGTATAACAAAGCATTTCTGGAGAAGTTCAGAGATGAAAATGAAATTGAATCAGCACCTATATGGGAATGGAGACAAAACCCAGCGAAACACAAGCATGAGTCCTCGGGTAAGTACTCTGTCGATTCCTTGTGTTCTCCTTATTGTTATGCTGGAGCGATGATGTGTAGGATTTGGGGGTTGCATGATTCCTCAAAATTCTCCATAGAGATGATACCTTTAATGGAAGCAGCATGCAATAATGAAATAATGGATTGGGGGAATATATTATCTGATAAGTTAGCAACAGCTATTCTTGAGTTCAGAAACAAATCCCGTGTTACTGAAAGGCTCATTCCTCCATTTTACTTTAGTGCCTACATCTTAGATACTCTCTGTTTTAACTCTGAATTTCTTGTGCTGGGGTGGAGATGGACTCCACAGGACCCCATGCCCATTCATATCTATCACCAGAAGTTGTGGAAAGCCCATTATAAACACCACCTATATCAAGTTTGCAATGGATTTATGTTACCCATTTACTATGCAATTTTTGACAAACCTGCTCCTAAGATTTCCTCACAAGCAGAGATTGACTTGATCGCCTTAGGAACCTGGTTCGGAGAAGAAAAACTTACATATGTAAGAGTTTTTGGCATTCATGCCAGGCCTCATGTCCTCCCCTTGTATATACCTGACAAACTATTGGCTTGAGAGATAGCATATCAACTTACATCCGCAGGAGCTACAAAGACTCTGAGGAATTCAAAGAAGCAAGTCTGGCCTCCTTTTCCTCTAAGGTGTGGTGTTTACACTCTGCATGACTACAAGCATGCAGAGAAAGAAGCAAAAAATATAAATACATTGAATCTCACCACTATTCCTAACAGACGATTTGATCCAAACAAAGTCGTCTATAATGTACTAGAACAGGAAAAACTCACTAAATTTGAACACAAAAAAGATGAGTTTGATGACCTATTCTCCTCGACCGAGTCATTATTTCAAGTTCAAACGATAGCTAAAATGAGATATCACGACGACGGGTTAGTCGAATTTAACAAACCTAGAGAGCAGAGGTTGCAAACTCTGCCTCTAGATTTGTTAGCCATTGCCCCGATGACACAGTCAAGAAAGCCTAAACAGCAACTTACCAACGAACCTCCTGCTACATCAGAAATTTTTGAAGAAGTCCAAAGAAGAGAATAGGAGGAACTCTAGAGGAAAAAACAAGAGAGAATATGTGAAGAGTAACAGAAAAGGCAGGAGGAGCAGAGCAGCAAGGATGTGAATTTCGATACCTAGATTGACCCAAGGTTCCTCCAGGAATGGTAGCAATTCGATTCAATCATAAGCAATCTAGAAAGCTCAAGAGAAGTCAATACATCCAAAGCAGCTGATACATAGGATATAGCATCAAAAGAGGTTCTAAGCAAAAGAACCAGTGGTCTACCCCCTACTACAGACTTAGAAATAATTCCCAAAGATCCTTCAGATCAAATCATTTTCCAAATGGAGGATATACCTCGATTGGATGTCTTTTACAGCCCAAAGCACAGGGCCGTAGTAAAGCGACAGTGGAAAAGGAGAAGGATTGATCAACCTTCCCTGTTCCCTGAACAAACAGTGACAACCAACGTAGTTTGGAAGGAGGAGTTCGATCCTTCTGATGACCTAGCAAAGTTGTCCCAATATGCTGGAGCCTATTCGGCAGCCACCATGGACAAGGCATCAGAAGTGAGTAATTTGTTAAAAGAAAAAGACCAGGTAATCGCTTCGTTAAAAACACAGCTATCGGAGGCATAACAGAAAGCAGAACAATTAGAACAGTAATTGTCCACACAGCAACAGTTAAATAATCAATTGAAAAAGCAATTGCATGAAGAGAAACAGAGGGTAGATTCGAGTGTGATTCAAAAGCAGAAAGAACTATCGGAGGCATTAGCAAAATTGAAGACAATAAATGAACAGATGGTAAAGACAAAAGATGAGCAAATTGCTAAGTTATTAGGTCAAATAGAGAAGTTCAAGAGTCTTCTGCAGCCTGCCAATTTCAGAGCAGAAGCACTACAAATTAATAAGGCACTGGTAACACAAATAATATTATTGTGTCATAAAATTGCTCAAATTGAACCCCTGTGTGACATAACAACATCAATAATCGATAAATCAGTCGATGCTAGACAAGACTTAGAGCAAGCCGATGAGACCTTAACAGATTTTATTACTTGGCATGACACTAATGAGGGACAGGCAGCAAATTTGCCTAAAATCCTAGAATCCCATAAAGAAATTTTATTTATGGAGTGGCAGTCCCAATTAATGAAGGCAGAGAGAGCAGTTTCTAGATGCAAATTATCCACAAGTAATTTGATTGAATTAATTAACAATACTCTCTATTTATCTAATATGATCTCTCAGTGTACACCAGGTAAATTACTATCAGCCAAAACATTGGAGCAATCATGTTATCAAGAACTGGAAAAGAATGGGAGATTGATCACATGTATTAAAAGTTTATCTTGGGACACCTATTGGTTGTTCCTAGTAAAACCATACAACTAGAGAGCCGCCCTCAAGTTCCTAATAGATGCAATCGGGTGTATCATTCCCGATATACACGATGCCACCTATTCTGCTCAACTCAATTCTCTTCTCAGCCGCCCTCAAGAAGTGGAATCGATGCTAGCGATATGCCAACTCAGGTCGAAAGGCAAACAGCCAAAGTGATGAATCATGCTGCCGACTACCAGATTGCTTTGGGGGAGATATTCAAGATCAAGTTGTACCAATTTAGTAGCACTTTAATTTTCTAGTTTGTTAGTTTAATTGAGTATTTATAGACCCTTTCATGTATTTAGAAGGGGTCGTAAGTTTTTGTATATGACTTAAACCTGAAGTTACACTATTGTACTTCAGGTATATTTTTTTATAAAGACTGGGCCAATTATTACAATTTTGATAACGAAGCTTTTATGTGGATGTGCACTACTGCCTTTATTTAAAAGTATTTCTGAGTCGGAAGAAGGAATTCGAATTGCGATTGATGTTGGGAATGATTTGCAGCTCATATGGTACTACTATCTATCTCTGAATTCATTCTTTTTATGTGAATTGTTATTTGATCATTCTTGCTATTATTGAATATATGCATGTGTTTTAACAACATTCTTTATACTTTCCACTATTGGATGTTTACAGCGTGATTTTCTTCTAATCATACATGTATCAGTGATATAAAAAGATAAGTGTAACAATGTTTTATTAATTACTTTGTTCAACTATTTGAACAAAGCAATTATTATATGAATGAATGTCTATGTTTATCGAATAGAGTCATCTATATGCCTATTGATGAACAGAGATCATCAAACGTTGCACTTAAGAATAGAAGCTTCCCGGGATAGAATAGTCATTTGTATTTTCGCTTTTAGATTAAGTCATCCATTCATTATCACTTATTAGAAAACCAGTCACTCATCCATCCCTTTGTATTCATTACCGGGAAACTGGTCCCATTATATCCAGTCGGAGCCACCATCCCAAATGGAAAAGGAGCTGTATTAAGGTCCGGACCGGGTGGTTATCCCCCAATGTTGATGCAACAATTTTCGAGGAATCAACATTTTTGGTGCTAGAAGGAGGGCATGAACTGTGAATGGTGAGCAAACCCAAACCTACAATCCATTCTGAGAGTAAATCTCCCTCCACATCACCTCGTACTTCCCAATTGCATGTTGGTTCTCCAGCATCCAAGCGAGAAGAAGAGGAATCAACTACCACTGCTCAAGCCCACAATACTCCAGAACGATTAAGTCCTGAGTCTGCTGAAGTTCAGTTACTCATCCATAAACGTCAAGGCTTCTCGATATCACCACATAAATCTAAGGTATCTCAAGGCAGTGAGACTTCGCAATTCAATCTACCTCATCCTCTTACCAGACTTCAGAGAGGAAAGCTCGGTATCGAACCTACTGAGTTGCCCTTACCTAAAAGGAAAAGGGCAATGAAGAACATTGAAGGATCTGACAGTGAAGCATTCTCATCCACATCCTCCATCTCATCTTCCCCAGTGCGAAGTCAGCCATCCACTCCCTCATTACATATTGTTTTTCATCAGGGATTAGGAACTTCAACATCCCAACCTGCTCAATCCTCAATATCAATTCCTTCCCAAACATCTAGAATTTCATCAGCAATCTCATCCACTACTGGTGTTTCAGTGGCAGATCCATGGAATAGTCCTGGTGTGGTCAATATGCCTGCACCATTACATGCATTGCCCATTTCTCATGAAAAATGGCTACCCAAGTTTAATCCATATGCTGGAACACAAGCCGAAGAACATATTAATAACTTCATGTTATCAATTAATTTAAAAGGAGTAACAGAGGAAGATGTTGTCGTTAGGCTTTTCCCTTATACTTTGCAAGGATCAGCGGGATCTTGGTATTTTTTCCTGCCCTCTGGATCCATTACCAGTTGGAACATTTGCCAAGAACAGTTTCTTACTAAGTATGGCGATGATAGATCTTTAGCCACATTAATCAATGATCTCTCCAATCTTAGGATAGAGCATAAGGAACCTATCAAGGAGTTCAACTCGCGATTCAATAAAATCTTGAATAAGATTCCAATGGCCTCCAAACCAAGTGAGCAAATCAAAAGCGAGTGGTATATAACTGCCCTACCCGCCAATATAGCTATCTTCGTAGACAGGGCTGCAAAACCAACTTTAGCTGAAAACATGAAAGAAGCACTTGCTGTGGAAAAACGTATTAATGCTCTAGAAAAGAAAGCTTCTCTTGAAGATAGAAAATCCAAAAAAGTTTCTTTCAAAGAAGAAAACTCCTAAAGATCCATATGATATGGAAGGTTTACAAAAATTCCTCAAGACTATGTCAAATGAAATGGTCGAAATCAAAAAGCAAGTAGCAGAAACCTCAACAAAAAGGCCATTTAGGAATTTCAAGAAAACTGAATCAAAACCACCAAATGTTATATCCAATGCCGATTCAGATCTTGAAGAAGAAGAAGATGATGAAACAGTCTTGACATCCGAGGAACCCGAAGAAGAAGAGACTGTCGAATGCCATGGGATGTGGGATTTTATTTTTCCCACATCCGATACAGAAAACGAACAAGAAGCTTTCCCCATGACTACCAGGAGTAAAGGAATTCATGAACCTGTCTAGACAACTTCGAATAAAAGGAATGCAGGCTCCTCTACTACCAAAGAAAATATTCCTACAAAAAAGTCTTCGGCAACAGCATCCCAAAATCAACCATCATCTTCAAATCTACCTTCAACATCTAAGACATTGGTAGTATCAGATTCTATGGACTACAATATTATCGAAGACATGAAGAAGACTAAGGCGAATATTACTATGTTTGAACTTAGCAAACTCAAACAACAGCAGAAGTTACTTCTTAAAGAGTTAAATGTCGTTCCTTCTTCACCTCTTCCCAATGCTGTATTGTCCAAAGCTGCTAATGATTCAGGCCAACCGCCTTCTGGTAGAGTGGAAGCTACTGACGCAGTCTTAATTGGGGATAGATCAAATTCTCATACTCCACCTTTCCTCTTAACCTATGAGATCTACAATAGAAACCTACACAACTGTTTGATTGACTCAGGAGCTTCCTCTAATATAATGCCATCTTTAGTTTGTTCCAAATTGAACATTGAACCCCAAAAGTCTGCAATTCATATTGTACAGTTGGATAGAACTAAGGTCCAGGTTTTAGGGGAAATCAACTCAGTAAATATTAGATTATCAGCTGATCCTAGAGTAGTTCAAAGAATTGATATTTTGATCGCTAATATACCTGAATTTTATGGGTTGATTTTAAGTAGAGATTGGTCCGAAAAACTTCATGGTTATATTTCCACCGATTGGTCTCATATGTGGTTACCTTATAAAGGAAAACTGAATCAGATTAAGATTGATCGGGAGAAACACATGACCCATACAGTTACCAAGTTTGAACAACAAAACCAACCAATAGCATTTAATAACAGTATCTTGGGGAATTATTCATTTGAATCATTTTTTGGCAACTTCACCGCCCAACCATCTCCTTTCCTAGTTAATAATTTCACATCTCAGATCGAAAAATTTTCACAAACAGATAGGTCAAGAAGTTTTAATATTACTGAGGACACTGTAAATAAAATTGTTGATAATTCTTTATTTTGGTCTTTATACTTTGACGGATCTAAATCCAGTGAAGGATCAGGAGCAGGTTTCATTTTAGTTAGCCCTGAGGGAAAAAAACGATGCTGTCTTATAGGTTGGAATTTGAATGCACGAATAATATAGCTGAGTATGAGGCCTTATTTCAAGGATTATATAAAGATATTGGCCTTAATGTTCAATATTTGAAAGTGTTTGGTGATTCAGAGATTGTCATAAAACAGGTTAGAAACACAATTCATTGTCTTTCTAGTCATCTCAAACACTATCAGTCTTTGGTCCAGGAACTCATATTTCAATTTTTAGCATTTAATATTCCTCTGATCCCTAGGTCTCAGAGTTCAATAGCTGACTTGCTAGCCAATGTTGCTTCTAAACTCCTACCTTCCGAAGATTATAGCCCAGATAGATTTTCAGTAGAGTTAATTTTTAGACCATCGATTCTTGACAATGTCACCAATTGTCGAGTGTTCAATCACGATGAAGACATCTTACATTTTTTGACTTCCGACAAGTCCTACGATGATTAGATCATTGAGGAAAGCGATCATGATCTTCAGATGAAAGAAAAACACGAGGAAAACTCAATACCAAAACCTGTGGTTAAACTTGAGGATCTCTACGATATTAAAGACAGGTTTAAACAGGTAACCAATTCAAAGCTCCAAAGTTCCACCTCAAGATTTGAATTGATAAACCCTGGTACTGAACATAACCCTCAAAATATTAATTTGGGATTAGGAATTTCTGTGGAAGAAAGGATAGCATTCATTAGATTATTAAGAAAAAATAAACATGTCTTCGCTTGGAAATATGATTATTTAAAACATACGATACATCAATCATCCAACATACCATTCCAATGCTTTCTGAACAAAAACCAATTCAACAAAAGTTGAGGAAAATACATCCGAACTTAGAGAGTCAAATAAAATCAGAACTCAATAAACTCTTGAAAGCTAAGATTATTTTTCCCGTTCGGCACTCAAACTGGGTTTCCAATATGGTGCCTGTTAGGAAGAAAAATGGCGACATCAAGATTTGTATAGATTTCATAAATCAGAATAAGGCAAGCCAAAAAGATAATTTCCCATTACCTACCATGGAGCAGATACTCCATTCAGTAGCAGGTTCCGAGTTAATTTCCTTTTTAGATGGTTTTTCAAGATATAACCAAATTTTGGTCCATCCTGATGACAGACTCAAAACTACCTTCAGAACAAAATGGGGAACTTACTCTTATCAGAAAATGCCTTTTGCACTTATTAATGCAGGAGCTACATTCCAAAGAGCAATGGATATAGCCTTCAAAGGATTGATCAACAAAACAGTAGTTGTGTATTTAGATGATATTACTGTATTTTCCAAGAAGAGATCCAATCATTTACATGATTTAAATCAAATCTTTGAACGCTGCAGAAGGTATGGTATTTCACTCAATCCCAAAAAATCCTTCTTTGCTCTTAGTCAAGGAAAGCTGTTGGGCTTTATCGTTTCCAAAGATGGTATTTATAATGATCCAGATAGGATTAAAGATATTTCTGAAATTCCATTTCCTCATAACAAAAAATCCATGCAGTCATTTTTAGGTCAAATTAACTTTGTCAAGAGATTTGTTCCCGAATTTTCCTACATCATTTTACCATTACAAACCATGATTAAGAAAAATTTAGTGTTTAGATGGGGATCTACAGAAAAGAAAGCATTTGATTCAATCAAACAATCAATAATCAATGCCCCCACTTTAAACACCCCTAATTTTTCTAATCATTTCATATTGTACACTATCGCGTCCGATTCATCTTATGTAGCAGTACTCACTCAGATTAATGATCACAACTTGGAAGCACCGATTTCATTTTATAGTTCAAATCTATAGGGTGCTTAACTAAATTATTCCGAAGTTGAAAAACAAGCCTTTGTTGTGTATAAAGCTGTCAAACATTACAGATCCTTCCTTTTAAAAGCCCATACAAAAGTTATAGTTCCTTTTCCTGCAGTAAGGCAATTACTAATCCAAAGGTAATTAGGTGAAAAAAGGGCAAACTGGGTTACAACACTTCAAGAATATGACTTGGAAATCAAGCCAGCAAAGATTGTTAGAGGCCAAGGTTTTTGCAGGTTATTAGCAGGAGCATCTAACATTCAAGAACCAGGTGATACAGAACATATTGAAGAAATCAACCAGATAAGTATCACTGATTCTGAATTGCAATATGCAGACTTGATCTTTTATTTGAAAAATGGATATGCACCTCCTAACCTTTCTTATAAAAACAAACGGGCCATTAGATTAAAAGAAAAAAACTTCATAATCATTGATGATGTACTTTTTAGACAAAATTATGATTCAATTTTATTAAAATGCCTAGAAAAACCTGAAGCACAAAAGGTTTTGCAGGAACTACATGATGGACCAGCAGGAGGACATTTTGGAGCTGACACAACAGCCCACAAAATCATTCATGCTGGATATTATTGGCCCACCCTATTCAGAGATACTCATGAATATGTAAGGAAATGCCGAAGTTGTCAAATCTCCAGTGGAAGACAAAGAAAACCAGCTTTCCCTTTGCAACCAGTCAACATTGATCAACCTTTCGAGCAATGGGGATTAGATATCATTGGGGAAATAACTCCACAGTCCTCCAAACAACATAAGTATATCCTTACTGCTACTGATTACTTTACTAAGTGGGTTGAAGCAATCCCTTTAAAGACAACAAACTCTGAAGTAATTATAGAATTTATAGATCAATTCATCATTACTAGGTTTGGTGTCCCAAATTCTCTTGTTTTCAATAATGCATCTTATTTCTCTGGAAATGCTATGTTTGAGTTCACTATTAAAAGAGGATTAAAATTGAAATATTCTGCAAACTGCTATCCCCAGGGTAATGGTTTAGCAGAGTCTACCAATAAAAATCTAGTTAAAATTATTAAGCGAACTATTGAACAGAATCATAAAAACTGGCACAAATCTTTAGTATTCGCACTATGGGCTAATAGAATAATGCAGAAGGCTTCCATAGGTACTTCTCCATTCAACCTTGTATATGGGAAAGAAGTGGTGCTACCGACCAATCTAGTGCTTCCTTCTCTAGCCCTAGTTCAGTTTATTGAAGAAAGCCCCTCTTCTTCTATTCAACTTAGACATGATCAAATCTTAAAATTAGAAGAAGAAAGAGAAAAGGCCAAAATTACTCATGCAAAACATCAGCAAATTATCAAGTCATCTTTTGATTCAACTTCATCCAGTTCAAAACAGTTACAGGTTGGTGATCTAGTTCTGAAATGGGACAAAGCCCATGAGGATAAAGGAAAACACACCAAGTTCCAGAAGATGTGGCTTGGACCATTTCAGATCTACGAGAAGATAGGCCATTCGACATTCATATTACAAGATTTATCAGGAAAGGGAGATTCTCTTCCTGTTAATGGCCTCATCTTAAAGAAATTCTTCAATTGAGGAGGTAACCCCTTCTCCCTTTTTTCAAGTTCAGTAGAATTTGTAGTTTTTAGGACCATTAGGAAATAAAGTTGTAAGATATCTTCCATTGGCCTTTGCTATATTGAAAAGTTGCTCAAAAGAAGTAGTTTTGATATTTACTTTTAAAATAGAAGCCTTAAACAAAAGGGACAATTTCTAGGAAATTAGGTATATTCAAATTCCGAAACCCCATTTCATTTTTGTGAAACCTTCTCAAGATTTAGAAGTACTGTAAATCATTTTATGGTTTTCAAACTGGCCACAAAAAGGTTATCAATATCAAAACAGAAACTAATTCAATCTTAGCATCTTCAACTCTTACCCTGTCATCCATTCTCTCTTAAGGAGAAAATTGTCCATCCCATTCATCCAAGTTTATGATTACTCAGAGTGTAATTCTAAAATATTTGATATAAAAGATAAGGGGTCTTATTACAAGCCTGCTTACCATGATCATTGGTAAATAGTTTAACCGACATTACCAAAACTGCATACCAAAACAGGGTAATGGCTTATAATCATAAGACAAGGGGTCTCATCATGAGCCAGCTTGTTCGGTTAGATTACAACCAGTGAATGGCATTATCAAACAGCTGGCCACCAAACCAGGACAATGGCTTTTTATCTTACAAAATAATAGAAAAGGAAAAAAGAAATACAAAATATGAAAGCATATTTTGAATTCATTCTTTTAATCACACTTTGAAATGGATGGGATAATGGACAATCAAATGGTTAAAAGGTATCCCTGTCGAAACTATGAACGTTTGCTGGCAGCAGAGGCTCTACCTATGACAAAGGAGTCAATTAAAAAGGCTAAGTTGGAAAGGTTTTTTGTTTTATCGTTATCAACCAATAGAGGCCAATTTAAAACTTAGAATGTATCTAATTTTAACAAGAGAAGAAATTAGCAAAAATAGCTCTTATTATATTCAGAATGTATGTATACCTAGTTATATTAGAATTTTCCTCTTTGATAAGATTTCTATACAAAGAAAGTCTAAGTATTTCAATATTTCTCAGAGATAACTGTTTCTCCTAGTGAATCGCCAATTGTTGTGTTGTACAACAACCCCCCATTTCATAAAATTTTACTTTCAAAACTATAATATGAAATGAGTCCCTTTTAGATTAAATTGGTATCAACTTATCGTTCCTCAAAAGGTCCGAAAAGAAATAAAACATTATAAACCTTTTGAAACAATATATAATCAGTCTTATAATAAAAAATGAAAAATTCTTTATTATTGCGATAAAGTGATCGCAAGATCGCATATCGCAATAACAAAGGATGCATAACAAAAGACCCATTGGTTTTCCCCGATGCGACAAGCACGAATAACTATCGGATATCGGGAAGGTAAGCAGTCGTAACAAAAGGCCCCTCTCTTTTCTCCGATGCAATAAGCACGAATAACTATCGGATATCGGGAAGGTAAGCAGTCTTAACAAAAGGCCCCTCTCTTTGCTCCGATGCGATATCGCTGTCAGCGATCGGGGAATGTAACATGCATGCAACTAAAAGCCCTCTTCAAAAAAGCTCCCGATACGAATTAGTGATATCGCTATTGGCAATCAGGGATTCCGTAATGACACCAATATAACTACTTAAACATTCCTCCAATCCCCGATTGCGATAAAGCTAAGTGTGACTTTCAAAAAGGATTGATAAGGCTTGGGTATATTGTGTTGAATTATTATTAAAAGCCTTTCTCTTCCCAATAGTGATTCACTTGCGCCCAACTGCCAAAACATCAAAGCCACGCTTAAATGAATTATTTGGCCAATAAATGATATGATGAGCACTTAAATGATTGACAGGTTTAAAACGGCCAATTAATGGAGCAGTTATGCCAAAATCTCTTTAGAGATTGTATCCGCGGAAGTCTTATGTTAATCCTACATTATTCATTGATTGATATAGCTCTTTCATACTTGGTTTGTGCCACCTATTCTCCACGTTACGTTCATTTTATCTCCTGTGTAGAGCTCCTCCGAAGCAGCGAATTTAGGCCAAATGGGGAAGAAGTCTAAGAAATTTGGAACAGCTTCAGCTTCCACAGTAATAGGACAACACACTACCGATGCGGGACCAAGTAAAAAAGGATTAATCTCAGAAACCACATGTCTTGGTCTTGGTAATACTACTTGGCAGAGCATCTATAATTGGTTGAGGCCGAAGAGCCTCAGGAAACATCAGTAAAAGCTATAGCAGGCTCGAACCGGAAGTCCGAGGCAACCCTAAAGGATTTGGCCGATTCTTACCTACACCGGATAGCGGCTCGAGAACAAATTCTTCCATACACATATGTGGTAAGATGGGCAATTGAGGAAATTCCAATTACAAACAAAAAATTTTGCACGATCGATGGGAGAGTATTCGGTTCATTTCAGCCCAATGATTTGAGGCAAATTTACCATTTGCCCGAACCAGAGAAGAGGTATAACAAAGCATTTCTGGAGAAGTTCAGAGATGAAAATGAAACTGAATCACCACCTATACGAGAATGGAGACAAAACCCAGCGAAACACAAGCATGAGTCCTCGGGTAAGTACTCTGTCGATTCCTTGTGTTCTCCTTATTGTTATGCTGGAGTGATGATGTGTAGGATTTGGGGGTTGCATGATTCCTCAAAATTATCCATAGAGATGGTACCTTTAATGGAAGTAGCATGCAATAGCGAAATAATGGATTGGGGGAATATATTATCTGATAAGTTAGCAACATCTATTCTTGAGTTCAGAAACAAATCCCGTGTTACTGAAAGGCTCATTCCTCCATTTTACTTTAGTGCCTACATCTTAGATACACTCTGTTTTAACTTTGAATTTCATGTGCTGGGGTGGAGATGGACTCCACAGGACCCCATGCCCATTCATATCTATCACCAGAAGTTGTGGAAAGCCCATTATAAACACCACCTATATCAAGTTTGCAATGGATTTATGTTACCCATTTACTATGCAATTTTTGACAAACCTGCTCCTAAGATTTCCTCACAGGCAGAGATTGACTTGACAGCCTTAGGAACCTGGTTCGGAGAAGAAACATTTACATATGTAAGAGTTTTTGGCAGTCATGCCGGGCCTCATGTCCTCCCCTTGTATATACCTGACAAACTATTGGCTCGAGAGATAGCATATCAGCTTATATCCGCAAGAGCTACAAAGACTCTGAGGAATTCAAAGAAGCAAGTGTGGCCTCCTTTTCCTCTAAGGTGTGGCACTTATACTCTGCATGACTACAAGCATGCAGAGAAAGAAGCAGAAAAGATAAATACACTGAATCTCGCCACTATTCCTAACAGACGATTTGATACAAACAAAGTCGTCTACAATGTACTAGAACAGGCAAAACTCACTAAATTTGAACATAAAAAAGATGAGTTTGATGACCTATTCTCCTCGGTCGAGTCATTATTTCAGGTTCAAACGATAGCTAAAATGAGATATCATGATGAGGGTTAGTCGAATTTAACAAAATTAGAGAGAAGAGCTTGCAAACTCTGCCTCTATATTTGTTAGCCAATGCCCCGATGACATAGTCAAGCGAGCCTGAACAACGACTTACCAACGAACCTCCTGCTACATCAGAAATTTTTGAAGAAGTCCAAAGAAGAGAGCAGGAGGAACTCCGGAGGAAAGAACAAGAGAGAATATGTGAAGAGGAACAGAAAAGGCAGTAGGAGCAGAGTAGCGAGGATGTGAATGTCGATACCCAGATTGACCCAAGGTTGCTCCAGTAATGGCAGCAATTCGATTCAACCATAAGCAATCTAGAAAGCTCAAGAGAAGCCAATACATCCAAAGCGGCTGATACACAGGATACAACATCAAAAGAGGTTCCAAGCAAAGGAACCAGCGGTCTACCCCCTACTACAGACTTAGAAATAATTCCCAAAGATCCTTCGAATCAAATCATTTTGCATATGGAGGATATACCTCCATTGGATGTATTTTATAGCCCAAAGCACAAGGTCATAGTAAAGTGACAGTGGAAAAGGAGAATTATTGATCAACCTTCCCTATTCCCTGAACAAACAGTGACAGCCAACGTAGTTTGGAAGGAGGAGTTCGATCCTTCTGATGACCTAACAAAGTTGTCCCAATATGCTGGAGCCTATTCGGCGGCCACCATGGACAAGGCATTGGAAGTGAGTAATTTGTTAAAAGAAAAAGACCAGGCAATTGCTTCGTTACAAGCACAGCTATCGGAGGCACAACAGAAAGCAGAACAATTAGAACAGTAATTGTCCACGCAGCAACAGTTAAATAATCAATTGAACAAGCAGTTGCATGAAGAGAAACAGACGGTATATTCGAGTGCGATTCAAAAGCAGAAAGAACTATCGGAGGCATTAGCAAAATTGAAGACAATAAATGAATAGATGCTAAAGACAAAAGATGAGCAAATTGCTTAGCTATTAGGTCAAATAGAGAAGTTCAAGAGTCTTCTGCAGCCTGCCGATTTCAGAGCAGAAGCACTACAAATTAATAAGGCACTGGTAACACAAATAAGATTATTGTGTCATAAAATTGCTCAAGTTGAACCCCTGTATGACATAACAACATCAATAATCGATAAATCAGTCGATGCTAGACAAGACTTAGAGCAGGCCGATGAGACCTTAACAAATTTTCTTACTTGGCAGGACACTAATGAGGGACAGGCAGCAAATTTGCCTAAAATCCTAGAATCCCATAAAGAAATTTTATTTATGGAGTGGCAGTCACAATTGATGAAGGCAGAGAGAGTAGTTTCTAGATGCAAATTATCCACAAGTAATTTGATTGAATTAATTAACAATATTCCCTATTTATCTAATATGATCTCTCAGTGTACACCAGGTAAATTACTATCGGACAAAAAATTGGAGCAATCATGTTATCAAGAGCTGGAAAAGAATGGGAGATTGATCACAGGTATTAAAAGTTTAACTTGGGACACCTATTGGTTGTTCCTAGTAAAACCATACAGCCAGAGAGCCACCCTCAAGAGCCTAACAGATGCAATCGGGTGTATCATTCCCGATATACACGATGCCACCTATTCTGCTCAACTCAATTCTCGTCTGAGCCGCCCTCAAGAAGTGGAACCGATGCTAGCGATATGCCAACTCAGGTCGAAAGGCAAATAGCTAGAGTGATGAATCATGCTGCCAACTACCAGATTGCTTTGGGGGAGATATTCAAGATCAAGTTGTACCAATTTAGTAGCACTTTAATTTTGTAGTTAGTTAGTTTAATTAAGTATTTATAGACCCTTTCATGTATTTAGAAGGGGTCGTAAGTTTTTGTATATGACTTAAACTTGAAGTTGCAATACTGTACTTCAGGTATATTTTTTTATAAAGACTGGGCCAATTATTCCAATTTTGATAACAAAGATTTTATGTGGATGTGCACTACTGCCTTTATTTAAAAGTATTTCTGAGTCAGAAGAAGGAATTCGAATTGCGATTGATGTTGGGAATGATTTGAAACTCATATGGTACTACTATCTATGTCTGAATTCATTCTTTTTATGTGAATTTTTATTTGATCATTCTTGCTATTATTGAATATATGCATGTGTTTTAACAGCATTCTTTATTCTTTCCACTATTGGATGTTTACAGCGTGCTTTTCTTCTAATCATACATGTATCAGTAATATAAAAAGATAAGTGTAACAATGTTTTATTGATTACTTTGTTCAACTATTTGAACAAAGCAATTATTATATGAATGAATTTCTATGTTTATTGAATAGAGTCATCTATATGCCTATTGATGAACAAAGATTATCAAACGTTGCACTTAAGAATAGAAGCTTCCCGGGAGAGAATAGTCATTTGTATTTTCGCTTTTAGATTTATTCATCCATTCATTATCACTTATTAGAAAACCAGTCACTCATCCATCCCTTTGTATTCATTACTGGGAAACTGGTCCCATTATATCCAGTCAGAGCCACCATCCCAAATGGAAAAGGAGTTGTATTAAGGTCCGGACTGGGTTGTTATCCCTCGATGTTGATGCAATGATTTTTGAGGCATCAACAGGAATAAAGATACAAACTAGGTCCAAAATGATGTGGAGTCCTGGGGATATAATCTTCTTCATCTTCTTCCTCTCCAACAATTAATCTAGGTGGAAGGATTTCACCGTCAGGTCTGAAAAAGACTTCTGGTGTTAAAGATGGATTTTCAGGAACTATAGATGATTGAGGTATTTTAGTAAT
Source organism: Pinus tabuliformis (assembly GCA_031772625.1). NCBI lineage: Eukaryota > Viridiplantae > Streptophyta > Pinopsida > Pinales > Pinaceae > Pinus > Pinus tabuliformis. Next base: position 662,108,198 of record CM062804.1, read on the forward strand.
AACTATGGAATGTTGAAGGTCAAAGTCCAGATGTTTTGGTAAAAGAACTTCAGTTTCAAGGGAAACTATGTGAACAACTTCAGGTTCATGAATGTGTTTGGTCTCAACTGCTATAGTTTCTAGATCAAATTCCAATTGAATAGGTTCAAGTTCTGAAGTAATTTTTGATTGATTATCTTCAAGTTGTGGATCAACTTCAGTTACTTTTTCACTTGTTTCCATTACGGTGGCCTCAGGTAGTTGAGTAACTTCTTCTTGTGTAACAGATGTACCAGAAATAGTTGGAGTAACTTGAGGCTCAGTACTAGCCGTGATATGTAGCTCTAGTAATTTAGATGAAGTACTAGAAACTCTTCAAGTACCAAACTCAGTTTGACTACTCCGCCTTGATCGGATGGGTGTTGCTTCTGGTGGCAGGGGCGGTTTGCTCATAACTCTCCTCGAACGACAAAGTGGAGGTTGATCTTCCTCTAGAATTGTTGATTATTCTTATCAACCTAAACTCAACTAAGGAATAAGGATGTTATTCACAGTCAATTAACTTTTACGACACTAGAACATAACTTTTATTTTTCATTTTTAAAGAGTCGAGAAAAAACAAAAGATGACTCTAGTCGCTTTTGATGTTTAATGACCCTAAATGGACAAGTGCTCAGATGAACCCTTTCTTTTAAGGAGTTGAAATGGAACAAAAGTGACTACTTTGGAGATACTAGAGAAGAGGGTTTACCAAACTAATCACAAAACTGCAATATACACCTTGGTGGTAAATGAAAGAGAAATTACCAAGGATTTACCGTACCACAGTCAGTCTTCTCGAATGTTGTGTTCAATGCATTGTGATTGGTAAGGAGGCAGATTTGGATTCCTAGGGATAAAGGATTTCAACCTGTTGGGACTCCCACAATATACTCAACGGTACAAGGAGCACAAGTCCGTACTAGTAATTACCGAACCAGGGAGGAGGAATCACCGAACCTCAATGAAAATGATAGCCACTAGGTTTTATGACACCTGAACACGTCTCTAGCCTAAACCTCTAGATGTTTGCATTAAGTTCCAATGCGTTATTAGGTTAATTGATGTAAATTTTAGGTTTATATTGCTTAAAATTTGCCTTTCAGGGTTCACCACAAGATGTTTTCTGAAATTCCTAAGAATGCAACTAGAATGAGAAGCACTCTTTCCATTTGTTTTCAACAATGAAAATCCTAGCTATGAGGGATAGAGCATACAAGTATTTTTTGGATCAAACAAAAAAGAGCACAAACTAATGCAATTCCCTAAACCATTCCTTTTGAACACACAAACTCAAACTCTAAAATGCAATTGCATGTATTTCTTTTCTTTTCAGTTCCTCTTAATGTGAATGATGCAATAAGAAAAAGTAATGCACAAACGATTCAGAAACTCTTTTCACAAAAAATGTCGATTTATGACAATTTATCTTAAAGGGAAATGAAGACTAAATGACACTTTCAACATTAAAGAAACAAATATTTTCGACACTTTAAATGAAAATATGAATCAAATGAACAAATAGATCAATCGATTATTTATGAAGGAAGACTTTACGAAACTTTGTATTTCACAAAACAATCGATCGAAACTACTTTTCGACAATGGACTGCAAATGATAAAACAAATACATAAAAAACATTCAACATCTAGTCTAAATCAGATTGAAATAAGGAAACAAAGATCGTTTTCAGAGACAAGGCCTCATCTATATCCAACAGGCAATTCAAACAACTTAAAATTGACTAAAGGTTTCAGTTCCTAGATGGGAAAACTAATCCTAAAGGGATCAGCGCAGGCCATAGTTAGAGACATTGCACTGAATCACACTGAGTCTTTGCAGAAGGTGCATTGCGACGCACTGTGTCAGTCACACAGATGTGCTCATTATAGTAAGACAATTTTATGCTCAAAACTGACTCAATTTTCAGTGGATTGACCTTGAATTCGATGAATAATAGAAGGTACAGTACATCAAAGTTTTTTAAGAGATTGATAAACTACTATAAGGGATAGGATCGCTCCCCAGTGGAGTTTCCATTTTGTTTTTGGCAAATTTAGTGTTTCTTCAAACACCTAACCCTCTAGACGTAGTAGCTAGTCTAGAAACAACAGACAAAGTAATTCGTTGCTTTTCCTATAATTAACAGATAAGAGAAAGAAGAAAAAAGGTACCAACCTGCAACTTTTACTTGATCCCTCTGTCCTTTGACCAATTTCACCACTCCTTTCCATACTTAACTCACTTGGAAAGTACCTATACACAAGCCGAGACAGAAACCCATCAAAGCATACCATAAAGATGATCTGTTAACTAAACATATCATAGAATCCAGAATACGATATACATAATATAAACACATGAATGGAAAAAGCTTAGAATTCTTTGTTAATAGAAGGAAAGATTACAACCCATGTAGATGCATGCTCGATTCAGTGTCATCCTTCCAGCTTCAAACCCTTCTCTCCTCATGAAGCAACAATTCAACATCATTACAATACTCTTACTAATCTCATTCAAACAACATTTCTTTAGCTCAAGAAGTTCAAACCTAGACCAGCCTTTGAATGCATGGTTAATTTATAGCTGAGTGGAGGAGGTTAAGCCATTAATGGCCCTCATGAATTCTCTGCCAAAATTGGGAAGTGGTTCCATGGAGGAAGGGATAATGGATTAAGGTTCATTCATCCTCTTCCTATCCAAAAGCGAGCTCAATCCATTTGAAAGCTTCTAGAATCATCCATTGGATGAGGAATCCAATGGATTCATTTCAAAAATTCGATGAATCTCACTCAGCACAGGTGAAATAAAGGCTAAATGCGTTGTAGTGCACCTAGATAGTACAATTGTTGGGTCCCTATAATACTAGTGATTACCCCATTACTATTGTAGTTATACCCCTTATTTATATTGTTGTGGCCCTATTACCCCCATATTGTTATTTATGTGCCCCATAGAATCCCTCTATTGTTATTTTTGTGGCTTTAAATTATTATTGTTAGGTCGGCTGGATTATATTGTGACTCCTTAGACTCCTATATATAGAAAGGAGGTTTTGTCATTTGAATCATCCAAGAATTTTTCATTTATGTAATGTAAAGGAGGTTGCCCCCTCGAAGAGGCTGAATTCTAAGGCGTTGATCTATCTTTTCTATCTTTTCTTGAGCTGGTTTCATAACATTTGGTATCAGAGCTTTGGATTCTAGGGTTTTGCTGCTCCAAACAGGTCATCATGGAATTTTCGCTATAAATTTTTTTTCTATGACGTTTCAGAAGTCACAAAAAAAACCCATTTGAGAAGAAATCACACTGAACCTGGGATCCAAATTTCAGAGCTTTTCGCGCGATATTTGCAGAGATATGATCTGAGGAAGTTGGTCTTTTTGCAGACTCCTGAATTACATTCAAAACAGGTGACCTGGGGAAAATCGTCATAACTTTCTCTATGGGAATCAGATTGAAATTTCATAAGAAGGTACAGAAAGAGGACGGACTTTAGTTTCTTGTATATCTTTTTCAGAACCAAATATCAAAAATTGTACACGTGGCACTTCATACAACTTCGCTCTTCTGTAAAGGTCTATAATTAGGTCATCTTGGGAGATTGTGCATAACTCTTCCTTGTAGAATCCAATTTGGATCAGACTAGTGGCATTGGAAAGAGGACACAGAGAGCTACTATAGGTCACAAATTCAGAACTAGATGATTGGAAAGTACAGAGATACATCAGAGGCAATATCGAGCTCCTACAAAGTGAAAAAAGGTGTGTAGATTTTTTTAAATTTTTGCTTAAGCTTGGTTTGAAAATTTATTTTGAAGAAATTCAAAGGGCATAGTAGAGAAATATTATCAGTAACTGATGCCCCGAGGAAAGAAAATGCAAACACCTAGTAAGGAACCTGAAAGCTCTAGCATGACTCATGAAGAAGAGGAAGAAATGCTACATGATATATCAAAATTACAAGAACAAGTGCAACAAATGTCACGCTCACAAAATTTAACAGAAGCTAAGATAAATGATGTGGAAGCTAAGATGAATGGCATGGAAGTTAAGATGGACAATTTGAAGATAGATTTGAACACAAATTTGAAGACATGCATGGCAGATTTGAAGACAGATTTGACAAATTTTCTACAAGAAATACTTACTAATGGTGAAAAGGTAATAAAGGAAACTCATGATGGGAACAAAAGAAATGTTAATCATGATTCCATAGACGCTAATGTTGGATCGAAGAATCACCATATTCCAAAAATCGATATGAGGAAGTTTGATGGCAAGGATCCTGCCACATGGATATTACAGATGGAGCAATTCTTCGATCTCAATAATGTGCAAAACGAACAAAAGGTACGTATGGCAACTGTATATTTGGAACCAAATCAGTTTGTATGGTATCAATGGCTTTTCTCTCGTAAACAATTTATCACTTGGGCAATTTTTACGGAAGAATTGATAGCACATTATGAGGATACAAAAAACAACACTTTTTTTAGCCAATTGATAAGTCTCAAACAAAAGGGTTCAATAATGGAGCACATTGAGGAGTTCCAAAAATTGAACATAAGGGTAAAAGATATTCCAGAGGAGCATAGGATTGATGCGTTCATAGGGTCTTTAAAGGATAATATCCAACATGATGTTCGCCTTTGGGAACCTGATTCATTAGAGAAGGCATTCAAGTTAGCAAGAAAAATGGAAAGCAAAATTATGGCAACTAGGAAGCATACCACTCACAAATATAAAGACGGAAGTGTTGTTGCCCCTAGTCTTCCACAACCTACAAGGTTGACACCATAAAAATTGGAAGAAAAAAGAGCAAAAGGGCTTTGTTACAGTTGTGATAGCAAATACACAAAAGGTCATAAGTGTGCTGAGAAGAAATTATTCTACATAGATTGTGAAGAGGAAGAAGAAAAGGAGCAAGAAAGGTCAAAAGAAGAGGATATACTCCAGGAACAAAGCCTAGATGAAGAACAAATAAATCCGACCATATCTTGTAATGCATTGGCAGGAATTACCACTCCTCAAACCATCAAGATAGAAGTACAAATCAAGAAGAAAAAGGTAATAGTGTTGATTGATTCAGGAAGCACCCACAATTTTATTCATTGTAGGGTAGCAAAAGAATTGAATTGCTTCCTATATCCAGCACCAGAGTGTCAAGTGATGATTGCAAATGGAGGAACAATAAATTTCTTTGGAAAGTGCCATAATATCAAGCTATCCATGGGAGAATATGTATTGACTAGCCCAATGCTTTCCATTCCAATGGGAGGTGCTGATGTTGTACTAGGAGTCCAATGGCTACAATCCTTGGGTACAATAGCTTTTAATTTTCAAGAACTTTTCATCAAATTTTCTACGGAAGGAAAGGAAGTTGAATTAAGGGGTATTTCAGGGAAACCAGGAAATATAATCAGCTCTAATGCCATGACTAATCTTCTGAAAAAGGAGCAAAGAGGTGTAATTGCACAATTATGTTCGCTAGATGTTTCCACATTGGAATAATCTATTTCTCCAGATCTCCAAAAGGTCCTGGACAATCATTCCAAGGTATTTGAGACTCCCAAAGGTCTCCCACCTATGTGTGATCATGATCATGCTATTCATCTGATTCCAGGAAGTGTTCCTCCAAACATCAGGCCATACAGATATCCCTATGTCCAAAAAAGTGAAATTGAACGTATGGTTGCAGAATTGCTAGAGGCTGGTATAATTCAACCGAGTCAAAGTTCTTTCTTAGCTCCAGTAGTATTAGTGCACAAGAAGGATGGATCATGGCGCATGTGTCCGGATTATAGGGAGCTCAACAAGCTCACTATTAAAGATAAGTTCCCCATTCCTGTCATTGATGAATTACTGGATGAATTGCATGGATCAATTTACTTCACCAAGTTGGATCTTTGTTTGGGATATCATCAAATCAGAATGAAGATTGAAGACATTCCGAAAACGGAATTTAGAACTCATGAGGGTCATTATGAATTTTTGGTCATGTGTTTTGGCCTCACCAATGCACCTTCAATATTTCAAGGTTTGATGAATTCAATTTTCAAACCATTCCTTAGAAAATTTGTGTTAGTATTTTTTGATGATATACTAATCTACAGCAAGTCTTGGAAGGATCATGTTGAACATGTTGACAGGGTGCTACAACTATTGGAGGAGAAACAATTATATGCAAAAAGATCCAAATGTTTCTTTGGAGTCCAGGAGGTGGAATATCTGGGTCATATTGTATCTCATGAAGGAGTTAAGGTAGACCCTAGCAAAATTAAAGCCATTAAGGAATGGAAAATCCCGACATCCATAAAGCATCTGCGAGGATTTCTTGGGTTGACAAGGTATTATCGCAAGTTTGTTAAGAATTATGGGAGAATAGCAGCACCTCTAACAACATTATTGAAGAAAGATTCATTTTCATGGACTCCGGAAGCAACAAAGGCATTTGAACATATTAAAGAGGCAATGTGCCAAGCACCGGACTTCACAAAAACCTTTATTGTGGAATGTGATGCTTCAGGAAATGGAATTGGTGCTATTCTAATGCAATATGAAAGACCCATTTCTTTTGAAATTCGTCCAATCAAGGGAAAGTTTTTAAGCAAAGCTATTTATGAGAAGGAAATGTTGGCAATACTCCATGCACTTAAGAAATGGCGACCTTGCCTAATGGGAAGACACTTCAAGGTAAAAACGGATCATGATAGCCTTAAATACTTTTTAGAACAAAGATTATCCTCTGAAGAGCAACAAAAGTGGGTCACAAAGATGTTGGGTTATGACTTTGAAATCATCTACAAAAAAGGGAAGCAAAATGTGGTGGCAGATGCACTCTCAAGAAAGGATGAGGATGTGGAAGCATTGTTGTGTGCCATTTCTATTATCCAACCAGATTGGATAAATGAAGCAAGGGAGGAATGGAAGAATGACGAAGAAGTGTGGGCACTTATTCGAAAGCTACAACAAGATTCCAGTACTTCTGATTCATAACAACAATCCCTGCATTGAAATGTAGCCTGATAAAGGGCCACTTGCCCTGATCTCTCTAGGGGAATTTTTTGGATGAATGGTGACATGGAAACACTTGGGAGGCAAGCATGATGTAGGTTGACCTCATTAGGGAATGAAAACAACTAAATTAGGGCTTGATGGACCCTAATAATATGGATATGGAAGTCAGGGTTGATGTAGCCAAATTGACCTGTAACACTCATACACCAAGTTGAGGAGAATGAATTGTATGGACACGTACACACAAGGTCAATGTGAATGGCGGAGAGGAACATGAAACTATTCAAGGCTTTTTTTAGAAAAAGAGCACATCCTAAGGGTTCTACGATGAAGGGATATATAGGATGTGAACACTACCAAACAATATGAAGGGGTGCACTTGTTGGGGAAAGGTAGAGCGACGAGCTTCATGACCCCCAGGAGCTAATCCAACACTCTAGGTGCCCAATCCCTGAGTTAGCCTAGAATTTACATGAATTAAACCCATAGTCACTCCCATAACAAGGCATGCATGTGACTATAAACCTATAGTCACTCCCACAGTGCCTGTAAGGGAGAGACTGCAGTCTCTATCAACTAGTTCTGTGCCAAAGACTACAAGATTTAAGCCACTTTATCAGGGTTAGTCTCCAAACCAATGCCTAGAACTTGATGAGACTCTCCAAGAAATTAAATGACACGAAGGTAAAGCCTCTAACACAAAAGTTGATCAAGGGCTTGACCTAACCAATCCCAACCATGACAGACATTTTTTCAAACACTTAATAAATATGCAACCTACAAGTGTAAATAATGGATCTGAGTATAGGGGTCTCATACTTATTTGAGATTCGTTGTGAAACATTGTCTCCTTATCACATTAAATTATGTTTCATCCATTAGGTCATAGATACATTGATCACTCAATAACAAGTAAGAACATGATGAGATCCACTCGTGGATGCTATCATAAAACATGTAAATAACCAGCATAATATTAGCATAAATACCAATGAAATCACAACCATAAAAACCACATATAATCCATCATAAATTCTCATAGAGACACAAGGAGAAATAACCTTTCATTAATGATGCAAAATCTAAACCTAGGATGGGACATACACATTCCACCTGACCGTAGAATGGCTGAGCCAAATCTCTCTTCAACCATTCAACCCCGTGCCATATTCAAAGCATGAATGTGGGATATCTTAGAACACATCAATCAAAACTCGTCTAGGGATTCTAGAGGCCATCCACCTCAACCCATCAAATAGTGATTCCACCTCACAGTTGGACATCACAAAACCAACATCAGATTGGTCTCTATCCTAGCCTTCTAAGGCTCTAGAGTGTTTGTTCCAATCGAGGCTACGACACTAGTAAATCAATCCACAACTTTTACTAGGCTCCAAAGAATTTTTCCAACCAAGGCTATGGGACTAGTAACTAAACCCATCGCTTTTACTGAGCTCCAGAACATTTTCCAACAAGGACTACGGGACTAGTAACTAAACCCACCAAGGGTTCCAGAGCATTTGTCCAACCAAGGCTACCGAACTAGTAACTCAAACCAAGTTGTTACAGGCTCTAGAGTGTTTTTCCAACCAAGGCTACGGGACTAGTAACTCAACCCAAGCCATTATAGGGCTCCAAAGCGTTTGTCCAACCAAGGCTTAGAGGAAGTAATAACTCAAACCAACCTAAGGAAACATGAGAACCAATTAGAAAACAAAGAAAATAAACCCACAACATCATGGCTATCTAGGAAATGGAAACGCTAGGAAAATCCATTATCAATCTAGGTAATCCTCCATGCCAGTGACAAATCATGACCAAGAAACCACATGCATGTGCCATGCATGCCAAATCCACTGAAGGGAACATACATGCAACTTGGTACCTGAAACAAATATGATGTAGCTGCTGATCTCGATGCCTTCTTGTGCTTTCCTGCTCTTCCTTTGTCTTCTTGCTCTCAGACTCCAAGTATTCCACACCATCCAAGAGTTCTCTAAGAAAAATCTAAGTCTCCAAGAGTATAAGAGAGAGAGAGAATAATGAGAGAGCTCCAAAATGAACTAACCAAGTCTTGCCCATCAATCCTTAGAAGCCTTTTTATTAATGAGGCCTCTATTTTCTTCATTTTCCATTATTTTCCTTCATTTTCTTCCTCACATGCAACTTGTGACCTTTCACCTTCCTTTTCTCCTAATCTCCATTATTTTCATAAATAAAATGCTAATAAATTCCTAATGCATTTACAAAGCCGTAGCCATTTCCTTTGCTAATTTCCTTAGCCATAATAAACCGAATCCACACCCGCTAGGATGATTCCCCCATCATTCAATTTGGAATACGTGTCCCATCACAGTGGCCTTTTATATTTTTACATGAGTTTTTAACCAGGGCTGTTACAAAACCTTCCCCCTTGGGGGAACACCATCCTCTATGTTCAATGACACTTATAACCAACAAGACCACTAAAATAGAAACATACTACCCATGGAGATTTATAGCATAGCTCATTGTAGTATTTACAATGACCATATGCTAAAACAAAGCATCATGACAACATGACAACATACTGCATAATGGAGCTTTAAAACATAACTCATTATGGTATTTAAAATAACCACATATACACATACACATTTGCTTCAACTAGAAAATAACCATACTATCTATGGAGCTTTATAAACTAGCTTGATACAGTATTTACAATAATATACACATATACACATTTTCTCAACCAGAAAATAAAAAGATACGATACATGCATCCACAACAAGGGAATCCAGAGGCTAACACCTCCACTCTCAAGTAATACCAGGAATCGCATCCTTTGCAAGAAGTCCAAAATCCACTGCCATAGTAAAACTGCATCCAATGTCTAGCGCTATAATCTTGTACGACTTTTCCTCTCACTGAACAGTTACCGGCTCATTGTTCTAGGGTGCACTCCCAATGTGCATATGATTCCATCTGGAAATGCTAATAACCAAAACAAATCCATCCCCAGTCTTCCCTTCTCTACTACACAGTCTCTCAGGCAATCTGGTCAACCCCTTCTTTGTAGTCACTCACCTTCCAAGTTCCGATGGCACCCCCATCTTAGGTAGTCCATCCCTTGGCAAGGCTTCCTCACATCAGAAGATAAAAAAAGTAAGGCATATCCCTACCTCAAAACCATCATACCAGTCATAGCATGCTCATGGAAATAAATGGACACTATTGGGTACCAGTGTCCCATAATGGATATGTTCCTGAATGCTTTACTAGCATAGTGCTACATTTTCCAATTCCTTTTGTTGTTGCAAATTCTTGCAATTGATTTCAATCACCCAACCGGGAATTTCATGCATTCCTGTACCAAGCACATAACTTCCATTAGATTTAAAATAAATTGAAATAAATTCACATCATACCTCATTTGGATCTCATCAATAAGGTACATTTGCAATCCTGTTCGCTTCTTGTCACAATAAGTCAAACTAGCATGTTTGACCAAATCAAATGTATAAAAATATCTCATTAGGTTAGCTCAAAACATAACCATCATAGATCAAAATCATAAATCACATGTAAGCATCATAAGCAAGAATCATAATTCACATGTAATCATCATAAACCATAATCATAAACCACATGTATAATAAATCTGAAATAAAATACCGATACTTATCCTTCATCGATCCTTACTTTTTCCTTTGTTCTTTCTATACACACACTAGATCGATTTCCGCACCCAACAACACACAATGCCTTCTCCTCAACCATGTGCAGACACACATAGTGTACATCCCACACATACAACCACACATGACATACCACACCATGCAATACATGCATCTACACCTCACATACAACACGTACACCTACACCCAGTGTATACAATACAATACAATACATACACCTATTCCCGGTGTACGACACAACACAGTACATACATACACCCACACCTATTGTACAATACAAGACAATACATACTCCTACGTCGGGTGTACGACACATCACAACATGTATATGTACACAATGTATATCACAAGACATACATCTGCACACAACATGATAGACCATAAAATTTATACACATACACCCGATTTACAACACAACTCATACATCTATACCCGATGTACAACACCACATAATACATGTACCCACAGAGAGTACCCATAATGAATATACATGTCACAATACCATGACTACACAATGCACTACATAGTACCACATCCCCATAGCACAACATGTATGGCATGCACTCAATCCCACACGTATGCTAGTGCCATATGTACCAAGCACCACCTGCAAAATGTGTTCAAGGCATCACATGTACATGACACCACCTAAACAACATGTACACAATGCCACATATACACTACACCACTTGTACAATGTGTACACAATACCACATGTACATAGTACCACATGCAATACATGTACACAACACCACCTACACACAATGCAACTTGTACAACATGTACACAACACCACATGCACATAACACCACCTGTATAATCATGCATACCACACCATATGTACATAGCACCACATGTACAACATGCACACAACACCACATGTACATAGCACTACATATCCAACATGTACATAGCATCATTTGTACACAACATTGCATATCCAATGACGCAGAGCACTATATGCATACAACACCGCATATCCATCAAGCACATAGTACAATTATGTACACGACACTGTATATCCAATATGTGCATAGCATTATATATACCAGCACTGAATATGGAACATTCATACAAAATTGTCTATACTAACACCCTGTATATAATATTGCATAAACAACATGTACACCCACTACATATGCACAATACTACATGTGCACAATCATACCGGATGCAACATGTACAACATATACAACATATGCATGACAATAATACCACACATTCGAAATCACACTATCCTTACCAAGAAACCTTGCTTCTAGTGTCTTATTCATGCTTATCCTAGCACTTTATAGACCACATTGCTTTCATTTCACTGATGTATCCTTTGGTATAAACTGTACATAACATAGACATAATATAATCACATAATATCAACTCATAACCACATGATACTAACTCATATATTTTCGAGGACTACTCTTCCACTTGATTCCTCATAAATTCTTCATGTCATTTTTCTGCATAAGTAATCATTCCTCCACAATAATGATCCCTGACAACCCTATTAGATAGTGACATAGATACATAGATACACACATATATAATCATTAGCATAAAAAAATCATCATTCTATCAGACAATGAAATACATACATACATGTATAAACATCAACATAATCATGATCATTACATAATTACCATATAACATAAGGTTTAGGTTAAGAGAACTTCCTTTATCCATGCACAACATGCAAAACATTGATAACAATCATTCCCAACCTAGCCGAGGAATCTGACACCTCAATTCCATTTACTTTACCTTTTATGGTTACCTTTGTCTTGCCTATCTTGCCATCATCCATTTACACCAATGGACTCAACCAATCCAATTGGTTGTCACAGTCTTACCCTCCACTGTGCTTACTCATGCACAAAGCTTCATTTGAATCTTACATTACCTTTTGGGTACCGCACAACTCTCCCGAGCTCCATCAACTTTCCTCTTTCCCAAACAATTCCCAAGGCACTCAAATCATAAAAGTAAAAAGCAAACACAAACAAGAAGAAAACCATGAAAATCAATAACAACATGACTCCACAAACAAAGTGGTAAGGCCTTGCACCAGGCATAACCAAAATCGCAAATCAAGTGCAACAATTCACAAAATACCAAAAGCACAAGACTGACCCTAAACACCATGACTCAATCCCCATGGTTCCTAGGGAAAGCTCAACCTGAGCCTTCTTCAAAATTTCATGGAAAAATCTCTTGCCATGCAACTCCTTGCATCATGTTGTCATTAAAACATAATTGTTAGTGCATAAATAAACATAAAAATACAACAGCTACCTCATCTTGTTGTGCCAAGAACGCTTCTTGCAACTAAACACATCCACACCATCTCTCAAGGTACTCCAAACCTTTGATAGATCCACCTATAACTAAAGACTAGCTAATATACCTATCAAGTACATGTTCATGAGTATAGCATGTATGCACATAATGTTAGACAAAATCAAGGTTAATAAGATTCCCTTTATGAAAAGAACTCATTTATTTGGAATTAGGGTTTCCAAACATAGCCAAAGGAATTATTTTCCAATTTCTTTCTCTAACCCTTGTTGCAAATAAGGCTTACTATGTACTGTCACCTTACCCAACTGTTAGTTATATAAACACATCAAGTGTTACCTTATCAAGCTAATACCTAACATGTTACCCTACAGCTTCTCACACATGTCAACTATGTGTTCCAAACATCAAGACAATCATATGTATTAATTTGAAATCAACTTTCACAAAAAATCATGTCATAACCCATTGTCAACTCATTGTCATTATACATAATGCTACGACTATCAACTACATTCAAGTACAAATCAACTTTTGCAACACATATGTGTTAGTACAATTATCTCAAAACAAGATCATTGGAACACATACTCATATTATGCAGCTCATCAAACATTCAACCAACTTGTAAAAATACCATGTTAAATAAATCAACTAGTCTATGACATGATATATATGTAACACTCAACATCAAATAGATGACATAATCAAGAATGAAGCACCAAGTATACTACATAAGCAAACTCATACCTTTGTGTACCTTAGGGGAGGCTATCTTGTCTGCACAATCAATCTAGTTAGCAAGATATAACTTTACAAAATGTCAAATCAAACATAAATAAGATCATGATATCCATAACACTAACTAACTAATCATGTTCACATCACAAACTCATAATAATTTATCGTTCATGCATAAAAATCACATATGTATGATCGATCTAGATTAGTAACACACAATTTGACACAATAAGTCAACTCATACCTGAATGTTGTAACCCTAACCATCTTCATAGGCTAATCCAATTTAGCATGATACATATGTCATCAAGATGTTAATGAAATAACCCTATCATCAAGTTACTAGCATATAACAACCATAAGCTATATATCATGCTCATCGACGTCATATAACCTAATCGTCAAGCTAACTGTTATATAACAACAACAAGTTAACCTATAACATACTCATCAACAACATCTAACATAATCATCGAGTTATCTAATATTAAACAACAATAGAAATGCATACAACCACAGGTTACCATCATTCTTGACTATCTAACACATGTGCATATGACTATTCTAATCAACTATCATCTATCATGTATGTAACCATAACATCAAAAGGCATGTACATAAACCTAATGTATATAACCCAAATACATATAAAAATCCTTAACTTACATACCTACATGCCCACAAACAATAACTATATGACAATATCCTCTTACCTTAAAGTCTAATGCTACAACCTCATTATGGTGATATGGATCTCCTATGTTATCTTAGCCAACACATTAGTATCATAACAGCCAATAGCACCATGATGACCTAAATTGCATACAATGACTTCACAAGGAATGTTTGACCTACTATTCATGCATAACTATAACCAAGACTATACATGAAATAACACATGAGTGAAAAACCATATACACACCATTCTAACTGGAGTCCAGTCATCAATGCATGACCATATCAACTACACAAACCATGACCTCATGCAAGACAACAACAACCACCTCACATGCATTTGATAACTTGTGAACAATGACATGCATAACAATGCATAATCAACCATATACATATGAAGACATACTTCATGACAACACCTTCAACCTTCACATGGTGACATCACTACAACCATGATCAATACCATGCAAATACAATAAGAACATGGAATACATGCATAAGCAACACATATGCAACCAACATGAAAGTGTGATCAACACACAACCCAAGGAGAGCGCAACCATGCTCTGTTACCACTCTGTAACACCATCCTCCCACATCTACCCAAGCAACTGGCCAACCAGGGTAAACATGGGACGAGAGGCTACTATGATATGATTCAACCTCCTAGGTAACCTTAAGGAAATGGAATCAATGGACACACAACACACAAACCTACCTCAGATGCTTCAGGACTCCCAAGAGCTAATCCAGCACTCCAGGTGCCCAATCCCTCAGCTAGCCTAGCATTTACATGAATTAAACTAAGATTTTCTTCCATGACAAGGCATGCATGCGACTGTAAACCTATAGTCACTCCCACAGTGCCTGCAAGGGAGAGACTGCAGTCTCTATTAACTAGTTTTGTGCTAGAGACTATGAGATTTAAGCCACTTTCTCAGGGTTAGTTTCCAAACCAATGCCTAGAACTTGATGAGACTCTCCAAGACATTAAATGACACCAAGGAAAAGCCTCTAACACAAAACTTGATCAAGGAACTGACCTAACCAAGCCCAACCATGACATAAAGTTTTTCAAACACTTAATAAATATGCAACCTACAGGTGTAAATATCGGATCTGAGCATAGGTGTCTCATACTTATCTGATATTCACTATGAAGCATTGTCTCCTTATCACATTAGGTTACATTTCATTCATTAGTTCATAGATACATTGATCATTTAATAACAAGTAAGAACATGATGAGAGGCACTCATGTCTGCTGTCATAAAACATGTAAATAACCAACATAATAGAAGCATAAATACCAATGAAATCACTACCATATAAACCAAATATAATCCATCATAATGCTCATAGAGATACAAGGAGAAATAAACTTTCATTAATGATTCAAAATCCAAACCCAAGATGGGACTTCCATGTTCCAACCGTAGAATGGCTAAGCCAAATCTCTCTTCAGCCATTCACCCCCATGCCATATTCCAAGCATGAATGTGGGATCTCTTAGAATA
Source organism: Pinus tabuliformis (assembly GCA_031772625.1). NCBI lineage: Eukaryota > Viridiplantae > Streptophyta > Pinopsida > Pinales > Pinaceae > Pinus > Pinus tabuliformis. Next base: position 662,124,144 of record CM062804.1, read on the forward strand.
CATTAATCAAAACTCATCCAGGGCTTCCTTAAGCCATCCACCTAAACCCATCAAACAATGATTCCACCTCACAATGAGACATCAAAAGACCAACATCAGATTGGTCTTTATCCCAACCTTCCAAGGCTCAAGAGTGTTTGTTCCAACTAAGGCTACAGGACTAGTAACTCAACCCACATCTTTTATCGGGCTATAGAGTGTTTGTCTAACCAAGGCTTCAAGACTGTTAAATCTACCCACAACTTTTACCGGGCTCCAAATAATTTGTCCAACCAGGGCTACGGGACTAGTAACTCAACCCACCAAGGGCTCCAGAGCGTTTTTCCAACCAAGGCTACGGGACTAGAAACTCAACCCAAGATGTTACAGGGCTCCAGAGCATTTGTCCAACCAAGGCTACGAGACTAGTAAATCAACCCAAGCCATTACAGGGATCCAAATAATTTTTCCAACCATGGCTTCTAGGAAGTAATAGCTCAACCCAAGTTAAGGAAACATCAGAACCAACCAAAAAATAAAGCATATAAACCCACAACAGCATGGCTATCTAGAAAAAGGAAAGGCTAGGAAAATCCACTTTCAATCCAAGAAATCCTCCATGCTAGTGACATATCATGACCAAGAAACCACATGCATGTGCCATGCATGCCAAATTTAGTCAAGGAAACATACATGCAACTCGGTACCTGCAAGAAAATATGATGTAGCTTTTGATCCCGATGCCTTCTTGTACTTTCCTGCTCTTCCTTTGCATTTTTGCTCCAAGACTCCAAGTATGCCACACCCTCCAAGAGTGATCCAAGAAAACTCTAAGTCTCCAAGTGTATGAAAGAGAGAGAGAGAATAATGAGAGAGATCCAAAACTGAACTAACCAAGTCTTGCCCACTAATTCTCAGAAGCCTTTTTATTAATGAGGCCTCTATTTTCTTCACTTTCCCTTATTTTTCTTCATTTTCCTCCTCACATGCAACCTGTGACCTTTCACCTTCCTTTTCTCCTAATTTTCATTATTTCATAAATAAAATGCCAATAAATTCCTCATGCCTTTCCAAATCCTTATCCATTGCCTTTTCTAATCTACTTATCCATAATAAACTGAATCAACACCCACGAGGATGTTTCCCCCACCATTCAGCTTGGAATATGTGTCCCATCATCGTGGTCTTTTATATTTTTTCATGGATTTTTAACCAGGGTTGTCACAACATATCTGATGGACAAAGAAGAATATTAATGATATCAAAATGTTGTAATGTACGAGGTATGTGCTTATATGTTTTCAATTGTATATTTGTTCTCTTTGATTTAACTTAAATAATTTTTTCTTATTAATTTCTATATATAATTGATTCTTACTATGTTATTTCCAAATAGTTTATAGTAGATAAATTGGGTGTTGGGAATATTGAGAGTGATGTTGGGGGGGTGTGCGACATATGAGCTTCCACCTTCACGCGATTGGCCTTGTTTAGTATAGAATGTTATATTGTTATTGAAACCAAGAGAAGCCCATTATTGGAGGAAATATATATGCTCTTATTAATTTACCCTGCACATAATGACGTGTGAATGGGACCAACATTGTAATTTTTGTAGTTTTTGCTTGTATGCATTGAAATTTGACATGAAAATGGTAGATCCGTGCATTGATGGTATGGTATGGTTTTGAGACTCAAATTAAAGTTGTGGATGAATATTTAAAAATACTTTCCAAAGAGAACATTAGATTGGAAAAGTGACTAAGTACACGGATTTATGTATCACTGATAAGTCTTAAGGCCTTTCTAATGCTTTTGAAATGGAAACTAAGGGTGTGATAATGGGTCTTAAGGTCTTGATCATGGTTCAATAACTGAAACCATGGTCTTACTTATAAAGTGAATCTTCTAGAGCTCATAGTTTAGGAGTGAGGCATTGAACCACCACATAGGTGTTATGCCATATAAAGATATTTATTTCTATGGGTAATGTGTAAATAGTTGCAAGATCTTACACAACAATGATGAGTATCATGACCTTGATGATGAATTTGGAGACAAAGAAATTGTTCATGGTTGTAAATGATGCTTCTAGCATATATGGGTTATGGATAGGACCATGGAAAACCAAATATATGACACAAAAATAATTATATATGCATCACCTTGTTAAGGACCTATAGGATTCGTTATGCAATATAATTGGTATTTGTATATGAATTATTTATTGGGCCTTCACATAGGTGCTAATATTTTTAAAAGGATGAGGTTGATTATAATTGCATCATTTTGAAAAGTATCATGATTATTATTTATTTTTTCTTAGTTGTGTAGTGCATGAGTGTATTTTATAATCATGTTCTTAAAAATTCAATAGTTTGGAAAACAATACAATTACAAGTGTAGATGTTAACCAACACATCTATTTTAAGTTTTGTTGTGGCTTGATATACCTGATGGTTCATACTACATAAACCAAATTAATGTTGGAATTTGCAAATTCATGTGAATCTCTATCATTTGGGTAATTATTTTTAAATGTGTACGTATAGTATTCTCTAATGAAAATAAATGTATGTGTGTGGGTCTATATAGATAAAATAAACCAAAGTCAACTTTTTGAAATACCTATTAATATGTATAATTTTAATAATAGCTTTTAAATATATATGCATATTTATCTTTGAAGAATATTTATCTTTAAAGAATATTATGATTTTCTATTTTTTAAATATTTATCTTATATTATATGTCATTATAGAAATATAGTTATGTCCATGGTTTCCTTTATATCTCTTTAACTATTTTGGAAAATGATATGCACCATTACAATATGTGCTAATATATTTTTAAAATATTATGATTCTAGTGGGAGTTGCATTTAGGGAAGCATATTGGGGATGCCCAAAAATATTTTTTTTACCATTATCGATTTCCACCATTGTTGTTGTTCCCTTTCCTTTCCATCTACAAGTTAAGAGTGAGAAAAAGGGCTTACCTTTCATCCCATTGTGATCACCCTTTCCCTTCCTTCCCTTCCATTACTTTGTAGGAGTGTGCAAGTGAAGAACAAGAACAATGTTTTCCCTTTCATCTCATTACAATGTCTTGTGGTGGGATAGCTTGGTATGCGCTGGAGATGGATCAGTGGATTTGAGTGTGAACAAGAAATAGACAGAGACTAAAAAATGGTAATCCTTTTAGCCTCTTCTAAAGTGTTCATAAACCAAGGATATAATTGCTATGGTTTTCTTCATTGGGTTTTTGGTCATATTTTATTTGTGGCTTTCGTGGGTACCTAATCTAGGCACATTGCTACTTTTCACCAATTCCCATTCAAACAATCAATGTATCCTTCATCAAACTTTATCAATATACATTACATAAAGTATCTAATGAATCAAATTTAATGCATTGTACTTATTAATCCAATCCACATAAATAGTAGTTCATAAAAAATTCACACGAAATATGATTCTCATTAAACATAGAATCAACTAATTATAAATCAAACCCTAGCCAGAATTTACAATTGCAGGTAAAACATCCTCCTGCTATAGTGGATGGATATAGGATCAAAAATTCAACTAAACAAACTTCAGATGGATAAAAATTTGAAAGAAATTTCTAGTGATATGTGAAAGTTTGAAAATGTACCTCTCAAATCAAAAGTTAAAGCCAAACGAAGCTACGGGCCCCAAAGTCAATGTTTGGAGAGCTAAGTGGGTAGAGGACCCTCAACATGTGTTATGTTTGACGCATTAACAAAGTTAGCGAAATAGTTAGTGGAGCAACCAAACAAAACTCTAGGAAGACGTGGAGCAAATAATGTAGTAGGGGAAAGGCTTTATATTGACCCATTGGTGGAGCCCCCATAGGGCTCATCTCAATGGAATACCCCTGACAAATTTTTGTGCAACAATTTTTAAGATAGGCAGAGAAATGTGGACATAGGAGAAGAGGTGGTCCAAGAAACTTAGAAAAATTATAAAGGAATTAAATGAAAAACTAGGCCACGAGAACCCTTTCTCTCACCAGACACATGGAAGCAGACTATTGGATGTTATTGGAGTCCCCTATACAGCTAATCTCATAGGGCATATCCCAGTAGTTTTAAAAGAGTGCACAAAAGAGGCTAGCAAGATGACACCAACTAGGGATAACACAATCCCTTGAGTGGAAAGGAGAAATGGGTGGGACCCTTAGAATTTTTATAAAGGAATATGGAAAAAACCCAAGGCTCGAATATTTTCTCTCTCCTCTCTAACAAAAGAACATGTGGTAGTATAGGTGGATAATGATGTCATCAGTGACATGGTCCTACCGAAGCATGACATGTGGCAAACATTTTTGGCATTTTTGTGTAGATAAATGAGCCATTTCTGCGTGAGACACATCACCACTCCAAAGGTTCCAGGTGTCCCTGATGATGAGAACATGACGTCATCCCATGGTCTATACCCCAGAAGGTTTTAGTGATGCATGTGAAGGATTGATGGGATGATTAGGTGTCAAAACTGATGTGGCCATTATCAGAGCTAACTTAGCCCAAAATTAGTAGTGATTGGTCATATATGCAATAGTGGACCCCACCGGGACATGTCATCCCTCTTACGTGACTTCAAAAGGAAAATATAATAGTGCAGAGGAAGTAGCAGGGTGACGAGGTTGCAAGACATGTCAGTATTGATGGTTGATAGTGACAACTAATGGAAAAGCATCAAGGTGTCCCTATAGAACAACTCATCTCGTAGGCTTGTCACCAAAGGTAAAGTACGGGCATAAAGAAGAAATGTCAGGATATAGGTGCTAGGGCACAAAAACAGTATAGTTGGTATAGTAGCGACCAATGAGAGAAGTGGAAAGGTGGACCCACTAGGACAACTTACCCCGTAATCTAGATCCTAGAAGTAATACAAAGGTGCATAAATGTTTATGGTTGGGATTTATGGCAAGTGACGAAGTGGGAGATAGAAATATTCCCGACAACTGATGATTTTTTCAAGAAATGAAAAGTGTGCTCCAACTTGTGATTTTGTTGTTGAATGAAGACCAATCAAACCAAAGGTGTTTTCATTATAAAATAATTTCTTGGGGCATATTGTAAAACTGAGTCTATGTCTTGAATTTTGTCTTGTAGCAGAGCCTTGTCATTTAACGGAGTGCTAAAAGACAAATTAACAAAAGGGATAGAGAGTTACAAAAGTGGTAGCATGTTATACATGAAAAGAAATAAGCTTACGAAGTTATTTTGGCAACGTAAGCACTTGGGATGAGATTTATATGGAAAAAATGTTTTGCAATGAAGTTTTATTGAATTTCTTTAGGCACGTGGATGAAAGGGGTTAGAAACTATATATGGCAGTTCTTTGGAAAAAAGGACATGGAATTTTTTTTGCATGGATGAATGAGTCAACAACTTGAACTTTGGTAGTTAGATAAAACATAATAGTAGAGAACTAAATGCTGTAAAATTGGCATGAATATATGGGTGTCAGTGTATTTGGTAGCATGGACATTTAAAGAGGCAGTTTTAGTAGAAACACCTAATTTTGAGGTGAGCTAAAAATAAAAGTAGGTCTGCTATAAAATGTAAAAGGCTAGAATAACTAAAATGAGCAATTTAACTCCCATATTTAGCTTTAAATAGGAGATAAATTATTGATAACTTAAAGAGCACATATAGAAGTTTAAAATGAACATGACAAAGGAAAAATTAAAGACTCATGCAAGGATTCAAGTGATGTTAACTAAAAAGAACAAAATCCAAAATATCAAGACAAATTCTTTATAAGTAGAATTGATTGAGGAATTCAAAGAAGACGTTGTGAAATAAGTATGTGTGAAGTGAGGTGCTGGTGTGCTAGTGTGAAAGCAGAATTGATTAAGGAATTCAAAGAAGAATTTATGCAAGAATTATGTGTGAAGTGAGGTGCTAGTGTGAAGGTTGATTTCTCAGTAATTAAAGATTGTTGTAGGTATTTTGGTGAGTGTTGGAGGAGACAAATTTAACCTTTTTGTATGGATTTGGAATTCATGGTTCTAGTTTGAATATGGATGAAAATTGAATCATTGATGTCAAGAAAGTTGCCTCTTGCAAATCAAGGGTTGTAGCTCCTAGTAAGTGTTGGTAAATATTTGGGATTGTAGCTTCATCCAATATGTGTTCGTAAATATTTCGGGTTGTAGCTCCATTCAGTTGTAGCTGATAAATCAAGGAGTAATATCTTCCTCTTGGTTGTAGCCAGAGAAATTTGTAACAACAAGTTGTAGCTTTCCTTGTGAAGAAATTGAAGAGCAATTTGAAGAACTTGTGTGTTCCTTGTCTTACTGATATTATTTATTTTTATGCTCATATATATTAATTGTTGAAGTATTTCTTAGTGTCCTGATATTGTTACAAGTCAAAGAAATTGTTAAAGTTCTTACAATATTTATTCACCCCCCCCCCCCCTCTTAGCATTGTCCTGGTTTCTAACAATTGGTATCAGAGCAAGGTTACTTCATATCAGTCTAACAACTAGAAGAATAATCAAGGACCATGGGAAACTAGGAAGGATGATTTACCAATAGGGAACCTATGTTCAATTAAACAAATGATGTGTTTTGGAAAGTAAGGATGGAGACCTACATTCAATCACTTGGAGCTGATGTATGGGATGTTGTGGAAGAATAATATAAAAATCCTCCAACAATAATTATAAGAGATCAAAATATGGAGTTTACATGCAATGCTAAAGCCACGAATTCTTTGATTAATGGTCTACCTGAATTAGAACTTATCAAAGTGATGGACTAAACATCAACCAAAGTTATCTGGGACAATATGAGTAGCTACTATGAAGGTGAAAACAAGGTAAATAAAGCTAAACTTCAAGGTTTTAGAATGAAATTCGAGTCTTTGAGGATGCATGATGATGAAAATATTGCAAAATATTTTTTAAGAGTTGATGAGGTTGTGAACACTATAAGAGGTCTTGATGAGAATCTAGATGAATTTGTAGTAGTTCAGAAGGTGTTGAGATCTCTTCCTGAGAGGTTTAATCCCAAGGTTTCAACCATTGAAGAAATGAACAATTTGAACACTCTCACTCTAGACCAATTACTTGGCATCCTTACTGCCTATGAGATGAGAATATCAAATGGAAATACTGTAGCAAAAGAATCAATCTTCAAAGTAGATAAGAACCCCAAGGAAGACATGATAATTTCTGTTATGAATCTGATGAAGAAGAAGCCAAGTTTGTGAGGAATGTGAACGGAGGATCAAACAAGTATAAAGGTAAGCTACCTTTTAAGTGATTTAATTGTGTCAAAGTTGGTCACCGTGCTTAAATTTTTTTGAAAATAAGAAAAAGGATTATGATCGAAGAGAAATATTCAAGAAAGTATAAAAAAATAGAAAGAAGGATAAAAAAACGGGGTCTCTATGTTTAAGAAGACAACTCCTATGAAAGTGAAGTCAGTCACTCCTCAAATGAGGACATATATCATGAATTACAAAAGAATTCATGCTGATGGCCATAGACAATCTGCAAGTTGAAGCTATCAATTCTTATGGTGAAGAGGATGAAGTGGACCTAGAAGGAGAGTTGGTAAGTGAACTTGAAGAAATTGAAAGTATGAAAAATAAAAATAGAATTGTTAAGGAGTTATTGATCAAGGAAAATAGTGAAGTTGCTGAATAAAGGCTCCTACAAATTGAGGAAAATAAGAAAATTGAAGAATATTTAAATCAACAGTTGAATGAGAAAAATCAAACTTGTGAAAGGATGGAAGGTGAAATTTTTTACTAATAAAATACTTAGAGAAGTAAAAATCCAAGTTGAGTTTCAATAAAAGATTTGGAAAAGGAACTGAAAATTTAAATGGGCTATTGGAAGCACAAATATTTTTGAAAGATCGTACTAGTCTTGGATTTGAGATTGAATCTAGCACAACGATAGAATCAATGGGTAAGAAATCCATCACTTTTGTACCAACAACAAAAGAAAATATGCATCCAAAAAACCATTCAAAAAATTATTAGCAACAACAAAAGAGCAACGTTGGCCAAGAAAATCAAAATACTCAGAAATCAACCTTATGTAGAAGACAATTTTTGAGGTATATTGATATTTTTCCAGGTTACTGATTTAGTTGCACTAATTATGGACATAAGGCAAAAAATTGTAGAGTGAGTTTATCCTACAAGCAACTCAAAACAAGAAGGATAAATCCTTTTCCCCTTTGAACAATCTAATGCAATGTTTAAAATGTCAAAATTTTGGGAATAGAGTAGTTGATTGCAGACTTAAGGAAAAGAGGACTAAATCAATTATTGGTTAGATTAGTCAAGACACCAAAGTGTGGATAGAAAAAGAGAAAAAAAAGAAATGTAATATTATCATGTATGCTCAAAATGAGGGATGTCAATGGTATGTGGATAGTGGTTCTTCCAGGAACATGAAAGGAAATAGAAGCAAGTTCTTGATATGAAAACTAGTGGACAAAGGTAATGTAACATTTGGTAACAATGCATGTAGTAAAATTGTTGGAAAAGGAGTTGTCAATCTATCGAATGGCAAAGGTAAAGAAAAGAATGTTTTATTTTTTTATGGGCTGAATCATAATTTTCTTAGTGTATCTTAGATGTGTGATCAATTTTATGTTGTACTTTTTAAGGCTAAAAATTGTCAAATCAAGTCTACAGGGATAGGTGAAATAGTGGATGAAGTTGTGAGAAAAGACAATAATGTGTATGTCTTCAAAGAGAAAACAAAGAGGTGTTATTTATCAAATATTGATGAGATTTGGTTGTGGTATAGGAAACCTGGACATCTGAATTTTGATCAAATAGTGAAATTGAGAAAGAATAATGTTTTCAAGTATTTACCTAGGCTATCAAATCTAGAGAATATGATTTGCAAGTCTTTTCAGTTAGGTAAGAAAAATCGATTTCCTTTCATGTCCAAGGAAATCTCATCATCAAATCCACTTCAACTAATGCACATGGACTTGTGTGGACCATCAAGAACATAATCACTCATAGGTAAATTGTATTTCATGCTTATAATTGATGATTTAACCAGGATGATGTCGATTGCTTTTCTCATAGAAAAATCTGAAGCTTTTGAGAATTTCAAAGATTTCAAAGCTATGGATGAAAATGAAACTAATTAAAAAAAAAAAGAGCATAAGATCTAATAATGGAGGTGAATTCAATTCAAAAGAGTTTGATGAGTTTTGTAAAAATCATGGGATTAAAAGGCAACACACATTAACAAGACTCCATAACATAATGGTGTAGTAGAAAGAGAAAACATATATGTATAGAAGTTAGCTAGAGCTATGATGGATGAAAGGAAAGTTCAATAGAGATTTTGGGTTGAGGCCATCCACATAGTAGTGGTGATACTCAACAAAGATCATTTCAAACCAAACAATGACAAAAATCCCTATGAGTTTTGGTATGGTAGACCTATAATAGTCACAAATTTTTGAGTTTTGGTTGAAAGTGTTGCATCGATAGGAATGATGACAAGCTTGGTAAGTTTGATGCAAGGGATGATGAAGGTATTTTTCTTTGATATTTTCAAAAAAACAAATGATATAGATGGTATAATAAGAATACCAATAGGAATGTTGATTGTATTGATGTCAAAGTGGATGAATATGTTGACTTTGAAGACAAAGAACTAAAAAATATCACCTAGAATGAAATAGTCAACCATAATGAGGAGGACCATGAGCCACTTTCACAAGAAGAAAATGAATAGCCCTCCAATCCTCAAGCCAAGGATCTTTGAGGTATGTGAAAAAATATCACCCAGCTGACCAGATTATTGGTGATATAAAATAGATGTTCAAGAAAGAAGGAAGCTACTCAATCCTCCTGCGTGAGAACATGTAGCCCTGTTGTCCATGGAGGAACCAAAGGATGTTGCACAAGCTAGTCAAGATGAAAATTGGTTAAAAACTATGTATGAAGAATTGGACCAAATTGAGCAAAAATAGACGTGGGATCTTGTTCCAAGGCCATGAAACAAGAATGTCATTGGCACGAAATGGGTCTTCAGGAATAAGTTAAATGACCATGGAGAAGTGGTAGGAAACAAGGCAAGGTTGGTATGCAAAGGTTATGCTCAAATTGAAGGTATGGATTTTGATGAAACTTTTTCTCCTATTTCTAGATTAGAGGCAATCCAAATGTTCTTGTCATTTTCTTGTTTCAAGAAAATCAAAATATATTAAATGGATACCAAATATTAATTTTTGAATGGATAATTATAGGAAGAAGTTACATAGAACATAAAAATGGTTTTCAGTTGAAAAAGAAGCTTGATTATGCTTGCAAGCTTAAGAAGGCCTTGTATGGTCTCAAGTAAGCCCCTAGGGCATGGTATTCCAAGTTGGACAACTACCTTCTCAAGTGTGGTTTCAAAAGATGATCAACTTACAATAATTTATATGTCAAATCAAAGGATGGAAAATATATAGTAGTGGTTGTATATGTTGATGATATTATTTTTTCCAGTGATTTAGATTTGTTAACATGCCAATTTGTAGCAGATATGAAGGTCACGGTTGAGATGTTTATGACTAGAGAACTCTCTTATTTCCTTGGATCATATATTTCCCAAACTCCCAAAATGATATTTATCTCATAAAGTAAATATTTCAAGGAAGTATTGAAGAAGTTTGGCATGGAGGAATGCTCTTTAGTAAGCACACCAATGGTTATAGGTTGCAAACTTGGCAAGACTGATGAATCCCAAAAGTTTATCATACTTTATATAGATCTATCATTAGAAACCTAGTATATTTGACAGCTTCAAGATAGGACATTATACAGGTCATTGGTATTGTTGGAAAATTTCAAGTAGCCCCTAAAAAAAAACCATCTTCTAGCAACCAAGGGGATTCTCATATATCTCATATCTACAATGGATTATCGATTGTGGTACCAAAGAGGTAAATAGTTTTCATTATCTGTTTATACTGATGTTGATTGTGTAGGTGATGTATATGACCGAAAGAACACTAGTGGTGGTGATTTACTTCTTGGAGAATGTATAGTTTCATGGTTGAGGAAGAAGAAAGCTTCCATCTCTTTATCTACATATGAAGCATACTATATTTTTGCATCTTCTTGTTGCACTCAATTACTATGGATGAAGCAGAATTGGCAAGATGTAGAAGTACTTTATGATCGACCTATTCCTATTATTAGTGACAATACAAGTGGCATTAACATGTCAAAGAATATTGTTTTCCAGTCCAAAACAAAGCATATTCCAATCAAGTATAATTTCTTGAGAGAGCATGTTGTCAATCATATTGTGAAGCTAGAGTATGTATTTACCAAAGAACAAGGTGTTGATATTTTCACCAAACCTCTCCCAAGGGAATAGTTTGATTATTTGAGGAAAATATTGGGAGTTGTTCCTCTTTCTTCTCTCAACAAACAAGAGGAAGAAAGGCAACTGGTATACCTACAATATATCAAGATGAAGTTGCTAGGTCCATAGGATCAACAAGATAGGGGAAGATTGTTGACAAGGGGAGTAAAGCTGTAGGGGGAGCATGTTGGTGTCTTTCCATTGATGTCAAATGGGGATATGTTGTGGTGATAAAACAAAATTAAGAGATTGATTTAGGAGCATCGTAACACCCTTAATCAAAATTTAAATTCAAAGCTATGAAAAGGGAAATGTGGACAATCCTTGTAAATTGGGGAAAATTATATTTAAACGAAGCTAAATTGATGGAATTGATACTTTTCTAGAAGGCTTGATTAAATGTAATTATCTGCCATGCATGCAAATAGAGAGATTTAGGGGTTTTATTAAGTGATTATGGGAGAAACTCATGGATCCTAAATGATTCCTCCCTTTGTAATTTCATATATAAGAGAGTCGGTGTTGTGTGAAAGATATAGATAGGGTATGCAATGTAGCCGCAGGGAAATTTGTGACTCAGGCCATGAGGCATTGGCATGTAATCGAGTTCTGTTTATAATTGAAATATGTGTGTCACCTAGATTTCATGTGTCTGTGTACTGTTTATATATACATTCTTTCCTGTAAGTCGATAATTTGCATGTGTGACTGTAAGGGACGAAGTTCCTATGAACTTCGCCTTAGACAAGGTATGGTAGAGATAGATTTATGGTGAAATGAAAATTCCACTGATAAGCGAACGAGAGATCTGTTGGATTCAAGAAAATATCAAAAAAGGAGAGTATTCAATCGAAACTGGAGTCAATTGAATAGAACAACGGAAACCGTCAGATCGGCCAGATCGATGGATAATAATGATGGAAGAGGAATGGCGAAGATTAATACCACGTGTTAGTAGAAGGATGTAGTGGTCTGCAAAATGGTAAGTGGTATATCGCATGGTCCCAAAGTTGTAACTGGTATTTTTAAATTCTACGCGATTAACCTTAGCGATCGACACGTAGCATGAGAAAACCACTTTTCTCGTGTGCTCTCGACCTGATATCGGTCATGCATGATTTAACGCTAGATTGCACGATAGTCTTTGGATCAAGTGATATTGATGAACGGTGGAGATCGGCCAAGTGAGTTGGCGAGTGGGTGACATGATAGCCATTGGATTGAGGAATGAGATCGATGGTGGAGATTTGGAGCGTCAAAAGTAAAGTATTAAAATGAATACGTCAGTTGTGCGACATGCAGTTGATGGTGATTGGTTGGGTTTGTTATGAAGTCCACTAATTGAAATGCTTTTGATGTATACATTGGCCCATAACCCACAGGTCCACATGCAAATTATGTAAAGATGCAGTTTTTCTACATCAAAGTGGTATTAAAGCATAATACGATTCTGCGTGCAATTGAAAGAGGTGCAAATATGTTGAGGATTGGTAAGCATATGGTCTTTATATTATCGTATAGGTAGTGGGAGAAGAAAGTGAGAAGATTACAACAACCTAGAGCCAGGAGTGCTCAAATGGTTCCAAAAAAGACAGAACCAGAGAGATGCCAAAAGACTAAGCTCAGAGGAGAGAAGCTTCATGAGGTATGGTGTAGTAGGGAGGACTTGTTATTGCAAAGGTTTTTTTGCAGCTCACAAAAATATCATAAAGGAAATTCCACAAAATATGTGGGCAGAATTTCTAAGGGATGAAGAAGGCATATGACAAGGAGGTCATAAAATTTTTGTACCTTGGGAGTTTGATGCAGGAGCATCGAAACACCCTTAATCAAAATTTATATTCAAAGCTGGGAAAAGGGAAATGTGGACAAACATTGTAGATCGGGGCAAATTCTATTTGAATAGAGCTAAATTGATGGAATTGATAAGTCTCTAGAAGTCTTGATTAAATGTAATTATCTACCATGCATACAAATAGAGAGATTTAGGGGTTTGATTGAGCGATTATGGGAGAAACTCATGGATCTTAAATGATTCCTCCATTTTTAATTTCCTATAAAAGAGAGTCTATGTTGTGTGAAAGATATAGATAGAGTATGCAATGTAGCCACTGGGCAATTTGTGACTCGAGCCTTGAGGCCTTGGCCTGTAATCGAGTTCTATTTGTAATTGAAATATGTGTGTCATCTAGATTTCATGTGTCTTTGTACTATTTTTCGAGCCATAAAAAGGGTCTTTTTCACCTCTAATTACCTCACATTAACTTTTCAATCTAGGAACAATTTGTTATCTCAAAGAGTGTACTCAGTTTGAGGCGGTCATTTGTCAGAGTAATGCTAGTAGTATAGCTCAAGAAAATACAAAAGTAAATGGATTCTTGAAACAAGATCTACTTACAGCAAAATACTTTAAAAACTAAATCATGCACTTGGAAAACTAAGCAATTTATCAGTCAAGGGTCCAGTAACAATAACTCATCCCTTTGTAAACTGATGTAACTAAAGGTAATCAAGGAACATATCATCAATCTGGGGACTAGACAACAAATGCCAATGCCCACTACAGTTTCAGATCGTTCTGCACACCAAAGCACAATAACGCAAATAACAGGAAATGGAACAACAACTAAGAAATGGAACAACAACTAGAAAATGTAAGAGCAACTAAGTCTGATGAACAGCAACACCTTAATCTACCAGAACAAGTGCAACAATCGTATCCTACAGAAATCAGATGGAAATCTTTACTTAAAGGATAAATTAGACAGTAAACTGAAATAGAATGGCAACTGATTAGTAATGAAATATGGAACAACGCTTTAGAACCAAATGTAGATGCATAATAGACTTAACACACAACACACCTTAGTATTGAGAAAAACAGTAATCTGATCTCGGTTATACAAATATCAATCTTAGTTATAAGGATAACGATCGAAATTCATAACGAAACAGCAATGTCAGTTGAACAGCAATTATATAAACCATAGACAAATACAGTAATACCAACTTAAGAATATTACAGCCCGGTTACTTTATAATTGAACAACGATAGTATTCTGTAAAGAACAGTAAGGTTAAATTAATTACTTAAAGGAAAAACAATACGTTATAAAGTCAGAGTGAACAATACGACCTTCCTGTTGCAGAGAACGATATTGTAAATATAACAGAGCTGTGATATAAAATAACAAAAAGCACCAGATTACTAATCAAATATCATAATGCAAACCACACACAAACTAAAGGTAATGGTACAGGAGCAAGTGTTCCACCAGGGCCGGGCCCTTAGCCTCCAGGGACACACTGCTTGAAATTATTCGAGTATCAAAGATGGAACAACAACCAGATATATATTAAAGCATTAAAACAGAGTTACAGTGGATCACTTCTCAACGAGAGTCGATGATCAAAGTTTTAAATACAGAGTAAAGTTACATAAAAATTAACAGTCAATCCCTGGGCTAGCAGTGCTGCCCCTACTTATAACAATTGAAGTGGAGATATCAAGGATGTGAAAATAGTTAAAACAACGATCCAACAATCCCTCAGGATAAAAGGATCCTGAGGGATTCGCCAAGCTGTTAATCTTCAGTTATCCAGTCATTTTCTTGCACCGAGTCGATATCTCCTTTTCCTTTCCTTGGTTGAGATGTTTTAATTTAGATCGTCTTGTTTGCATATGGTTCCCCGCCAAAGGGACAGCAGTGAGCTTGGCCCTATCTTTTTCTTTAGAGCGGCAATATTTAGTTTTTCCATTTTCTTGCATAAGAAATGGAAATTATTAGTGTTTTCATGTTGTATATAAATCTTATAGATTTGTCATGATTTCCCATTATTTTCCTAGTTCATGATGCAAAGATGTTACGAGTTCTAAAGAAAAGATGACAAAATAATCAATAAAAACATACCTTCTTCAGTACTCCACACACCCCCCTGCTTACCCTTTTTCATGCCCTCATGAAAACATTGTAGTTGACATGTAAGGCAGTGAGAGAGTAGGTTGGAGATGGGATCTCATGTGGTGGCCTACAGCCATGATGCCTAGCTAGGTGTTCAAAAATATGGCCTGTCTGACCCTCAAGCATTTCATACAGGGCTTGGTATCCAGGTGCAGGGTGCCAAATAATCGGACTCCGAAACCTATATCCTAACCAAGATGGCCCTACCCTCAAGATAATTTTACCATAGAGGTTCAAACAATCAGCAACTAACTTAAATTTCTCTTAGTTAAATGGTTCCCTGAGTTGGATGTTTGGATTAGAGGTTTGATATCAAAATTTAGCAGCTGTAATGGCAAGGTCCTTAATGGTAAAGAAGTATTCTATCCCTTGCCAATTGATTGTTGTATGAATGGGTCCTAACGTGTCAATCATGACCAAAGTCCTCATGAGAATCCTGTGTTTGTTCCATAACTGTAATGGATCTCTAGGCTCAGCTCTTACCCATAAGTCTAATCCATTTTCTTGTATTTGGAAGGCATTATAGGCTTTAAGCCATTTGATTTGATTAACTCCAAATGAAACAAATGCCTACAGTTGGATATCCCCAATGAAAGGGTCGGGTTTCTTCTCTGTCTCTTGATCTAACGCAAGGTTACGTAGATAGAATTCACACAATAGTCTTTGAACCTTTACTCCATAATGCTTACAACAATTTATAAAATCATCAATGGTATTAATTTTTATAGGGGCTCCTACTTTGACGGCCTTAATTTTCACTTGCAAATATCGTTCCATTAAAAATAAGGCATAATTCTTGGTAGGGGCTCTACATGCTAGGATGTCAGTGTACAAAGAGCATAAGGTATCCATCTGTTTGATAACTACATCTAATCTATGAGTTACCTTTGCAACTTTTTCTTGTTCTTTTCACCATCCTTCAAAGGCCTAGCTTTTAGATAAATTGACATTCCTTAGCTATTGTTGTAATTATTCATACTTTTCTCGAGAAACCGTTTGTTCCGTGAGTTTTTCTACTGCTTTCTGAGCTTGCATCAAACCCTCTCGTAGGGTTACTGTCCTCGGATCGTTGTCCCATGCAGTAGTGGCCAGTGGAAGATTTACTTGAATCTTCTTATTTCGTCGCCTCGTGTTTATAGTTTGTATTCCTTCAGAGGATTGTGCCTCTGTCTGAACTTCCTTGTCACAGGCTGATATATTGTTTGTTTGCACTTCAACATGGGCAACAATGGAATGCTGTTCCTTTTTCTTTTGAACAGTAGTCTGCATTTCAACATGGTTTTGAACGGCAGACTGTTCTTCAATAGTATTTTGAACAACAAATTGTTCTTTCACTGGGTTTGAACAACAGGTTGAACATGGGTCCTCCGAACCTTTTTCTTGGGGGGTCTTACTAGAGTGGTTGTGTGTCTTACCCCTGAAGTCCTTTTTGCTCTCTTTCTCATTTTCAAAACCCTAATTTGTTTTCGCATTCGAGCTATCACATTCAGTAATCTTTGTTGTTCTTTTTGTAATCGTTTAATTTCTTCTATTTCCTTAGAAGGAACAATTTTCTGTTTACTTGGGCCTAGACTGTTATCTTGGCCAATTCCCTGGTTTTCCTCTTGGGGTGCTCCTTCACTGTTTTGTTCAACATGCTTAGGAGTAGAAACCCTAGCTGGCTCTGTTATTTCCTTGGTAACTACTTTGTCCACCTCTTCTTCTTCATGCAATTCTTTTGGTGTAGTCTGGCTGAGAGCGGATTGTTCTCCTTCTATATCTTCATAATTTTCTTCTCCTGTCATACTTACAGAATGATTCTCTTCGTTTTCTTCCTCATCATGCAATTCCTCGGGTGCATTTTTATCCTGAGCAGAATGCTCTTTTGGTTCTTCCTCAATCTGGAGGCCTAGCGGGCTGAGAGGTTGGGCATATTCACCCATATTGGCCAGAATTTTGGCCAATTCGTCCTCTTGCAATGGATTTTGCAATGGACTCTCTTCACGTTGCTCTGTCTCTGCCTCCACCTGCTCAGGCTACTTGGTCTCTTCCTCTATTTCTCCTTCCTCATTTCCTCCCACTTCTTTCTCATTCTCTTCTCCTTCGAATTGCGGGGGTTGCTTATCCCCTGAGTCATCTATCTCCATAGGTTGGCTGGTACTCCCTTGGGGATTTCCCAACCTCCCTGTAATCCATGCTAATCTAACTGATTTTCTCCATTTTGATGGTCTATTTGGTGTACTGGTAGTATTTTTGCGTTTTGGGGCTCGCGGAGTCGGCACCCCATATATTGTAGCAATTAGCTCTTCCCAGGTACTCTATTGCTGAGCAAGACTATAGCTAACTATTAGCGGTATTAGTCTGTGGTGACTTACTACCAATTCCACATGTTGTGACTTTTTCATGCTTCGAGCAACATCATGAAGTAATGAATTTAGAAATGTAGGTAGGTTCACAGAGCATTTCTCTTTTAATACAACTAAGAGTTTAAGGTGTTGTGGTCTTACCCCGTCTTTCCTGCCTTCACAGCTAATGTAGCTCTGGATGATCCTCGCCAATTCTTCCCATGGCTCTCCTAATGTTGCTGGTAGGACTCCATTTCCTTTACTATCAAGTTCTGGCCTTCATCCTAGAAGATCTTCATGATCTTTTGCAGTCTCTCCTTCTTTAGAGTCCACACAGGTCTAGTGGCTGGCAATCCCGAGACCTCTGCAATTACATCATCGGTAACTGCTATGTGTTTTCCCCTCACTGTGGAGTGGTATTCTTGCAAGTTCTGCAATAATTCTATTGCCACGGTCTCGTTGGATTCCCGTAAACGATTAAGATAAACTAACCATCCTGCCCTTGCCAGGATTTCCCGTGCAGCATCAGAAACTGTTAATACCTGTGGTTCTCTTCGAATTGACCTTCCTCCCATGCTTTAGCTCACTGTAAAAAATGCAGAGATGGCAATGGAACAGCAGGCTGTTCAAACTATTAGAAACACAGAGAAAATAGCAAAATCGCAAGGCTCGTTCAAATCTTACTAATTGTTGCAGACTATGATACGGAAATATCTTAGGAACAACAAGGCATGCAAATTGAAAAATGAGATACCATTAAGCCTTTCTATTCCTGAGTAAGAGTTTGCCGAATAATAGCCTGACACGTATGTCAGCAAATTATGAAGTCAGCCCCCCCCCGCAATGTGATAGGCCATCCTCAGCCATCAAATGAAGGAGCGGCAGGCCGATCTGTCCTGGTACATGGTCATAAAGGAACAACGTATGCCAAGATGCCATGTTTACAAAAGGAGAAGGTTACCAAAATCGAGGTGTATAATAGGATCGCTTAATAAATAAGAAAATGCGGTTACATGATGCGAGGTTGGGAGGATAGGACAGCTGACGTGCACAACGAGTGTAATGCGATCATTGTCTACTTTTTTTGTCATGATTGGTTATGATGGATTTTCATGTGTTTAATGGTTCAGGGAAGTGATATGCATAATCTTATTTGATAGATTACAAAGGTATAAGACAGAGAAGGGTATTAATGATTACTATTGGTGTATAAAAAATATGACTTCAATACCATTAACAGAGCTCTGTTTCCGACAGGTGTCCATAACCTTTGCAGAGTTGTTTGTTTCGCCCATGGAACCATGATCCTTTGTGTATGCCTAGGAAATATTGTTTAGTGTCAAAATGGAGGTCATTATTCTGGCTTGGTAACCAGTTAAATCATAATGCCATTCACCAGGAAGGAGTGAAAGGTGGGCAGGTCAGCTCGTGATGGGACCTCCTGTTCCAAGGACTCTTTATTTTTTCTGATGTACCTCTTGGACCATATCCTGGGTGTGGTGGCCATAGTGGGAATGCCACTTCACTTTCTTCCTTATGATCATGGTAGGCTAGCTCTTGATGAGACCCCCTATCCTAAATTTGACAATTCAAAACAATTTTTTTTTTTTTTTTTATGAAATGCTTTCCTATTTATACACAAAGGGTGGTTCGGCCCTCCTTAAGAGTAGGAATGGTGGAAGAAGTCTTAACATCTCAATCGAAAAATATAAACCCTTTGTTCTTATTCCTTAATAATGATCAAAGAATATTATGGGAGTTTAAAAAGAACCAGCATGATAAAGATGACCAATCATGTCAATATTAGTAGGGTAATGATACAAAAATTGATGAATAATTGTGTCCTTTCTTTGTTCCTCTTTATCAATTCACAACAATTTCTTGTAAAAGTAGCAATTTTATATAATTTGTTGATTTCAGTATGCTCTAGCTTTGTATCCATTGCATGAGTGTATAGTTGTGCTCCAAAATACCTGAAACAAGAGGAACAACAGGTATCTTTAGGAATAAGTAAAAGGAATACAAGAATGTTGTCATTTGAAAAAGGAAGGGCAAAGGAATACAAGTGTTGTTCCTTTAACAAAGGAACAACAAAAACCGAAAGTGCAGTTCCTTTGGAAAAAGGAACAACAAAAATTGAACATGTCGTTCCTTTGGAAAAGGAACATCAAAAACCCAAAAATGGAGTTCCTTTGGAAAAGGAACAGCAGAAACGTAAGTGCTAAAAAGTGTCATTCCTTTGGAAAAGGAACAACAAAAATGAAAGTGTCGTTCCTTTGGAAAAGGAACAGCAAAAATCAAAAGTGTTGTTTCTTTTAAAAAGGAACAGTAGAAAACCCAAATGTTGTTCCTTTGGAAAAGGAATAGCAAAAATCAAAAGTGTTATTCCTTTGGAAAAGGAACAACAGAAAACTCAAATGTCGTTCCTTTGGAAAAGGAATAGAAAAAATCAAAAGTGTTGTTCCTTTGGAAAAGGAACAACAAAAAACTCAAATGTCGTTCCTTTGGAAAAGGAACAACAAAATGAAAATGAAAAAGAACGGCTGAAACAAAAGGTGTTGTTCTTTTGAAAAAGGAACAGCAACAACGACAAAAGTGTACACAAATGTTGTCCCTTCAGAAAAGGAACAACAAAATGACAGCGTTGTTTCTTCTGAAAAGGAGCAGCAGAAAAAAATGCAAATACAAAAATATATACAGAAACTGATTTAACAAAACAAAGAAATTATGTACAAAGTGTAAAAACAGGTGAATCACTTAATGAATCACAGGTGAGGAAGATTTCTCTTCCTCCTATAAAATTTGCATATCAGAGTCTTCGCGTAGTTGCTGATAGAAGGATTCCCGAGTAAGTGGTTTGCGGTATAGTCGAACTCGATGGCCATTTACTTTAAAGGTATGTCCAGATCCATCAATAGTGACTAGAGTAAGGGTTCCATTATCATGTACCTTCTGGATGTCATATGGCCCCAGCCAGCGAGTCTGAAGTTTCCCGGGAAAATCCTAAAATCTGGAATCGTATAAGAGTGCCCAATCTCCTTCACGGAAGACTTTCTTTTTAATGAGAGCGTCATGCCATTTATCTTGCTACTGTTGGATTAATGCATTGTGTTGAAGGGAAGAGAGCCTGATTTCATCTAGCTCATTGGTCTTCTGTAATCTATTAATCTGTGCCTCATTTAGATCTAGGCTGACTTTTTGTGTTGTTCGGAGTGTTTGGATTTCGAATTCTATGGGGAAAATGGGTTGCTTTCTGAACACCAATTGGTATGGTGAATAGATTGTAGTGCTTCTCCATGTTGTTCTGTAGGCCCACAAGGCTTCTGCTAGTCTTGCGGTCCAATGGCGTCTATGTGACGCAATGGTTTTTGTCAAGATTGCTTCTATTGTTTTGTTGTTGCTTTCTACTTGACCGTTTGCCTGTGGGTGGTATGAAGTAGTAATTTTATGCTGGATATAATAGTTTTTAAGTGTTGCAGCAATCTTGTTACCAGCAAAATGTGGCCCACCATCTATAATTATGTCCCTTGGAAGCCCATATCGCACAAATATATGAAACAGGAACTGTATGACAGAATCCTTTGTAGCTCTTGGCAGTGCTTCAACGTTAACCCATTTGGTGACATATTCTGTTGCCACCAGAATATATGTTTTTTGGTTCGAGGATGGGTTAATTGGACCAAAAAAATCAAGTGCTCATCGCTTGAATGGTTCAACAACTAGTTGTGGGTTCAGGGGCATTTCGTCGAACTGACCAGGGCGTCCTGCTCTTTGAAAAATGTCACAAGCTTGAGCAAACTTCTTTTCATCTTTGAAGATCGTAGGCCAATAATACCTTGTTTGCAGCACCTTATGTCCAGTTCTCTTATCGGCAAAGTGTCCGCCACATGGTCCGTCGTGACAAGCTTTCAAAATATCAAAAATTTCATCCTCCTGGACACATTTCCTGATGTGCATATCTGCTCCTATATGGAACAAGTAGCCCCTAATCCAGGAAAATCGAGCACTTCGCTGGACAATCTGTTTTCATTCATTGGGGGTTAGATGTTTTCTTAATTTACCTACTGCTAAGTAATTCGCAACATCAGCATACTAGGGTGTTTTAACAGTGACAGCAAACAAATGCTCATCTGGAAATTGATCTTCAACTGTTATTGCGTCCACTAGTTTTAGCATTCGCAAGAGAAAGTCAGCTACAAGATTCTCTTTTCCAGGTCTATCCTTGATTGTAATATCAAATTATTGCAATAAAATCGGCCATCTAGTTATTCTACCATTTGTGATTGGTTTATTTGCTAAATATTTTATGGCTGAGTGATCTGTATAGAAGATAACAGGATATCCAGTAATGTAATGCCTGAACTTATTGACAGCATGTATTACAGCTAGAAATTCCTTTTCAGTAACAGTATAATTCAATTCAGCAGGCGATAAGTTCTTGCTAATATAATAAATTGCATATGGTTTTTTATCTTCTTCCTGCCCAAGGACTGCTCCAATAGCTGTATCTGAGGCATCTGATGAAATTTGGAATGGCAGGTCCCAATTTGGTCCTCGAAGGATTAGAGCTGTGGAAACAAGCTTCTTCAGATCCTAAAAAGCACGGTCACATTTTTCTGTCCAAATAAAGTCAACATTACCTGTCAGTGCATATAGAGGTGCAACAATATGTGAAAAATGTTCTATAAACCTTCTATAATAACCAGAGAATCCGAGAAAACTATGTACCTTTGTTTGAGTGGTAGGAGTGGGAATTAGCAAAATTATTTGAATTTTGGCTAGGTCTACTTGTATGGCAGCTGTTGAGATATAATGGCCTAGAATAAGTCCTTAAGTCATCATCATATAGCATTTTTCATGGCTTAAGCAATTCCTGGTGGCAATGCAGCGCTGCAAGACTTTTTCCAGTGTGTCCAATGCTGGATCAAAATCACCTCTGTATGGTGTAAAATCATCCATGTAGACTTTGAGCCCCTCATTTATTAGATTTGAAAAAATGATGACGACAGCTCTTTGAAATGTGGCAGGAGCATTGCATAAGCCAAAAGGTAGAAATCTATAGGCAAATGTTCCCCAAGGACAAGTAAAAGTGGTTTTGTCTTGGTCTTTAGGGGCAATCTGAATCTGATTGTATCCACTAAAGTCATCTAAGAAAGAAAAGAATTTCTTTTCCTGCTAGAGTGTTTAATACTTGATCGATGAATGGAAGGGGAAAGTGGTATTTTTGTGTTTTTAACTCTCTATAGTCTACACAAATCCTCCACTTTCCATTCTTTTTTGGTACCACAACAAGTGGAGAGACCCATTAACTATCGGAGATAGGGTAGATGAAGTTAACATCTAAAAGTTTTTGAAGTTCAGCTTTTACAACGTATTTTAGATGAGGATTAAGTCTCCTTTGTGGTTGGTGAATAGGTCTCGCATCCTTTTCTATGTAAATGTGGTGTGTACATAACTGGGGGTCAATTCCTTTCATATCAGGGTAGTCCCATGCAAATGCTTCTTTATGTTTCCTCAATAATTGGATGAGCTTCTTTTCTTGTTCGGAAGTCAGGTTGGCATTAATCTTTAAATTCTTTCCTGGCTCAATTTCCATAGTTTTGCTATTCGAAATAGAGGTAGTAGGTATTGTTTTATCGTGTGTATCTTTAAGAAGATCCTCTTCTAATTCATTATCAAATGTTGCTTCTATCATGTGACATTGTATGTGGGATCTGGGTTCAGCTTGGCTAATGAAATTATTAATGGCATCATCTTCTGTTTGGTCTTTGAAATCGAGGGCCTCTTGTATGGTTAATGGAGATCTAATATTTTCGGTGAGGTATGATATAGGATGCTTGTTATTTTTTATTATTTTGACACTTGGCTGCGCTGGGGGGTACAAAGCTAGATTCTTAATATTTGCCCCCCTAGTAATGGTCATATTGCCTTGTCAGCGACCAATATAAGCATCGGCAGTTGCGAGCCAAGGTCTGCCTAAGATCAATGGATGTCCATCAAGTCAGTTTTTGGGGTTTATTGTCAGGAAATCAACCGGATATTCCCAGGAGTCAACAGATACCATAACATCATGTAGTGTGACCTCTGGCCTAACTACAGATTGATCAGCCAGTTCTAATAAAGTGGAGGTCAGTTCTACTGATGGAATGCCCAGTTTTTGACAAGTAGTGGTTGTTAAGATGTTAATTACAGCTCCTAGATCAACTAAGGCATTTGAGAAGGTTTGACCATATATTTGTATAGTTACTATTGGATTTCCTGGGTCTTCGTATTTAACGGGTGTTTCTTTTCATGATAATAAGTCAGATAAAGTGCCAACTACTTGGACTTTTGGGTTATTTGTTATTGTCCTCCTTAGTTTTTTATACATAGTTCTTTGATAGTCTTTGCATATATCGAGATGTCTTGAATGGTTTGGAGGAGTGGGATTTTTATGTACAGGTTTCGTAATTCTCCCAGAATATCAAAATCAGGATATTGTATAGGTCGAGGTATAATTAAGCGTTCTGGGAATGGAGGAGAGGATGTGGTTGCTGGATCATGAATTTGTTGTCTGGTCACGTCCTCTTCTTGTAATGGTTGTTCTACAGGTAACTGATTTTCAACTTCAACTGTTTTATCTCCCTCTATTTTAATGATACACCCAGATCTTAATTGAAGGTCATTACACTCCCTTAGATCAGTTCCTATCTCTGGTGTTTCAATTATTTGAATGGACTAGACCGGTATGTTATTTGGATTGGGGTTGGGTTGGGCTGGGAGTTGCGGCCTTAAGTTAGACTGGGGGTTTTGTTGTAGGGTTGGTAGTGTAGATTGAGGGAGCGGGATGGTTCCTACTAGCTGATTCATCGGTCTTTGCCAGTTTGTCTGCCAGGTTTGACTCTGTGAAGTGGGAGGAGTCCATTGTGGTGGAAAAACATTATTTTGCCAATATGGTGGGGTATAGGGAAAAATTGGCGAATTGGATTGGCTTGCTTGATTCGACCATGGAGATGATGAAGGGAATGATTGCTGTGACCAATTCGGGAAGGGAGGTTGATTTTTACACATTGTATTATATTGTTGAGCATGATATTGCTGAGGCTAGAAAGAAGAAGCTGGGTCTGAAAACATACTTGTTTGTCATGGCTACCATTGACGGCGTTGATTAAGAAGATACACCAATTTTGGCTCTTCTTTTGCTTCCTTAGATACTGCTTTCAATCCAGGAAGTGAGGGGTAGCTCTCTATGGAGTGGTCTTTTGTACAAATGGCGCAAACTTGGATTGTGTTTCTTCCTGCATCTAGGACAGAAGATTGCCAAATTCTGTTTTGCTTCTGCTTGCTTTTGTTTGGCCTGCATAATATCAAGTTGTGTTGTCAGCGTCCCCAATATGTCAGTTTTAAAATTTTCTAATAAATTTCCAATTTCTGCACGAGTTACTCCTTTTGCTGAAATTCTATTATCTCTTACAAACCGATCATGTTTTGTTGGTTTTAGCCTTGTGCTGCCTCTTGAGCTCATGATACATAAATCAATAATGTCAGCAAAATTTTCTTGATAAATATCTCCTTTCCCCATAATGTTTAATGTCTCAATCCATTGTTCCTTCATTCCCCTAATTAATGATATTTTTAATACATTATCAGGTAAATGTAATGATGCATAAGGAGATCTTTGAAGATTATACTAGAATCGTTCAACATACTCTTCTAATGCTTCATTTGGTTTAGCTACCATCTGAAATATTTCATCTTTTAACTCTCGAGACCTGCAATAGTCCTGATATTTTTTTATAAAAGACTCTTTCATTTGATCCCAATTATTTATAACACCACCACCTAATCCCATAAACCATCTTAAAGCAACCCCTTTTAATGTAGAGGGAAATAATTTCAGTTTCTGGGGATCGGTGGTATAGTCATATCCTCTTTACAGCACATCGAATGCAAACAGGAATGCATCTGGACCTTTTGATGTAAGACCATGGAATGTAGGGATATGTTGGAGAGGAATTGTTTTCATAGGTGCATTAGTTGCAGTATCCACAATGGGGTATTGCAGTGTAGAGGTTTGGGTGTTAAGCTGATTCTAGGTCGTTTGGTCAAATATATGCCAATAGCCTTCTGGGATATATAGGAGGGTATTCCTAGGTTGTCAAGGGAGAGTGGCTCTAATGGGAATGGCCTTGACAACACTTCCTTTATCTGGGATGATGAGAGTGCCTAATGTCTAGGGGGATTTAGGTTCTTGAATTTCTTCAACTTTGTTATAAATGATTTTTGCAGCACTTCCCTTATCTGGGTTGCTTAATGGCTGAATTACCCTAAGAGGAGATTTTGGTTCTTCAGCTTCTCCTGTTTCTCCTCTTCCTTCACAGAGATTGCTAAGGTTCCCTTCCTGCAATGCTTTTAGGCTATAATTTCCAATTTCTTGAAAATCTTGCTCTTCGGTTTGACTATGCACCTCAACAAAGGCTACAGATGGTGATCCTGTGGCCTGAAGGGAACTAGTAGGTTGTCTAGAAGTAACTTTTCTAGGTCCTACTGAAGGCTAAGATTCTGCTTCCTTAAGGATTTTGTCTATAAAGGTCGATCGACCAAGGGTCACCGACCCCTTAGCTTTATCAGACTTGGGTAGAGGTTTGGGATTCTTTTCTGTCTTTTTCTGCTTAGTCATGCACACAAATCAACTACTAGGTTCTACCCAAACAAAACAGCAACAAATCTACAAGAAAGCGGGTAGGGGAGTAGGGCTATTACATACTCCACACGCAGGTTCTTACCTTCCATTTTTAAAACCCAGTTCTTTCCTAACAGGTTCTTACACTACTCTCGAAAAGAACCA
Organism: Pinus tabuliformis; assembly: GCA_031772625.1. Lineage (NCBI taxonomy): Eukaryota > Viridiplantae > Streptophyta > Pinopsida > Pinales > Pinaceae > Pinus > Pinus tabuliformis. The sequence goes on from CM062804.1 coordinate 662,150,617, forward strand.
AATGGATACACTCTTCCCCAGAAATGGCGCCAAAATGTCGAGCCGTAAAAAGGGTCTTTGTCACCTCTAATTATCTCACATTAACCTGTCAATCCAGGAACATTTTTTTATCTCAAATATTGTACTCAGCTTGAGGTGGTCATTTGTCAGAGTAATGCTAGTAGTATAGCTCAATAAAATACAAAAGTAAACGGATGCTTGAAACAAGATCTACTTACTGCAAAATACTTTAAAAACTAAATCATGCACTTGGAAAACTAAGCAATTTATCAGTCAAGGGTGCAGTAACAATAACTCATCCCTTTGTAAACTAATGTAATTAAAGGTAATCATAGAATAGATCATCAATCTAGGGACTAGACAACAAATTCCAACGCCCACTATAGTTTCAAATCATTCTGCACACGAAAGCACAATAATGCAAATAACAGGAAATGGAATAGCAACTAGAAAATGTAACAGCAACTAAGTCTGATGAACAGCAACAACTTAATCTACCAGAACAAGTGCAACAATCGTATCCTACAGAAATCAGATGGCAATCTTTACCTAAAGGATAAATCAGACAACAAACTGAAATAGAATGGCAACTGATTAGTAATGAAATATGGAACATCGCTTTAGAACCAAATGTAGATGCACAATAGACTTAACACACAGCACACCTTAGTATTGAGAAAAACAGTAATTTGATCTCGGTAATACAAATATCAATCTTAGTTTTAAGGATAACAATCGCAATTCATAATGGAACAACAATGTCAGTTGAACAACAATCGTAATGAAGTATAAACCATAGACGAATACAGTAATACCAACTTAAGAATATTATAGCCGGTTACTCTATAATTGAACAGCGATAGTATTCTGTAAAGAACAGTAAGGTTACATTAATGACTTAAAGGAACAACAATACGTTATAAAGTCAGAATGAACAATACAACCTTCCTGTTTCATAGAACGATATTGTAAATATAATAGAGCTGTGATATAAAATAACAAAACACACCAAATTACCAATCAAAGCTGATAATGCAAACCGTAATGGTACAGGAGCAAGTGTTCCACCAGGGCCAAGCCCTTAGCCTCCAGGGACGCACCGCTTGAAATTATTCCAGGATCAAAGATGGAACAGCAACCAGATTTATATTAAATCATTAAAACAGAGTTACAGTGGATCACTTCTCAACGAGAGTTGATGATCAAAGTTTCAAATACAGAGAAAAGTTACATAAAAATTAACAGTCCATCCCTGGGCTAGCAGTGCTGCCCCTACTTATAACAGCTGAAGCGGAGATATCAAGGATGCGAAAATACTTAAAGAAGCGATCCCTTAGGATCAAAGGATCCTGAGGGATTCGCCACACAGTTAATCTTTAGTTATCCGGTAATTTTCTTGCGCCAAGTCGATATCTCCTTTTCCTTTCCTTGGCTGAGATGTTTTAATTTAATTCGTCTTGTTTGCATATGGTTCCCCACCAAAGGGACAGTGGTTAGCTTGGCCCTATCTTTTTCTTTGGAGTTACAATCTTTAGTTTTTCCCTTTTCCTGCATAAGAAATGGAAATTATTAGTGTTTTCATGTTGTATATAAATCTTATAGATTTGTCATGATTTCCCATTATTCTGCCTAGTTCATGATCCAAAGATGTTACGAGTTCTAAAGAAAAGATGAAAAAATAATCAATAAAAACATACCTTCTTCAGTACTCCACAATATTTATATATACATTATTTCTTGTAGGTTGATAATTTGCGTGTGTGTGTAAGGGACGAAGTTCCTATGAACTTCGCCTTAGACAAAGTATGGCAGAGATAAATTTGTGGTGAAATGCAAATTCCACTGATAAGCGAATGAGAGATCTGTTGGATTCTAGAAGAAAACAACAAAGGAGAGTATTCAATCGAAACTGGAGTCGATTGAATAACACAACGGAAACCATCAGATCAGCTAGATTAACGGATAATAATTACGGAAGAGGAATGACAGAGATTAACACCATGTGTTAGCAGAAGGATGTAGTGGTCTACGAAGATGGTAAGTGGTATATTGCGTGGTCTCAAAGTTGTAACTAGTATTTATAAATTCTATGTGATTAACCTTAACGGTCGACACATAGCACAAGAAACCACTTTTCTCATGTGCACTTGACCTAATATTGGTCGTGCACGATTTCACGTGAGATTGTGCAATAACCGTTGGATCGTGCGGGGTTTATCAATGGTGGAGAATGACCAAGCTAGTTGATGAGCGGGTGACGTGATAGCCATTGGATTGATGAATGAGATCGATGGTGGAGATTTGGAGTGCAAAAAGTCAAGTGTTAAAATGAATACGTCAATTTTTTGACACACGGTTGACGGGATTGGTCAAGTTTGTTGTGAAGTCCGCTAATTGAAATGCTTCCGATGTATACATGGGCCCATAACCCACAGGTCCACGTGCGAATTATGTAAAGATACAGTTTTACTGCATTAGAAGTCTTAGTGAAGTCATGGTGCAAAATAACAAAACAAATACCAAAACAACAATAATACAACACAAGGTAAGTTCATCACCAGGGGAGCAACATTCAAAGGAAATATTTGAGACAATCATATTTGATATGTCTTCATGATGATTTTTTATTTGATTAAGGTTTTGCCATCAATTCCAAAGGGGGAGACAGTTAAGAATGTGTTTTCATTGATGGCAAAGGAAACACATTAATGGCCAAGGAAAAGCAAAGATTGCATTGATGGAAAAGTGGCAAAGGATGGAAATTGATAGATGAGAGCATGGATGGAGATGAAGCAAAGACTTTGAAAGCATTTCCTGTGTAGAAGATGACCTTAAGAGCAAAAGGAACCCAAGAATATGGATATAGTTTTGAAAGATATTTCTTGTGATATGTGGAAGTATAAAAATGGCCTCCTAGATGAAAAGTTAGAGCCAATCAAACCTAGGGATCTCAAAGTCAACATTTATAGAGCTAAGTGGATAGAGGACCCTTGGCGAGTGTTATGTTCGATGCATTATCAAAGTTAGAAAAATAATTAGTGGAGTGACCAAACAAATCTTCGGGCAAATGTGGAGCAAACAATGTAGCAGCAAAAGGGATTTCTATTGGCCCATTGCTGAGCCCCCATACAACACATTCCGATGGAATACCCCTAACAGTTTTTTCAGCAACAGTTTTTGAGACAAGGTGGGAAACATGGAGAAAGGAGAAGTGGTGTGCCATGATCCTTAGAAAAATTATAAAGGAATTAAAAAAAAATAGGTCACGAGAACCATTTCTCTCTCTAGACACATGGAAACAAACAATTGGATGTTGGTGGAGCCCCCTATACAACTCATCCCACAATACATATACCCACAGTTTTCAAAGAGTGCATAGAAGATACTAGTTGGATGACTTCAACCAAGGATGACATAATCCCTATGGATGGCAAGGAGAAATGGCTAGGACCCTTATAATTTTTATAAAGTAATATGGTGAAAAACCAAGGCTCGATACTTTTCTCTCTCCTCTCTTAAGAAAAAAAGGTGGAACTATAGGTGGGTAATGAAGTCAACAATGACATGCCCCAACTAGAGTGTCACATGTGGAAGGTGTTTTTAGCCTTTTTGGGTGGGAAAAATGAGCTATTTATAGGTGACACATGTCACCACTCCATATGCACCAAATTTTCTTGATGACGACATCATGATGCCATATCATAGACCAGACCCTAGAAGGTTTGAGAGATACATGCGAAGGATTAATGGGATGACTTGGATTTGGGATGATGTGGCCATTTTCAGAGCCAAATCAACCTAGGAATGACAGTGATTGGGAACAGATGTAATGATGGACCCAACAGGGTCATGTCATCCCTATGATATGACTTCAAAAGGAAAATAGATAGCAAAGAGGAAGTAGCGAGGTGACGAGGTATTAGGAGACATCAACATTGATAGTTTATAGTGGAAACAAATGGAAAATGGATAGGTGGCCCCACAGGACAACACATCCCATAGGCTTGTCCCTAGAGGATAAATAGAAATGCAAATAAGAAACATCAAGATATAGGTACCGAGACATGGAGGCAATATAGTTGGCAGAGGAACGACCAATGAGAGAAGTGGAAAGTCAAACCCACTGGACAAATCACCCTGCAAGCTAGACCCCAGAGGTAATACAAAGGTGAAAAAAAATTTATGGCCAAGATTTATGGAAAGTAACAAAGAGAGAGACAAAAATATTCTTGACAAGTGATGATTCCATCAAGAAATGAAAAGCATGCTCCAACATGTGGTTTTTTTGCGGCTTGAAGGCCAAGAAAAACATAGTTTTTACAATATAAAATAATCACTTGGGGCTTATTGCAAAATTGTGTCTATATTCTTGAATTTTGTCTTGTAGTGGAGCCTTGTCATTTAACAAAGAACTAAAAGATAAATTAATGGAACAGATGCAGAGTTACAAATATGGAAGCATATTATAAATAGAAATCAATAAGTCTGCAAAGTTATTTTGGAAGCGTAAGCGCTTGGGCTTAGATTTATATGGCGGAAGTGTTTTGCAATGATGTTTTACTGAAGTGCTTTGGGCACAAGGATGAATGGGTCAACAACTATATATGGTAGTGCTTTGGAATAAACAAAATGACAATGTTTTTGAAGGGATGAACGAGTGAGTAACTTGAACTTTGGTAGTTACCCCAAACATAACAACAAATAACTAAAAGATCTAAAATTGGCTGAATATATCAATGACAATGTATTTGGCAGCATGGATAATTAAAGAGGAATTTTTGGCAGAAACACCAAATTTGCAGGGTTGCTAAAAATAGAAGGAGCTTTGCTAAAACTTGTAAAATGACAGAAAGCTAAAATTAGCAGTTTAACTCATAGATTGAATTTTAAATAGAAGATCAATTATTTAGAAATTTAAGAGAAAATCCAAAAAGTGTGAAATGAATAAGACAAAGTAAAAATTAAAGACTCATGCATGGATTCAAGTGAAATTAACTAAAAAGTAAAAAATCCAAAAATATCAAGACAAATTATTTATAAGTAGAATTGGTTGAGGAATTCAAAGAAGACTTTTTGCAAGACTTATGTGTGAGGCAAGGTGCTAGTGTGCTGGTGTGATAGTCCATTTCACAGTATTCATAGGTTGTTGAAGGTGTTTTGGTGAGTGTGTGAGGAGATGAATTTAATTGTTTTGTATGGATTTGGCATTCATGGTTCTATTTTGAAAATGGATGAAAAATGTATCATTTATGTCAAGCAAGTTTTATCTTTCATATTAGGGGTTGTAGCTCCTTCTAGTAGGTACTGGTAAATATTTGGGGTTGTACTCCTTCTAGTAGGTGCTGGTAAACATTTTGGGGTTGTATCTCCTTTTAGTAGGTGCTAGTAAATATTTGGGGTTGTAGCTCCATTTAGTTGTAGCTGATAAATCAGGGAGTTGTACCTTCCTACTAGTTGTAGCCAAATTATTTTGTAACAACAAGTTGTAACTTTCCTTTTGAGGAAATTGAAGTGTAGTTTGAAGAACTTGTGTGTTCCTTATGTTACTGATATTATTCCTTGTCATGCTCATATACATTAACTGCTAAAGTATTTCTTGGTGTCCTAATATTGTTACAACTGAAAGAAATTGTTCAAATTCCTAAAAAGCCAATTCACCCCCCCAATATTTGCCTCGTTTCTAATAGTTTTGTGACTAATGTCTCTAAGGATTCATCATATATCAATTTTAGGAAGAAATATTCATTTCCACGTTTTCTCATATATTGATTCCTTTATTTTAAATGCATATTCAAAACAACATAAGAAACTCTTTCTAGCAAACCAATATTTTTTCGTGAATCAATATTTACTTGGCTAGCCTTTCAACATGGATATTTGGGTGAATTCTCCACACACCCCATCAATATTATGATACAACAATTTTCAATAGATTAGAAAGCCCCTTTTCTAGTGAATGGAAATTATGAAGACGAACTGTAGCTACATTTTCCAAAAGTAAGAACAAGTCAAGTATGAGGCTTATTTTCACTAATTAAATGAGGGTTTACACAAATTAATACATTTGAGAACAACATGCAACCCCTAGGTACACATCTCAGAGATTAGAAAAAACACTAGTCAAAACAAAGAGGCATCCAACAATGACATGGTTAACCATCTATAACTATTAGATAGGTCTGCTAATTTACATTAGCATGATAGAAACTTGGTGCCATTGCCAAGCTCTTTGTCAGTCCCTAGATATCTATAATGACATGAGTGAGAATTTCTTGCATAGTTTTCAAGATTCAAAGCACTCTTTGAAGGACCCTATGAATATAAGGACTAGTCACATACTTTGTTTCTATATTATAACTTATTTTGGCCTAGACAGTCTTCAGTATGTACTTGCAATCATCTATGGGGAGATCATAAAAGAAGAGTTACAATCAAGTAATGAAAATAAAGCAAGAGACTATATTTACTAAAGAAATCAACAATAGTAAAAGAAGAGAGATAAAGCACATATCTTTTATGAATAACAAGAAATCCCTCTTGATCTTGTACTTGTCAACGTCATTGATGTAAACTTAATTAGGGTTTTCCTTCGTTTCAACAACTCATCCTAAGGCTTTGTCCAAAACCCTAGGCATTTTCTTATCAAGCCTTTCTAGGTTCACAAACCCTAGAAATAAAAACCTTCATTACACATGGAAGAACTCAATCTGGGGTTTAGCCTAAAACCCTAAAATAAATTATGCATAATCCATGATCCATGTTAGGTTTTTGATCAGAAACCATAATTTCAAAACTTAAATATATATTTTGCACCAAGATTAGATTACTCTAGGTTTTGTCCAAAAACCCTAGAAAATCAACCAAACCCTAACTCCTTGCAAGACATATTCCTGAACTTCACACAATCCCATGCTTTATCCAAGTGGTCTAAATCATGTATTACATCAGGTTCTTCTTGAACAACTTGATCATCAAATAAGGTTTCTATTCCTCAAAAGGATTTCCAAACATAACACCATTATGCCATAGAGGGATCACATCAATGAGATAGTAGGCATCATTTCATAATGGAATTCAATATTGATGACATTCATTTTTCTTACAAGAAACTTGGATTAAGTAGTAGAAGATTCTAAGATCTGATATTTTTACAATGTTCCTCAAGGATTACATATCAATTAATTCGGTTTTGCATTTGCCCATATCACAAAACTTCAGATTGTTTTCACATTCTACTGACTTCATATTTTACCACAGATTCTATAATTTGAAATTGTGTCAAGACGAATTTTTGTAACATCATAAAATTCAGTCTTAGGTATTTTTCAATGATTTTTCTTCATGCTTCTTCCAATCAAACCAAAGCTCTAATACCATGTTGGAATTTCTCTCTCCATTTGTAAGGTGTGATTTGGAAGAGCTCTAAAGCTTTGGAATAAAATTTCTCTATTCATTGTCTAAGATATTTTGGAATGGTTATGCTACTTTGTTGAATATGTGGTAGATGTTTTTGGTGCATATTAGTGATTTTATTATGGATTTTAGATTGTCAAAGTTTACCGAGGTAACAATGGGTAATTTGGGATATCACAACTTGTGCTTCATGAATTTTACACCAAGTGAAAGCTTAGGAGGAAACACCTTAAAGCTTCTAAGGTTTTCTTTCAAATATCTTATTGAGGTTTCTAGTATTTTTTAAATACATTTTATTGAGAGGTAGTAGGTAATTGAAATCTATAAAAGGAGGTGACTCTTCTCACTTGAAAGGCATAAGTTCAAGAGGAGGAAATACCCTCTATGAGGAAAATTCCATCATCATTTTTTAGGTGAAAGGGAATAAAGGAATTTTGGTGATGTTATTTAATCACGACTTCTTTTTTTATAAATCATGTTGAAGTTTGGGCTGCCAAATTGAATATGTTGGTGTGTCCCTAATTCTATGGTTATATGCACATTATCTATGGTTTTTCTATACTTGGAGAAGGGATTTTAAGAAAAGTGTTTCATCTCTCTTTATCTCTTGAAGTAAAAAAATATCATAACGAAGAAATGATTGCATCTTGTTCTATTTCTAAAGATTGTTTGCTACTCTCTTTTACATTAATTTTTGCACAAAATAATAGTTGGAATATAATTGAAATAATAGTTTGCATATAATTAGAGGTGAAATAACATATTTATAACCTTTTCATTCAAATTTATGTATTAATGTGGTTGATTTAATTGGTAAGGTTTATTTCTATGCATCGTCATTGATTTCTCCATTATACTTCAATATTCTTCATCAAATTATGTTCTTGACTCCATTTGCCCAAAGGTTGACAAAAATGGAGTTTTGATTTTCTTTCACTTTATTATCTAAAAAACCAAAAATAACTCAATTCACACCAGAAAGTACAACCAAGCATAATATAAAAGGACAAGAGAATATAATCAAGAAGGTATTTATCTATTAAGAGCATGATGTCAATCCTATGATTCTATGATTTTTTATTTTTACATAGAAAACAATTAGCTAGGGTTTATAGGGTATTCTAATTCAAATCCTTGCTAGGGTTCATAAACCTTAGGTTCTTCATTTGCAAATTCTTAATGAAAACCCTAGAAACCATGTATACTCTTTTCAAGTTTTGTATACTAAAGGGTTTGTCGCAAAACCTTAGAGCCATCACTTATATTCATGAAATTTCAAATGTATGCAAGAGAATGCTAAGTATCTCTTCATCATGTATTGAAAATTTTGAAGAGACATAAGAGAAAAGTATATGTACCTTGCTCAAACTTTACCTTATTCAGATACTCTTCAATGTTTTAGGTACTAACGATGCTTCAATTTTTACCGAAATTATTTTGAGATAATAAGTTGATTTACTGATGTAATGGATTCCTTTATATGCCCATCAATTAAATTTTTATGTTGATACATTTTATTTTAAAAAATTTAAAATATTTCATTGCTCTAATTATATTATTATGTGGCAAGTTGATGTAGAAATTATTGTGTAGATTCTAAACTACTCATGAAATTTTCTAAATCACAAGACTAGAAGCTACTCTACTGATCTGTAGAAGAAAATTCATGAACAAGAACATAAATCATTAACATGCATCAATATTTAACACATGTATACAGATATTTATCTAGGGGAAAGAGACTTATAAAAACCCCTTAATATCTGTATTGCATTAATAAAAAATAATGAATGAATACAATATGTTCTGCTTGAGCTTGAGCTCAGCCTACACTTGTATATTCTATCCTTTGCTTGAATGACTAAACTTGGCCAGTACTTAGCCAAAATTTTGAGCCTCCAAGCCCTTATTTCCTTGGGTTGTTTGATGAGGAATTAACCCCTATTAATTAGGGAAATTTTTCATTGAGAATTGTGCAATTACTTTAGGTCAATTATTTCATTTCATCCACCACTAGTACAACTTGAACTAGTTTACAACTGACAATACACTACCCTTAAACTCCAATCTCAACTGGGTAACTCAAATTCTATGCATGCATGAACTAGTTTAGGCTAATTGATCATTTAAATAGATGATCAACCAATGTGAAAAAGTTTACACACCCTTTTCACTCAATGTGATAAAAGTTACAAACCCTTAACTTGACCTCCACTAGTTCTACTAATAGTGAGAACTAGTTACAGTGACAATAAATCAAATTAATTGAAATATATTGCTACAAATTAACAATAAAACATGTAGAACTAAACTCAAGTGTATCCATCTCGAATTTACTAATTTACCCAAGTGACAAGAGCCATGTCACATCAGTTAACTACCTCCAAGTATTCTGCTGAAATTCAAATTCAAATTTTCTCCTAATTTAATCAAGGGAGAATTAAATTATGAATTTCTTGTTGCATTTTCAACACTCCCTCTTAGCAAGAAAGGGATTCACATCTACCTCGATCTAGAACCTTTGGAATATAATTCATGCAACACTTCTCTATGTTTCTACTACTACTGCAACATATCCATCTAAGAAGCATAACAAAAAAACCAAACTTAATCAACTATTTCTGCAATTGTTTACTGGGAAAACTGTGCTTCTGCTGACTCTGCTACTGAGCCTCCTACTCTATTGTCCTCTACACTCCTCAGTATTTGACTGACACTGATCCTCCTACTAATAAATATTGTGGGCCCCCATAGAAAGGTAATGATCGATGAGAGAAGTACACCTCAATGGACCCTGCCAAAATTTTTGCATTCTTGGAATGGGGATTTACATCGCCCCACCTCACACTTGGAGGTATGGTTGCACATTCTCCCTCTTCCCACTTGGATTTAACTCTCCCCTTGTTGGATGTCTCTAGTTGAGTATATGTCTCCTCTCTACCTCTTGTCTACTTCTCCATTTGTGGTTACTCCACAACTTCCTGAGGCTGCTCCTGAGGCTACATGTTGAGAGGTCTAACATGCTCCCTCTCAATCTTCACATCTCTAGTATTTTACTTTCTCCTAAAGGATTTTCATTCATATTCTACCTCAAGTGAATATAGGTTCTTGACAAGAACCCTGATTTGCTTCACCTGTCCCATGGCGATATGTCTTAGGAAAGCATTCCCTTTGTTGAATATAACATCGTAGCCACAGTTTTCCAAATCTAAAATGGAGACAAGATTCTTATTTACACCTGAAACAACCATCACATCCTTAAGTCTAAGAGGTGAGCCTACCTCCCTATAAAAGGTGATAGTATCGATCCTGATTGCATTGTACCTTCTGTTGTCTCCAAACTCAATGTTCATCTGGAGATCTCTCTCCTTCAAGACATTGAAAAATTATTTGTTCCGTGTCATGTGGAATGAGGCACCACTATCTAGGTACCACATGCTCCCCATCACTATGATTTCCATGCATGTGATGAGAGTGAATTCAAGCTGAAATTCTGAATCTAAAGCTTCACCTTCTACTGCTACTGCAGGTTCTTTCTTGCTTGCATTTTTCTGTGGACATTTCATGGCATAGTGCTTGAATTCATGACACTGAAAGCACTTGATTTTGGATATGTATTTATTCTTTCCCTCTTGGATGGAATGAGCCTCACCTTGGGACTTCTTCCCCTATGTCTTCTTTCCATTGCTGGTTAATGAAAAATCCTCTTCCTCTTCTTTGTGTTAGCACCTAAATTTGCCTTAGGCTGAAGGAAGGCAACATTCAGGGTAACCACAAACCACGCTCGGTCTGGTAGCTAGCCCTACCAGAATAGGAGAGGGCTCTCTTCGAGTCACACTCAGGAAAATAAATAATAGGGTCTGAGATGACTCAAAAATGAATACTGATTTTAGGCTAGGTAAATGGATGTGATAGAGGTATTTTGACAAATGACTGAGTTTTCTGGGATGTGTGGGACCAAGGAACAGCATGAACAAATAATTTAACTCAAAGACGCAGATTATTTCTTGAGGCAAGACAGGCGGAAATTCTAGAAATTAGATTCGAAATAACATGAAGTGGATAGATTGTTTAAGAGTGTGAAAAGGGCATAAAAACATGAATCCTTTTCAATTGAAGAAAACATAGAACGTGAAAACTATCCCAAGGCAGAGCAGCACACTAAATTCTACCTTTTTACTTAGAAAGCTTTCACTAGAAATGAATATGAATGAAGATATGAAACATAACAAAATACATATGAAACATAAAGAAGATATATTTGCTAAACTCACGCCACAGGAATCTCATGAACCATAGCTGCAATCTTTCATTAATTCTCTGTCAAAATGTATAGTGAGTGACTAGGTTTCTCTCCTACAGTTTCCCAGAAATTCCAACCCTTTACAAATGATTTTTCAATACAATAAATAACCTCAGAAGTGGTAAAGAAAATTTCTGAAGATAGGGAGTCATTTAATCATCGTTAGTGAACTGAAGCTGAAGAGCCAACCATTTTCCAGCGTTGCATTTTCCACCCAAACGACCAATGGAGAGGTTTGGGGACTCAAAACTTGCCCAAATTTCTTGGCCAAGCACCATTAGTCATGATTTTTCATGCCAAATCCAAAAATATAAATTTTTTTTCAATTTAGAGCTCCCTAGCATAAGCACGCACCACGTGCGCGCGCATAGAGAAGTGGCGCGACGCACTGGGCTTGAGGCGCAGCGTTTAGAGCCTGTGCATAGCGATTTTTGCAGGAGACTTTTGGAGGCCTTCCTACTGTCAAAATTGGTCGCAGGATAGCTCGTTGGAAATTTATTTAAGTCTGCTTTCCAAACCAACAAGAATATTTAAATTTGGAGTTCCATTTCCTTGTCTAAAATCAAATCTCCCAAGACTGGTCAAAATGTGCCAAATGAGGCTGCCTCAAGGCAAAGTGCTATTGCAGTCAACTTTTGAAGGTGTTCCTCAACTCCAAATTGAGCTCATGATATATCATTGGAAAGATATTTGTGTCTATTTATCATTTTACTCATCATGTAAGTCATTTGGCTAACCAATCTAGGAGAAAACTTGATTTTCCCAAGGTCACTTTAGAGGTGCATCAATTCTCTCGGGGCAATTGTATTTTTGACATTTATCTAAAACCATGACACCTGTGTAAAAAGTGAAGGAGGGTTTTCTTCCTTTGCCTATTGGGGACAAAAACCTCTCTCAAGTTTCTAAAATTCATCTTCTCTTTCTCAGAAACATCATTTGAGTGAATTATTGAGCCTTCCTCTGGCTTGCAAGTATTATTGAAGCACTTTAAGAACAACAATTTGCAAACCTTAGACCTAATTACCAAGTTGAATCTTTGCTTTATCAAGCATTAAAAACAAGACTATAAATGATTTCAAGACAGTCTTAATGAACTTTAATAAACAGAGCTGAACCAGTAGATATGGCATAAGGGATAAATGAGTGACCAGGTCCTTCCGTCAGAATATGGCATGCTCCTAAATGGAATGCAGGTGATCAAGCAGAATGGGACACCTAAAAATGAAATGCAAAAAGAGTTTTGATCTCTGAGGAGGACTGACAAGACCGACTCTAACATTGGCTCAAATGGGGAATGGTAGCTGCTTGGAGGTGCCAAGAACGACAGATCTTTGGGAGAGCAGACAGTGCCTTCGTCCATTGGGCTATGGAGACATCATTTCGACAAATGACACGCAACTCTTGACTCATTTATTGTTTGAAACTTGACTCGGACTGACTCAAATTTGGACTTAAAATGACTCAAAGACTAACTAGACAAACTCAAACCAAAACTGAAATAAAATGGTATTTAGAGTGACAATGTAAACAGTAGAAACAACTCAAAAGTGGTACCGCTTGAGCATCTGACTATTAATCGGCCCTCCTGGAAAATATTCCTCATTCATTTCCTTCAGAAGAAAGGCATTTTGACCCCGATATGCTGCACTATTGAAGGGACCTTTCCAGAGATTCTCGAATTTACCGTGCTTACCCTTTTCTTCATTCCTTACATCCCACTTCAGTACTACATCATCCAGCTGAAATTTGTCTGCCTTTGCTTTTCTGTCATAAATTTTCTTAATTTTCTCCTGCAACTTGGATGTGTTTTGGAAAATTTCTTCTTTGGTCTGCTGCAAATGGATCATTTGATTCAATCTTCTTTGCATAGGATCATCTTCACTACCGGCTTCCTGAAGAATTTTGGCTACCGGGGCTACAAGAGAGGTAGGAAACAAGGCATCAACTCCATACACAAGCTCAAAGGGGGACATACCAATGGATTTCTTCTGACTGACCCGATCTGCCCAAAGTGCATTGACCAACTTCTTATGCCAGCTCTTCTTGTTGATTTCCAGCAGTTTCTTAATGATGTTGACCAAAGATTTGTTAGAGGACTCCGCCAATCCATTGCCTTGCGGATGATAGGCAATTGAGTGACCAAAAATGATGTGATATTTATGACAAAACTCTACCATCCTTTTTTATTTGAAAGCTGCTGCGTTATCAGTGATTAACTTATTTGGGCAACCAAAGCGAGACAAGATGTTATTTTCGAGGAATGAAATAATTACCGCATCTATAGCTTGTCTGGTGGGAATTGCTTCGATCCATTTCATGAAGTAATCTGTTGTCATGAGAATCCATCGATGCTGATCGGAAGAAGTGGGATGAATTTCACCAATGAAATCCAACCCCCATTGCTGAAAAGGGGCACTCACCTCAATGGGCTTAAGCGGCAAAGGCTACAATTTTTGCCTTCCTTCAAAAATTTGGCATTTATGACAACTCTTGACAACCTTATATACATCAGCAAACAATGTTGGCCAATAGTATCCTGCTCTCAAAACTTTATTTGCGGTTGTTTTCCAAAAAAGGTGACCACCACAATCCCCTTCGTGGAAATCCTCCATGACCTGCTTTGCTTCTTCTTCCACCAAACAATTCAAAAGAACAACACCGGGATCTTTCCAATAAAGTGCAGAATTTAGAATGCAAAACTTGGCAGCCTTTAATTTGAGAGTTATAGCTTTGTTTCTAGCCATGCCGGGTGGTGGCGTCAAATTTTGAAGCACATATATGATGTCTGAATACCACGGAGAAAGAGAAAACGTTTCAGATACCTGAATTGATGAACCTTCCTCATTCTCATCGGACATAGCAGTGATCAGATTTATGTCTAAGGCGTGCAAGTTAGATTCGGCCATTAACTTTGCTAATCGTTGTCCTTTAACCAGCTTTGTGGGATTTATCTCCACATCATATTCTAACAAAGCTGCGATCCACTTGCCTCATCTTCCTTCCAGATCGGTCTGCACTAAAACATCTTTGACAGCAGCGTTAGGAACATAAGCCAAAATATGAGAATGCAGAATGTATACCCAAAAATCTTTCAATGCTTTCACAAGTGTGAGAGCTTGCTTCTCAATGATATTGTACTTTAAGGCTACATCTCTTGTAGTTCGGCTGAAGAAAGAAATTGGTCTTTCGTGATCATCTCTTTTCTGCATCAACACCGCTGCCATAGTATGCTCCAAAGCGAATGAAAACAATATAAAATCCTAAGTGTATTCCAGGCTGATTAGAACTAGAGCTGAGGAAAGAGCCAATTTGACTAAATTGAAAGATTTTACAGCCTCTTTCGTCCACTTCACTTGGCTGTCCTTCTTAAGCATGTTTGTGATCTCTCTTAGGTGCTCAGCAAGATTAGGTACAAAGCGACGTAAAAAATTCATTTTACCATTGAACGATTGAATCTCCTTCTTATTTTGGGGCAGATCAATTTGTTGAATTGATTGCACACGTGTAGGATCGATATAGATTCCATCTTTTGAGATAATGTGCCCAAGTAGTTTGCCCTCCTCCATGGCAAACAAGCTCTTTTTCGGATTCAGCGATAGACCATATTTTCTGTACTTTTGAAAGACAGTTTTCAGATGATACATGTGTTCTTCATCAAATTTGGAAAACACCATCAGATCATCAAGGTATACAACCAAAAAGACATCCTTCTCATTTTCGAAAGCCAAGTCCATTGCCCGCTAAAATGTGGCACTCGCGTTCTTCAAACCGAAAGGCATTTTAGCGTAATGAAAAGTTCCCCATGGAATAGTGAATGTTGTCTTGTCTCGGTCATCTTCATGGACTGAAATTTGGTTATATCCGGAATAACCATCAAGTAGTGACATACAAGATGCCCCAACTACTCGCTGAAGTATATGATCCATTTTGGGCAATGGATAGTTATCTTTCAATGAAACTTTATTGATATTCCTAAAATCGATACACAAGCGAATCTCAACTGTCTTCTTCCGCACGGGCACCAAATTGGAGATCCAATCTGAAAATATGATGGGAACAATGATTCTTGATTTGTATAACCTGTTTATCTCATTTTCAATTGATGGCAGAAGTTTTGGATTTAGCCTTCTCAACTTCTGTCTAAAAGGTTTATGATTAGGCTTAATGGGTATAGTGTGTTGAATGATATTAGTATCATATGTCTTCAAGTCAGAATAATCCAAGCAAACACGTCAGCAAATGAAGACAACAAACTGATATATTTGGCTTTCATCTTTTGTGGCAATGCTTTAGACAGTTTTACCATTTTAGGATTAATAGTTGTTCTGATATTGACCTCTTCAACACCCTTCTCTGTTGGTTGCAATGTTGGTTTTCAGGCTACGTCATCTTGATCAAAGAGTTCTTCTAGAGGTATCAAGCCTTTAGGGATGATGTTATCCTTCAGCTGCAATCCATCCATTTGATTGATCTGCACCTCATCTTTGCCATCATCATTTTCTTCATCAATTGAGGTCTCTTTGAACTTAACTTTGTTTTGCAGAAAATCATCAATCTCCTCATCATCTTGGAAGACTTGCCAATACCCGCTTCATCCACTCAGCTGCATTTCGCTAGGGACATGTCATGATCTGACGGAGGAAGTCATGCTACTCATTTTCCCTCATGTCTGGCCTCTGCTGGTTCAGGTCTTGGTCCAAAATCAATCAAAGTCATGATAGGCAAGGTCTGGTCCTGTTACATGACAGAGTCATTTTTTATGGTTTGGATCTAGAAACTCATCAGTTTGGTCTCTGGAAACATGTCTAGAACAAGCCATGTAGGCCAGAGGGAGACCTTATACACCTACAGTGCAGAAAGATTCATCATCACCACAAGAGACATCGACTCTTCTTCAAAACTCTATTTTGAAGAAAAGTCAAACAAGGTCAACTACGACAAAATTTTCCAAAAATCGATAGTTGACATTTTCAGATGCAGTCAAGGATTTCAAAGCCAGGTGCTCCGTCATATAGTCCATGTAAAGATGTGCCAAAGATTTCATCATTTGAGCCAAAATTTCAAGGAAAAAGTGAAAATCAATGTGTTTAAAGGTCAATGAAAAAGTGCAGAACACAAAACATTAGAAAATGGATTTACAAGGAAGAAAAAATCAAATCCATCTCCTCCAAGCCTATATATACTTGTTTTTGCCCAAATCAAATGGCATTGAGCTCTTGAATGACTTGGAGAAATACATTTGCAAAGGCGAAGTTGATATTGGGAGAATTTGAGTGAGGAAGAGCCAGTTTCAGTGGGCACGGCGCATAAACCAGGTCACGCGGCGCACACACAGCGCGCGGCGTACTAGCAGCCAACCTAAAGTGGAAAATTTTCAAGGGCGCGATGCATATAAGGCGTGCGGTTCACTGGGAAGTGTGCACGGCGCACACAGTCCAGCGGCCCAAAAACAGTGCCAAAACACTTCAACAGTTGGGAAACGCAATCAAATCGAGAGAGGGCAGCGAAGAAATTCAAGGTATAAGCGGCAGAAATGGCATCAGAAGTTTCATCAGATTATGAGGGGGAAACTCACAGTGACACAGCCTCAGGAGAAAAGGCTCCCCAGAGACCTAGGAGTGGTAGACATGTCAGGGATGAACCAAACACCCTCACTGAGTTGCAGGCATGCCCTCTCGCTATGTCTTGTTTCCAGCACTTGGCATGTTTTGAATTTTGTCAGAGGGTGGCAAATGTCAGAATTCATCATGAGTTAGCTCACCTTTTTACACTTCACCTACATGGAGGATAGTCTATCTTGGTAGGGGTCACATTCATATTGACACCCGAAACCATATCAGTGGAAATAGGCATACCGAATGTTGGAGAACAATGGCACAAGAAGATGAAGGTGGAGAGGGAACTTTATGAGCCTTACATAAAGGCCAGTTGTTTGAGTCAGCTCATGAGAGTTTTCCCATTCAGATTTCTGAGAGATGATTATGCTCCGCTCATGAGATTGATCATGAAATACTTCAGTTGTGAGGGGAGGTTTTCTCGCCTTTATGCCTATCACATCAGGTTACTCATGCACTTCACCAGGTTGTGTATGATGAACCTCCCATTTTTCATTTGCGGAAACATAGAGAGGATGAGAAAGTTCATGCAGCACAAGACCCCTCGGCAGCAGCTCAATAGTGTATATCGCTTTGCTCTCATCCATATTTTGGTGGATCATCAGTTGGGTTCGCAGGGCATTGCTTGGGAGGACTTCATCTCCCGTGACTTCTTCAGCGCTCCACAGGTAGTATCAGAGGTCACGCGTGAGGTAGGTAGTCCTTCTCATTAGCATGAGGGCCATGAGATGATTGTGGTGCCATTTTCCATCACATATCAGAGAGGCTATCCGAAAGGCACCAGGCCTTTGTTTGCAGCAGTAAAGCGAGTGTTATCTCCACTCGTGGTGGAAGGGGCCTCGCTTCCTACATCGGCAATACAGGTACGGACAAGGGCAAGAAGCCCAAGCATGAGGAGGGGCCTTCAGGTGTGCCACCAGGTGAACGAAATACGGGACTCATTCTCCTTCGTGATGATGATGATACAGATACATGTCCACAAAATGCACAGCTGAAAGAGATCTTCCAGGAGCAAGAGACAGAGATTCACTCCTTGACACTCAAGTTAGATATGGCCAAGTGGAACATCAGGTATTTGGAGCAAAGGAACAAACAGCTGGAAGACCAGCATGTGATCGTGGAGCTGCAAAACCTCCTTGAGGATCGCCTAACTTCCCAACAGAGGAGGATTGAATTCACTTCATTAGAGTGACAGGTTATGGATGATCGTGAGTCTATTCTCGAGAGGGTCAACATGCACCTGGACAACATGTTGAACAAGGCCGACAAAGACAACACACTACTAAGACACATGGCTCGTCATTACAAGGCACGGAACTTGAGTTTGAAAGCCCGAATAAGGAGTTTGAAAGCAAAACTAAGGAAAGCCACAAAAAGGGAAAAAAGGGAAAAAGAGAAAGATAGGCTCAAAATCTTGGCTAAGGCTTCCTTGGCTCAGCAAGGCACCCCATACAGAACTTCCAGCCCAAATCTCAAAAAGTTTGGGCAAATTTTGGTCACAGGGAAGTTTTTTGGGCGAAAAACAGGGATTTTCTCCCGATGCACGCGACGCTAAAATTCTAGCACTCTAATCGAGAAAAGGTTTGCATATTTGGATTCAGCATCGAAAAATACGTCTACTGGTGTCTGGGTAAGAAATTTTGACAAGTTTTGGGTCTCCTAAAGGTCAAAAAACATCCAAAAATGGCCTCTCTGCCACTTTTTGGACACACAGAAAGCAGTCTTGGGAGAATGAAGATTTGAAGGGGAAAATGAGCACCAAATTGAGAAATTCCAGTGGGGTTAGAAAGTAGACAGGCCAAGGTTTCCAAAAAGCCCACTTGGGCACATTTTGGACACCTGCAAGTGTCCTAAAATAGGCCCCAAATTAGCGCGACGCACAGAGAAAAGCGCGTGGCACACAGAGGAAATTTTGCCCAGTTTGCTCCTGTTTCCCAAAATTTCGGGTCGCGACTTCTCCAAGTGGGCTCAGTCATCCACTCTTCAGTTTTTTGGCACCAAAGGCAGCTTTTAAAGAGTTTCCTCTCCAAGTGGGCATCTATCCAAGTGGCAAAGAATGCAAAGGGTCACCACACGCCAAATGTCATGCTTGAGAGTGTTGCACCTGTAGCTGATGGTTGGCTCTCCATTTCCATTTCGAAATGATTTGAGTAACTTCCCAACCCCTGGGTGTTCCATATCTTCTCCACACATTCTATATATTGTATGCATTTTATTTGCAAAGGGTTGGCTGGCTTGCAACTTCTGGGAGATTGTGGGAAAGAAACTTTGTTTCTGCACTGTGTATTTTTGACAGAGAGTTAATGAAAGGTGGCGGCTCTGTTTCATGATATTCTTGTGGTTGTGAGTGTAGAAAATTTGTTCTTATGTTCCATATGTATCTTGTTATGTTTCATAATTCATTTCATGTTTCATTTCAGTGAAATTTTCTAAGTGAGATTAGGTAGAATTCAATTTATATTGCTCTGCCTGTGGGAAAATTTCATGTGCAGTGTTACTCTTCTGTTGAAAAGGATTAATGCGACCATGCCCTTTTCACTATCTTCGGTGATCTTTCCATTTCGCGTTACTTTAAGTTAAAATTGTTGCGCTTCCCGCCTACCTTGCCTCACGGAATAATCCGTGCTTTCATTCTCAATTCTCTGTTCTTTGCTAAGTGCCAGTCCCATATACATCTCAGAAGTTCAGTCACTTTCAAAAATCTTTTCCAAAATCATTTTTCACTTACTAGCCTAAGGTAAAAATCGTATTGTAAGTCATCTCAGACCATTTTTCTTATCCATTCGCTGGGTGTAACTCGGAGAGAGCACTCTCCTGCTTTGGTAGGGGTAGCTACCAGACTCAACGTGGTTTGTGGTTACCCTAATTTTTTCCTTCTTCAACCTAAGGCAGATTTAGGTGCTAACATAGTGGTGACCATACTGGGGACTACAAGTTGAAAATCAAATCCCCTTGTTTCATAAGAATTCTAGGCTCCCAGATGATGGGCTTAGGATTGGAAAGGCTGAATAAGTTGGTTGTGTCCCGTAATTCTTCTCAATAGCACGCTGGCTTCAAGACGATATACCAGAGCGAATCCGGATCCGGATCCTCCTCACATTTACGAAAATCCCAATTTGATCCCAAAACTCCTTCATCAAGAAAGCACCTTCACTCCCGTATTCAAATCCCCTTCATGTCCCGACATTTTTGAATACCTTGAAGAGTTTGAGTTTGACGAATGATTTGAGATATCTTTGTTTGAATCTAAATCTGAAAGGGTTGTTGATTACATTGTCCCCGATCCTAAATTTCTTGTAAACCTTCAGAGAGAAAGAGCTAATGGATTAATTGATAATTACATTGCCACACAGCCCCAAACTCCAAGTGCAAGCCCCTTGCAGACTATGCACACTCCTCCAACACCTCCAAGGCCAAATCCACCCAGAATGATGGCTGCCCGTTTCGCTCCTCTTGTTCTCCCCCAAGTCCTAGATGACATGCCAAATGATTATCAAAGTAAGATTCCATTTTTTGATGGCACTCCTAACGGTGTTACAGCTCAACAACATGTAGACAAAATGGCAGACTTCTATGAACTTCATGAGATCGATGCGGAGAACGTGGCAATGAGGCTCTTTGTACAAACATTTGTAGGTGATGTGAGGAAATGGTTTAGAGGTTTGACAGCTGCAAGTATCACCACCTTAGCTGAGCTACAAAGACAATTTTTGAACAGATGGGAAGTGAAAAAGAATCCCCTTCAAATTTTGGCCGAGTATGAGCAAATCAAAAGGAATGCAGGTGAGTCAGTCCAAGATTATTGTGTTAGATTTAATGCAGTCTACAACGACATCCCAGATCATCTAAAGCCACCTGTGGGACTAGCAATGATGAAGTTTCTGGATGGTTTCGATGCTGACATGGCATACCAATTGAGAGAGAGAGAACCGACTAAAATGGAAGATATGCAAAAAATTGCAGTCAGTGTTGAGGCTAACCTGCTGTCCAAAAGAGCAAGAGCGAAAGCAGAGAAGAAAACCAAGGTGAAAGAAGAATCTTCTTCCATGGATCAGTTGCTCAAGAAGGTAGAACATATGCTTGAAAGAGTGAAAATTGACAAGCCTGAGCCACAAGTTAGGAATCCTAACTTTCGCGGCTAGCAGCAGCAGCCACAATATAGGATAAGACAAAGAGATTAGCGAAACCAAGAGCAAGCAGCGCAGCAGCCCAAACAGACACCTTTGCAGCAGAATTTTGTGCATGGACCAGAACCAGATGAGGAAGGGAATGTAATAGGCGAGGAAAACTACCTCTTCACTCCAGATGAGCTGCCTACTTACATCACCGAAGAATAAGAATGTGCAGTAAATTTAGCTACACACCAAGACACTGATTTTGTTCTAGCTAATGAAACCATGTTGGAAGAAGAGTTAGAAGAATACCAAAGAGGCTATATGAATGCTCTATCCACCCAACAATAGTGATATTCACTGAGGAATAGAGATGTGCCGGTCAAAACAATTCAAGAAAAGAAGGAGGATGAAACAACAAAGAAGGATCCATCAGCTACACAAAGAAAGGGAAAGGAGGCAGTGGTCCCGGAGAGCAGCAAATCGAAATCAGCAGAACAATCATAGCCATCAGCCACATCAAAAGAGAAGGAAAGAAAAGAGATCCCGATCAAAGAGGTAGAAAAAACTCCCGCTTTCAGCCTAGAGAATGAGATTTCTAAGCTAAAGGTATCCATCCCTTTGACTGAAATCATGAAAAACAGTAGTTATAGAGGACAGATTTCCAAAATGTTGAACTTGGACCCAACGTCTGACATGGTAAATGTGGAAGATGATCAGCCTGAAATGATTTTTGGGCCAGCAATGAATGGCGAGTCTCCCAAGAGCGAGGTGCCACCCTTCTACATCAGTTTACGATTACATGACTTTGTGCTACACAACACCATGTTCGATTCGGGAGCCTCTCACAATCTCATGCCCAAGTCTATCATGGATAAGCTTGGTCTGGACATCACCCAGCAATATCATGATCTCTATTCATTCGATTCTAGTAGAGTAAGGTGTATAGGGCTCATCAAAGACTTAGTTGTGAGTTTAGATCAGCTTCCTATGAAAAATGTTCTGATGGATGTAGTGGTAGCAGACATTCCTCCAAGGTTTGGCATGCTTCTTTCCAGGTCTTGGGTGGCAAAATTGAAGGGGACACTACAACTAGATTTCTCCTATGTGACAATCCCGGTGTTTGGACAAATGAGGAAGCTATATTGGGAATAAAATATGAAGTATATGATCACAAGCAAGGAGAAACCAATCAATCATCCTGTAAACTATGTACATACAGATTTAGAGTCTTTTGTTTTGTTTTCAGATAGTTTAAATGAAATAGATAGTCAGATGGTAAAAGCAGATGACATTCCAGAGATAACAAAAAAATTTAGAGAGATTTTGAAGAAAGAAAGATAAGAAAAGCAACAAGAGATTGGGCAATGAGTTGAAAAAAATGGACAGCAAACAAACAATGGATAGCAAAAGGATTTTCAGCACTTGCAAGAAGAAGAAGAAGGCTTATGGACCATGGATTTTGATGGAGCAATAGGGAATGATGGAGCTGGTATTGGCATTTGGGTACGCATTCGTTTCTCCACCCCAAACAAAGTACCTAGCAACGTGAGAGTTTGCTCCTACAAGCTGGCCTTTGAATGTTCCAATAATGAGGCTGAATATGAAGCTCTGATTGCTGGCCTGAAAATTCTTAGAAAGCTGAATGCAAAGAGGATTTCAATATATGGTGACTATGAGTTGGTAATAAAACAGGTCAGAGGTGAATATCAAGCAAAACATCCTAGGATGTGGGCCTATCGAAATGCAGTTTTGGACATCTTGAAACTATTTTCCGAATACACCTTGACATGTGTACCAAGAATCCAAAATAGTATTGTTGATGCTCTTGCCAAGGAAGCGAGCAGCTTGAAGATCCCCATGAACTCCAGCAACAAATTTGAAATCCATGCCAAGCACCGTCCAACCATTCTCGGTAATCAGAGACATTGGCAAGTGTTCCAAGATGATGAAGAGATTAAGGACTTTCTGCTCAACCAAGGCAAGTTCAAAGAAACCTTAATCAATGTGGAAAATGATGAAAGCAAAGGGAATGGTACATAAGAAGTGCAGATCAATCAAATGGACGTATTACAGCTGAAGAATAACATCATTCCTAAAGGCTTGATACCCCTAGAGGAACTTTTTGATCAGGATGATGTAGCTCGCAAGCCAACATTGCAGCCGACAGAGAAAGGAGTGGAAGAAGTCAACATTGGTACAACTACAAATCCAAAATTGATGAAATTGTCCAAAGCATTGCCGCCAAAAATCGAGGACAAATATATCAGTTTGATGGCTTCATTTGTAGATGTATTTGCTTGGGATTATTCTGATTTGAAGACCTATGATACAAATATCATTAAGCACACCATACCTATCAAGCCCAATCAAAAACCATTTAGACAAAAGCTGAGAAGGATCAATCCAAAGTTGCTGCCATCCATTGAAAAAAAGGTAAATAGGTTGTACAAATCAGGTATCGTTGTGCCCATCAGATTTTCAGATTGGATTTCTAATTTGGTACCCATAAGAAAGAAGACCGGTGAGATTCGACTATGCATTGATTTCATAAATCTAAACAAGGTCTCATTAAAGGACAACTATCCGCTGCCCAAGATGGACCATATACTTCAGCAAGTAGTGGGGGAATCTTGTATGTCGCTGCTTGATGGTTATTCCAGATATAACCAAATTTCTGTCCATGAAGATGATAGAGATAAGACAGCATTCACAACTCCATGGGGAACATTTCACTATGCCAAAATGCCATTCGGTTTGAAGAATGTAGGTGCCACATTTCAGCGTGCAATGGACTTGGCGTTTGCAAATGAGAAGGATGTATTTTTGGTGGTGTACTTGGATGACTTGACAGAGTTTTCAAAATCAGATGAAGAGCACATGCATCACCTAAAAATTCTCTTTCAAAAATGCAGGAAATATGGTTTATCACTGAATCCAAAGAAGAGCTTGTTCGCCATGGAGGAAGGCAAATTACTTGGGCATATCATTTCAAAAGATGGCATCCGCATAGATCCAGCACGTGTCCAAGAAATTCAGCAAATCGATCTGCCTAGGAACAAAAAGGAGATACAGTCATTCAATGGTAAGATGAATTTTCTGCGTCGCTTTGTACCTAATCTTGCAAAACACTTGAAAGAAATGACCAACATGCTTAAGAAGGACAGCCAGGTGAAATGGATGGATGAGGCTGTAAAATCTTTCAACTTGGTCAAATTGGCCCTTTCTTCAGCTCCAGTTCTAGTCAGCCCGGATTACACTCAAGATTTCATCTTGTTTTCATTCGCTTCTGAACACACTATGGCAGCAGTATTATTGCAGAAAAGGGATGATCATGAAAGACCCATTGCATTCTTCAGCAGAGCTATAAGAGATGCAGCGTTAAAGTACAACATCATTGAGAAGCAAGCTCTAGCATTGGTGAAAGCATTGAAGGATTTCCGGGTATACATTCTACACTCTCACATTCTGGCCTATGTTCCTAATACTGCTGTAAAAGATGTTTTGGTGCAGACTGATCCGGAAGGGAGAAGAGGCAAATGGATCACAGCCTTGCTAGAATACGATGTGGAGATAAAGCCTACAAAGTTGGTCAAAGGACAGGGGTTGGCGAAACTAATGGCTGAATCAAATTTGCATGCATTGGACATAAATCTGATCGCTGCCATGTCTGATGAGAATGAGGAAGGAACTTCAGTTCAGGTATCTGAAATGTTTGCTTTGTCCCCATGGTATTCTGATATAATATATGTGCTGAAAAATCTATCACCATCGCCCGACATGGCTAGGAACAAAGCGAGAACACTTAAATCGAAAGCTGTCAAGTTTTGTATTTTGAATTTTGCATTGTATTGGAAAGATCCAGGTGGCATTTTTTTAAACTGTCTGGTGGAAGAGGAGGCAAAGAAAGCCATGGAAGATTTCCACGGAGGAGAGTGTGGTGGTCATCTTTTTTGGAAATCAACAGCTAACAAAATTTTAAGAGCAGGGTACTACTGGCCTACTTTGTTTGCTGATGTGCATAAGATGGTGAAGCGTTGTCATAAGTGTCAAATTTTCGAAGGAAAACAGAAATTACATCCTTTGCCACTCAAGCCTATCGAAGTGAGCACTCCATTCCAGCAGTGGGGGTTGGATTTCATTGGGGAAATTCATCCCGCATCTTCCGGACATCATAGATGGATCCTTACAGCCACGGACTACTTCACAAAATGGATTGAGGCAGCACCTACCAGACAAGCGACGGACACGGTAATCATCTCATTTCTCGAAAATAACATCTTGTCTCGCTTTGGTTGTCCAAACAAAATAATCACTGATAATGCAGCAGCTTTCAAATCGAAAAGGATGGTAGAATTTTGTCATAGATATCATATAATTTTGGGTCATTCAACTGCCTATCATCCGCAAGGCAATGGATTGGTGGAATCTTTGAATAAATATTTGGTCAACATCATCAAGAAGCTGCTGGAAATTAATAAGAAGAGCTGGAACAAGAGGCTGGTTCATGCACTTTGGGCAGATCGAATCAGTCAGAAAAAGTCTATTGGCATGTCACTGTTTGAGCTGGTTTATGGTGTGGACACAGTATTTCCTGCTTCCCTTGCTGCCCCGGTGGTCAAACTTCTTCAGGAGGCCAGCAGTGAGGAAGATCCCATGCAGAGAAGGCTGAATCAAATGATCCACTTGCAGCAAACAAGAGAAGAAGTTTTCCAAAACACATCCAAGTTGCAAGAGAAGATAAAGAAAATCTATGACAAAAAAGCTAAAGCGGACAAATTTCAGTTGGATGATGTGGTGCTGAAGTGGGATGCAAGGAATGAAGACAAAGGCAAGCATAGAAAGTTCAAAAACTTGTGGAAAGGTCCTTTCAAAATCACAACAATAGAGGTCAAAATGCCTTTCTTCTTAAGGAAATGAACGGGGAAGACTGTCCTGGAGGGCCGATCAATGGTCGGCTGCTCAAGCGGTATCATTGTTGATCTATTAACGCTGCTTCCACTATCATTGTAAATACCATTTCTATTTTAGTTTGGTTTCAGTATGTACAGTCAGTTTTTGTTATTCCAATTGTCAAGTTTGAGTCAATTTTTTGGTTACTCCTGTTTTGTAAATAAGTCAGAGTCTTGTGCTGTTTATCAAAATGATGACTCCACAGCCCAATGGACCAAGAGGCACTGTCTATCTCCTCCAGATATCTGTTGTTCTTGGCACCTCCAAGGAGCTACCATCCCCCATCGGAGCCAATGTTAGAGTCGGTCTGGTCAGCCCTCCATCAGAGATCAAAGCTCTTTGTGCATTTCAATTTTAGGTGTCCCGCTTCATCCACTCAGCTGCATTTCGCTAGGGACATGTCATGATCTGACGGAGGAAGTCATGCTACTCATTTTCCCTCATGTTTGGCCTTTTTTGGTTCAGGTCTTGGTCCAAAATCAATCAAAGTCATGATAGTCAAGGTCTGGTCCTATTATAGGACAGAGTCATTTTTTATGGTTTGGATCTAGAAACTTATCAGTTTGGTCTCTGGAAAAATGTCTAGAACAAGCCATGTAGGTTAGAGGGAGACCTTATACACCTACAGTGTAGAAAGCTTCATCATCACCGCAAGAGACATCGACTCTTCTTCAAAACTCTGTTTTGAAGAAAAGTCAAACAAGGTCAACTATGACAAAATTTTCCAAAAATTGACAGTTGACATTTTCAGATGCAGTCAAGGATTTCAAAGCCAGATGCTCCGTCATACAGTCCCCGCAAATATGTGCCAAATATATCATCATTTGAGCCAAAATTTCAAGGAAAAAGTGAAAATTAGTGTGTTTAAAGGTCAATGAAAAAGTGCAGAACACAAAACATTAGAAAATGGGTTTACAAGGAAGAAAAAATCAAATCCATCTCCTCCAAGCCTATATATACTTGTTTTTGCCCAAATCAAATGGCATTGAGCTCTGTCATGACTTGGAGAATTACATTTGCAAAGGTGAAGTTGATATTGGGAGAATTTGAGTGAGAGAGAGCCGGTCTCAGTGAGCGCGGCGCATACACCAGGTCGCGCAGCGCACACACAGCACATGGTGCACTGGCAGCCAGCCTGCAGTGGAAAATTGCAAGGGCGCGACGCATATAAGGCGCGTGTCACACTGGGAAGAGTGCATGGCGCACACAGTCCAGTGGCCCAAAAACGGTGCCAAAACACTTCAACAGTTGGGTAAAGCGATCAAATCGACAGAGGGCAATGAAGAAATTCAGGGTACAAGCGGCAGAAATGGCATCAAAAGTTTCATCAGATTATGAGGGGGAAACTCAAAGTGACACAACCTCAGGAGAACAGGCTCCCCGGAGACCTAGGAGTGGCAGACATGTCAGGGATGAACCAAACACCCTCACTGAGTTGCAGGCATGCCCTCTCGCTATGTCTTGTTTCCAGCACTTGGCATGTTTTGAATTTTGTCAGAGGGTGGAAAATGTCAGAATTCATCATGAGTTGGCCCGCCTTTTTGCACTTCACCTACATGGAGGACAGTCTATCTTGGTAGGGGTCACCTTCACATCGACACCCGAAACAATATCAGTGGCAACAGGCATACCGAATGTTGGAGAACAGTGGCACAAGAAGATGAAGGTGGAGAGGGAACTTTATGAGCCTTACATAAAGGCCAGTTGTTTGAGTCAGCTCACGAGAGTTTTCCCATTCAGATTTCTGAGAGATGATTATGCTCCGCTCATGAGATTGATCATGAAATACTTCAGTTGTGAGGGGAGGTTTTCTCGCCTTTATGCCTATCACATCAGGTTACTCATGCACTTCACTAGGGTGCGTATGATGAACCTCCCATTTTTCATTTGCGGAAACATAGAGAGGATGAGAAATTTCATGCAGCACAAGACCCCTCGGCAGCAGCTCAACAGTGTATATCACTTTGCTCTCATCCAGATTTTGGTGGATCATCAGTTGGGATTGCAGGGCATTGCTTGGGAGGACTTCATCTCCCGTGACTTCTTCAGCACTCCACAGGTAGTATCGGAGGTCAAGCATGAGGTAGGTGGTCCTTCTCATCAGCATGAGGGCCATGAGACCATTGTGGTGCCATTTTCCATCACATATCAGAGAGGCTATCCGAAAGGCACCAGGCCTTTGTTTGCAGCAGCAAAGTGAGTGTTGTCTCCACCCGGGGTGGAAGGGGCCTCACTTTCTACATCGGAAATATAGGTACGGGACAAGGGCAAGAAGCCCAAGCATGAGGAGGGGCCTTTAGGTGTGCTACCAGGTGAACAAAAGACCGGACTCATTCTCCTTCTTGATGATGATGATACAGATACACGTCCACAAAATGCACAGCTGAAAGAGATCTTCCAGGAGCAAGAGACAGAGATTCACTCCTTGACACTCAAGTTGGAGATGGCCAAGTGGAACATCAGGTATTTGGAGCAAAGGAATAAATAGCTGGAAGACCAGCATGTGATCATGGAGCTGCAGAACATCCGTGAGGATCACCTAACTGCCCAACAGAGGAGGATTGAATTCACTTCATTAGAGCGACAGGTTATGGATGATCGTGAGTCTGTTCTCGAGAGGGTCAACATGCACCTGGACAACATGTTGAACAAGGCCGATGAAGACAACACACTGCTGAGACACATGGCTCGTCATTACAGGGCACGGAACTTGAGTTTGAGAGCCTGAATAAGGAGTTTGAAAGCAAAACTAAGGAAAGCCACAAAAAGGGAAAAAAGGGCAAAAGAGCAAGATAGGCTCAGAATCTTGGCTAAGGCTTCCTTGGCTCAGCAAGGCACCCCATAGAGAACTTCCAGCCCAAATATCAAAAAGTTTGGGAAAATTTTGGTCACAGGGAAATTTTTTGGGCGAAAAACAGGGATTTTCTCCCTGTGCTGCGCGGTGCTAAAATTCTAGCACTCCAATCGAGAAAAGGTTTGCATATTTGGATTCAGCATCGAAAAATATGTCTACTGGTGTCCGCGAAAGAAATTTTGACAATTTTTGGGTCTCCTAAAGGTCAAAAAACATCCAAAAATGGCCTCTCTACCACTTTTTGGACACACAGAAAGCAGTCTTGGGAGAATGAAGATTTGAAGGGGCAAATGAGCACCAAATTGAGAAATTCTAGTGGGGTTAGAAATTAGACAGGCCAAGATTTCTAACGAGACCACTTGGGCACATTTTTGACACCTGCAAGTGCCCCAAAGTAGCGCAACGCACAGAGAAAATCGCGCGGCGCACAGAGGAAATTTTGCCCAGTTTTCTCCTGTTTCGCGAAATTTTGGGTCACGACTTCTCCAAGTGGGCCCGGTCATCCACTCTTCAGTTTTTTGGCACTAAAGGTGGCTTTTAAAGAGTTTCCTCTCTAGGTGGGCATCTATCCAAGTGGCAAAGAATGCCAAGGGTCACCACACGCCAAATGGCATGCTTGAGAGCGTTGCACCTGTAGCTGATGGTTGGATCTCCATTTCCATTTCAAAAGAATTTGAGTAACTTCCCAACCCCTAGGAATTCCATCTCTTCTCCACACTTTCTATATATTGTATGCATTTTATTTACAAAGGGTTGGCTGGCTTGTAACTTCTGGGAGATTGTGGGAAATAAACTCTCTTTTTGCACTGTGTATTTTTGAAAGAGAGTTAATGAAAGGCAGCGGCTCTGTTTCATGAGATTCTTGTGGTTGTGAGTGTAGCAAATGTGTTCTTATGTTCCATATGTATCTTGTTATGTTTCATAATTCATTTCATGTTTCATTTCAGTGAAATTTTCTAAGTGAGATTAGGTAGAATTCAATTTATATTGCTCTGCCTGTGGGAAAATTTCATGTGCAGTGTTACTCTTCTGTTGAGAAGGATTCATGCGACCATGCCCTTTTCACTATCTTCAGCGATCATTCCATTCCGCGTCACCTTAAGTTAAAATTGTTGCGCTTCCCACCTACCTTGCCTCACCGAATAATCTGTGCTTTCATTCTCAATTCTCTGTCCTTTGCTAAGCGCCATTCCCATATACATCTCAGAAGTTCAGTCACTTTCAAAAATCTTTTCCAAAATCATTTTTCACTTACTAGCCTAAGGTAAACATCGTATTGTAAGTCATCTCAGACCATTTTGCTTATCCATTCACTAAGTGTGACTCGGAGAGAGCCCTCTCCTACTCTGGTAGGGCTGGCTACCAGACTGAGCGTGGTTTGTGGTTACACTAATTTTTTCCTTCTTCAGCCTAAGGCAGATTTAGGTGCTAACACTTTCTTCCTCTTCTTCCAAGTGCTGAAATTATGCTGGCTCTGTTTTTCCTGCTTGTTGTCCATTATCTTCAGCTGATTTCTCAATGGTGTTTTGTTGTCCTCGTCCTTCTTTCTTCAAAACTTCTCTGAAATTTTCTACTATTTCTGGAATGCTTTCTACTTCAGCTAACCGACTATCTACATCATTAAAACTATCTGAGTACAAAACACAAGACTCTAGATCTGTACGTACATAATTAATTGGATGATTAATGGGTTTCTCCTTGCTTGTAATCATGTATTTCATTTTTTGTTCCCGATACAGTTTTCTCATCTGGCCAAACACCGGAATTTTTGCATAGGAGAAATCTAGTTGTAGTGTCCCTTCCAATTTTTCTACCCAAGACCTGGAAAGAAGCATGCCGAACCTGGGAGGAATGTCCACTACTACAATGTGCATCAAAACATTCTTCACTGGGATTTGATCCAGACTTACAACCAAGTCTTTGATGAGCCCGATACATCTTACTCTACTGGAATCAAACGAATAGAGATCATGGTATTTCCAGGTGCTGTCCAAACCCAACTTATCCATGATAGCCTTGGGCATGAGATTGTGAGAAGCTATGAAATCGAAAATGGCATTGTGTAACACAAAATCATGCAATCTTAAACTGATATAAAAAGGTGGCACATCATTATCTAGAGACTCACCATTCAATGCTGGCCCAAAAATCATTTTGGGTTGATCATCTTTGACATTCACCATATCAGACATTGGATCACAATTCAAAATCTTAGAAACTTGCCCTCTATAGCTACTGTTCTTCATTATTTCAGTCAAGGGAATGGATACCTTCAATTTAGAAATTTCATTCTCCAAACTAAAAGCGGAAGTCCTTTCTACCTCTTTGACCGGGACTTCTTTCCTTTCCTTTTCTCTCGATACAATTTGCTGATTTGATTTTTTTGCTGATGGTGAATTGTTGCTGTCAGGTCCAAGTGCCTCTTTGCCTTTCTTTTGTGCAACTGACGAATCATTCTTTCATGTTGAAACTTCCTTCCTCTTCTGAATTGGGTTAACTGGCACATCTCTATTTCTAAGTGAATATTGCCGCTGCTGAGCAGACAAAGCATTCATATAGCCTCTTTGATACTCCTCTGATTCTTCTTTTAAAACTGTGTCACTTGCTAGGATGAAATCTGCGTCTTTGTGTGCATCTGAACTTTCCGCATACTCCTCCTCTTCAGTAATGTAAGTAGGCAAATCATCAGGAGTAAAGAAGTGGTTCTCTTCCCCTATTACCTTCCCTTCCTCATCAGACTCTGGTCCATTCACAAAATTTTGCTACAGAGGTGTCTGTACTGGCTGCTGTGCTGTTTGATCTTAGGCTCATTGATCTCTCTGCCTTATCCTATATTGTGGCTGCTGCTGGCCACAGAAGTTAAGATTTCTAACTTGTGGCTCAGGTTTGTCGAGTTTCACCCTTTCAAGCATCTGCTCTACCTTCTTGAGTAATTGATCCATCGAGGAAAACTCTTCTTTGATTGTGACCTTCTTTTCTGCTTTTGCTCTAGCTCTCTTGGACAACAGATTTGCTTCAACGCTGACCGCGATTTTTTGCATGTCCTCCATTGTGGCCGTCTCTCTCTCTCTCTCAGTTGATAAGCCATATCAGCATCAAAACCATCCGTAAATTTCATCATAGCTAGTCCCACAGGTGGCCTTATATGATCAGGAATTTCATTATAAACAGAATTGAATCTAATGCAGTAGTCTTGGACCGACTCACCAGCATTTCGTTTGATCTACTCATACTCAGCAAGAATTTGAAGAGGATTCTTTTTCACTTCCCAGCGGTCTAAAAATTGCCTTTGCAGTTCAGCCAAGGTAGCGATACGTGCAATCGGAAAACCTTTGAACCATTTCCTAACTTCACCTACAAATGTCTGTACAAAGAGTCTCATTGCTACATTTTCTGCATCGATCTCATGAAGGTCATAGAAATATGCCATTCTGTCTACATGTTGCTGAGCGGTAACGCTGTGAGGGGCACCATCAAACAAAGGGATTTTGCTTTGATAATCTGCGGGCATATCATCTAGAACCTGAGGCAGCACAAGAGGTGCAAATCAGGTAGCCATCACTCTTGGTGGGTTTGGTCTTGGAGGTGTTGGATGGGTGTGTGCAGTTTGTAGGGAATTAACAATTTGAGTTTGAAGCTGTGTCGCAATATAATTATCAATTGACCGGTTAGCCCTTTCAGTTTCTAGGTCTACAAGAAACTGTGGATTGGGGACAGTATAGTCAACAGCCCTTTCGAATTTGGTCTCGAACAATGATATTTCAAACCGTTCATCAAACTCAAGCTCTTTAAGATACTCAAAAATGTCAGGACATGAATGGGATTTGAACACGGGAGTTATAGAGCTCTCTTGATGAAGGAGTCTTGGAATCAAGTTGGGGTTTTCGTAGATATGAGGAGGATCCGGATCTGGATTGGCTCTGGTATATCGTCTTGAAGCCAGCATGCTATTTTCGAAAAAAATAGAAGGACATGAACAACTTACTCAGCATATCAAATCCTAAACTTATCATCCGGAAGCTTAGAATTATCAAAAGTATGGGGTGTTCGTAGGTTAAGCCTGCCGTTTACACAATGGAGAAGACTAACATACAAAGAATTTCGTTCCCCAGTATGGTCGCCACTATGTTAGCACCTAAATTTGCCTTAGGCTGAAGGAAGGCAACATTCAGGGTAACCACAAACCACGCTCAGTCTAGTAGCTTGCCCTACCAGAACAGGAGAGGGCTCTCTCCGGGTCACACTCAGGAAAATAAACAATAGGTTCTGAGATGACTCAAAAATGAATACTGATTTTAGGCTAGGTAAATGGATGTGATAGAGGTATTTTGACAAATGACTGAGTTTTCTGGGATGTGTGGGACCAAGGAACAACATGAGTAGAGAATTTAACTTAAAGACACAGATTACTTCATGAGGAAAGACAGGCAGAAAGTCTAGAAATTAGATTCGAAATAACATGAAGTGGAGAGATTATTTAAGAGTGTGAAAAGGGCATAAATACATGAATCCTTTTCAACAGAAGAAAACATAGAACGTGAAAACTATCCCAAGGCAGAGCAACACACTGAATTCTACCTTTTTACTTAGAAATTTTTCACTAGAAATGAATATGAATGAAGATATGAAACATGACGAAATACATATGAAACATAAAGAAGATATATTTTCTAAACTCACGCCATAGGAATCTCATGAACGAGAGCTGCAATCTTTCATTAATTCTCTGTCAACATGTACAGTGAGTGACTGGGTTTCTCTCCCACAGTTTCCCAGAAATTCCAACCCTTTACAAATGATTTTTCAATACAATAAATAACCTCAGAAGTGGGAAAGCAAATTGCCGAAGATAGGGAGTCGTTTAATCATCATTAGTGAACTGAAGCTGAAGAGCCAACCTATTTGCCAGTGTTGCATTTTCCACCCAAACGACCGATGGAGAGGTTTGGGGACTCAAAACTTGCCCAAATTTCTTGGCCAAGCACCATCAGTCATGATTTTTCATGCCAAATCCAAAAATATAATTTTTTTTTCAATTTATAGCTCCCTAGCATAAGTGCGTGCCACGTGCGCAGCGCATAGAGAAGTGGCGCGACACATAGAGCCTGTGCGTAGCAGTTTTTGCAGGAGACCTTTGGAGGCCTTCCCGATGTCAAAATTGGGTTTAGGATAGTTTGTTGGAAAGGTATTTCAGTCTACTTTCCAACCCAACTAGAATTTTTCAATTTGGAGTTCATTTTCCCTATCAAAAATCAAATCTCCGAAGACTGGTCAAAATGTGCCAAATGAGGCTGCCTCAAGGCAGAGTGCTGTTGCAGTCAACTTTTGAAGGTGTTCCTCAACTCCAAATTGAGCTCATGATAGCTCATTGGAAATATCTTTGTGTCTAGTTATCATTTTACTCATCAATCAAGTCATTTGGCTAACCAAGCTAGGAGAAAACTTGATTTTCCCAAGGTCACTTTAGAGGTGCATCAATTCTCTCGAGGCAATTGTATTTTTGACATTTCTCTAAAACCATGACACCTGTGTAAAAAGTGAAGGAGTTTTTTCTTCCTTGGCCTATTGTGGACAAAAAACTCTCTCAGTTTTCCAAAATTCATCTTTTCTTGCTCAAAAACATCATTTGAGTGAATTATTGAGCCTTCCTCTAGCCTGCAAGTATTATTGAAGCACTTTGAGAACAACAATTTGCAAACCTTAGACCTAATGACCAAGTTGACTTTTTGCTTTATCAAGCGATAAAAATAATACTGTAAATGATTTCAAGACAGTCTTAATGAACTTTAATAAACAAAGTTGAGCCAGCAGGATATGGCATAAGGGATAA
Organism: Pinus tabuliformis; assembly: GCA_031772625.1. Lineage (NCBI taxonomy): Eukaryota > Viridiplantae > Streptophyta > Pinopsida > Pinales > Pinaceae > Pinus > Pinus tabuliformis. The sequence goes on from CM062804.1 coordinate 662,185,697, forward strand.
ATGAGTGACCAGGTCCTTCTGTCAGAATATGGCATGCTCCTAAATGGAATGCAGGTGATCAAGCAGAATGGGACACCTAAAATGAAATGCAAAAAGAGTTTTGATCTTTGAGGAGGACTGACAAGACCGACTCTAACACTTTGCATGAGGTCCCATCTCTGTTTCTTCACCTTATTTCTTCCTCCTCTATTTTAGACCATAAAAACTCCAAACTCGGTAGTTTCTCTCTACCATTTATCGAACCTTGATAACTATGCCAACTCTTGGGAAGTCCCAAGAGAGTTAGAGCTACCAGATATTCTTCAGGGACAATAATACCAACCCCGCCAAGTTCATCATGACATTGTGTAAACCTACTAAGGTATCATGAAATTGTTTCATTCTTTTGCATATTAATACTTTAAATCTTGTCCTTGACTGCCAGCTTCATGTGGTCACTATTGTTCTCAAAAAACTTGGTAAATTTTTTCCACATCGTGAAAAAATTATCTTTCCCATGGAAGTTTGAGACAATATTATCTCGAACTCTCTCCAATATGATCCTCCTCACTTTAGCCACATCATTCTTCCACTGAGCAAGATCTTGGGCATCAGATGTTGGGGGTTTTTTTGCATATATCTTGATGTATTCTAAGAGCCCATAATCATCCAATATTACCTCCATTCAGATTTTCCATGTGACAAATTTGTGGTTCCTTCCAAAGCATACTCAAGCCCGAGTCCATTGAAAGCCATCTTCTTAGTCTTGGAGAAAACTTGTAACATTGATCTTCAAATTTGAACCGCCTATAATGAAAAATTCAAAATATCTTCTCTACTATGAATTTAGCTCTGATACCATGTATAAATTAATGTGTATATTCTAAACTTCTCATGAAATTTTCCAAATCACAAGACTAGAAGCTACTCTACTGATCGACAGAATAAAATTCATGATCGAGAATACAAATCATTAAAATCCATCAATATTTAACAAACATACATAGATATTTATCTAGGGGAAATAAACTAATCAAAATCCCTTATTATCTTTATTGCATTAATCAAAGAATCTGGATGAATACAATATGCTTTGCTCAAGATTGATCTCAACCTGCACCTATATCTTCTATCCTCATCTTGATTGACTAACCTTGGTCAATATTTAGCCAAAAAATTTAGCCTCCAAGCCCCTATTTCCTTGTGCTATTTGATGAGGAACTAGCCTTTATTAATTAGGGAAATTTCTCATTAATAATTTCATATTTCCTTTAGCTCAATTCTTTCACTGCATGCACCACTTGTACAACCTGAACTAGTTTACAACTGATAGTACACTGCCCTTGAACTCGAATCTCAACTGGGTAACTCGAATTCTCTGCATGCATGAGTAAATTTAGGTTGATTGATGAATTAACTGGATGATCAATCAATGTGAAAAAAGATACACACCCTTAACTTGATCGCCATTAGTTCTACTAATAATGAGAACTAGCTAGACCGACAATAACTCAAATTAACTGACATAGATTGCTACAAATTAACAATCAAACATGTAGAGCTGAACTCAAGTGTCTCCAACTCGAATTTATTGAGTTAACTAAGTGAAAAGAGCCATGTCACCTTAGTTAACTACCTCCAAGTATTTTGTTGAAATTGAAATTGAAATTTCTCCTAATTTCATCAAGGGAAAATTAAATTAGGAATTTATTGCTGCATTTTCGACAATTGATTTGTATGGAAAAATACCTGCACAATAAAAAGTAAACAAATAAAAATTTATCTTTACATTTAGTGTGAAATTTTGATTATTTATTTATATAATTGAAATAATTTCTTTTCCTTTGTTGAAATATTTAATCTGAGCACCATGACGATGTTGTTCTTGATGAGGAAGACTTGTTGTCATCCCCTAACCTTGAGGTGATAATAAGAAAGCATGTGACAAAAATGAACAAAAAGATTATGGAGTTGATTTGCAATATGGATGGAAATCCTGTGACCGAGGCTAGGATCGATAAATTAAGAAAATAACTTCAATCATTCAAAACCATACAAGGTAATAACCATATTTTAAAGTGAGTTTTTTTTATATTTTTTTTATAAGTTTAATTTTGAATCTTTTTTTTTAACTTTCAAATTATTTATTCGAAATAGTATTTTATTTCTTATTTAGATTTATTTTGGGGGACTTTACCCCCTGTAGTAGTTAGTTGATCCTTAGCTTGGTGTTTGCACTAGTTGAATTGAAAAGACATGACATGAGCGTCTAACCAACACTATGACCCATGTGGATATTGGTGACCAACTTCCTATTCCACTTGGATCCATAACATTTTTTCTTTTAGTTTCCTTAGTTGCATCATAATTTACTAGTTTTGGCACTTTTTCAGGTCCTGAACTTCTGGAGACGTTTTGAGGCCCTAAATGGATTTTTTTTTCAAAAATGGGCAAAACCATGGACTATGATGGGTGTTCACATTCAAAATTTGTGGTCCTCAGGTATATATCTCTACCAAGGTATCGTACATGTCAAATGGAGATTGTATGCCAAAGTTACGAGCCTAGGAAGTTGATGTACCAATTTACCCCAGCGGGGCCCACAATATTTTGACGCTTCATCTCCTAGGGTTAGGATTTGGGATGTTTATGGTTTTCCATTATTTCTCAATAATAAATAGGCTTCCAAGCCTCATTGTAACACAACTCAAAAGGTCTGTAGCCACACAAAACTCCTCAAAGATAAGCTACCATCACCCAAGCTAGTTTATTTCCATTCTGCATGTAATCAATTTTTAGTACTTTTTTATTAATGAATTGAAGTTTTGTTTTCAATGTATCTATGTGTTTTTTTTTATATTTATATTTCATTTCATTCCTTCATGGATCAGTGTTATTAGATCATTATTCTCTTTCTCAATTTTTTGTGCATGTCCCTAACGAGGTCGGTGTATAAGAAATTTGGGCTTGAATTGGTCGAACCTTTGCAAGACTGACCTCGCCAACCCCGATGACCTCCCATGGTGAAAGAAAAGAAAGAAAAGGGAGAAAGATATCCTTTCAAAATGTTGCTCTAAGAATCCCTTGAGTGACAAAAGAAAGAGACGACGAAATTTTTTCCCCAGATCCTTCAGAAGATGCCCATAGGCGATGCATCTTCATCCAAAAACCACCTTAGAGGTGCCATTCCCTTTAAGGTACAAGTCAACTTTGAAATTCACATATTTGAAGGCTAGATAGATGTCTATTTCATATATAAACAACTAAATTTGTTGGAAGGATACGTTTTCAGTTCATGATTTTTCCAATAGGGAAAATATCACTTTTTCACTCCTCAAAGCCACCACCCACGTCAAGGACTAGAGGGAAACCTACTGTGAGCAGAGGGATGAGAGGGAACCCTCATTGTTTTTAGCTACACCCACTTGCAATTAGTTTAGAGATGCCATCAATGAATAATATTACCCTACCGGGAGATATGAATATAAGTACAAAAAATGGACCACATTGCGGCAGGGAAGGGACCAAGACATGTTAGAGTTCACAAATATCTTTTATACCCTTCACATGAAGTTGGGTATTAAGGATTCTGAGTGGAATCTAGTACTTAAGTACCATGATTATTTGCAAAAATACATCCAAGATGAGATGGAGTTCCTATACATCTCCTCACTTGGTGCTTCATACCAATACAGTACTAATATTGAGAAAAAATTTACACAGAAGAAGCGAGAATTTGGATCTATGAATTTGAAGCAAGGAAAAGGTGCCCCTAAACCTTAGAAAAAAGGACAAAGCTAAGGCGGGGTGACCTAGGGAAAGCATCGAATCCACCAACAAAAAATGGCACCACGAAGATGAAGAAGGACATATGAAAGTGCTGTGAGTTCCATGAAAGCCCCACTCACAACACAAGTGAGTGTTACACCAAGTAGTCATTGGTTCCCAAGTTGAAGGATTCATAATTAGATGCATGTTCCAACTTTGAGTTAGACCCCAAAAAGGGGAATGACAAAGGGAAGTAGATTATTGATGCAGATCCCAACACCACCGTTGCGAAGAAAAAGGTGCAGAATATCGAGCTCGAAGACCCAAAGGAAGGGAAGTGTCTCTTCCATTCATATATGTGGGTGAAGGGATCTATGCTACAATTCATTAGTGATAAAAAAGCCAAAATAATATCATCTGAGAAGAGGTCGTTAAGCAGCTAGGCCTACTGACCACACCTCACCTGCATCCATATACTATCAGGCACCTCCACCAAGGAAGAGATCTTCATGTCATCCAATAGTGTCATCTTCCCTACAACATCAAACCCTTCACTGATGAGGTACTCTGTGACATTTCTCAGCTTGAAGTTTTTGATGTATTATTTGCTGGCATTATGGCTAATATCTCATTCTTGATGGCGACCTGCTTCATAAATATGTCCTTGATGTTAACATCACTATAATATTATGATTTTGGAACTAATGTAGATATCAAGAATATTAGTACATATGTTAAAAAGGATATGGAAAGAGAAATGGTAGTTTAGTTACAAATGGATGACCAATGTAAAATTAAAAAGTACACACAATTCCTGTGAAGTGGGTTCTATACATATGTAGTTCTTATGAGAAAAAATCGCATATATAACCAAAACCATGGAAATATGGATACTACGGGTCTTGTTGATGGTGCTAGACCCACCAACATGTCAGGGGATCTCCCTGGTAAGAAGTCATAGTTAGACCTCAAACCGTTTGGGGTAGGAGTCTTAGCAATGGGTCGTATGGTAATTCCTTGACCGCGATTTCACACAGGACAAGTAAGATAACTCTATTGGTAGCAAGGGTGTGACAGCTATAGTGAGCCAAGGAAGGTGCATGAGAGGTTCTAACACATGGGGGTTGAGATGAGTGTGCCCCTTGGAAACCTGTGATAGCACGTAGTTAAGAAGGGAACGCACAAGCAAAGATACATCACAACATGGAAGGCAAGTTAGCAACAATCGAAAGTGATGTTTAAACCAACAACACATTTTAGAAAGATTCATACATACATACACAAATAGCTATACATGCATCCGTAAGTAAATAGATACATATATCATTTAGAGTAAACTAGATAGCATAGAATACAATACAACATATGAATCAAACATGCTAGATCTTGTTATATTAAGAAGTGTAAGTTCCAATCATACAATACATCCATGTCCAAACACTAGTTCTGATAACGGAATGTTACAGCCACAACTACCTGCTCCTCCAAAGAGATGTACTAGGTCTGCACAATGGAGAAGCCAAGGCTCATTACAATACTGTCCAATCTCTCTCCAAGATAGTCTTATCAGAAGCTTGGTTGATCAAAATCCTATACAATGAGTTATGAGGGACTATTTATAGCAAAGGGTGGGGTGGCCCTTTGACATTCCCCTTCGTGATAGTTCAACTACCCTCATGAATCTTCATCTACTCTATGACTATTATATCCAACTATCACAACTTGACTTACACTTGACAAGACATTACATTACAATGCACATGTACCCATGTGAGATAAATGGCTTCAAAAAGCCATGCTAAACATCAGTATGATTTAGAAAACCATGGAATTCCAACTCCTCAACATCCTTGCACTGATAAACAGTAACGTATTGATGCCAAGATCAGTAGTCTACGATGGTGTCCGTGTGATCCAAGGTGACATCTTTCTAGAACCTGAATCTTGCCTCCATAGCATCTGGGTACACTACTTCGGCTCCTTTTTCCAACTCATTTGTAAGCATGCACATCATTGTCTTCAATGCAGCTAGACCAAAAACAAACTTGTGCATGACGTCTTCATTGATGGGCAAGTTTGGGCTGGTGGCAATGCGCATCAACTCGTCGAAGTACGAGTCAAGCTCTATTCAGAACTGTTCCTTTGTCTTCCCCTAGGAAAGAGTCCCAATAGATGGGATCGCATGTGCGTGCACCACAACATCCATAATCTTGAATACACATGCATGGGAAGCCTGTATACTAGTGATGAGCTACAGGAGCTCTTCATAGTTTAAGATCTGACTTTGGATACGTGCCTTCAGCTTGACTGCACTAGCCTTCATCATATTAGGAAAGTGAATCAGGGCTTCATTGTATCTCATCGTCCATGTTTGCATGTAGTCAACAGTAGCATGCAAGTTCGTCAAGATACATTCTCTTCTAGCACATCATTGCTTCCATCCATTATGATGGACGACCGCCTTATGAATAGTACCAAACTTGGAGTGCAACACTCGCATAACTATGTCAATGGACAACACTTCATCTAGTATTGCCTTCTACATTTCAGCTTGGGCAGATGTTGTCACCAAGTCTCCTCCTTGCTTGGCCATATGAAGTTACTTAGCCATTCACTGATTTTCAACTATCAAAAAATGAATACTTGAGCTAGTGGCTTCGGCATACTCTTTGGTTGAATCAGCCAAGGCTAGTGGATGTTTGCGCACGTCAGACATGATCACTTGTTCCTCAACATATGCAAAAGATGTATGATCATCTAGAGTCGATACTCTACGAGACTACACAACTTTATGGTGAGACTCGTCTAATGAGATGTTGTGCATCTCTCCTTTCGGCTGATCTCCAAGGATCTTAGTGCCTCCTTGGTCACTTTAGACTTGCTTATCATCTGGATGTGGTGAATTAGGTAAGTCAACCTCTTAGTGGTGAGGCATAAGGTCGATGTCTTGTTATAATTCTTGTTGCTCCATATGCGTATCCAACTATTGAAGTGCTTTCTCTATCTCATGAGCGAAGTCCTTCTCCTATGATGGTTCACCCTGTCTGCATGATGCCAGCTATTCTGATGAACCCACTACCTGTACGAGTGTTGTTTCATCTGTTTGCACATGTTGTTCCCCCTCCTGTACCTATTGTTGTTGCACTTCCCTCTACTGTTTGTGTAGCTCTTGTTCCTACCGAAGTTTCTCCTTTAGCTCATGAAACTCCTTCTCTGTTTCCTCCATTCTTATATTTTCCTTCTACCTTTGTACAATTCACTTGTCACATTATTGCCTCTTCACTTATATAGCCAAAGATGTTTTCTCCACAAGTAGATCTTCTCAGAACTTGCAGCTTTGCTCTTCCTCCATGCGATCGACAATCTTCCTCTTGCCCTTGTCAAGCACTAGTATGCTTGCCTCTGCTGCTACTGCTACTGGTGCTAGTGTTATCTGGGATGCTGCTTCATGTTGCTTCACTAACCACTCCACAACGAAGTCGACCTATTCATTGGGTCTGGAGAAACTGTAGAAATATCTCCATGGGTCCTCCTCAGCCCAATGAAATTCCCCGTGGATCTAATTAAATTGTACTCTCATGCAGTGATCTTTCATAATACAATGTGGGTCATATGGATTGTAACTTCAGAGGTCGAATGGATACTTCTTCATCTGTTCTTCTTCGACATCCACTTGCTTGAAACTTTGGATCTCATATAACCCAATCCACAATGGAAGAGGGTGCCAAGGTGATTCTTCTTCTGGTGTAGTCGAGCTATCAATCCTACTGAGATGTGATACGCTACTTCCTACATGATGAGTATGTCCAAGGCAAACTTCAGTAGAACATGCATAGGCTTCTCCGCGCTAAAAATTCATATGAAGGTGCTGGACGGTGAGGCATACCAATCAATAATGTCTATCAATGCCTCCATTGCTTTGTCGACACACAGGTTGGCTCCTGTTCGAATATCATCTTGTAAACTAGGGTGAAAAAATGATCAAACAACCATGTGATAACTCATCTGAAGCTGCATTTGGACAAAAACTTACAATATATGTTCACAACAGTCTCCACCAGTGACCATGCCCACTCCAAGCCTGGGAACTCCTGTCAGGCATAGATTGCATCATAAATGAAGGTGGACACATGGATCTGTGCTTGCATACCTTTGAGTGACTGTCAAGCCTTCGTTACTTGTTCCTTCAACTGATGAGCCAACATGGAAGACCAGTTACATGGTTTTCCCTCTCTGGATAGTTGGTCTAATGTGATCACCCAACTCTGTGGGAATATTTCCATACATTCTTGGCCATACAGTTGACATGTAAATATGATCAATATTGATATGCCTTCCATCGTATCTTAGTCTTGTGGATCTAGTTGGGTGTCATCCTGAATCTAGCCGACTCCTTTACCCAGTTCTTAAGAATGTCTTTGGAGTTGGCACTGCTGCTGGGTAAGCTGAAGGAAGTCTCCATGATAGTCACAAGCTCTTACATTTGATACATCTCATCATAATCCTATGCCCAAAAGGTTGCAAGCTTCATCCCGCTAACACTACTCAAATTCATTGTCTTGGGATCAGTGTGCGAGATGATCCAATATATCATGCCTGTGCATGGGAACACAAGGTATTTGCATGCAAGCCGATACAAGCTGGACTTGTGAATGTTCACATACACCTGGCGGTCTTCGAGGTATTCCCTAAAAGTTCCTGCAAATGATTCATTGACCTCTTGCCATTTCAACTTGATGTCCTTGTCTAGAAACAACTTGGTATCTTCATAGATCAACAGACATGCAGACACTTGTTCAACTACTGCTCTGGTTGCACTTCCATTAATGTCGCTTGATCCTACTCCCTTGGAGGCCATTGATCCTGTACTACTAAGAGGCAGATGAACACCTGAAAGAACTAGAGACAAATCAACATGCATGGCAGGAAATCTGTCAGTGAAAACCAAAGCAAATTCAAGGAATGACATAACACATACCTGGGGAATGATAGGCAAAGATTGCACAATTTCTTCTGGGACGTTGGGTGAATGGCTACTAGAACTATGCAAAAGGAAGTCTAGGCTCTCTAAGAGGCAAGACTGGCTACTGGATTTGCACAATGCGCAATCCAGGCTGACTGCTGACTGCTAGGATTGCACAATGGACAATTCCAGCTGGCAATGGTTGCAGGATCAAGAACTACACTACGCAATTTTCTCGACCAACAGTCACTATCCCTCATAAATGCGCAAAGAAGTCCTGTAGGATAGTTCCTGGGAAAAAATGCACATTTCTAGAGAGGAAGACAGAGCCTTCCTTCCCCAAATTGCACAATGTTTTCTCAGTGAGGTAGAGTCTGGGCCAAGGTTGGCCGGACTCGTCGACGAGAAACTGAAAGAAAATGTGAAAGTGAATGCATGATGATACTAAGTGAAAGAAAAATTGGTTAATCATGTATACAAAGATCAAATGAAAGATTCAGTAAATAGATCAACATACATTTGGGTGAAGCGAGTCACCGAATCAACAACTGTTCATGCAAAACAATTTCATGCATGAGACAACAGTGAGATAGCAATGAAAACTAAAATGGTGCTAGTACAAGCTAGTATACATGTAAATGAAAACAAGCGTTCAAAGAAATCAAGAAAACAACATTGACACAAGTGAAAACAAAAAAAGAAACAGAAATGTTGAAAAAGACAAGTTGAGACCACTTACCCATGAATAGCTAAGCCAGATGTGTCGAAGAGTCCTGGATGTGCTGTGGGACGTCAGAGCTTCATGATCGATGTGAAAGAATGAGCTTTGATGCATCAAATAAATAAGTTTGAGCTCATGACATGTGTTAGTGTCAGTCTTTACAGCCTTCCTCCAATGATCAAACATGCTCTTACAAAGTGATTTTAAGGTGTCAAGGTCAAATTTTGTCATTTCAGTGAGTCTTCAAGCAAAATTTGGTCACTAGGCATTAGGTCTAGGGTTTGATTTCCCCTTGTCAAAGTTGTCCAAATGTCGGTCCATGTCACTATTCAGTTGAGTGTACCATCATTCAGAGAGTTGTCATTATCATGTCAAGTCCCATTGTGTCATTTTACACCTTGTTCATGCTTCAGTTGCGCCTAGGTAAGGTCACTTCCCTCTCCTAGGGTTTTGAAGGAAATTTCTCTTGGACGGCCAAATCATTGGAAAAACTAGTATCTTGATGTTCATACACCTTACCCTATCCTTAAAGTACCTTATCAAACACTTCTCATCACTGAGATCCCCCAAATTCCTCATTTTCGCACAAACCCTAGTTTCTTGCTACAACCTGGCAATTTTCTAGGTGGGACCTATGTTTTGCCTTTTTGGACCCCTTCCCTCACTCAATCTATAATATTACACTTTCCCCTACTTCTTAACATCCCTCCCTACTTCCAAAAATTTCCTCAAGAATTTAGAAACTCCCTATCCCCTTCATTTCGCTTCATTTCGACAAATCCCTTGTTCCACACATCCGGATAGGTTTCACTCAAATAACGTTTCTGAGAAATAAAAGATGAATTTGGGAAAATTGAGAGAGGTTTTTGTCCACAACATGTCAACAAAGAAATATGCCCTTCACTTTTTACACAGGTGTCATGGTTTTGGAGAAATCTCAAAAATATAGTTGCCTCGGGAGAATTGATGCACCTCTGAAGCGACCTTGGGAAAATCAAATTTTCTCCTAGCTCAGTTGGCCAAATTACTTTCTTGATGAGTCAAATGATAACTATACACCAAGAGCTTTCCAATGAGCTACCATGTGATCAATTTTTAGTTGAGGAAGGCATTCAAAAGTTGACTATAACAGTAGTCTGCCTTTAGGTAGCCTCATTTGGCACATTTTGACCAGTCTTGGGAGATTTGATTTTTGACAGGGAAAATAAACTCCAAATTGAAACATTCTAGTTGGGATGGAAATTAGACGCAAATATATTTCCAACGCGCTATCCTGCATCCAATGTTGACACCAGTAATGCCTCCAAAAGTCACCTGGAAAAGGGCGCGACGCACAGAGGGAGCCCGGCGCACTGGCAGAAAATTTCCAGTGTAAATTTACACTGGCGCGGCGCACAGGGAAAAAAGGCCTGAAATTGTGCCAAATTGCCTCAAATTTCTTTTAAAGCCCATCAAATTGCAAGGTAGGCTCTATAACATTACTTGTTCATCAAATTTGATAAAAGGTATGGTGGTTTTATGCTTATGATTGAAATGCAACAAAACTCATAAAGCAACCACAAGAAACACAAAGGGCCATTTTGCTAGGGTTGTGCCATTGTGTTGTTGCTACTAGGGTTTAAAAACTCATTTTTTTCTCCAAACATTGTGGAAGGGTCCAAGCCTACATCAGTAGAACAAGGACCACCATCACAACATAAGGCACCTTTGCAAGGTGAGGAGCAATTCCATCTTTACACTGATATAGTAAACTTGAATGTTAATGAATAGCATAAGATAGTAGATTAGGTCATCATGGAGAAAGATGCTAAGATCAAAGATCTTAGGGAAAAATTTTCTAAGGCCAATTTCATGGTTTGATTCCTAGAGCAGGATAACAGGCAATTGAAGGTAAATCAACTACTCTTGAATAAGCATAAGGTTGATGTTAGCAAAGAAGATGTAAAGGGAAAATAATTAGTTGACACAGGTAATTCAGATGAGCATCAAGAGAAAGTGACAAGGAAGAATCCAAAGACTAGAGGACTCAAAAGGGAAACTTCAGCAACAAAGGGAGCAGATGTCTTCAGTTGACCTAATTGCAAGAGAAATCAATGAAAATAGGGAGTTTTCGCTTGACAAAGTAAATTTCCATTTAAAAAATCTTCTTAAGAAGGCCAAAAGAGACAAAAAATTTCAAAGACACATGGCTACTCATTGCTACACAAGGAATCAGGTCTCCAAAGTCAAAATCAAGCAGTTGAAGAAAATACTCTAGGAAACCCTAATCAGGCAAAAAGAGAAGGTTAAGTTGGATTTTCTTGTTGATGCTTCCCTCAGAGCAATACAGGACAAGGACAAGAAACCTATGCATGATGAGGGGCCATCAGGTGAACAGGAGGTTGATTTCATCCTCATTCAGGGTAATGATGCAGATGTGGAGAGCGCCCGACTTAGGATGACTATTCAGGAGCAGAACACGGAGATCCAAGACTTGTCACTCAATGTGGAGAGGACCAAATGGATCATCAAGTATTTGGAGTAGAGAAACAAGTGGCTTGAGGACTAGGATGAGATCATGGAGCTGTAAAACATCCGTGAAGACCAGCAGGCTACCCAAAGAAGCCTAAATGAGAAGACACCTATTTAGTAGGAAATAGAGGCTCATTGAGAGATTTGGCTCGAGAGGATCCACATCCAGTTAGAGAAGCTATTGGTGAAAGCAAACAAGGAAAGGGACATGCTCAGGAACATGAAAAACCAGTATTGGGCACAGAACAAGGTTTGCAAGGCACGAATAAGGAATTTGAAAGCAAACCTAAAGAAGGCATCAAAAAGGCAAAAGAGGCAAAAAGAGCATGATCGACTCTGGATATTGGCCGAGGCAATCCTTGGCCCACCATAACACTTAATGAAGAAGCTCCAAACCAAATTTCAAGAAATTTGGAGCACATTTTGAAATTTTGAAATTTTTTGTACAAAAAACAAGGTTTTTCTCCCTGTGCGCTGTGCACATGGCACTGCGCTAAAACTCTAGAGCTCCAAATGAGGAATGGTTTGCATTTTTGGATTTAGCATGGAAAATCATGACTACTGGTGTCCGAACAAGAAATTTTGGCAAGGTATGAGTCTCCAAAAGGTCAAAAAACACCAAAAAATGGACTCTCTGGCACTTTTTTGACACACAGAAAGCAGTCTTGGGAGAATGAATATTTGGAGGGGCAAGTGAGCACCAAATTCATAAATTCTAGTGGGGTTAGAAGGTAGACATGACAAGATTTCCAACAAGCCCACTTGGGCACATTTTGGACACCTGCAAGTGCCCCAAAGTAGCGCAACGCACAGAGAAAATGACGCAGCACACAGAGGAAAAATTGCCAAATTTGCTTCCGTTTCGCGAAATTTCGGTACACTTTGGTTTTTTTGCACAAAAGGTAGCATTTAAAGTATTTTTTCTCCAGATTGGCTTCTATCCATGTTGCGAAGGAAGGCAAACGGTCACTCAAGCCAAATGTCATGTTTGTAGCGCTGCACCTGTAGCTGATGGTTGGCTCTCCATCTCCATTTTGCAATGATTCAAGTAACTCCCCAACCCTTGGGCGTTCTATCTCTTCCTTACACATTCTATATATTGTATGCAAGCTATTTGCAAAGGGTTGGTTGGTTTGTAACTTCTGGGAGACTGTGGGAAAGAAAATTTCTTTCTTCACTGTGTATTTTTGACAGAGAATTAATGAAAGGGAGCGGCTCTGTTTCATGAGATTCTTGTGGTTGTGAGTGTAGAAAATGTATCTCTTATGTGTTCATTTGTATTTCGTTATGTTTCATAATTCAATTCATGCTAATTTCCAGTGAAATTTTCTGAGTGAGATTAGGTAGAATTCAATTTTATTGCTCTTCCTGTGGGATTTCATGTTTAGTGTTCTTCTTCTGTTGAAAAGGATTCATGTAACTATGCCCCTTTCACTCTCTTCAGCAACCTATTCATTCCGTGTTACCGCAAACTAAATTGCTACACTTCCCTCCTGCCTTGCCTCACGGAATAATCTGTGCCTTTGTTTTCAATTCTCTGTTCTTTGCTGACCGTTGGTCCCATACCATCCCAGAAGTTCGGTCATTGATAAAAACTGTTTCCCGAATCCCGATTCAATTACTAGCCTAAGGTAAATATTTCATTTTAAGTCATCTCAGACCATTTTTTATTATCTATCCACTAAGCGTGACTGGGAGAGAGCCCTCTCCTGCTCTGGTAGGGCTAGCTACCAGACTGAGCGTGGTTTGTGGTTACCCTAATTTTTGCCTTCCTTCAACCTAAGGCAGATTTAGGTGCTAACATAGTGGCGACTCCACTGGGGACGAAAATGGTTTGCTTGAAGATTGTTTTGCCCCAGTACATATCTCAAGTTCAGAGCTGATTGTTGATGGTGAATAGCGATCAGACATAAGAAGGTTGAAATCATTCACCTGGTGACTCCATTCACTGAAGAATCCAGCAATCGATGCTTCATGGTGACTCCACTGCAGAGAGGTCAGTAGCTTTGAGATTTTCAAAATGGATCGGATTGCAAGAAGATACACTCCCATGAGCCGAGATCACATCCCAGGTTTTCCAAATAAAATTCCGAAGGTAGATTGGTCAAGGAATCTACCTACGTTTAAAGATGATGGTAAGAAGTACGCTGCTTTACATCTAGTTCGATTTCACATGCATATTCGCAAGTTAATGGTTGATTTTCCTGAAGATTAATTGATGAAGATATTCCTGGCCACTCTAGAAGGTGAAGCCCAATCTTGGTATGAAAGTTTGTCGCCTGCTTGTATTTACAATTTAAAGGATTTTCATGCCATGTTCGTTAAGAAGTATGAAGACTCTTATCCAGCATTAAACTTAGTTCATGATTGTTGCAAATACGCTGATGGTTTTATTGAAAGCCTTGAAAAATATTATGAAGATGATAATTTCATGGATGACAAGATCATGGAAGCCCTGTGCGAAAACCCATTTCAGCAGCATGAAGATGATTATGAAAATTTGCAGCAGAATCAAGATTGTAGTATGGTGGAAGATGAAGGAATTTTGCATCTTGACAGTCAATAGGAATTACATGAAATGGATCAGCAGTATGAGGAATATTTATATACGCCTTCACTTGAAATTAATGAAGACAATCACTGTTTGAGCGAAAGGAAAGAAAAGGTCTTATCTCCTTTGTCTTAAGACAAGATAGGTCAACTCTTGCACAGTTATGTTCCAGCTCAAGCTAAAGCGGATTTGCAGTGCACACATGGTCAAGAAAGGGTTGGTGTAACTTCTTCCTCTTTTTAAAAGGATGACAATCTGGTGAACAGATTTATAGATCAGCAGGTTGAAGAATTACATATGGCTGAAAGAGATGAAAGAAAAAGTGTCGTTTCGGATATGTCCATAGAAGAAGAGAGCATGCAGGGAAGTCCAGTTCTACTTTCTGAATGTGATAACGTTAAGTCAACCCATTCAGATCGAGATTCGGATTATGGTGACCAAGAAAAACTTGTACTAAGTCCCATGAAAGAGAACTCCGCTGTTAAAATCATCTGGAATGAAGAAAAAGTGTTATGAATCCAAATGTTCTCATATCATCAGAACACAGTCTTCATAAAGAAGCAATCCAGTCTGCTCATGAACAACAAGATGACCTACCATATATTTAGACTTCAGAAGATTATATCATTCGGGATTCTCTTTCAGATTCTTCCTCACATGTCTCATGTTTTGAAGTGTTCTTTGAAGAGGAAATCTTCTCATCCAATTGTTTAGAATTTTTTGAGGACCAGGAACATACTCTTATTGAAGTACAGTGTGAAGAAAGATCAGTATCAAAGGAGAAAAACGCCTTTCTCTTTCAGCAGGAGGTCAATCTTCATGTTTTTCCTGATCCAGTGGCAAATCTGTTACAGTCAGCAGTGAAGGTCATTATTGCAGTATTCAGTGATGAAGGAGATCATGGCCAATTATGTTTTTGGAGGCCCAGTTACCAGTATCTGTTGTTGAGCAGAAGATCTGATCTGGAGAATCAATCAAGGAGGCATCTGCTTGATTGGTTACATTGGAAGACACATTACACATGATTGTACATATTGCATTAATACGTAGGTGGCTGTCATCATGATTTTAAATCCTCGAATCTTGATGGACTACTGCCATTGAATAAGTTTTGTAAGTTCTTGTTTTAGTTAAGTCAGTCATGAGTCATTTCCTTTTGCATAGAGTCAAGTTTTTCAGTCATTTCAGTTCACATTGAGTCAGTTTCAGTCAATAAATTGAGTCATGTTGGTTTGTCGGAATAATGGATTCCATAGCCCAATGGACGAAGGCACTGTCTACTCACCCAAAGATCTGCAGTTCTTGGCACCTCCAAGGAGCTACCATCCCTATTGGAGCCAATGTTAGTGTCAGAATTTACAGCCTTCCTCCAGTGATCAAACATGCTCTTACAAAGTGATTTTAAGGTGTCAAGGTCAAATTTTGTCATTTCAGTGAGTTTTCAAGCAAAATTTAGTCACTAGGCATTAGGTCTAGGGTTTGATTTTACCCTTGTCAAATTTGTCCAAATGTCAATCCATGTCACCGTTCAGCTGGGTGTACCATCATTCAGAGAGTTTTCATTATCATGTCAAGTCCCACTTGGCCATTTTACACCTTGTTCATGCTTCAGTTGCGCCTAGGTAAGGTCATTTCCCTCTCCTAGGGTTTTGAAGGAAATTTCTCTTGAACGGCCAAATCATTGGCAAAACTTGTATCCTGATGTTCATACACCTTCCCCTATCCTTAAAGTACCTTATCAAACACTTCCCATCACTGAGATCCCCCAAATTCCTCATTTTCACACAAACCCTGGTTTCTTGCTACAACCTGGCAATTTTCTAGGTGGGACCTGTGTTTTGCCTTTTTGGACCCCTTCCCCTCACTCAATCTCTAAGATTACACTTTCCCCTACTTCCTAACATCCCTCCCTAATCCCAATATTTCCTCAAGAATTTAGAAATTCCCTATCCCCCTCATTTCGCTTCATTTCGACAAATCCCTTGTTCCACACATCCGGATAGGTTTCACTCAAATGAGGTTTCTGAGAAATAAAAGATGAATTTGGGAAAACGGAGAGAATATTTTTTCCATGACATGCCAAGGAAGAAAAACCTCCTTCACTTTTTACACAGGTGTCATGGTTTTGGAGAAATCTCAAAAATATATTTGCCTCGAGAGAATTGATGCACCTCTGAAGTGACCTTCGGAAAATCAAATTTTCTCCTAGCTCAGTTGGCCAAATTACTTTCTTGATGAGTCAAATGATAACTAGACACAAAGAAATTTCCAATGAGCTACCATGAGATCAATTTGGAGTTGCGGAAGGCATTCAAAAGTTGACTGTAATAGCACTCTGCCTTTAGGCAGCCTCATTTGGCACATTTTGACCAGTCTTGGGATATTTGATTTTTGAGAGGGAAAATTAACTACAAATTGAAAAATTCTAGCTGAATTCGAAAGTAGACACAAATACCTTTCCAACGAGCTATCCTTCACCCAATTGTGACACCGGGAAGGCCTCCAAACATTACCTGGAAAAGGGCGTTCCGCACAGAGGGAGTGCGGCGCAGTGGGAGAAAATTTCCAGTGTAAATTTACACTAGCGCGGCGCACATAGAGAGTGCGACACACAGGGAAAAAGGCCTGAAATTGTTCCAAATTGCCTCAAATTTCTTTTAAAGCCCATCAAATTGCAAAGTAGGCTCTATAACATTACTTGTTCATCAAATTTGATAAAATATATGGTGGTTTTATGCCTATGATTGAAATGCAACAAAACTTATAAAGCAACCACAAGAAACACAAAGGGCCATTTTGCTAGGGTTGTGCCATTGTGTTGTTGCTGCTAGGGTTTAAAAACTCATTGTTTTCTCCAAACATTGTGGAAGGGTCCAAGCCTACATCAGCAGAACAAGGATCACCATCACAACATAAGGCACCTTTTCAAGATGAGGAGCAATTCCATCTTTACACTGATATAGTAAACTTGAATGTTAATGAATAGCATAAGATAGTAGATTAGGTCATCATGGAGAAATATGCTAAGATCAAAGAGCTTAGGGAAAAATTTTCTAAGTCCAATTTCATGGTTTGATTCCTAGAGCAGGATAATAAGCAATTGAAGGTAAATCAACTACTCTTGAATAAGAATAAGGTTGATGTTAGCAAAGAAGATGTAAAGGGAAAATACTTAGTGGACACAGGTGATTCAGATGAGCATCAAGAGCAAGTGACAAGGAAGAATCCAAAGACTAGAGGACTCAAAAGGGAAACTTCAGCAACAAAGGGAGTAGATGTCTTCAGTTGACCTAATTGCAGGAGAAATCAATGAAAATAGGGAGTTTTGGCTTGACAAAGTAAATTTCCATTTAAACAATCTTGTTAAGAAGGCCAAAAGAGACAACAAATTTCAAAGAGACATGGCTACTCATTGCTACACAAGGAATCAGGTCTCCAAAGTCAAAATCAAGAAGTTAAAGAAAATACTCCAAGAAAACCTAATCAGGCAAAAAGAGAAGGTTAAGTTGGATTTGCTTGCTGATGCTTCCCTCAGAGCAATACAGGACAAGGACAAGAAACCTATGCATGATGAGGGGCCATCAGGTGAACAGAAAGCCAATTTCATCCTCATTCAGGATAATGATGTAGATGTGGAGAGAGCCCGACTTAGGATGACTATTCAGGAGCAGAACACGGAGATCCAAGACTTGTCACTCAATGTGGAGAGGGCCAAATGGATCATCAAGTATTTGGAGCAGAGAAACAAGCGGCTTGAGGACCAGCATGAGATCATGGAGCTGCAAAACATCCGTGAAGACCAGCAGGCTGCCCAAAGAAGCCTAAATGAGAAGACACCTATTCAGCAGGAAATAGAGGCTGATTGAGAGATTTGGCTTGAGAGGATCCACATCCACTTAAAGAAGCTATTAGCGAAAGCAAACAAGGACAGGGACATGCTCAGGAACATGAAAAACCACTATTGGTCACAGAGCAAGGTTTGCAAGGCACGAATAAGGAATTTGAAAGCAAACCTAAAGAAGGCATCAAAAAGGAAAAAGAGGCGAAAAGAGCATGATCGACTCAGGATATTGGCCAAGGAAATCCTTGGCCCACCATAACACTTAATGAAGAAGCTCCAGACCAAATTTCAAGAAATTTGGAGCACATTTTGAAATTTTGAATTTTTTTGTGCAAAAAACAAGGTTTTTCTCCTGCTAAAAATCTAGAGCTCCAAATGAGGAATGGTTTACATTGCATTCATCATGGAAAATCACGACTACTGGTGTCTGGACAAGAAATTTTGGCAAGGTATGAGTCTCCAAAAGGTCAAAAAACACCCAAAAATAGCCTCTCTGGCACTTTTTTGACACACAAAAAGCAGTCTTGGGAGAATGAAGATTTGGAGGGGCAAATGAGCACCAAATTCATAAATTCTAGTGGGTTAGAAAGTAGACAGGACGGGGTTTCCAACAAGCCTACTTGGGAACATTTTCGACACCAGAAAGTGCCCCAAAACAGGCCCCAAAGTAGCGTGACGCACATAGAAAATGGCGTAGCGCACAGAGGAAAAATTGTTAAATTTGCTTCCGTTTCGCAAAATTTCGGTTCGCGACTTCTCCAAGTGGGCTTGCTCATTTACACTTTAGTATTTTGCCACCAAAGGTGGCATTTAAAGTATTTTTTCTCCATATTGGCTTCTATCCAAGTGGCGAAGGAAGGCAAACGATCACCCAAGCCAAATGTCATGTTTGTAGCGCTGCACCTGTAGCTGATGGTTGGCTCTCCATCTCCATTTTGCAATGATTCGAGTAACTCCCCAACCCTTGGGCGTTCTATCTCTTCCTTACACATTCTATATATTTTATGCAATCTATTTGGAAAGGATTGGTTGGTTTGTAACTTTTGGAAGACTGTGGGAAAGAAACTTTGTTTCTTCACTGTGTATTTTTGACAGAGATTAATGAAAGGCAGCGGCTCTATTTCATGAGATTCTTGTGCTTGTGAGTGTAGCAAATGTATCTCTTATGTGTTCATATGTATTTAGTTATGTTTCATAATTCAATTCATGCTCATTTCCAGTGAAATTTTCTGAGTGAGATTAGGTAGAATTCAATTTTATTGCTTTGCCTGTGGGAAAATTTCATGTTCGGTGTTCTTCTTCTATTGAAAAGGATTCATGTAACTATGCCCTTTTCACTCTCTTCAGCAATCTATTCATTCTGTGTTACTACAAACTAAATTGCTATACTTCCCTCCTGCCTTGCCTCATGGAATAATCTGTGCCTTTGGTTTCAATTCTCTGTTCTTTGCTGACCGTTGGTCCCATACCATCCCAGAAGTTCGGTCATTCATAAAAATTGTTTCCCGAATCCCGATTCGATTACTATCCTAAGGTAAATAATTCATTGTAAGTCATCTCAGACCATTTTCGATTATCTATCCACTGAGCGTGACTCGGAGAGAGCCCTCTCTCCGAGTACATATCTCAAGTTCAGAGCTGATTGTTGATGGTGAACAACGATCAGACATAAGAAGGCTGAAATCATTCACCTGGTGACTCCATTCACTGAAGAATCCAGAAATCGGTGCTTCATGGTGACTCCACTCCAGAGAGGTCAGTAGCTTTGAGATTTTCAAGATGGATCGGATTGCAATAAGATATGCTCCCATGAGCCGAGATCACATCCCAGGTTTTCCAAATAAAATTCCGAAGGTAGATTGGTCAAGGAATCTACCTACATTTAAAAATGATGGTAAGAAGGACGCTGCTTTACATCTAGTTCGATTTCACATGCAGATTCGCAAGTTGAAGGTTTATTTTCCTGAAGATTTCTTGATGAAGATATTCCTAGCCACTCTAGAAGGTGAAGCCCAATATTGGTATGAAAGTTTACCGCATGCTTGTATTTACAGTTTAAAGAATTTTCATGCCATGTTCATTAATAAGTATGAAGACTCTTATCCAGCATTAAACTTAGTTCATGACTGTTGCAAATATGCTGATGGTTTTATTGAAAGCCTTGAAAAATATTATGAAGATGATAATTTCATGGATGATGAGATCATGGAAGCCCTGTGTGAAAACCCATTTTAGCAACATGAAGATGATTATGAAAATTTGCAGTAAAATCAAGATTGTAGTACGGTGGAAGATGAAGGAATTTTGCATCTTGACAGTCAACAGGAATTACATGAAATGGATTAGCAGTATGAGGAATATTTATATACACCTTCACTTGAAATTAATGAAGACAATCATTGTTTGAGCGAAAGGAAACAAAAGGTCTTATCTCCTGTTTCTGAAGATGAGATAGGTCAACTCTTGCACGGTTATGTTCCAGCTCAAGCTAAATTGGATTTGCAGTGCACACATGGTCAAGAAAGGGTTGGTGAAACTTATTCCTCTTTTGAAAAGGATGACAGTTCGGTAAACAGCTTTATAGATCAGTAGGTTGAATAATTCCATATGGCTGAAAGAGATGAAAGAAAAAGTGTCGTTTCGAATCTGTCCATAGAAGAAGAGAGCATGCAGGGAAGTCTAGTTATACTTTCAGAATGTGATAACATTAAGTCAACCCTTTCAGATCGAGATTCGGATTATGGTGACCAAGAAAACCTTGTACTAAGTCCCATGAAAGAGAACTTTGCTGTTAAAATCACCTGGAATGAAGAAAACAGAGTTATGAATCCAAATGTTCTCATATCATCATAACACACTCTTCATAAAGAAGTAATCCAGTCCGCTCATGAACAACAAGATGACCTACCATATATTCAGACTTCAGAAGATCAGATCATTCGGGATTCTCTTTCAGATTCTTCCTCACATGTCTCATGTTTTGAAGTGTTCTTTGAAGAGGAAATCTACTCATCCAATTGTTCAGAATTTTTTGAGGACCAGGAACATACTCTTATTGAAGTAGTGTGAAGAAATATCAGTATCAAAGGAGAAAGACACCTTGCTCTTTCAGTAGGAGGTCAATCTTCATGTTTTTCATGATCCAATGGCAAATCTGTTACAGTCAGCAGTGAAGGTCATTATTGAAATATTCAGTGATGAAGGAGATCATGGCCAATTATGTTTTTGGAGGCCCAGTTACCAGTATATGTTGTTGACCAAAAGATCTGATCCGGAGAATCAGTCAAGGAGGCATCTACTTGATTGGTTACATTGGAAGACACATTACACATGATTGTACATATTTCATTAGTACGCAGGTGGTTGTCATCATGATTTGAAACCCTTGAATCTTGATAGACTGCTGCCATTGAATAAGTTTTTAAGTTCTTGTTTTAGTTAAGTCAGTCATGAGTCATTTCCTTTTGCATAGAGTCAAGTTTTTCAGTCATTTCAGTTCACATTGAGTCATTTTCAGTCAAGTTTCAGTCAATAAATTGAGTCATGTTGGTTTGTCGGAATAATGGACTCCATAGCCCAATGGACGAAGGCACTGTCTGCTCACCCAAAGATCTGTAGTTCTTGGCACCTCCAAGGAGCTATCATCCCTATTGGAGCCAATGTTAGTGTCAGTCTTTAAATCCTTCCTCAAGTGATCAAACATGCTCTTACAAAGTGATTTTAAGGTGTCAAGGTCAAATTTTGTCATTTCAGTGAGTCTTCAAGAAAAATTTGGTCACTAGGCATTAGGTCTAGGGTTTGATTTTACCCTTGTCAAAGTTGTCCAATGTCGGTCCATGTCACCGTTCAGCTGAGTGTACCATCATTTAGAGAGTTTTCATTATCATGTAAAGTCCCACTGGGTCATTTTACACCTTGTTCATGCTTCAGTTGCGCCTAGGTAAGGTCATTTCCCTCTCCTAGGGTTTTGAAGGCAATTTCTCTTCGACGGCCAAATCATTGGCAAAACTTGTATCCTGATGTTCATACACCTTCCCCTATCCTGAAAGTACCTTATCAAACACTTCCCATCACTGAGATCCCCCAAATTCCTCATTTTCGCACAAACCCTAGTTTCTTGCTACAACCTGGCAATTTTCTAGGTGGGACCTGTGTTTTGCCTTTTTGGACCCCTTCCACTCACTAAATCTCTGAGATTACACTTTCCCCTACTTCCTAACATCCCTCCCTAATCCAAAAATTTCCTCAAGAATTTAGAAACTCCCTATCCCCTTCATTTCGACAAATCCCTTGTTCCACACATCCAGATAGGTTTCACTCAAATGAGGTTTCTGAGCGATAAAAGATGAATTTGGGAAAACAGAGAGAATTTTTTGTCCACAACATGCCAAGGAAGAAAAACCTCCTTCACGTTTTACACAAGTGTCATGGTTTTGGAGAAATCTCAAAAATATAGTTGCCTCGGGAGAATTGATGCACCTCTGAAGTGACCTTGGGAAAATCAAATGTTCTCCTAGTTCAGCTGGCCAAATTACTTTCTTGATGAGTCAAATGATAACTAGACACAAAGATCCTTCTCATGAGCTACCATGTGATGAATTCGGAGTTGAGGAAGGCATTCAAAAGTTGACTGTAATAGCACTCTGCCTTTAGGCAGCCTCATTTGGCACATTTTCACCAGTCTTGGGAGATTTGATTTTTGACCAGGCTAATGAACTCCAAATTGAAACTTTCCAATTGGGTTGGAAGGTAGACTCAAATACCGTTCCAACAAGCTATCCTGCACCCACTTTTGACACCGGGAAGGCCTCCAAAAGTCGTCTGGAAAAGGGCATGGTGCACAGAGGGAGCGCGGTGCACTGGGAGAAAATTTCCAGTGTAAATTTACACTGGCGCAGTGCACATAGAGAGCGCGGCGCACAAGGAAAAAAGGCCTGAAATTGTGCCAAATTTCCTTAAATTTCTTTTAAAGCCCATCAAATTGCAAGGTAGGCTCTATAACATTACTTGTTCATCAAATTTGATAAAAGATATGGTGTTTTTATGCCTATGATTAAAATGCAACAAAACTCATAAAGCAACCACAAGAAACACAAACGGCCATTTTGATAGGGTTGTGCCATTGTATTGTTGCTTCTAGGGTTTAAAAACTCATTGTTTTCTCCAAACATTGTGGAAGGGTCCAAGCCTACATCAGCAGAACAAGGATCACCATCACAACATAAGGCACCTATGCAAGATGAGGAGCAATTCCATCTTTACACTGATATAGTAAACTTGAATGTTAATGAATAGCATAAGATAGTATATTAGGTCATCATAGAGAAATATGCTAAGATCAAAGATCTTAGGGAAAAATTTTCTAAGGCCAATTTCATGGTTTGATTCCTAGAGCAGGATAATAAGCAATTGAAGGTAGATCAACTACTCTTGAATAAGCATAAGGTTGAAGTTAGCAAAGAAGATGTAAAGGGGAAATAATTAGTTGACACAGGTGATTCATATGAGCATCAAGAGCAAGTGACAAGGAAGAATCCAAAGACTAGAGGACTCAAAAGGGAAACTTCGGGAAAAAAGGGAGCAGATGTCTTCAGTTGACCTAATTGCAAGAGAAATCAATGAAAATAGGGAGTTTTGGCTTGACAAAGTAAATTTCCATTTAAAAAATCTTGTTAAGAAGGCCAAAAGAGACAAAAAATTTCAAAGGCACATGGCTACTCATTGCTACACAAGGAATCAGGTCTCCAATGTCAAAATCAAGCAGTTAAAGAAAATACTCCAGGAAACCCTAATCAGGCAAAAAGAGAAGGTTAAATTGGATTTTCTTGTTGATGCTTCCCTCAAAGAAATACAGGACAAGGACAAGAAACATATGCATGATGAGGGGCCATCAGGTGAACAGGAGGCCGATTTCATCCTCATTCAGGATAATGATGCAGATGTGGAGAGCGCCCGACTTAGGATGACTATTCAGGAGAAGAACATGGAGATCCAAGACTTGTCACTCAATGTGGAGAGGACCAAATGGATCATCAAGTATTTGGAGCAAAGAAAAAAGCGGCTTGAGGACCAGCATGAGATCATGGAGCTGCAAAACATCCGTGAAGACCAGCAGGCTGCCCAAAGAAGCCTAAATGAGAAGACACCTATTAAGCAGGAAATAGAGGTTGATTGAGATATTTGGCTTGAGAGGATCCACATCCACTTAGAGAAGCTGTTGGCGAAAGCAAACAAGGACAGGGACATGCTCAGGAACATGAAAAACCACTATTGGGCACAGAACAAGGTTTGCAAGGCACGAATAAGGAATTTGAAAGCAAACCTAAAGAAGGCATCAAAAAGGAAAAAGAGGCAAAAAGAGCATTATCAACTCCAGATATTGGCCAAGGCAATCCTTGGCCCAGCATAACACTTAATGAAGAAGCTCCAGACCAAATTTCAAGAAATTTGGAGCACATTTTGAAATTTTGAAATTTTTTGTGCAAAAATCAAGCGCTAAAAATCTCAAGCTCCAAATGAGGAATGGTTTGAATTTTTGGATTCAGCATGGAAAATCACGACTACTGGTGTCCGGACAAGAAATTTTGGCAAGGTATGAGTCTCCAAAAGGTCAAAAAACACCCAAAAATGGCCTCTCTGGCACTTTTTTGACACATAGAAAGCAGTCTTGGAGAATGAAGATTTGGAGGGGAAAATGAGCACCAAATTCAAAGATTCTAGTGGGGTTAGAAAGTAGACAGGACAGGCTTTCCAACAAGCCCACTTGGGCACATTTTGTACACCTGCAAGTGCCCCAAAACAGGCCCCAAAGTAGCACGACGCACAGAGAAAATGGCGCGGTGCACAGAGGAAAAATTGCCAAATTTGCTTTCGTTTCCTGAAATTTCGGTCTGCGACTTCTCCAAGTTGGCCCACTCATTTACACTTCAGTTTTTTGGCACCAAAGGTGGCATTTAAAGTATTCTTTCTCCAGATTGGCTTCTATCCAAGTGGCGAAGGAAGGCAAATGGTCACCCAAGCCAAATGTCATGTTTGTAGCGCTGCACCTGTAGCTGATGGTTGGCTCTCCATCTCCATTTTGCAATGATTCGAGTAACTCCCCAACCCTTTGGTGTTCTATCTCTTCCTTACACATTCTATATATTGTATGCAAGCTATTTGCAAAGGGTTGGTTGGTTTGTAACTTCTGGGAGACTGTGGGAAAGAAACTTTGTTTCTTCACTGTGTATTTTTGACAGAGAATTAATGAAAGGCAGCAGCTCTGTTTCATGAGATTCTTGTGGTTGTGAGTGTAGAAAATGTATCTCTTATGTGTTCATATGTATTTCGTTATGTTTCATAATTCAATTCATGCTCATTTCCAGTGAAATTTTCTGAGTGAGATTAGGTAGAATTCAATTTTATTGCTCTGCCTGTGGGAAAATTTCATGTTCAGTGTTCTTCTTCTGTTGAAAAGGATTCATGTAACTATGCCCTTTTCACTCTCTTCAGCAATCTATTCATTCCGCGTTACTGCAAACTAAATTGCTACACTTCCCGCCTGCCTTGCCTCACGGAATAATCTATGTCTTTGGTTTCAATTCTCTGTTCTTTGCTAACCATTGGTCCCATACCATCCCAGAAGTTCGGTCATTCATAAAAATTGTTTCCCAAATCCCGATTCAATTACTAGCCTAAGGTTAATATTTCATTATAAGCCATCTCAAACCGTTTTCAATTATCTATCCACTGAGCGTGACTTGGAGAGAACCCTCTCCTGCTCTGGTAGGGCTAGCTACCAGACTGAGCGTGGTTTGTGGTTACCCTAATTTTTGCCTTCCTTCAGCCTAAGGTAGATTTAGGTGCTAATAACGTGCATGCCACAAATCTAGGAAAAAGTGACACTTGGATGAACGGTTCTAAAATGATTTTGCATGTAACCTCTAGTTGCTAAAAATAGCTCCCTGAATCATGGGATGGTTTTTGCATGCTTCCTTTTTCTATTGCAGGAAAAAGCAGGTCATGCATGCAAGTCAAGTTACCTTGGTCCCAAGTGGAACTAGTCAACCTAACTGCTCAAGCATGAGGCTGCTCAACTACTGGGAGAAAATGCGCATTTTTGGATGGGAGCTTGGATGGCTGCCTAGGAGATTTGCACAATTTCTGGGCAGAGTATCTAACTGCTTCCTAGGATTGCACAATTCCTGGGCTAAGCAAGCTTGTTGGGAAGGATTGGGTAGTCTCTTGGGTGAGGCCTGATTGGTATGATTGCGCAATTCTGGAGCCCAACAAGCTACTAGATAGAATTGTGCGATTTTTGGAGGGAAGGCTAGTTGGCCTCTAGAATTATGTAATTTCTTGTGGGAATTTCTCAGCTTGTAGCTGGACCAAATCTAGGTGATCATCCTATGAGGGGAATGCATCAAGCTTTGATCAACAGGTTTTCTTTGTGCAAGAACAACACTGAAGCTCGTGTACTCGACGAAGCAAGATAAGGTGTTGTGAAAGGTTGGTAGGGGGGCTCCAAAATGAAGGTAATGAAAAAATTTGGAGGGTGTTTGTAGCCACTACAACACTTGGCGACACTATGGTAGAACTCCAGCTCTCTGAATGGACCTTGTTCTTGAAAATAAAGTCTAACACTTTGGAAGTATTGTTCAGTTCTTAGTTCGTCTTGGTTTCACACTAGCTTGATTGTAAGATGTAACATCTGCCAAGCTCTTGGTCGATTGACACACATTCCAATCCAAGGAAACATAGTTGTTTCGATTGGTGTGAGGGGTATATTGGTGCACAAGAAATATAGTCGTCAAAGTCTTAGTTTCATTTTTGGTGTTGCTCTGCTACCAGCAAGCCTAGACAGTACCCCGACGGAGTCACATAGGAAAACAAGCATGTCTCCACTGCCAGCGAGCCTGGTCAGTACCCTGATGGAGTTACTTGCATCACCTCTCTATATAGGAAGTCTTTCTCTTCTTTCACCTTATTTATTTTCATTTTTCAAACCTTTTTCACTCTACATTTTTTTCATTTTCATTTTTTTCATAATTGTGCATAACACTTATCCATTTCAGAGGTGGAAGAGGGATCCCAACTTATTGAGATCAGAAGAGGTTGTTCTAGTAGAGAAGTAGTTTATTATACCTCTAACGTTCCTGTTAAGTTTTTCCCCTCACCTTACTCTACTTGACTGAGCTGACAAGGGTTAACCCACAAACAACCAACTAGAGTAGGTGACACTAGTTAGCATGCAAGCATTGTTTTTTCACTAAGGTTCACTTCGAATAGTACCTATTTTGCTTCGACATATCATGGAATAAAAGTAACAAATTCTTCATACAGAGGCAAGGTGACAAATAACCAAGTAGTGATAGCTACACAAGGCCTCCTGTACTTTATCCAGCTTGTTTGAATAGTAAGCAAGTAAGAAAACACTACTCCCACTCCTAAACTAATGGTGCATGGGCCTGATCACGTGAAGTGATATTTCCAATGCAACCATTGGCACATTGGTTGACCCATTTTGGTGAAGGCTTGGTCCACGAGCAAACTAGTTATGCAAACCAGCAAGAAAGAAATATATAACAATGAAGACAACCACAGTTCATGCTTCAAGGTGCCCATGGGACATAATTGAGTGCAAGTGTATGAAGAGCAGTTCGTGGACTTTCCATGGTGCTGTGTGACACTGCATACAACTTTGAAGCATATGCACACTCTTGACTGTGACATGCAAGCAAACGAAAGAAACAAAACAACTTGTGTTGTGCACGTGTGCTTGAAATGTAAGATTCCTCCAATGCATGAGCGATAAGATCATGTAGTTCAAGTGGAGGAAGTGTTATCTGTGTGTGAGATTGATCTTCAATGCATACATATGAGTGATGAGGAACCTTAGGTGATTCAATAGTTTCCTTATCAGAAGCAAAACTAACCCCAAGAGAGTGAGGGCCTGACATAACCATCATCTCAGGCTGAAGTGCCTCGATAATCTTAGGTGTTTCAACTTCATCGTCAGATAGATCATCATAAATCGGTGGCTTAGAAAAATAAACCACAATAGAAACATGATCGTGATAGAATATGGGAGTAAATGGATCATGACAACCATGACCAGAAAAATCAATGATTTCATCAGCATCCTCACAATCTGATGAATCAAATAGAGGGGTAGACGAAAAGTGGACAAATTCACCCTCCTTGCTTCCAAAAAAGGAAGATGAAAGAACAAGTGGATTTTCAATAAATAACCCATCTTCTCCATTGTCAAATGATGGACTGACATCCGGTGTGTCCTGCAAGTGATCAACAATGGGTACATCGATGAATGAAGATACACATGCGAAATCTTGGATGGCGGGTTCACCAAAGATGTCAGGAAAGAATGGAGGAGGCTCAGACAGAAGGGATTCATCCTTCGTCAAGTGTTGATGTTCAAGCTCCCACTCATATTCTTCCTGATTGAAAGCGCATGTTGTTTGTGCAACACCAATTCCGTTAGTGGCTTATTTCTTGTTCACAACAAATGTAGAGTCCGGAATGGAATAACACAAGACAATATCATCTGGAGGAATAGTCGAGTACGAAGATGGAGGTTGTGGAAAAAAATGCATATACAACTCGATGGGCTCACAACCAAATCTGTGTGAAAATTAAGCAAAGTGATGTTGGGAGGATGTGACAACTAAATAGGTGTGTGAGAATGATCCTCAACATCACTTTACAGTGGTGGAGCTGTTTGATGAGGGGATGGTGGATAATCACTTGTGACAATGATCGCATCCGTCTGGGATGGCGCAACTCCATCAATGAAGAATGCTAAGCGAGGCTTGATTTCAAACTTATTCTTGGGATTAGCAGATTTCTTAACACAATACTTGAATTGGTCCCAAAGATAGAAAAATTTCATCTGGCTCTTTGGAGCTTGAAACTACAAGTCACAGAAGCACTGCCAAAAATCCATAGTTGATTCATGCGGAGCCTTCCATTGTTGTAACAGTTTTTGGTCAAAATGGTTTGGATCAAAATGATGGAAAGTATCTTCAATGAGATCATAGAAGTGCTCAAGTGACTGCATGTTGTCAGCCAGTAGGCTTCACAACCACCGATGTGGGGATTTTCAAAGTGTGTATGCAAGTAGGAAGATGGCTTGTTTGTCAAAACACCCATCTTCCTCATGAAGCATGGAAAGAAAGTCATGTAAGAACTTAGGCCAGGCCATTTCGCCTTCACAATCATACATGTAAGTGGGTAAGTGATCGAAAAAATCCCTCGTGATGGTGACATCTTCATGATTTGAAAAACATCACGGAGGGAGAAGAGTGGAAGAATCCATGATATATATGCAAAGGTTCAAAACGGGATGAGAGTACATAATTTGTCATCTGGCGCTCCGTTTAGCACCAGAGATGTTAACGGTGTTGGACCCACCAACATGTCACGGTATCTCCCTGGTAAGAAGTCCCAATTAGACCTCAGACTGT
This sequence comes from Pinus tabuliformis, assembly GCA_031772625.1. Taxonomy (NCBI): domain Eukaryota; kingdom Viridiplantae; phylum Streptophyta; class Pinopsida; order Pinales; family Pinaceae; genus Pinus; species Pinus tabuliformis. Next base: position 662,215,493 of record CM062804.1, read on the forward strand.
TTGGTGTAGGAGTCCCAACAGTGGGTCATATGGTAATTCCTTGACCATGATTTCGCATCGAGACAAGTAAGATAACTCTGTTGGTAGCAAGGGTGTGACAACTGCAACGAGCCAAGGAAGGTGCATGAGAGGTTCTAACACATTGGGGTTGAGATGAGTGCACCCCTTGGAAACCTTTAATAGCACACAGTTAAGAAGGGAACACATGAGCAAAGATACATCACAACATGGAAGGAAATTTAGCAAGCAATCCAAAGTGATGGTTAAGCCAACAACACATTTCATAAAGATTCATCCATACATACATAGATAGCTATACATGAATGCGTAAGTAAACATATACATATATCGTTTAGAGTAAACCAGATAGCATAGAATATAATACAACATATGCATGACACGTGATGGATCTTGTTATATTAAGAAGTGTAAGTTCTAGTCATACAATACATCCATGTCCAACCACTAGTTCTGATAGTGGAACGTTATAGCCACAACATCCTGCTCCTCCAAAGAGATGTACTAGCTCTACGCAATGGAGAAGCCAAGGCTCATTACAATACTATCCAAGCTCTCTCCAAGATAGTCTTATCAGAAGTTTGGTTGAACAAAAACCTATACAATGAGTTATGATGGACTATTTATAGCAAAGGGTGGGGTGGCCCTTTACATTCCCTTCATGATAGCTCAACTACTGTCATGACTCTTCATCTACTCTATGGCTATTACATCCAACTATCACAACTTGACTTACAATTGACAAGACATTACATTAAAATGCACATGTACCCATGTGAGAGAAATGGCTTGAGGGAGCCATGCTAGACATCACTATGACTTAGACAACCATGACAGTCCAACTCCTCAACATCCTCACGGTGATCAACAATAATGTACTGATGCCAAGATCAATAATCCACGATGGTGTCCATGTGCTCCAAGGTGACATATTTTTGTAACCTGACTCTTGCCTCCATAGCATCTGGGTACACTTCTCAAGCTCCTGTATCCAACTCGTCTATAAGCATGCGCATCATTTTCTTCAATGTGGCTAGACCAACAACATAGTTGTGCATGATGTCTGCACTGATGGGAAAGTATGGGCTGGTGGCGATGCACATCAACTTGTCAATATATGAGTCAAGCTCTAGTTAGATTCGTGTCTTTGTCTTCACTTGGGTGAGAGTCCTAATAGATGGGATCACATGTGCATGCACCACAACATCCATACTCTTGAATACACGTGCATGGGAAGCCTGTATACTAGTGATGAGTTGCGGGAGCTCTTCATATTTCTATATCTGACTTCGGATATGTGCCTTTAGCTCGAATACACTGGCCTTCATCATCTTCAGAAAGTGAAGCGGGGCTCCCTTGTATCTCATCATCCATGTTTGCATCTAGTCAACAACAACATGAAAGTTCTTTAAGATATGTGCTCTTCTAGCACATCGTTGTTGCCATCCATTGAGATGGATGACTACCTTATGCACAGTACCAAACTTGGAGTATAACACTCGCCTAACTACATCAAGGGACAACACTTCAATATTTCCTTCTTCAATTCATCTCGGGCAGACGCTGTCACCAACTCTCCTCCTTGCTTGGCCATCTGAAGTTCCTTAGCCATTCGCTCATTTTCAGCTATCAGAAACACTTAAGCTAGTGGCTTGAGCATACACTTTGGTTGCATTGGCTAAGGCTACTAGATGTTCACATACATTAGACATGAACACTCATTCCTCAACTTGCACAGGATATGTATGATCATCCAAAGCCGACACTCTATGAGACTGCACAACTCTATGTTGAGACTCGTCGAATGAGATGTTGTGCATCTCTCCTTCTGGCTAACCTCCAAGGATCTTAGTGCCTCCTTAGTCACTTGAGACTTTCTCATCATCTAGATGTGGTGAAGTAGGTAATTCGACCTCTTGGTGGTGAGGCATAAGGTCGATGTCCTGTTCCAACTCCTGTTGCTCCATATCTGTATCCAACTGTTTAAGTGCTTGCTCTATCTCATGAGCAAAGTCTTGTGCCTACGATGGTTCACCCTGTCTGCTTGATGCCAGTTTTTCTAATGAGTCCACTACTTGTACCGGTGTTGTTTCATTTGTTCGCACAAGTTGCACCCCATGCTGTACATGTTGCTATTGTGCTTCCCTCTCCTGTTTGCACAACTCTTATTCCTTCCAAAGTTGCTCCTTCAGCTCATGCAACTCCTTCTCTGTTTCCTCCATTCTTCTCTTCTCCTTCTGCCTTTGCATGATTCACTTGTTGCGCTATTGCCTCTTCACCTCTATAGCCAAAGATTCTTTACCCACAAGTGGATATGCTTGGATCTTGTAGCTTTTCTCTTCATCCATGTGATCGACAATCTTCCTCTTTCCCTTGTCGTGCACTGTTATGCTTTCCTCTGTTGCTACTGCTATTGGTGTTAGTGCTCTTTAGGATGCTGCTTCATGCTACTTCACTAACCACTCCATAGCCTAGTCAACCCATTCATTGGGTTTGGAGAAACTATTCCAATATCTCCATGGGTCCTCCTCGGCCTAATGAAATGCCCCGTGGATCTAATTGAACTGTAGTCTCATGAAGTGATCTTTCATAATACATTTTGGGTCATACATATTATAACTTCAGAGGTCGAATGTATACTTCTTCATCTATTCTACTTTGACATCCACTTGCTTGAAACTCTGAATCTCATATAACCCAATCCACAACAGAAGAGCGGGCCAAGGTTTCTTCTTCTTGTGGTGCAATCTAGTTGTTAATCCTATCGAGATGTGATACACTACTTCCTACATGATGAATATGTCCAAGGAAAACTTGGGTAGAACATGTCGGGTGGTGAGGCATACCAATCAACAATGTCTATCAGTTCCTCCATTACTGCCCTCAACATGCAGGGTGGATAACTCCTATGTAGCTGCATTTAGGCAACAACTTACAATATGTGTTCATAGCATTCTCCTCCAATGACCATGCCCACTCCAAGCCTGGGAACTCCTGTCGGCACATATTGCATCTAAAGTGTAGGCAAACATGTAGATATCTTCTTGCATGCCTCTGGGTGACTATCAAGCCTTTGTTACCTGTTCCTTCAGCTGATGAGCCAACTGCCAGACCAATTACATGGTTTGCCCTCTCTGGCCAGTTAGTCCAGTGCGAACACCCAACTCTATGGGAAGGTTTCCCTACTTTCTTGGCCATACAGTCGACATGAAAATATGACCAATTATTGATATGCCTTTCGTAGTATCTTCGTCTTGTAGATCTGGTTGAATGTCATCCTGAATCTAACCGACTCCTTTACCCAGTTCTTAAGAATGTCTCTGGAGTTGGAACTACTGTTGGGTAAGCTGAAGGGAGTTTCCATGATAGACACGAGCTTTGACATCTAATACATCTCATCACACTCTTGTATCCAGAAGGTTGCAAGCTTTTCTCCACTGACACTGCTCAAAGTCATCATCTCGAGATCAGTGTGTGATACAATCCAGTGTATCATGTCCACGCATGGGAATGCGGGGTATTTGCATGAAATCCAGTACAAGCTAGACTTGTGAATGTTCACATACACTTGGCAGTCTTCGAGGTATTCCCTAAAAGTGCTTGCAAATGCTTCATTGACCTCTTGCCATTTCAGGTTGATGTCCTTATCAAAAAACAACATGTTATCATGATAGATTGGCAGACATGCAGACACCTATTCAACTGTTGCTCTAGTTTCACTTCCGTTAGTGTTCTTCGATCCCGCTCTCTTGGAGGCCATTAATCCTGTACTACTAAGAGGCAGATGAACACTTGAAAGATATGGAGACAAAGCAACATGCATGGTAAGAAATCCATCAGCCAAAACCAAAGCAAATTTGGGGAATGACATAACACGTACCTAGGGAATGATCGACAAAGATTGGGTAATTTCTTATGGGAGGCTGGGTGATTGGCTGCCAGAACTGCACAAAAGGTAGTCTGGATTACCTAGGAGGCAAGACTAGCTGCTGGATTTGCGTAATGCACAATCCATGCCCACTGCTAACTGCTGGGATTATGCAATGCGCAATTCCAGCTGGCAATGACTGCAGACTCAGGGACTGAATTGCGCAATTTTCTAGGTCAACAGTCACTATCCCTCAGAAATGAAAAAAGCAGTCCTAGAGGATAGTGCCTGGGTAGAAATGTGCATTTATGCAGAGGAAGACAAATCCTTCCTTCCACAGATTTTGCAATGTTGTCTCGGTGAGGTAGAGTCAGGGCCAAGGCTGGCCAGACTCGCCAATGGGAAACTGAAAGAAAATGTGAAAGTGAATGCATGGCAACACTAAGTGAGAGTGGAAGTGATTTATCATGCATGCAAACATCGAATGAAAGATTCAGTAAACATATCAACATGCATGTGGGTGAAGTGAGTCGCCAAATTGGTGACTGTTCGTGCAAAACAGTTTCATGCATGTAACAGTAGTAAGATAGAAATAAAAAATTAAATGGTGCTAGTAAAAGCTAGTATACATGTAAATGACAACAAGCTTTCAAATAAATCAAGAAAACAACACTCACACAAGAAAAAACACAAAAAGCGACAGAAATTCTGAAAAGGACAAGTTGAGACCACCTACTCGTGAATCGCTGAGTTGGATGTGTCAAAGAGTCCTATATGTGTTATGGGATGTCAGAGCTCCAAGATCGATGTGAAAGAATGAGCCCTTATGTGTCGAATAAATAAGTTTGAGTTAATGACGTGCATGCCACAAATCTAGGAAAAAGCGACACTTGGAGGAAAGGTTCTAAAATGATTTTTCATGTAACCTTTGACTGCTAAAAATAGCTCCTTGAATCATCGGATGGTTTTTGCATGTTTCCTTTTGCTATTCCAGGAAAAACAAAGTCATGCATGCAAGTCAAGTTACCTTGGTCCCTGGTGGAACTGGTCAACCCAACTACACATGCATGAGGCTGCTCAACTTCTAGGAGAAAATGCGCATTTCATTATGGGAGTTGGGTTGGCTACCCTGGAGATTTGCACAATTTCTAGGCAGAGAAGCTAACTACTGCCCACGATTACACAATTCTTGGGCTGAGAAGGCTTGCTGGAAAGGATTGCGCAGTTTTTTTGGTGAATCCTGACTGGCAAGATTGCGTAATTTTGGAGCCCTGCATGCTGCCAGACAGAATTGCGCAATTTCTAGAGGGAAGGCTGGTTTCCATCTAGAATTGCGCAATTTCATGAGGGAGCTACTCATCCTACAGATGGACCAAGTACGGGTGATCAGCCTATGAGGGGAATGCATCAAGATTTGATCAAAAGACTATCTTTTTGCAAGAACAACACTGAAGCTTGTGTACTTGATGAAGCAAGACAATGTGTTGTGAAAGGTTGGTTGGGAGGCTCACAAACAATGTATAGGAAAAATTTTGGAGGGTGGTTGTAGCCACTACAGAAGGTCCATACCATGGTATTTTCCCATAGTAATTGGGGTGACAACATTTATTTGATCTCATCAACAAATACTAACAACATTACCAAGGGATTTACCCAAGGTATTTGCTAAGGAAAATATATATATAAGGAGATGGAGATCAAGGTGTTAGGTTTGCAATTGAATGGTTTATTCATGTGTGATTTGATATGGAATAGATATGCACCAAGGAGAAAGGATATGGCTTAGATATGATAGATCTGAAAGTGCAGTGAAGACTAATGAATATACTTGCTTGAGCTATTTATGCTTGTAACTAACAATATTAGATCTATAGCTATGATGATGGTATGATCTGAATGTATTGATGTGTGTTGGGATCTAGGTTTAATAAATGGTGTGATTTGTAGCGAAGATTTGATTCAGTAGTTTAATATATGTACACAAGTTTACTTTAGTATTATCTTGTATATATGCATATATGGTTTAGTACTATCGCATATAAATTCTGTGATGATTTATTTAGTACATTGAAATATGTACGTCGGTGTTGCACATGATAATCACATATATACACATCTTCTTAATAACAATCATATATATATTCTAAGTTAAATTTAGTCAAGGTTTGTAGTGCTACTTGATGATGATAGTTGATGAGTTCTAATGTATTTTATATTGTCTATCAATGATGTCTTGACATGGATGGTTTGTATATGTTGTGCTTTGGTTGCGCATTGATTTGATCTGGTTGTAGTGGTTGATTCAGTATTCAGTAACTTGTTGTTTTAAATATTCATTTGGTTTACAGTGCTTCAGTGATTTAGACTTTGAGATTCAATATTTCAGTTTGGTATTTTGGTTTGGGCTTATTGTTAGTGTGGCTCCAATATGAAAATTTGATGATTGATTGATAGGTGGATCCAGTGTTAAACATTCTGAAATGTGGTTGACGAGAGGTGTTGAGGGTTGTAGCGCTCAGTAAGGGAGTCAAATCTTCCTTCCAGTAGTAGCTGGTAAATTTGTTTAGGGGTAGGTGATCCCTTCTTGTAGGAGCTGGTAAACGAGATTAGGGGGTTTTATCTCCCTTCGAGTAGGTGGTGGAGAACGAGTGGAGGTTGTATTGTCCTGCAAATGGGTGCTTGCATGCTGGTAATGAATATTTTCTTTACAATAAAAGAGGAAGAGATAGATGATAGTAGTAGTGGTTTTATCCCACATTGGGTTTCCACCTAAAATCCTAGTGTTCTATGTGTGTTTTCTTATGTGATATGATTTATGTATTCTTTACTATATAATGGATGTTTTATGAATTAATAATGCAATGGTTAAGTTAAATCATTGATGGAAGTTATGAAAGGTTAATTAAACTGGATATACGTAGTTTAATTTCACTAAATTCATGTACACACGTGGATGTCATAAATGACTGTAGCATACATATTTTTGAATATGAAATTGAAATTAAAAGTGAATTAAAAATATTGATTCACCCCCTAGTATTTTTCCTAACTTTATTAGCCCAACCATACTTGTGGAAACATCATGCTATTTATGAGTCTAGGCCTCACATTGTCATTATTGCTTTGGGAAATAAGTTATACAGGATACCAAAGGTAGCCCTGCCTACTATCATCTCTTTGATCTCTGCTGAGAAATGCAGTAAGGTCATATCTAAGACCACAAAATTTGTTTTCTTTTTTATTCACTCCCAATGTAAGGGAAATATCGTGTCCACATCCATGGCTACTAGGAAGGATTCCTCCAAACAGTAGAAGTAAGTGGATAAGGTCATCGGGTCAAGAATTCAATCGATCTAACCCCAAAAGTACCTCTACCCAATGGGCCAATATACCACTGGTCCATTCTAGAAAATGAAGAGAAATGGTATCAGATCTAGGAGTTTCTACAAAAAGGGCACATATAACCAAGTTTATTACCTTGTGGGAGCCTGATTATACTTGTACATCAAAAGGATGGGACTTGGGGGTTATGCATTGATTATTGGGCTGTTGAAAAAACACTATTTAAGAATAGGTACCTAATCCCATGAATTGATTAAATTATTGACCAACTCAAGAGGTCCAATTATTTCAATAAGATCGAGTTGAATTCAGGCTATCACCAGGTTCCAATAGTGCCCACAAATGTATGGAAGATTGATTTCAAATCCAAGGAGGGCCTTTTTGAATGGTTTGTCATGCATTTCAGTTTAATATATGCCCCTACAACTTTTATGAGGCTGATGGATGACATCTTGTGTCCCTTCACCAAATTGTTCATGGTTGTATATTTAGAAGAAATTTTTATCTTCAACATGAGTTGGCAAGAGCACTTGCAACACATTTGACAGGTCCTTCAAACCATGTGGTAGCAAAAAATATTTACCAACTTGGAGAAATGCACCTTTGGCATGAGACAAGTTCAATATCTAGGTTAGATCAAAGATGATCATGGCACGCATGTGGATCCTGCTTAGATCTAAGTCATTTTGGATTGGCCAACCTTGAACACTCTAACAAAGCTTCACAAATTTTTGGGCCTTGTGAAATTTTATTGGAGGTTCATGTTGGGGTTCTCCCATATCACTTGGAATTTCAGTCAGGCTACCAAGGGAAGAGCTAAAGAAAATTTTTCCTTGTATGAGTTCCAACAGAAAGCATTCATTGAGCTGAAGCATCGCCTCTGTTCTACACCTGTACTCACTTTTTTAGACCTGCAACAACCATTTGAAATCAAGACAAATGCCTCTGACTATGCTATTGGTGTAATTCTCACCAAATAAGGGCATCTTGTTTCCCATCACAATGATACACTTTATGATACAATTCACCCACCTATGATAAAGAGATGTATTCTATTGTGTAGGTTTGTCGGTAATGGAAACATTACATTTTGGGGAAGGAGATGGTCATCCACACAGATCAATCACCTCTTCAGTTTATATAGACACAAGGAAATTCATAGAATGATCTCCATCATAAGTGGTTGACATATCTGTAAAAAAATCCACTTGAACATTAAATATAAGAAGGGAAACACCAATCATGTTTTAGATTTCCTTACGAAGCCCCTAGTTGCAGCACGAACTATTGTTCTCAACTCTTGTGACCACAAGACCTATGGATGACCAAAATTGTATAACAATGATCCAGAGGTCACCACCACATGCTAAATGCTAGTGGATGGTAAGAAAGTTCCATATTTTCACCTCCAAATTGCATTATTATGCTACCTAGGCTACTTTTTTGTCCCTTCAAGCGAGCATGCCAAACTATTTTGGGAGGCACACTACAGTGGGGTTGCATGACACTTTGGTGTGGAGAAAACTATGTATGTACGACAGAAGTAATTTTATTGGCCAAGACTCTGACAGTATGTTCGAAAATATATCATATCATGCAATACTTGTGCCATTGCCAAGCTAACTATCTAGAAGAAATACATGTACACTCATCCTATCCAGCCATGGGAATCCATATCCATGGATTATATATCTAACCTCCCTTCTATCAAGCATGGAAACAACTGTGTATTTGTGGTCGTAGACAAATTTTCTATGATGGTTATATTGGAAACTTGTAAGAAGAGTATCAAAGTAGATGACACTACCAAACTCTTCTTTGAACAAGTGGTACATTTTGGGATCCCATAGACCATTATATCAAATCAGGATAACAGGTTCATAAGCACATTCTGGTCAAGCTTATGGACATTATCGGACATCAAGCTCAAAATGGCGACTGCATTCCATCCCCAAACTGATAGTCAAACAAAGGTCATCAATAGGATGATAGAGCACATACTACACATGTACAACTCCAATCATCCATGAACCTAGGATGAGAGCCTTACTTATGTGCAACACATTTTTAACAAGGCTCTCCATAGATTGACTAGCTGCAGTCCCTTTCAAGTGGGTTTAGGATTTCAACCATTTTTTCTGATTGATGTTGCCATGCCTCATGCGGCTACACATACAAAATCTACACATGTACAGTTTGAGGCTAAAAAATCAACCAAGTTTGTTGAATGCATCCAACACATCTTCCAAAAGGTGTATGACATCTTAGATAAGTCGAATGCCAATTAAAAGCAGCGCCATGATCAACATTGAGTTCCACATAAGTTTCAAGCGGGCGACAAAGTTTGGTTACATTTGCAGAAGTAACGACTTGTCGGAGGCCATCAAAAACTAAAACCATTACAATATATACCTTACACAATTACTAAGGTTGTGGGAGACAATTCTTTTGAGGTTAATGTTCTCCCATCCCTTGGCCTACACCCATTGTTCAATTTGGACTGCTTCAGCCATACTTTCCATCATTATTAGACACATCAAGCATTGTGGAAAAACTAACACCAATAGATCTCAACCAAGACTGCATGGAATAGGCCACAATATATCAAATCATGGACACACCGGTTAAGAACACTCAACAATAGAATATCCAAATGTATCGAGTTATCAAAGCTAGCCAGCTCATACACCAGGGCAAGTGGCTTACCAAGGACCAAGTTTAGCAAGAGTTTCCCCATATCTTGGAGGCACTAAATGCAATGGGGACCATTGCTTCCTAAGGGGGGATGACTTATCTAGGTGGATATTGGTGGCCACCCACCTATTCCACTTGGACCTCCAACATTATTTCTCTCAATTTCCTTAATTGTAGCACAATTTACTATTTTTGGTAGTTTTTTGGGTCCTGAACTATCAGAGCTATTTTGAGGCCCTAAACAATAGTTTTTTTGAAAAATAGGAAAACTTAGAGCTTCTAATAAGGGTTTTCAATAAAAAAATTTAGTCCTTAGAGAGACCTTTATAACAAGGTATCATACACATGAAACAAAGATCATATGCCAAAGTTACGACCATGAGACATTGAGGTACCAATTTACTCGAACGAGGCCCACAAACTTTTGGTGCTTCGTCTCCTAGGGTTAGGTTTTTGGATATTTAGGGTTTTACATTATTTCCAAATATTAAATAAGCCTCCTAGTCTCACTAAAAGATAATTCGAAAGGCATATATCTGCACATCTCTCCTTAGAGATAAGTTACCATCGCCCGAGCTAGTCTATTTCCATTTTGCATGTAAATAATTTTAGTAGTTTTTTATTAATGAATTGAAGTTATGTTTTCATTGTATCTCCATTTTCATGTTTATATGTATATTTCATTTCATTCCTTCATAAATATGGATCACATTAGCACCCAACATATATCTATGAGGAAACTATTCACTACTCCACCTTCGAATGGTCATGCTCATAGTACTGACACTCAGTCCACACCATTGGTGGTGACCAACGAGCACCCTGAGCCAAACATGCAAACAAGCTCTATATCATGTGGTGAAAAATTTGACCCTAGTACTGATTACATTACGGGTTCATTTCGTAGAGTATCATGTATTAAGAGAACAGGGAAAATTAACTACACATTTTTGGTGAACGAGGAAGGAATTCAAATAAACAAACCAATAATTCCTGATATTTTTTTATTTTTTAAATGTTTCATATTTTCTATCCAAAACATAAGTCATTTATATTATTATTTTCAAACTAATGATCGTATATTTTTGCATGGAGGTCACAACTTGTTTTATACAAAAAGGGACGACAAAGCATTAGAACTTTTTGGGCCCACCATACGCGAAAGGTGAAAGTGCCAAAATTCCAAGAAAAGATGTTAAAATTACCTTGAAGATCTATTCAGGGTAGATACCTTCAATAAAACCAATGTCACTACCACAATCAAAAAAAATTAAAATATCCACGAGACCACTATAGGGGAAAATTGATAGAAAACCCTAGGTACGAGTACCCTCCAATAATTATTGATATGGAATGGAAGGACCTCATTGAGGACACAAAGGAGAAGGAAATGAGAAAAGAAGGGAAAGCATTACCTGGTCAAGTAAGGTAAAAATTACATCTTCAGTTCAATATGTTTAATTTTCATTAGTTTTGAATGAAATTGCAATATATGACATACTTTAAACTTTTCATAGACTCCCTGACACTTTGAAGGAAACCAAGGCAAGGATTGAAAAGAATGGGCATCAAAAATTGGGCTAGGGTGACTATCTAATACTATAAGAATGAATTGTAAGTACCTAGAATTTCTTAACAATATTATCTATTATATCAACTTTCAACATTCTAGTAATTGTGCTATAAAATAACAAAAAATAATACTCTTATGCAATGCAAGGTGATGTATTTAGAACTGAAGCCACGAAGGAATAATTTGAGATTGGTTTAAAGTTAAGATTTAAAGGCATATTCAAACACCCAAAAAGCATGGGGCAAACCCCAAGATCTAGTTTGAAGGAGAAGGTAAATAAAAATCAATCTAGATTAACCTTTCATTAATTATAAAATAAATCATGTTTGAGATAAATCTAATGTGTTCCTTTTCTTTAATTAGAAGGAGATTAGTACAAATATAGACAATCCCATTACTATTGAGCATCAGTCCTATGATAGTGCGCATAAGCTAGAAGATTTTGGTGCTCTCGAGGAACCCCATGATAGTGGGGTGAAACCCTAAGATGAGGCCCAAAATGGTAATATGGTTGTATATTAATCCTATAATAATTTCATACTTATAAAGTATGTACTTTACTTTTTTAACTTATTCATTTATGATTGTCTACTTATAAATTTTGTGGTTTGAATGGAATAACATATCATATAGGAGGATCCTCAACTAAAAGAGGACCATGAGGCAATCAATGCAATGGTGTCGACTAGCGGACAAGGATAATTGCATTAGAAAGCTATTTTTTATTATTAAAAAACTACTTCATTGATATTCTATAACTAACCATATAAATTTAATATTTTTTGTAGGCATTTATCCCCCACAACATCCTTGACCCCATGAGAAAATCATGAGTAGGGGTGCAATGCGTTAGAGGATCCAATTACAATCATCATTAGAATAACCTCAGCCTTAAAATGAAAATACATAAGTGGAGGAAAAACTTTTGAATTATATGGGTCGTAATAAGAAGAGGAATTTTTTTTTATGATGTACAATGTTATAATGTATAGTATAATACATATTGTTGTAAAATAATTTTGATGTAAAAAAATACATATTGATGTATAAATACTTTTGAGTGAGTTCTTGCATACCTTTTTTTACTTTTGTTAGAAAGACATGAAATATACTTGCTTAGAAGTTTTTAGAGGATGAATGTAAAGAAATATGTTTCTTTATCAATTTTCTATTTTGCTAGTGTGTATGCATGAATTTTAATGTGTTTCTATCAACTTATTTTTTTAGTATATAGATTGGGTCTTGGGGAATGAAGAGTGATGTGAGAGGGGGTGGGGGGAGGGGGCATAAGAGCTTCCATATTCAAGTGTTAGGCCCTATTCCATAGATAATAATTTAGGATTTGTATAGTCTTGGAGCAAACCTCCCTCGTTACAAAAGATGAACAACCAAGTCAATGTTGACTTTGCTGCTACTTCGTCAAATCGAGGAATTTTTTCTCAAAGATTAGAATACTCAAATGAATTATCCTTGAAACCAAGAGGATCTCATTCATTTTTTTTCCACTGGAAAAGGCGTAATCTTTCATTATGATCGAAAAATTACATGTTGTAGATGCCTTTTGGCATATGCTGTAAACAGATTTAAAAAAAGGTGCTTAAATAAGATGCATAGATCCTTCATCACCATGCAAGGTGTATAGATTTCAAGAATTTAACATGTAAAGCAAAAATATTATTATACAGGTGGGGAAAATTCAGACTTTTCACCCTTTTTTCTTCTCAGCTTTTCTCCAACTCCCCTGTGGCTCCGTTGGTGTTATAAGTGCTAGTGTTGTTTTAGCCACAAGTTGTGGATTATCTTTATCAGAATCTGATGTGTCGGGTATGTTTTGACGTTTATTACTTCCCATGTCCATAGTATCTGATATCCTTGCCAGTGTTGTGTCTATATTTTCCTATGGATTTGTGTGTTCTACTGTTGGTTCTTTGGTCATTTGATTGGTCTGATTAGGGTAAGCAAAATCCATCTCTTCTTCCTCCTCATCATCCGAGGGAGGTGGAGGAAATTACCACCCCTTTACTTGATTTTTCATTTTCTTTTTTCTGTGATTGTCTTTTTTGACTACTGGACATGTGCTTTGTAGGTGTCCTATTTGTCGGAAAGCAGTATTTTCATAATCTAGAACCTGTGTCCAACACCTATGTCTATGCTTCAGTTGAATCTGGTCTACAAAACCTTTGTAGAGGTCTACTTCCACACCTATTCATGCAAAAGTATAAATTATTTCCTCCACTCGCTGGGTGTCCATTTTGATGTAGCGCCCAATAGTATTTCCAATTCCAGCTAGTACTTGGTGATTCCAGAGATGTATTGGGAGATTGTATAGTCGCACCCAAACTGGAATCTTGGAGATGACCATTATGTTTGCATCAAAATCTGGGAACCATGGTGTGATGAAGAGTCTAGTGGATCCCCAAAACCAAGGTCCTTCCTGTATTACTATGTCTTTGTCTATTGCTGATAAAACTTTAACTATGAAAAAACCCTTGGAACAAAGATGTATTTCGCATTGTGTGGTCTAGTTTGTGAAGATCCAATGAAATAGATCAGTCGGTTTGGGCCAAATGTAGTTAAATCTACATATTATTTCTTGTCTTTCATATATAGTGCAATTCTCATATGTTTCTGGTGTATCTATGTTGTATTCTGGGGTATGATTCAGTTGTTCCACAATGTATGGCCTTGCATCCATACCTGATTGATTTGGTGCTGCTCCTTCTGTGTTTTTCCCTTGTAGGATGTTTTTGAAGGAAATGTTCCCTGGTTTTTTCCCTATTGAAACAGTACCACTTCCTTCAACCTTGTAAGGATTCTTTCTATTGAAGGATGCACCCCCTCTTATTCCCAGATTGAGGATGATTGTTGATAGGGGTACAATTTTTTATTCCCAGAGGTATTTTGTGTCTTGTAGCGCTCTACCCCCATGTATCAGATTTTGAGGTTTGATGGGGTATCTCAACTGTTGCATTATAATTTCCTGCATTTTCTTAGCAGAATCTGTCTCTTTTACCCAAATTAGTTTTTATTTTCCTTCCAAGATTTTTACAAAAACTTGAAAACCTCTTACCGGAAATCCAGATCTTGAATTTGGCAGATCTAACCCTGAGATTCTACTCTGCATCTTTTGCTCACCTCTAGATAGCTTGTACAGTGAGTGGGCTTCCAAATCTGGCCAGAAAAGGGATCGATCTATAGTACGAGGGTCTGGATCAAAGATCACATGGCTTGATCTGCGCATAATGCCACCGATCAAGGAAAATGTTACCCAATCAGGGCTCAATGGCAGTTGCTTGAACCGATGGAAATCAAGATCTACATAGCTGACTCATTTAAGCCAATCGAGGGTTTATCAGCTATATTCGCCGCCTGAGGAAGCATAGTATCCAACAGTTCCAGCCGGATTTGCACCTCTATTCTTCTTATAAACCCTAACTGTAGTAGATAACATGTAACCCTTACTCTTGGCGGCATGAAGATGACCAGCGCTAGTCCTGCGGATTCAGTGTTCTAGCTTATGGAGTCATTGAAGGTTTGGCAGATGTGGGTAAGGTGGAGAGCCATTTCCATCGTAGAGATCGAATTTGGATCCCTCTCACCCAAAATTTAGCCCTATCCGTGAAAGGAAAAATGGTTTAATCAGAATTAAGAAAAATAAAATAGGATAAGAGGAGCTCATTCATCTATTCATGCGCCTCATTATTTTATAATTTTTATTTAATCATAAAAATATATCCTAATTTATTTTATTATTTTCCTTATTCTTTATCTACCTTTAACACATTTTATGTGCATTACAGATATTCTTATTCTATAAAGTTGTCACCCACAAATTTAACATGGCTAGAAAGCAAGTGGACAAATTTCTCCTCTTGAGTAGCCATTCCTTATCAACTGTACACCCTACTTTTTTCATTTCAATTATGATCCTCCTTTATTTTCAATTATTTGTTATTCAGTTGTTAGTTAATTGTTAATTATTACAATGCTTGGAGTCCTTAATTCATGGACTACATACATCCATTTTGTCAACTTCATCCTACAATCTTGTAAGATAGCCTCATTCACATAATCATGCATGGGTTAGGGTTTTGATTTATTTATATAAAAAGAAATAAATCCTAGAAAACCCTGGATCCTTCTAATTCAACCCTTAGCTAGAGTTCATTGATAAACATTTTCAATTAATCAAGAAATTTTCTTTCAGCTTCCTCTCAATTCATTCTAAGGGTTCTAAATTAGAATGATCTCAAATGACAAGATCGTAGATTCAATAATAAACCAATAGATGTACTTGACATAATCTTAAGCAATCAGGCTCAGTATCCAAGAGACTATCAATACCAATAATAATCAAAGATAGGAAATACTTATCCCTTCAATAAAATTCAGCTCTCTCTTAAACTTGAGCTACACGATCATTTTTCATCATCTACAATTCCCAAGAGCTAGGGCTTATTTCAACAACAATGAAGGTTTCCTTAATCATACTTTGCAAGGGTTTCACAATGTGCTAACATTTAAAAAAAAATTAATAACAATAAAAAGTTTTTAATGTGAGACATAAATACAATATTCAATTATATATATAATATAAAAAAACATGAAAATGAAAAATTATTGCAATTAAAACAATTCTATTGCATCTTACTTCATATGTGAGATTATCTCTCTCTGTCTCTCTGTCTCTCTGTCTCTCTGTCTCTCTCTCTCTCTCTCTCTCTCTCTGTCTCTCTCTCTCTCTCTCTCTCTCTCTCTCTCTCTCTCTCTCTCTCTCTCTCTCTCTCTCTCTCTCTCTCTTATATATAAAACCCTTGTAGATCCATCTTAACTCTAGATCTATCATGTGTCAATAGGGATAAAGTTATATGTTCCTTTCCTACATTATAAGTTTCACAAATACCCTTCCCTTCCTGAATTTGAGGCAAACAATGAATCATGGTAACTTTCTTTAAAAGTTCAAGACTTTGGTAGCTTGATGTCTCATTGGGTGTGATATTTATAAAAACCTTAGCGGAGATTCTTTTGAGTAGGTTCACTATTATATTGATTACTTCACCTTAGGAATTGTTTGATGCATTTTGTCCCTAAGCATGCTCTCCTTCTCCATAATGGTCGCAATTTTCCTCTCGACAAAACCATTTTGTTGTGGAAAAGTAAATAATATTCCCGCAATACAATAAGCTTCAGAAAACTTACTTAAGTCGTTGGATCTATGTTCTTCCCCATTGTTTGTCTTGAGAACATTTACAATTTTTGTAACAAATCCCATCCTTAACCTTAGTGAAAAGTGTTCATTTGCTAATACAATTCCTCTTATAAGGGCTAGAGAGATAGGATCAACCCCATTTTTTCCTTTTTTTTTCAAAATAGGAAATGGGTAACACCATTGTATTCATCTCATTGAGATGAATTCAGTGATATAAATTTTTTGTTGATCCAAACTCCAGATCAAAAGATATGACCCTTTAAAGAATAATTGAATTAGACATCGCCATGTCATCACCCTACCATATGGAGCCCATGTGGCTATACCTGTCAACTCCCCCCCCCCCCACACATAATGTCACTTGGCACCTCCACTGCTACATCACGTCGGAGGAGAAATCTTGGTGGAAAAAGGTCTTGGGTTATTGGACAAGAGGTTTCCACAGGTTTTCTCCGAGATTCGAGAATCAAATATTCTGAGATCTCGGAGAAACCTATCTTGACGCTAATAGTTCTTTAAATAGTTGTTTCCATAGGTTTCTTAAATATATGAGAATATGACATTAAGAGGTTTCCACAGGTTTTCTCCGAGATTTGAGAATCCAATATTCTGAGATCTCGGAGAAACCTATCTTGACGCTAATAGTTCTTTACAAATTTGTTTCCATAGGTTTCTTAAATATATGAGAATATGACATTAAGGATGAACTCTTAGGCACTATCTAGCTATGGTTCTCGAATCCTTCCCTAGTGTATCTTCCAGTACATACGATTCCTCCACTCGTATGTTCTAGGATAAGGGTGAATACAACTTCCCCCCCGCATCTTCCATGATAGGGTTTCTTTCAAGCCATGCGAATAAGGTTTCTTCACTTGAGGCTATAAAGTAGAACCTACCCCTAAGATACAGTAGTGCCTCTCGTCGAAAGTTGGTAGTGGAATCATTGGGCTAGATCCTTCCATGAGCAACAAACTCACTCTTACATATGGTATTCATCAAGGATATTTATCTTCTTGCACCATGTGCCTTTTATGAAGGCATTCTAACATGGCCTAGATGGTATGGTTCCATAACCGTCTAAACCTTCACTAACGTTCCAATGCGACCTTTGGAGTCTACTAAAGCACCCACTAGTGTGTAACACCCCACTCCACATTTACTTGCTTTTACAAGATGACCAGGGTAATCATGATCTGAGAGTTACTATGCATGACTCGACCTCCAAGGCTCTGTAATAGAAATGGGGCATAAATTACCAACTTATCCAACACATCCTACAACACTCAAGAACACTTGAGCTTAGCATTAAAAACCTAAATCCACTAGTGACCTTTTCCTTTTCTAGGTCACTCCTTGACCTAGCTCACAGCCCAGCCGCATGCATAAAAGATAGTCAGTGTAGATACAAGCTTCTAGCCACATGGATGACCCATTCGCCCAGTAGTTGGAGTAGCATGGATGACCCAACTTCAATGTGACTTGGGCAGATGATTTCTAGTTTCAAATTTTGGCTCTAGAAACTTAAGACAACAATCATCCAAATTCCTAGGTCCTTCTAGAACTTTGTCATTAACCTATACAAGTCTTCATACACTATTCTTGGCTCTGTTACTACTCAGGCTTAGAAAATACATGATAATCATTTCTACAAACACTTGGTAAACATTGCACCTACATGTCATGAACGCATATCTATACAATAACTCACTAAATTCATTAGAAAATAATCCAGAAGGCTTACTTCCCTCTATTTATAGCTGCATCAAACACATAATACCTCATGCATTCAAATATATGATCAAGATCATGTAAAACAATGGAATAAAACCATAACAAGAACACATCACATAATGATAAATATACTATGCTTATAACCAACATTTAAATAGAATGAAGTGATTCCAAACCAGTCATAAAATCAATACAATAACCAATGCATGTGCTTATAGATCTCAATAAGAAATAACACATAATAACATGTGCGTAAATCCAACCAAGTTAGGGACTTCCATGTACCACCCGACCATAGATTGGGACTGAACCAAATCTTTCATTCATCCCAGTCACCCGTGTGATATATTCTAAGCATGAATGTGGCATCACATGGGATAAACCAAAACGAAACCAACTAAGGCTTCCAAAGGCTAAACCACCTCAACCCTCAACCACAGTGATTTCACCTAAACCAGTACAGAAATCACCAAAACTAAACAAGTTTGGATGCCTTAGAATTTTTTCACCATACCCAGAGGAATTTTCCTATCTCCACCCACCTGTCAAGAGTTCCAAGAGAAAGCCCATCTCCACCATTTACCCTTGGGAATTTTCCTAAGACCACCTCAACCAAGATTTCAAATCTACCGATCATCCAAAGCTTAACCAAAACAAGGAACCCACTACATCATGTCTATCCAGAAAATGACAAGGAAAGGCTAAAACCATTGCTAATCCAGGAAAATACCATGCCAATGACAACAAAGAGACCAAAATAACTAAATTCATGTACCATGAATTCAAATCCCAACTTGTTAAATCACACATGCACATTGTTACTTGCAAATCCTCAGCTATTTTCTACCCTTACTTGTTGTTTTCCAAAGTTCCTCTTGCGCTCCCTTTCTTGTACTCTCTCTTCGAGTTTTATTTCTTCCTTAATAAAGTTTTCCAAGCTAAAAAAACTAATCAAAAGTTGTCAACTATTTCTTAGGTGCCTCTATATCATTTATGTCTGGTGTCTCTTCCTTTCCCTTTCCTCTTTTCTTTCACTTTCCTTTATTTTCTCTTTAATTTCCCTTGCATGCATATTCTTGTCTCTTCATCTTCCTTTTCTCCTAATTTAATTTATTTCTCAAATTAATTTCCATTTATTGAATTTTGTCTTTGCTAATGCCAATGCCAATTTCCATAGACATTAATTAACCAGAAATGATACCCACTTTAATGTCTCTCTCTATTCAGATTAGAACATGTGTCCCATGACCTTGGTATGATTTTTTCCTTTTATGGTGTTCCTTTATTTTCATGGAAACTTAACCTAAGGTTGTTACAAAACATGGGGAAACACCATCCTCGGTGTTCTATGATGCTTATGACCAGAAAAACATACTACTTATGGAGGTTTATAATCATATCTCAATGCAATATTTACAATGACAACTATTGAAACATGACAAACATACTACTTAAGGAGATTCATAAACACAAATCAATATAATATTTACAATAATATACACATATATATATGCACATTTTCTCTAACCAACAAATAAAAGTATATGATGCCTGCATCAATGACAAGAGAGTTTAGGGGTTCACACGTCCAACCTCAAAGTAGTACCAAGGTTTCACCTACTTTCCATGAAGTCTATAATCCACTGACAAGATCAAATCCTACCTCCAATGTCTAATGCTACAATACTTGCACTACTTGTTATCTTGGTGAACAGTTACTAGCTCATTGTTTCTAGGCACACTCCCAATGTGCTTCTGATCCCAGCCAACAATGTTGTTGAGAAAAACAAATGTATTCCGTGGACTTCCCTTCTCTACTTCCTAGTCCCTCAGGCAATACGGTCACCCCCTTCCATGTAGTTACTCACCTTCCATGTTCCCTAACATCCCCTTCTCTAATTCCCAGTTCCTCGATCAATCCATACCTTGGAAAGGTTTCCTCACATTGGAAGGTCCTAAAACCAAGGAATACCCGTGCCTCAAAACCATCATACCAGTCATAGAATTCTGATGAAAATTAGTGGACACTATCGGGTACTAGGTTCCCACAATGTCCTTGATCCTGAAGTTCTTTACCAACATACTGTTTCATGTTCCAATTCCTTTTTTTGTTGCTGCTAATTCTCTTACAATCAATTCCAACCACCTAAACCTAAGCATTTCCATGCTTTCCTCTACCAAGCACATAATTTCCATTAGACAAAAGGAATTGTAATAAATTCAAGTCATACCTCATTGATAGATCATCAATAAGGTGACACTTGTAATTGTGTTTAATTCACGTTGCAAGTCAAATAAGCTCCTTGACGAAATCATCGTGTATAAACATATCACATATGGTTAGCTCAAAACTCAACCATCATAAATCATAATTCTAGATTATGTTCATAATTTTGAATTTAAAAACTGAAATAAAATACTAATACTTATATTTCAAATGGTTCTTTGCATCTTCCCTTGTTCTTTTTCAATTCCATACACACATTGGATCAATTTTCCAAATCTATGGCTTCTCTTCTCTTCCATATGCAGTTTTAACAACAAGGAAATCCAAAGACTATACCACCTCTAACCTCAATATCACAAATAAGGGTATCTAGAGACTATACTATCTCTAACCTCAATCTCAACGACAAGGGTATATAGAGACTATACTTCCTCTACCCTCAATATGAACAACTCAATATTGGTCTCTTCCCAAGATATCCAAGGCTCTAGGGAGTACTATCTCAAGCCATAGCCTCTAGAGAACCCAAGATATTACAGGGCTCCAAAGATCCTTCTCCAACCCACATCCTTGGGGATCCTGAGAACTAATCCCTTCAAAACATGTACGCATAAACATAATATACAACACAACACATTCAAGTACACACAATGCAACACAATAAAAACACATGTCATAATACAACAATTACACAATACACATGACACAATACAACATGTACACAACAATAGTATTGCAAATCCAGAGACCACACCATCTCTACCAGACAACCTTGCCTCTAATGTATTTCCCGTGCCTTATTGCATGCATCGACAAACCAGTCTTAGGTCCATGTCTCTTTCCACTATCCATTCTTGTCACAACATGTTTCATATCACACTTCTTTCATTCAGCTAATGTATCTTTCAACATTACCTGCCATAACATAAACATAAGCATAGTTATAAGCACATAATATAAAAATCATATCCACATGATACTAACCTCATAGATCTTTCAGGTCTACTTTGTCCACTTGATTCCTCATAAACCAGGAAACTTTTCATGCCATTCACCTACATAAAGTAAGAATTCTTCCATAAGACTGATCCCTGACAAACCTGTTAGAAAATGGAATTCACAAACACACACACACACACAAAGATATATATATATATATATATATATATATATATATATATATATATATATATATATATATATCATAATCTTGATCACAACACAATTACCAGTGTTCATAAGCTCAAGGTTAGGAGAACTTCCTTTATCCATGTGAAGCATGAAAAACATTGAGAACAACAATTCTTAACTTAGCCAAGGAATCTGTTATCTCAACCCCATTTACTTGACCTTTCCTTCTACCTTTCTCATGACTGTCTTATCACCGTCCATTTACCCCAATGGACCCAACCAACTCAACTGGTTGTCGTAATCCCGCCTTCAACTACCCTGTATTCATGCATTGAGCTTCATCTGGGTGTTACATTACCTATTGGGTTTTACTCAACTCTCCCTGAGCTGCATTAACTTTCCTCTCTCCCCAACCAATTCCCAATACCATAAAAACATAAAAGGAAATAAAATGAAGGAAAGATAAGGAAAATAAGGAAAACCCAAAAATAATACAACAACACAAACAAAGTGGCATGGCCATGCACCAACCATAGTGAAAACCGCAAATCAAGCACAAACAAATCACAAAATATCGAAAGAAAAAAATTTCAATGGAAATTAGGAATCAACCCCCATGGTTTCCTGATTCTTCCATGGGTTCATGAGTCAAATATTAGCCTGATCCTTCTCCAAGATTTCATGGCAGTCTCTTTTTCCATGCAATTCCCTACATCATATTGCCATAAAAAATGAAATTTCAGTGCATTAATATATACAACAATATACTAGTTACCTTGCCCTATTGTACCGAGCACATTGCCCTACAACTGAACACCTGCACATATCATATCTTAAGTGATTCAAATTCCCTTGATGAATTTAGCTATAAGTTGAAATCGATGTCATGCCCACATCTGATCAACCATATTCCATTTGGCTTCCTAGGCCCAAAGTGCTTCCATGTACTTTAACTTCCTCTATTTCTTAGTCCCAGAGCATGAACTTATTATGTTGCATGATGGATTGAGGCTCTGCTTGGTACTCTCCCTCTAATTCCACCTTTCATATTGATAATGGATGCCTAATGATCTGCTTGCCTGTTATCAACTGCTCCATATATCTGGGGAATGCTCTGACCTACATCCCCAACTATCCACACCTCTTGTGAACTGTAGATATGAGGCCTATCATGCTTCTCCTGCACCACTCTAAAACAAAGGGAAATCCTTCCTTCTATTATATCCACCATAGTTTCAACACCACAATGATTCTTCGCCATTGCCTTAATTTTGTTTCTCTTTGGACTTAGACCCATGTTCTCTCGCAGCTTCATTGAACTTCTTATAAGGTGCCAAACTTTCATTTTCACCTAAATCCCAAGACCTTACTCACTTCTTAGGCCATTTTCCTTTGGTCTTCTCATTACCCTTGCAGTTAGTCTTGAACTCAAGCTTATGATTTGACTGCTCATAACATTGCTTCAATGTTTTGATGTCTTCCTCCAATGACTAAGGCTCATCAAACTAAATATGTTCAAAATGGAAATCCTCTAATGAACGTTTCGATCTTTACTTTATTGTCCTTGATATATGCTTCATATATCAACAACTGATCCAGGTGGATATTAGTGAACGCAAGTGATTCGGTGGTCAAGACTAAAACCCAGGGGGCATGCACCCTAGCTTACTTCGGCAGGAAAACTTCAGGTATAGGGTAGGTTTCCATAGAGGATATATGACTAGTCTAACACACTCATTCGTTTAGGAAAATGGGATTAGACCAAAATAAGATACCTCTATTAGAAGGTAGGCCTTTCCCAATAGAACAAATGTTTTGTCTGCAAATTGAAGGGTAACCTAGAAAGGTAGGCCTTTCCCAATAAAACAAATGTTTTGTCTGCAAATTGAAGGGTAACCTGGAAAGGTAGGCCTCTCCCAATAAAACAAGTGTTTTGTCTGCAAATTGAGGGGTCTCCTGGGGAAACTCAACTTCGCTATACCTGGGGGCATGCAAACTTTTTGCTTGAAAGTGAAAAGCGACAATTTATTTTCTTATTTTGTAGGTTCTTAACCCTTTAAACTCATAGGATTAGTTGTTCCTAGCTTACATAATGAAAGGAGTCGGAGCATAATTTTGAATGCTGCAAGCTCCCTAAAAAATGAACCTATCAATGAGACATCCTTATTATATGACTGGCACGAGCAGTTTTATGTGAAGTTCAAGCTCGTTAAAAATTAAACCTAGCAATGAGCATATGTTCCACTAGAGTTTAAGCTCATTAAAAAATGAACCCACCTCTGGTAAATAACCATTTTGAATGCATTGTCATCAGCTTTTGAGCCTTGGTCGTGTTCTCACCATCACCTCCACTCTGTTGTTGCCGATCATCCGCCTCCATTTGATTGTTTACCCCTTTTGAGGAATAGCTGTGACGAGTGATCCTATTAGCCACCTTCTTATACTGCCGTGATTTGAAAGTTCCAAACCTTACCTAGAACCAGCTGCTATCTGACAACATCACTCGTTCCTCAAAAGATGAGTCTCCTTTAAGCTCTTTTCATTTGACTAGTAAAATATGAAAAGATTGTCGAGAGATTGGCCTCTCCACCTTGTTAAAGTGATTGGAAGTGTTATCCCTCCTCTAGATTTTAATCTTTTTGGACCTGAGGAATTATTACACAAAAAGATCAAGCGTTTGTCTTGTTCGTCTCATTAAAACTATCGAAAAGTCATCCCTTTCATATTGTTTTATACTTTTTTGGAATTAAGGGATTATGTTACGAAAAAGGAATATTGGAGTCTTCTTTCCATCTCTTTTCAGACTCTCTAAAATTAAAAAGGACTGAGTTATCCTTGTCGTTAAACTCGTTAAAACAATAGCGACAAACTTGTCCATTCAGACAAGAGCGAGTTTCACTGTCACTAGGCTCATTAAAACATAGAGACGGGTTTGCCCGAAGGGAAAATTATAGAACAAGCATATATTATCCTCCTCAAGCTTGACAAAAAATAAAGAGGTATTGGCTAGAAATGAATGGGGAAAATTGGGAAGAAAACTTGAAGAAACTTTATTGGTAGCAGGTTGCTCTTGAACATGACACTTTCACTCCATCACCATGATTGAATCTGGTTGGGTTATTCCGTTCACCGGTCATATCAGCATTGGTCCACCGTACCATCCACTTTTGGGGTTAACACTACCAATCCATTTTAGTTTCGCCGATATTTTCAAGAGAATTCGCTCAGAGAATTCACCTACCCAGCTTGTGTCTCATCCACTACAATACCTTCACACTTCATTCTTTCATGACCGCCACCCTGAACCTTGTATCATCAGATCGTTTTCACCTCTACAAAATCATTTGCTCTATTCTAT
This sequence comes from Pinus tabuliformis, assembly GCA_031772625.1. Lineage (NCBI taxonomy): Eukaryota > Viridiplantae > Streptophyta > Pinopsida > Pinales > Pinaceae > Pinus > Pinus tabuliformis. The sequence continues at coordinate 662,240,644 of CM062804.1, forward strand.
GTCGTAGATGTGGGATCCATTAATGCCCTCCTACGATGGGTCACTTCTTGTTGACATTAGCTCATTATCTAAGAAGCCGACCTAGGGACAACCCTTCCAGTACTTTGAAGCTTGCATGCCTCAATGGCAAGTTTCTCACTTCCGGCGATAGGTTTACACTAATGGCCTTCAACCGAAAGATTTTGCGTGGTGTTCGACATCAGCTCATGTATTCACACCACGTGAATTGTACTACAGTACCTTGAGGGTCATCATCATTATCGGTGATTCCTCTCACGTTTGTTAACAGCTTACATCATTGGCTGGTAATCAGGCGATGTCTTTCCATGTTCGACATCAGGACATCTATTCACATGGATCGAATTGTACTTCGGGCGAAGATTGAACGAGTTTTGAAGACCCCGGATCTAGTTTCATCTATCCGAGCTGCGATATATTCAAGAAAATAAAGACATCAAATGTACATCATTGCTGCACAGATAATCATCCAAACCTAATGGCTCTACCAGAATCATCAGTCTGCACATAGACGGTTGTCTGTCCTATGTACATGAAAATGAATTTATCAAGCTGAGCATGGGAATGCGTGCCTCAGCTAGATCATGAAAATATTATGAAGATAATGTATTGTATTACACGTCACGTTCCAGTGCTAAAAACCTTGGATCCTCACTATAAAGCATTTCACCCGACATCAAAGGATTTACGACCTCATGCTTTAGGGGGAAACTGTTATAGACATATTTGGGAATTGTAACCCCACTCACATATGTCCATAAATCAAGGGCTTCTAAGTCCCTAAAAGTGTTGTTTCATACCCTAAAGGAGCATCGTCAGCTGATTACATCACCTCCCAGAAGTTTTCCATGAAAATCTACTCAGAACTGGTCAAAGAAGGACCATACAGACTGCCCAGTGCTAAAGGTGCGATGCATCTCACCTGCCACATGCAACAAGTGTGATGCATACTAGAAAGACCTTTCATAGGGTGCGATGAGCAAGAGCAGACAAATGGCACAAGCAGTTTGCTAGGTGGAAACCCAGAGAATCTTCTAGAAACTGCTCATTTGAAGCTTGCCTATCTGAGTTCACCCAGGGATGAGTAAGAGATCTAAAATCTCCATGTGGAACCAAGAACTATCAGAGAGATGATACTAATCAAAATACTAGAATATGACTCACCCCCCTACAAATATCTATAAATGGATCCCTCATCCAAGAGATCCAAAGGTTGGAATTGGGTAATTTGCAAAGAGGTGCTGTTGGTTTCTCTTTGAAGACATTGTTGGGTGATCTTGCTTTGTGTGAGGTGAAGAGGGATTTCAAGCTGGGAGGATGGCGCTAGGTTAGACTAAATGGTTGTAATCCTCTCTTCTATGACTTTTACTAATAAAGCTATTTGAGTTTTCCTCCATATTCTTGTGTATCTCTGAATATTATGTTTTTTATATGCATTTGTATGGCCAATATATATCTAATCCTATATTGTTTACGGTGAAAGATCTCTATGCTTTGATGGTATTATACTGCTGTGAATCTACAGGTGCTCTTTGAAGCTAGACAAGTAAGGAAGCAGTGGCGAGATTCTGTCAAAGGGGAAAAGAAACAAGCAAGGAGCCAAGCGGAAGACTGAGGTTGGTACTCTCTGCTTCTTTCCAATCTCTCTCTCGTAAAGGAAAAACAAGTTACTTTAATATGTTTGTTTCTAAGATAGCTACCCGTCTTAGTGGGACTAGCAGCTCTACATAGACACTAGATTTCCTGATAACACCAGGTCATTTGATGGAATGGAAGTGGAAATAGGTGACATCAAATTTGCAGTTACCGAGTCCTTCATAACTGAAGCAACAGAACTTCCAAGGCTAGGAGAAAGGTGGTTCAAGAATAAAGAGTCTCATGATGAATCTTGGAAGGTCATTCTTAAAAATCCGGGTATGGACGCTTCATTTTTTAGAAAAGGGATTCTAATCTCTGCACTAAAAAACAAATGGAGTAGCATGTTGTTAACATTGCAAAAATTTATTACATGCAAAGGGAGGTTTGGATCTATGTATGTCTATCATATAAGATTGTTAATGAATTTTCTAGAGAATGGATCCCTCAATCTTCCCTTTTTCCTTTTGAATAGTCTGAGAAGAATGGCAACTAATGTTCAAAAGAAAGTTGAGTCAATAGAAACCACTCTATATCACCATGGACTAGTGAAGATTTTAGTTGAATTTCATTTGAGAAGTGTAGGGGATACATGGGAGGACTTCTTGGTAAGGAATTTCTTCCAAGATGCTCCAGATTTGTCTGAGGGAAGTCATGTTAAAATAAGTAGGAGGAAGAAGACCAATCTCACTATTCAAAACACCCCTGAAACTTCAGCACAGAAAAATGATGAAAAAGAACTAATATCTGAGAAATTAACAGGGATCAGAAAGCAGACTAAGTAGAGGAGAAAAATGAAATAAAAGGTTGAAGAAACCCACAGGGATATTCCTGAACTTTTATCACCTAAAGAGGATGAACAACTTCTTTATGAAAGACTAATAAAAATTAGGGAACAGATCAAGAAAGATAAGGAGAAAGGAAAGAGGAAAAAGGATACAGAAGAAGAGATCATAGGCTCCCAAAACTTGAGGAGGAGTTCTAGACTCCGGGGCAAAGTGAAGAAGGTGAAAACAAAAGAGGCCTAGTTTATAAATTTGGAGGAAGAAACTCCAGCTCAGTCCCCTCACAATATTCCATATGAGAAAAGCCCACAGAACTCTCCTCCACAAAACTTTGAGGGCATCCCAAGAAGAGTTTCTCCTGGCATTGATACAATATAATAGCAAATCTATGACTAGATAGAGTCATTGGAGAAAAAGAGTACATCAATAGACCCAAGGACTTCAGCTAAACCAGAGCAGCCTGCCACCACACAAGAAACTCTAATCATCTCTCTCAAACAAGAGATCTATGAGCTAGAAATTATGAACAAACACATCCAAAAAGAAAATGAAAATTTGAAGGAACATAATAAGGTGGATAGAGCTATTCATGATAACACCATGCTACACTTGGGTTTATGGCACAAGAAGAATAGAAAACTGAAAAAGAAAAATAAGAAGTTGAACAAGACACTGATTAATCTCAAGTACAGATTTCTCATGAGGAAGCCAAGGATGGCAGTTGGCGCAAAGAAAAGTAAGAAGGGGAAGTTGGATGTGTTGGATGAAGTATCAAAACAAATGCAATAGAAGGAGGAAGTTCACAATTTTGATTGCATGGGGACATGCAATAGTCTTGCAGTGGGGTTATGTTGAGTCTCAAAACTGCCCTTTCCTTAGCAAATTTTCTCATCCCTTCTTCCTTGTTTTTCCATGGAAAATGCATTCCTATCACCAATAACCATTATACATTTCCTTAAGGAGAAAATTTTAGTGATTTTCACATTATACTTTTATGATTTCTGTTTGAGTAAGTTTTTGTCTTTTAGCTACGGAACACAGCCTATTCTGCAACTAATCGGCTATTCCGCAGCTACTTCCATGCTTTTATAGGTTCCAGGTGTCAAGAGGAGAAAATAACTACATGGGTAGCTTGGAAAACATCATGGCATGGATCGTGTCCTATTCACCTAGCCCAGGTCGACAAGGAAGACTCCAGTCAAAGGAGAATTCAAACATAGAGACCTAAGGCAAATAGGACTCTGTTTTGTACACGTTTCTCAGTGATGGGATCCGAAACAATTTCCTGAACCCACAAACTTCAATAGCCATCTGCGCAAACTGAATCTAATAGCCATTACCTTATATTTATGTCTCCAGCAACCGAGGAAGAGAATTTCATGTGCCTGTCTGCTACGTGTTTTTTACTGTAGCTTATTTTTCTCCATAAAATCGTTGTATAATTTCTCTATAAATACCTGTGTGAAGAATGCAGAACTGGTTTGAATTTGCTCATGTATTAAGTTCATATTACTTCTATGTAATTTTGAAAACTCATTCTCTATTTTTAATATGAAGACTGTGTGTTTCATGGATATTTGAGAGCGTTTGTTGGAGCGTTGATTAAGTACGTATAACCTGAGCAGTTGTAGAGGGCCCCTGCACTAGCTAAGGTTACATTTCATTTTGTTTTGTCTTTTATAGTTGAACTGTAAATTCACTTTTTTTTTCCATGATGTTTATAACCATTTTCTAACCTTGTTCATAATGCAATCTTTACCATTTTCTTACTAACACAAAATAGCTTAATTGAGTGCGGAATAGTTCTTTCTGTTTAATTTCTTTCTAGTATTTTATCAGTAGTTAGAAGTTGGATTCAGTAGTGTACAATAATTTATTTCATTTGTTGTTTCATTAGTCTTTAGGTTTTTAATCTAAACTGGTCAATGCCATTACTGTCTTGCATTTTATTACTAGTTTAGTGACTCATGTTGTAGGTGAATGTTTCTAAAAAGCCCTTCTAGTTGATGATTCATCTTAAACTAAGTGGTTGAATACTTCATTTATGCAATGAGTCTTTTCTACATTTTTTGTATTTATTTTCTCTTAGAATAATGAAGTACATAATTCCTCAAAATGTTATCACAAGGAGGTAGTTCTCCCAAAATTGTGAGGCAGAGTAACTAAGCACTTCATTTAGTTTCCATAGTAGATTAGTTGCAATTTCATTTTCAGTCTTAGTCTTTCACTTAGTTTTTTTCTAATTTCATTTTCAGTTTTTCATTAAGTTTTGATTCTGCAATAGACTAAACAGTAGTTTTAATCTCATTTTTAGTTTCAATATTTCATTTTAGTTTTGTTTCCACCATAGATACTTGCAATTTCACTTTTAGTTTTAGTATTTCATTTAGTATTTTTTTGTAATTGATTAGACAATAGTTGCAACTTCACTCTTAAGTTCTTTTAGTTCATGATTTGAAAACAATAATAAGAGAAAAAATAGAAACTCGGTTTTCATTCAACTTTACTTCCAAATCTGGCTTGAAGCACTCATAGTCCTCATCTCATTTCTTTGGATTATTAGCAGAAGTAGATTTAAGATTTTTGTTAAGTACATTGTAAATCATTAGGGATTAAAGGATCAAAACCCCAAATCAACATAAAACTCAAAAACACTAAAGTAATAAGGGTCATCTAGCACATATAGTGCACTATACTTCATCAGTTTACAATACCTGGATTGATAATTTATGTAGAGCAATTTAGGACACTAAATTGACCAAACAACAACCCGGGAGTCACTGCATAGCAGCATATTGATAAGATGGTTGATTTCATTGACTTAGAGGAGGTTGATGAAGATGATTCTAAAATGAGACTAATGGCCCAAAATTTTTCTAGAGATGTGAAAAAATGGTTCCATGGTTTTGAAGCACGCTCTATTGATACTCCTCAAAGGTTAAATGAGTTGCTCTTAGCCAGGTGGCAAGAAAAGAAGAATCCATTATAGATATTAGCGGAATACAATACATTGAAAAGGAATCCTAACAAGATGATTCAAGAGTTCACTATAAGGTTTAATCTGATCTACAATTCCATTCTAGATAACATGAAACATCCACTTGATTTGCTGCTTCAACATTACCTGGATGATTTTGATCCGGAGATGGCTTATCAACTAAGGGAAATAGATCCTCTAACTCTAGAATAAATGAATAATAATGCAGTAAGCTTGGAAGTGAACTTGATGATTAAAAAGTCTCAGTTGAAACATGAGAAACCAGAAAAATGGTAACCATCAAAGAAGAAACTTCTTCTTTTGCCAATATTAAACTAGATGCACTGATCAAAACCATGGAGAGAATGGTCGATCAGATGATAAATTCAAATAGACCTCAAGAGCCATAAGTTAGAAATCAGAACTTCAGAAATCAACAACAACCTCAGTACATGATAAATCAAAGAGAGCAGAAAGCTTCTGAAGCATCGACATCTCAACAACCAATTTGGACACCCTTGCAACAGAATTATGCTCAAGGAGTGTTTGATGATGAAATAGACTAGAATTTCGAGGAAAATAACTTCTTTAGAGAAGATTACCATCCCATTTTCTTGACTGAAAATGAGAAGTATGTCAAGGATATGGAGGATCCTAAGGATCAAGACTACACACTGGCAAATGACAATGCATTGGAAAATCAATTTGATGATTATCAAAGAGGATAATTGAATGCACTCAGCTCTCAGCAAAAGCAATATTCCTTGAGAAATAGAGATGTCCCAATCACTCACATTTAGAAAAGGACATCACAGCAAAAGGATACTCCACCAAAAATAAATCCTCAAGGTAATCAGAACAAAGGTAAAGAGCTGGCAACAGCTAACCAAAGCAAAGAAAACAAAGCTTCTACAAGCAATCCAAACAAAGACCCTGACAGTCAAAGGAAGGATCAGACACCAAGAGATCTGCCTAAGAAAAGAGACATCATCCGAAAAGGGGTAGACAAATCCAGATCATTCAATTTAGAAACTAAAATTTCAAAGTTGAAAGTCTCAATCCCTCTTACTGAACTTGTCAAAAATAGCCATTACAAGTCTGATATAGTTAAAATGTTGAAATTTGATCCTATGTCTGATATAGTTAATATTGAAGATGACCAACCTGAATTGATTTTTGGTCCAGCCATAGATGGTCACACATGAGATAGTGATGTTCCTCCATTTTACCTTGTTGGCATTATGAGACAAGTGTTGTCCTTGATTGCAAATCACACAAAATGACAGATTATAGTGCAGCAGGTCAGTAGCAAAGAATTGATGATCAAACTACAAAGAATGAAGAAAGAAGAGTATACACGCAGGTTCGCAATATACCAAGTAGGTTATACACGCAGTTTCATGCACGGAAAAGCACGTACATGTCGGAAAGCTTACTTTTGGTCCGTGGTAGTTAGTCCTTGGTATTTGAACCTATGGTTTTGGACCATGGTATCTCGACAAGTGTGTTGATCCCAAGTATTGGGCTCTTGGTATTGATTTATTATTGTTTTGGACCGTGGTATTGAGCAAGGCCTAAGACTATAAAAGGAGAAGAAGATCATTAGGCAAGGGCATCCAAAGTCTTGAATATCTGAGGAAGGATGAGATCCAGTATGCAGGTTATGGGTTGATGATGCATTGCTTGATCTGAGCTAAGGAGGGATCTCACCGGTTGATGGAGAACAAGATCTAAGGATAGATCGGGATCAAATGGTTTGAAATGAACTATCTCTATATGATTGATTATGTTTATTCTAGATCTGTATACTGACGCATGTAATGATCTGAACTGGGTATAACTTAAGTTTGAAATCGCTGCAAGTCATGATTGAATATTTATAGGTCTGTACGCGGGTTGGCTTTGGTGTAAGCGGGTATGTACGTGGGTTTGATTCATCATAGTAGCGTATACATTATGAAGTATAATATTTGAAGTTGCAGATGGGTCTGATTGTTATGGCAGAGTTCTGTAGTCTGTTCTGGTGAATGTGTTATTGATAGGGTTTCAGTGTTTCAGTGATTCAGAGATTGATGATGTTAGTAGTGATTGTTTTCAGCTTCAATGATAGTTATGGGTCCAGTATGAAAATTGGATGAAATGTGGCCTTTCAGATTATGTGTTGTGCTTCAAGAGTATCCAGTCTGAAAATTTATGAAACATGGTACCTGGAGGAGAGAAGATTGTAGGTCGGTGCCTATGTACTAGTATCTTAGCTAGTACAAGAGCAAAGGGGGTTGGAGCTCCCTTCCAGGAAAGTCTGGAGAATGAGAGAAGGTTGTAGCCTTCTGTAGGTTGTAGCCTGCGTGCTGGTAAAGGACTGCACCAGTACATTGTAAAAGAAGTTTCTTAATAAAGGAAGATAGAAACGAGTTGCAGCAGGTGGTTTTCACCCACATTGGGTTTCCACCTTATATCATGGTGTTCATGTGTGCTTCTTGTGTGTGATGATCTGTTCTATTTTTACTGCACCTGCTTACTGTTCATATCGTTAATGAAGTTCTGATGCACTAACTAAAGATCAACATTTAATGGATTAACTGAATCATAAGTATTTTTGATATACGCTAGTTGCTTTAGACACAGCTGCGTATACACGCGGGTTCCCTTGAATGAAGTAGCGTATATGTATCTAAGTATGGAAATTGAAAAGTTTTATTGATTTGATAATACTGATTCACCCCCCCCCCCCCCCTCTCAGTATTATTTCCAACAATTGGTATCAGAGCCAAGTTCTTTGGTAGAAGCTTGATCGCTTGAAGGAGATCCGTGGAACTATGGGAAAGAAGCTTAAGAAGAAAGCACCTAAGAAGAAGAAGGCATCTCAGAAGAACTATGACAGTGGGTGTATTGATTGGGGATTATGCAGAGCACTTCATATTCAGATTCAGATTCGGAATCATTTCAGAATGAAGATGATCTATCAGGTATGAATTTGCTATCCTTTAATGTTCCAGCTATCTATCCATTTGGAAAAGATGGAAGTGATAATGAAACAACTGAATGTGCTCTTATGGGTGAGGAAGAAGGATATCAAATAGAGGCAGAATTTAACAGGCTGACAAACAAAATTAGTGAACAAGAAAGACTTATGAACGTAAAGAGTGGTGCCCTCAAAGAAGCTGTTACTAGACTAAAGGCTCAACGAGAGTTATTCGAGGACAAATATCAAAAGTTGCAAAATGAAGTAACATCTCTAAGAGATGAAGCCAATGAAAGAAGCACAACCATCAAGAAACTCAGAGATAGATCAAGTTACTATGAAAGTCTTGAAGCCACGATCCGCTCGCTAAAGGAAGATCTTGAAGAATCTAAGAAGCAAAATAAAGATCTACTCCAAGCTAATGAAAAACAGGTAAACGAAGTCATCAGCTTAAAATCTCAACTGGAATGTGCCTTCAGAGTTCGTCAAATGCAGCAGGATCTGAATGAAGAACAAGAAAAGGAGATTCTCAAACTAAGGCATCAGTTGGAAGAAGGAAGGAAAGCTGAAGAAGACATGAAGAAGAAATGTCTAGAAAAGGAGGAACAACTTCAAGCTGAGGTAAATATCTTGAAAGGTAAATTAGAAGAAAAGGATAAACTGTTGCGATTTCAAGAAGTACTAAAGCCTTGGATGATATTCTTAGTAGTCAAAGGTGTCCTGCTATCAAGATAGGTCTTGGTTTTCATGAATCTATTGAAGGTGAATCTAGCTCACAAGGTGAGGCAAGGAACTCTAAAGAGAAATCTAAAATGATCAACAAGGAGATAAGAGAGATGAGAAGTCAACCCCATCAACAATCAAGGAAAGAGATTCTTCAAAGAAAATCTTTTACTCCTCCTATGAATAATGTTGAATGTTATGTATGTCATAATATTGGACATGTTGCAGCTAGATGTAGAAGAAGAAGATTTCAAGACCATCATGCAAAAAGATCGTCACATTCAAGGTACTTCAATGGATATTGTTTTTCTTGCAATATGTTTGGTCACAAAGCTGTTGATTGCTATAGGAGGAATATGAAACATGTAATGTGTTATGCATGTAACAATCTTGGACATATAGCAAAGGAATGCAGGAACAAAGGACGAACATCACACCAAAAGGAGAAAACATCATCACACTTGAAGATATGGAAGAAGAAGGAAGTACAGTCAGACAGATGTGGCACAGCACAATGTACTCAGATACAGCACAACACAGACATAACAGACTCAGAGGGAGCTGAAAGTATAAAACTTCAGTGTCCTGAATCTCATACGCAAGTTCCATAAAGGAAAGTCGTGTATATACGCGAGTTGGATACTGCACAGTCGCGTATATGTTTATCTGAGGAAATGCAGTAGGGACAAGTTCAGGAAAAGGATTTGTTGTGTTTCAGTCCATTATTTTCTCTATTTGATAATGATTACAATCTGCTGAGGATGTGTGGAAATGTCTTGATACTTGTTTAGAAGGGTTTGATCCTAACTTGATGATGATGTCTTGATGCTTATTGCTAATATATGCATGATCAGATCTAACAGTAAACAGATGGCTCAGGTTGAGGGGGAGCATATGCCTTTAATAATGCATTGTTGGCATTATGGTTAATAGCCTTGGTGATGATGTTTATATGGCTAAATGATATATCTTGCTATGATGTGATTGTGAGTTGTCTATGATAAAATCTCATATGATTCTTGGGGTTACATAGTAGATGTTCATATCAGATTTATGGTTGATTCTTTAATTATGCATATATGGTGCTTACATGGTGATCTTCATAAGGATAAGGAGAAGTACAAAGCTTGAATACACATCTTCCTCACTTGATGATGAGTCACTCATATGCTGTTGTCGTCATATGCATAAAGATCATACAGTTATGATGCAGGTACTCATGTGGATAAGGATTGTTGCTGTTGATCATATCAAGAAGTTTTGTCAAATGAGCTTGAGCTCAAGATACATAGTGCTGATACATGGATGACTACTCAAAGTTGCCTTGTTGGAGACATGATGATGAGTTCTTATCTATATGATGATAGGTTGATACTTACATATGTTGATTGATGCAGATGTTCCCAAGTAATGATACTTGGATCATGTAGAGCTTGATGTTGATGAAATGGCTATGGTGGTTTCACATATGATATAATGTGAATGATTTCTTGATGATGTTTTAAAAGGATGAGTTGACATCTATGTTCAGACATACCTTGTTACAGGACATTTACAGGTTGCTGATATGGAAAAGGTTGTACGCGAGTTTCATAAGGACTATCCGCGTATATACGCCTGTTTATGTGGATACAGTCGCATATATGATAATTTGAAGGAAATCAGTGGGTCAAACTCAGAATGAGAAGATTCTAATATGGGTCTGACAAAGACCGACTGACACAGGTTCAGGGGGATCAGATAAGCTTCCAATGATGCATTGTTGGCATTATCTTAGAAGCTTTTGGTTCTAGTTCACATTTGTTGTTGGTTTCAGGTGGAACAAAGGCAAAAGGAGAACAGAAGGATCTCTTGGTTGCTGATCTGAATGGTGATTGACAGATGCTGCTGATATCAGTTATTGGTGACTTTCATAAGTCTTGCTCTAGATATTTCATCTCTAGGTCATATATCTCTTTTGTGGTATCTCTTTCATGGTGTCAAGGTCATGTAACGGCCTATATTGGTTTCCCCACTATGCCTGGGATGAAGATGTAATGTTCTTGTTTTATCATGTGTAAACTTTTGATGTATCCCCACTTGGTTGGGTGGATGAGTCGATTCTAGTATATCCCCACTTGGTTGGGAAATGGATGTATGTATTGAGTCTTTTGGTGATAGGAAGGTCTTTTAAGATGTATAAGTCATGGTTCTTCTTGGAGAACACCTTTTTTGCAGATCTTTCCTACAGTTAAGAAGAGCATGAACAACACACTTCAGCAGTACAGAGACTTGGCATGTACTCAGGGGGAGCATGGACAGATTGGTACACTTTGGCATATACAAAGGGGGAGCACATTTGGAGATTTTAGCAGGTACTCAGGGGCAGTATGGACAACAGAATGTTTATCAAGGAAAGAGAATATCTTGGACCACCCTTTGCCCTTGATGTCAAAGGGGGAGAGTGATTTGGTGTTGTTGCCATCAAGTCCAAAGGGGGAGATTGTTGGCATTATGATGCATGTGTTGTACTTGATGGCAACCCTCTCATAGAAGAACATCTCACTTAATGAATCATCAGAAGAGATATCAGACGTGACTGAATGCATGGGATGTAGAACTGCTCAAAGGAATCAGATGATAGTTCTAAGTGTGACAAGTTAGCTTTGCCATCAAGTCCAAAGGGGGAGATTGTTGGCATTATGAGACAAGTGTTGTCCTTGATTGCAAATCACACAAAATGACAGATTATAGTGCAGCAGGTCAGTAGCAAAGAATTGATGATCAGACTACAAAGAATGAAGAAAGAAGAGTATACACGCAGGTTTGCAATATAACAAGTAGGGTATACACGCAGTTTCATGCACGGAAAAGCACGTACATGTCGGAAAGCTTACTTTTGGTCCGTGGTAGTTAGTCCTCGGTATTTGAACCTATGGTTTTGGACCATGGTATCTCGACAAGTGTGTTGATCCCAAGTATTGGGCTCTTGGTATTGATTTATTATGGTTTTGGACTGTGGTATTGAGCAAGGCCTAAGACTATAAAAGGAGAAGAAGATCATTAGGCAAGGGCATCCAAAGTCTTGAATATCTGAGGAAGGATGAGATCCAGTATGCAGGTTATGGGTTGATGATGCATTGCTTGATCTGAGCTAAGGAGGGATCTCACCGGTTGATGGAGAACAAGATCTAAGGATAGATCGGGATCAAATGGTTTGAAATGAACTATCTCTATATGATTGATTATGTTTATTCTAGATCTGTATACTAATGCATGTAATGATCTGAACTGGGTATAACTTAAGTTTGAAATCGCTGCAAGTCATGATTGAATATTTATAGGTCTGTACGCGGGTTGGATTTGGTGTAAGCGCGTATGTAAGCGGGTTTGATTCATCGTAGTAGCGTATACATTATGAAGTATAATATTTGAAGTTGCAGATGGGTCTGATTGTTATGGCAGAGTTCTGTAGTCTATTCTGGTGAATGTGTTATTGATAGGGTTTCAGTGTTTCAGTGATTCAGAGATTGATGATGTTAGTAGTGATTGTTTTCAGCTTCAATGATAGTTATGGGTCTAGTATGAAAATTGGATGAAACGTGGCCTTTCAGATTATGTGTTGTGCTTCAGGAGTATCCAGTCTGAAAATTTATGAAACGTGGTACCTGGAGGAGAGAAGATTGTAGGTCGGCGCCTACGTACTAGTACCTTAGCTAGTACAAGAGCAAAGGGGGTTGGAGCTCCCTTCCAGGAAAGTCTGGAGAATGAGAGAAGGTTGTAGCCTTCTGTAGGTTGTAGCCTGCGTGCTGGTAATGGACTGCACCAGTACATTGTAAAAGAAGTTTCTTAATAAAGGAAGATAGAAACGAGTTGCAGCAGGTGGTTTTCACCCACATAGGGTTTCCACCTTATATCATGGTGTTCATGTGTGCTTCTTGTGTGTGATGATCTGTTCTGTTTTTACTGCACCTGCTTACTGTTCATATGGTTAATGAAGTTCTGATGCACTAACTAAAGATCAACATTTAATGGATTAACTGAATCATAAGTATTTTTGATATACACTAGTTGCTTTAGACACAGCTGCGTATACACGCGGGTTCCCTTGAATGAAGTAGCGTATATGTATCTAAGTATGGAAATGAAAAAGTTTTATTGATCTGATAATACTGATTCACCCCCCCCCCCCCCCCCCCTCTCAGTATTATTTCCAACATACCTGAGTTTAAGAATCCATCAGTTCATTCTCCATAACTCCATGCTTGACTCTGGAGCCTCCCATAATTTAATGCCCAAGGGCATCATGGAAAGGTTGGGTCTAGATATAACTCGAGAGTATCATGACTTGTACTCTTTTGATTCCAGTAAGGTCTGTTGTCATGGTATAATCAAGGATTCGGTAGTATCCCTAGACCAAATCTCGACAAAGAATGTTTTAATCGATGTGGTGGTAGCTAACATACCACACGGTTTTAGATGTTATTGTCAAGATCCCGGGGAGTGAAGCTAAGAGGCACACTGCAATTAGACTTCTCCTATGCCATCATCCTATATTTCGAGCAATTGAGGAAGTTGTACTGAGAAACGAAAATGTAAATCACAATAACTAGCAAGGAGAAGCCCAATAATCATCCAATAAATGTTGTACATACAGATTTAGAGTCATTTATTTTACATAATGATAGTGGAAATATTGATGTAGATAGTCAGCTTATGGAAATTAAATATGTACCAGATATTTTCAATTATATAAGGACAGTTTCAGGTCAGGAAAGAGAAAAGAATCCAAGTTCATTAGAATAGTCATCGGACAAGGTGAGGAAAGGCTCAGAACAGACATTAGAGGTGGTAATGGAAAATTCAGAGCATTCTGAAGACAAAGATCAGAAAATTGACTCAAACAAGAACCAAGATGTATAGCCCTTGGAAGAGGAACATGGCCTTTGGACCATGGACTTTGATGGTGCTCTTGGGAAATATGGAGCAGGTATTGGAATTTAGATTCAAAGTCCACATCATTAGCAAGGTAAGCTCCCTCAAAATGTTATATTATTCTCATACAAGTTAGCTTTTTATTGCACTAACAATGAGGTGGAGTATGAAGTGTTGATCACAGGTTTAATGATCTTGAAAAGGTTAGGTGCATGAAAAATTTCAGTGTATGGTGTTTTAGAACTTGTGATTAAGAAAGTCAAAGGTGAATATCAAGCTCATCATCTGTGAATGAAACAATATAGAATTGTTGTTTTGGACATTCTTAGGCTATTTCCTGAATATACACGTTTAGTTGTACCAAGGAGTCAGAATCTTATGGCGGATTCATTTGCTCCAGCTGCAAGCAATTTCAAAATCCCCATTTTTTCAAACAATAAATTTGAGATTCATGTGAAGCATCGGCCCTCTCTTCCTGACAATTTGCAATGTTGGCAAGTATTCTAGGATGACAAGCAAGTGAGAAACCTTCTTCAAAGTGAAGGAGAGTTTGAAAACTGTTTTATGGATGAAGATTACGACAAGGATGATCAAGTCATCGAGGCAACCCAAGTTGATATATTACAGCTAAAGGACAACAATATCCCGAAAGATCTTGTACCTATGGAAGAATTTTTTGATCAAGACGATGTAGCAAGGAAGCCTACATTAGTACTTACAGAGAAAGGTGTTGAAGACATGAACATCGGAACAGTAGAAAAACCAAAACTGATCAAGTTATCCAAAACATTGTCTCATGAGGTAAAAGAGAAATACATTCACTTATTGTCTGTATTTTTTGATGTTTTCGCTTGGGATTATGCAGACTTGAAGGAGTATGATAAGAAAATAATTCAACATACCATCCCTATTAAGCCCAAACAAAAGCACTTTAGACAAAAGCTAAGAAGGATTAACCCAAGACTGTTGCCATCCAGAGAGAAATAAGTTAACAAACTTTACAAGGTGGGCATCATTATTCTATCAGATTTTCCGATTGGATATCAAATCTAGTCCTGACAAGAAAGAAGACCGGAGGAATTAGGCTCTGGGCTGACTTCAGAAATTTAAACAAAGTATCTCTGAAAGATAATTATTCACTCCACAAAATGGACCATATCCTGCAGAGAGTTGTGGGTGCTTCCCGGCTATCACTTTTGGATGGCTAACCCAGTTACAATCAAGTTTTAGTGCATGAAGATGATCAGGACAAGACAACATTCACCACAACTTGGGGTACATTCAAATATGCAAAAATGCCATTTGATCTCAAAAATGCAGGGGCCACTTTTCAGTGTCCCATGGACATAGCCTTTTCAGATGAAAATGATGTTTTCTTAGTTGTATACTTAGATGATGTAACCGTATTTTTGCATTCAAATGATGAACATTTGCATCATGTAGGAGTCATTTTTCAGAAATGTAGGAAGTATGGGATCTCTCTCAATCTAAAGAAAATTTTTGTTTGCTATGGAGGAAGGAAAACTTCTTGTTCACATCATTTTGAAGAACAACATCCAGATTTACCCTTCATGAGTAGAAGCCATTCATCAAATTGACTTCCCTCGCAGCTATAAATAAATCCAAGCATTCAATGGTAAGATGAATTTCTTACACAGATTTATTCCTAATTTGGATGAACATCTTAGAGAAATGACCAATATGTTGAAAAAGGATAATGAGGTGAAATGGTCCAAAGAAGCCTGCAAGTCCTTTCATCCAGTAAATATTGCCTTAACCACTTCCCCTATTTTAATCAGTCATGATTACTCTGATGATTTTATTATATTTTCATTTGCTTCTGAGCATACCATGGCAGCGATACTAATGAAAAAAAGAGATAAAACTGAGCTTCCAATAGCCTTTTTCAATTGCAACATCAGGGAAGCAGCCCTTAAGTACAACATCATTGAGAAATAGGCCTTGGATTTGGTAAAGGTGATCAATGATTTTATAGTTTACATTTTACATTTCCATACTCTAGCTTATGTGCCTAACGCAGCGGTAAAAGAAGTTCTTGTGAAAAATGACCCAGAAGTTAGAAGAGGTAGATGGACAGAAGCATTATTATAATATGATCATGAGATCAAGCCTACCAATCTAATCAAGGGTCAAGGCTTAGCCAAAATCATGGCCAAGTGAACCTTCATGCTCTAGATATCAACCTTGTGGCAACATTATCTGACAATCAAGAAGAAGTGGAACTTATTCAAGTATCTGAAATATTTATATCATCCCCATGATATTCTGATATTATTTATGTGCTTCAACATTTAAATCCCCCTCCAGGTATGTCTAAGTCTAAGAGCAGGTCATTAGAGTTGAAGGCTTCCAAATATTGTATCATGGACAACGTACTTTATTGGAAAGATCCTTGAGGTGTGTTGCTGAATTGTTTTACTGAAGATGAGTCTAAAGAGGTAATCAATGCATTATGGGCCGATCGGGTGAGTAGTAAGAAATCTATTGGTATTTCTCCTTTTCATATTGTGTATGGAGTAGATATTGTTTTTCCTTCATCATTAGCATTACCGGTCATGAAATTGTTACAAGAAGCGGGAAGTGAAGAGAATGATATTCAGTGCCGGATCAATCAAATTATTCACCTACAGCAGACACAAGATGAGGTATTTCAGAACACCTCTAAGCTTCATGAGAGGATAAGGAGAATCCATGACCGAAAAACAAAGGAAGATGGCTTCAAAATTGGAGATGTGGTGCTTCGTTGGGATGCTAGAAACGAAGACAGGGGTAAGCATGGTAAATTTGAAAACCTATGGAAAGGCCCTTATTAGAAAGCTTTTGGAGGACAAAATTATTTTGTGTTGGATGAGATGAACGGAGAACCATTCTTAGGAGGACCAATCAATGGTAGCCTCCTGAAGCACTATCTATTTTGAATTGCCCTAGTTTCATTGTACATACATTTTACTTTTTTGTAAGTGTGAAGTAGAAGATCACTCGATTTCGGAGCCCGAAGTGAAGGCCATGGAGCTTCACTGATTTTTTTTTATTTTTAGTGTCCGATCCTAAGTCATGTAAGTTAGTTTTGAGTCAATTTTGAGTCATTTTAAGTTATTTGAGTTGTCAGCATTTACTCATGCATCTCAGTTTAAGTTTTTTACCAAATTGGCGCATATGGCTAGGCACTTGGTCTACAGTGTTCTTGACACCTCTAAGGAGCTTCCATCCCTAAATAAGGATGATGTTAGAGTCAGTATTTGCATACTACCATCAGTGATCAAAACTCCTCTTTTATATCATATTAGTGAACCATGTTGAAATTTTTTATCATTCCACCTAGGTCTTCACACAAAAAATTTACTCACTGATGGTACAAAAATTAGAGAAGCTCAAGCAAAGTAATACTTACTACAAAAATCAATATGAACAGCAAGTTTGATACAAGTGGTCTTCTCCTCAACCAAACATGCGAGCATTACGACCTCTCTCTCGGTCTTCAAAATGCCTTCGCCTTACAGTTCCAGGTTCTTTCGGATGACAGAAACTGACCTCAGACAGGCGGCCCAGTAGGCTTCAATATTAATTCAAAAGAAAACTTACAGAGCTTGAAATATTACAACATGAGATTGAGAAGCACTCCGACCGATGACCCACTGTTTCATTCATCCTCCTTTTATAACTCTCTAAGGAATCTAAATCTACCTAAGAAATGACGCAAAAGTGGAAATAATTGAGGGTCCTATCGATATTTCTTTCACCGACGGTGTCTACTCAGCCTTTCCAGTACAATAATCTAGCTACAACATGTGACCACATTATCAAATTGCTAGCTAATTGTACAAAGATTCTACTAGTCTCCTTTCGGACTAGGTCAGAATCGTAGTCATCAAACTCATCATCACTAGAGGACAATTGTATTTCAAATGATTTTTTCTCAAGATTCGCGAGATAGTTGTATTCCACCATATTTTGATATTCTTTGTCACAACTGAAATCATTCGGATCCTGTGCATCTGGATAATTGTCTTGGAAAGCCTGAAAAGTAGATTCTTCAATTTTTCCTTCACCTTTGGCATCTGCTTTAGCTTTAGATGTCTGTCCTTGGTCCGAATTTAATTTAATTTTGTGGAGGTTTTGTTGTTTTGGAGTAAACATTGCATCTTGCTTCTCCCACTTGTTAAGAAAGGGTAATGGATTGATATCAATATCAAAAATGAATCCTTAAAAACTTTTCGGTACACCGGAGAAGGCTGCACTACCAACTCAACACCATCTAAAAGCTCCCATTTGAATATTTGAAACATATTGGTGAGTGTTTCCACTGCATGTTGCACCCAAGATTTACAGTTTTCATTAATGAATGCTTTAGATTGCCATCCTAGCTCAAAAATTATTGAAGTAAAAATTTTATTTGAAATCAACAAGCTTATTAGATGAACAACATTGGTATTCTAGTTTCCTAAAATAATGTTGACTGTAATTAACGCAATGTGGTTAATAATAAATCGTAAAACCTTGGGTTCACCTTCAAGTTCATCTAATTGCTGCAATACCTGTCTTTTCTCTATTAATTTTAACATCCCAAAATCTTTAAGTCAAAGAGCCACTTGTTTAATTCTTTCCAAATTATTACTGGTCTTTATTTCTCCGATAATTTCTTGACAGAAAACTTGTGAAAATGGATTAGGAGAAATTTGCTCTCGAAATCGTAAACTCTGATAATCCCAAGGAGATGAGAAAGTCCTTAGGTATTGTAGAGTTTGTTGGACACATTGGGATGTTCTTATAGATGGAATTTTTCAACAAAACCCTCCTTTGATTTCTCAATCAGCAAAATTTTCAAAAATCTCATATTGAGGGAAAGTATCATTGGGGGCATAATTTTCATCATTTCTTTGTAAAAAGGATGCTTCTAGTTCTTCAAAAATATCAAGAATCCTCAGCGACCGAAGATATCTTTCTAATTCTGCTTTGATTGGAATGGCTTCTAAATCTAGCATTTGAGCTACTATATATATGCTTAAAGCAAAATCCACTCCTCCAATCAACTGATAATAATTTAATACCTTTAAGACCCAAATCATGTTTTCAATGAATTGAGATAACCACATATCAATGAGATGTTTAAAATAGATCTTCAACTGCATGTTAGGCAAAGGATATATATTCATCAAATTATTATCTAATCCCAAAGATATACCAACTTTTTTTTAGCTCCATGCTTGACATCTTCTAATCCATTGATTTCTTCTTAGTCACAGACCTACCACTTTCTTGATTTCTTCTGTCAAATGGCTTGCATGATTTTCCAGAATTCTGAATCTATCAACAAATGTGCTAAAATTATTATCTCGAGGTCCTTTTTAGGGTATAGTAAAATGACTTTGTAGGGTTGTAACAAAGGCTTTATTCATGTCTCTAGTTAGAGAATCGGCTAAAAAATTAGAATTGACGGGTATCCACTCGACATCAATATCAAATTGTTGCAACCAAATCTGCCAAGAGAGTAACCTTCCTCTAGCAAGTTGTCTTGAAATTCTGGCAGATAAGAAATATTTGAAATTCATAGAATTAGTCCTTATGAGAAATTTCACTGGTGCCAGATATAATTCAAATTTCTATATTCATTAAATATTGCTAAAGTTTCCTTTTCAGCAATATAATAATTCTTTTGGCTGGAAGAAAATTCACCTGACGCATATGCACAAAGTATTTCTTCTTCTTTTCCATCTTCATTTCTCCTTCTTTCAAAAATAACAGCTGCCTAAAATTCATCAGAAGCATCTGTTTGTAAAATCAGAAGGCCATTACCTAGTGGTTGAAGCTTGGGAAGCCTTTGACATTCTGATTTGAGCTCCTTAACTACTGCAGTGGCTTCTGCTGACCATCCTTCTCGAAGATGCTTTCGAATTGGAGCTGTTTTTCTGACAATCTGGGAATGTATCTATGCGCATAATTCAAGAAACCTAAGAATCTCTAAATAGTTTTAGTGTCTTTTAATTCATCTGGAAACTGAGACAGTTTCATAAGAATATGAGGCCGCTGCATTTGAATTTGTCCATTAATCACATTAATCCCCAAGAAATCTATAATGTCTTGGAATAAAACCATCTTTTTCTCAGACAGGACTATATCATTCTTTTGAACTTCAGTGGTAAAAATTTCTAAATGCTTTAAATGAGTCTCTAGATCTGGGCTATGTACAAGAATATCATCAATATATGTTACAATAAAATCATACTTCCCAAAAATAAAATCCATGCGTCTCTGAAAGAATGCAGGAGCATTTTTTAGACCAAATGGAACCACCTTCTACTGGTAAAAACCTGCAGGACATGTAAAGGCAGTTTTGTGTCTATCCTCTTCTTGGATCTATATTTGGTAGTATCCAGATTTCATATCGAACTTACTGAATACTTTTCTATGTTGAATTTTCTGCATGATTGTTTCTGGTCTTCGTAAAGGGTAAAGAAAACCCTGAGTTATAGCAATCAGAGGTTTATAGTTAAATACCATTCTTTTCTTACCTATGACTATTTCTGAGTGATTTCTAACCAGAAAAGCTGAACAAGAATAGTGAGACATACTTGGTTCAATGAGGTTCATACTAAGCAGCTCACTTATTTGTTTTCTGATTTCTTGTTCATCTGCATGGGTACATGGGATTAATTTTCCTTTGACTCCATTGTTGTGTAGAGTCGCTATTTATTTTTTTGGACTTTCAATGCTCCAAAATTGTTGGGGATTATTAGAACAGCTTTCCATCAATCATTTATGTATATCAATCTGCTCTTCTAACCATTTTGGGTCAATGCAGGCTTTTTGTTTTTAGTCCACTTGATTCTCATATACCTGTCATTTCTTACCTCAGAATTCACTATGGATAGTCTAGGCACAGCAATAGACTTCTTTTTTAAATTAATTATTAGTTTATCTTCATTGATAGTAATTGGTAACACAGAATTGATAAAAGGAATGCCAAGCATTAAACTTGTAAATGGATCGAAATGCTGAATAGAAGAAATTTTAACGATACTCCCCCCAACTTTCAAAGGAATATTATCCACATAGTGTGTTAACTGAATAGATCCTCCAATGGTTTCAGAGACTAGAATGTTTTGGAGTGGCTTCCAAAGAGATTTAAATAAAGAAGGTGGAGCCAGATTATTAGATCCTCAAGTGTCAATGAAAGCATCTACATTTATCCATTCATTACAAACTTGGAATTGGACGGGAATATAGATCAGACTATTTGTTTAGATGATCTTTTTTAAAAGAGCATTTTCTTCTACTCTATTGAGTGTTGGGACTGGAAAACTGGTAGAAGCAGCAATATTCTTTTTATATGGACAAAAGAATTAAGTTCAGGCAATTTTTTAATTGGCTACTTACCTGTTTTTGTTAATTGTTCAACAACAGATTTAGCATCAGAGTCATCTTTAGAAACATCTATAGTTTCTTCTATTTCCCCGATCTCTTCTATTTCACTACTAATGGTCTGATCACTATAGTGCAGTTCTTCTGAAAAATCACTATCTGTACAAGAAGGGAAAATATTCATTTTCTGTACAATAGGCGGACTAATGTCTTCTTCATCTGAAGCTTCTATTAATATATATACATCAGAAACTTCATCGTCTGAAGCAACTAAAGACCAATCATCTTGAAATTCCTCTATATCGACACAGGCTTTTAGCTTTGAGGAGGAATTGTTAGGACATTTTCTAGCAAAGTGGCCTTCCTACTTGCAGATGAAACAACAATTGTTGTTTCTTGGGTTTTTTCTCTTTTTCAAAAATTTAAATTTTCAGAAAGGCTTCTGAGGGTTGGAGACTCTTTTGGGTCTGAATTTGCCATATCTCTTTGATTTCTTCTTCTTTTTGAAGGGCGTCCAAGGTAGATTTGATCTATTCATTTGTTCTGGACATCAAGATCTTTCATGATGAGATCTCCCAAATTTCCTAGAAGCTTAGATAAAAATGAAACTTTTTGAGCAATGTCATTGGAAAGATTTGCTTTGAAGACCTTTGCCATAAAATCTTTACCAAATTGATCAAGATACTTCAAATATTTCAATTCCATACGACTTACGTCTATGAGCAACTGTTTTTTCTCATCTACTGACTCAAGTACAAATTGAGTTTTCAATAAAAGTTCTAGTGTAGCTAGTCCTGCTTCCATGACAGGTCTTCGTTCTTCATCAGATGGTCCTATCCACCAATCATATACAATTCCGGCCATTCTTTTTTCTGCTAGGACCATGATAGAAATATTATCCAATTTGGTGGTGACCTGCATTTAATACAGAGCACCAATCCATATCCTGATTGATTCTTCAGGATTGGAAGAATTATCTAAATCAATAATATACCCACTAGTATTTGCAGGATATAAATTTTCTTCAATGCGTGGGTATTTTGAGACTTATTTCAAGACATGAGCTTTATTTTGATTGTTTATGGAAGGGAGAGTAAAAGAAGGAAACTTAGAGGCTCCCTGATCTAGAGTCATGATTTCTTTCTTTGAAGAAAATTGTTTATCAGCTTCATAGGCTTCCCTCTTTACACTAGTCAATTTACTAGAAGGTTTTGAAGTCAACCCTTCTTCATTGGTGGTAGTAAAGGCTCCTTCTATATCTTCATCCTCCTCTTCTCTATCCCAATAGTTGGGACTACTCATATCAAAGGTAAACTTTGGGATTTCTTGAGATTTTTTCTTTTGTCTTCTTCTTCTTCTTTCCTCTTTTGCAGATTTCTCAGACTGTTGTTCTTCATAGAGTAGTCTGAGATTTGCATTAATCAGTTCTGATTGCCTACCCAAATCATCAAGGACATATTCTGCATGTGCACACCAAGTGGTAAGATAGTTGCCTATATAATGGACTTCATCAAGATCAGTAGGAATTTGGGAATTATGTTCAAGAAGTGGTGCACACTCAACTCTGGTAGGTGGTTTTCTAGATTGGGATGAAGAAGTAGAAAACTTTGTCTTTGGTGGCCATTTTCCACCTTTGACATATCTATGATTTGCATATTGAAATTCTTCGACAAGAGAGAAATTAGATACATATGTTCTAAACATCTTATTAATGGCAAGGAATGGATTTTCTTCTGGAATGTACAACTGGTTTGATGAAGTAGATACAATGGAATCTGTAGATGGATGGCTATATAAATTTTTTGAAACAAATTTACGACCGCTGGTTACTGGTTGCTCGGTTTTAGAGATGGCTGGTAACACTTGTTTTTTAGGCATAAAAATAGGTTGAGGTACTGATGATCTATCAGGCAATATTCGGACATGACCATCACTTACAAACATTCTCCTTATTTTGTTTCTTGGAGTGTCTGTTGATGCCAAAGATTTGTATTGAATATACCAGTCATTGGGAAGAGATTCTTTACCATAAGGAACTCCTTCTACTTGAGCATTACTGACTCCAACGGTAACACAATATTTTAGCACTGGTTGCTTTAACTTGTGATGGACAGTATTTGTAAGTTGGAAAGATGCTTGGACTAACATAGAAAGGGATTCACTATCTTCTACCATTTCGAGACCTTGGACACCAACTAATAATTTCCAACAGTCTTTTAGATGAGGATCAAACAGACTGATAGAATAATTGGGGAAAATGGTACCATGTTGACAACCAAAAGGTATATTTCCTAATATTGTTCCAATACGAGCATGATCATAGTTCTAATGTCGGGTGTCAAATACCTCAGATATACATGGAGTATTAAGGCCATGATGAAACAGTGGGGCTAGTCCTATCCTTATCCCTCCAAAACGCAGATAAGCAAACAGTTTTTTAGCTACATATTTTTTGAATTTTTTAATTGCATCTTTAGAAAATAGACTTAAACCAAAAATCTAGATAGAAGGGCCAGAAATCTTAAGTTTTAGCTCAACTTCTTTCAAATAACTCTTCTTCGATAAACTGAACAGAGATGGAACCTGATATATTTCTTTTGAACTTAACATAGGGGGTTCCAATTCTCAGGATCTTCAACTATGTCATGTTCATTTAAATCATTTTCAACAGAACGAGAATTTACCTCAGTAACAATGCATCTATCAATATTTGAAAATGATCTTAAGAAGTTAGGCATGATTATAAACTAGACTAGAGATTGACTAAAGTAGCGTTTATCTACTCAGCAATTGTATGACAAGAGCTTTTCGAAGGCTTCTAGGCTAGCTTTAGACTCTGTCTGTAGTTTATAAATGTAGGACCTGAACAGGGCTCTGATACCAAAAATTAGAGAGACTCAAGCACAGTAAGACTTACTTCAAAATTCAATATGAACAGCAAGACTGACACAAGTAGTCTTCTCCTCTACTAAACATGCGAGCATTATGACCTCTCTCTCAGTCTTCAAAACGCCTTCGCATTACAGTTCCAAGTTCTTTCGGATGACAGAAATTGTCCTCATACAGGCGGCCCAATAGGCTTCAATATTAATTCAAAAGAAAACTTACAGAGCTTGAAGTATTATAACATGAGATTGAGAAGCACTCCGTCTGAAGGCAAAGGTGTTTTGAATACCGAGAGAGATGTCGTAATGCTCACACGTTCGGTTGAGGAGAAGACTACTTGTATCATAATTGTTGTTCATATTGATTTTTGAAGTAAGTCTTACTTTGCTTGAGTCTCTCTAATTTTTGGTATCAGAGCCCCATTCAGGTCCTAAGTGTATTAACTACAGAAAGAGTCTAAAACCAGCTAGGAAGCCTTCGAAAATCTCTTGTCATACAATTGCTGAGTAGATAAACGTTGCTTTAGTCAATCTCTGGTATACTTTATAATCATAGCTAACTTCTTAAGATCATTTTCAAATATTGATAGATGCACTGTTACTGAGGTAGATTCTCGTTCTGTTGAAAATGATTTAAATGAACATGAAATAGTTGAAGATCCTAAGAATTGGAACCCCCATATGTTAAGTTCAAAAGAAATATATCAGGTTCCGTCTCTGTTCAGTTTATCGAAGAAGAGTTATTTGAAAGAAGTTGAGCTAAAACTTAAGATTTCTGGCCCTTTTGTCTAGATTGTTGGTTTAAGTCTGTTTTCCGAAGATGAAATTAAAAAATTCAAAAAATATGTAGCTAAAAAACGGTTTGCTTATCTGCATTTTGGAGGGATAAGGATAGGACT
This sequence comes from Pinus tabuliformis, assembly GCA_031772625.1. Lineage (NCBI taxonomy): Eukaryota > Viridiplantae > Streptophyta > Pinopsida > Pinales > Pinaceae > Pinus > Pinus tabuliformis. The sequence continues at coordinate 662,265,822 of CM062804.1, forward strand.
AGCTCCATTGTTTCATCATGGCCTTAATACTCCATGTATAACTGAGGTATTTGACACCCAACATCAAAACTATGATCATGCTCGTATAGGAACAATATTAGGAAATCTATCTTCTGGTTGTCAACATGGTACCATTTTCCCTGATTATTCTATCAGACTGTCTGATCCTCATCTAAAAGACTATTGGAAATTATTAGTTGTTGTCCAAGGTCTTGAAATGGTAGAATATAGTGAATTCCTTTCTGTGTTAGTCGAAGCATCTTTCCAGCTTACAAATACGGTCCATCCCAAGTTAAAGCAACCAGTGCTAAAAGATTGTGTCACTGTTGGAGTCAGTAATGCTCAAGTATAAGGAGTTCCTTATGATAAAGAATCTCTTCCCAATGACTGGTATATTCAATACAAATCTTTGGCATCAATAGACACTCCAAGAAACAAAATAAGAAGAATGTCTATAAGCGATGGTCATGTCCGAATATTGCCTGATAGATCATCAATACCTCGACCTATTTTTATGCCTAAAAAACATGTGTTACCAGCCATCTCTGTGAGGAACCAGTAACCAGCGGTTGTAAATCTGTTTCAAAAAATGTATATAGCCATCCATCTACAGATTCCATTGTATCTACTTCATCAGACCAGTTGTATATTCCAGAAGAAAAGCCATTCCTTGCCATTAATAAGATGTTTAGAACATATGTATCTAATTTCTCTCCTATCGAAGAATTTCAATATGCAAATCATAGATATGTCAAAGGTGGACAATGGCCACCAAAGACAAAGTTTTGTACTTCTTCATCCCGATCCAGACAACCACCTACCAAAGCTGAGTGTGCACCACTTCTTGAACATAATTCCTAAAGTCCTACTAATCTTGATGAAGTCCATTAGATAGGAAACTATATTACCACTTGGTGTGCACATGCAGAAGATTTCCTTGATGATTTGGGTAGGAAATTAGAACCGATTAATGCAAATCTTAGACTACTCTATGAAGAACAACAGTCTGAGAAGTCTACAAAATAGGAAAGAAGAAGAAGAAGACAAAAGAAAAAAGCTCGAGAAATCCCAAAGTTTACCTTTGATATGAGCACTCCCAACTATTTGGATAGAGAAGAGGAGGATGAAGATACAGAAGGAGCCTTTACTGCCACCAGTGCAGAAGGGTCAACTTCAAAACCTTCTAGTAAATTGGCTAGTGTAAAGAGGGAAGCCTATAAAGCTAATAAAAAAAATTTCTTCAAAGAAATAAATCATGACTCTAGATCAGGCAGCCTCTAAGTTTCCTTCTTTTATTCTCCCTTCCATAAAAAATCAAAATAAAGCTCATGTCTTGAAAGAAGTCTCAAAATACCCGCACATTGAAGAAGATTTATATGCTGCAAATACTAGTGGGTATATTCTTGATTTAGATTATTCTTCCAATCCTAAAGAATCAATCAGGATATGGATTGGTGATCTGTATCAAATGAAGTTCACCACCAAATTGGATAATATTTCTATCATGGTCCTAGCAAAAAAAAGAATGGCTGGAATTGTATATGATTGGTGGATAGGACCATCTGATGAAGAACGAAGAGCAGTCATGGAAGCAGGACTGGCTACTCTAGAACTTTTATTGAAAACTCAATTTGTACCTGAGCCAGTAGATGAGGAAAAATAGTTGCTCACAGACTTAAACCATATGGAATTGAAAGATTTGAAGTATCTTTATCAATTTGGTAAATATTTTATGGAAAAGGTCTTCAAAGAAAATATTTCCAACGACATTGTTCAAAAAGTTTAATTTTCATCTAAGCTTCCAAGAAATTTGGGGGATCTCATCATGAAAGATCTTGATGTCCAAAATAAACAAATAGATAAAATATATTGGGTTGATCTTCTCTTTATATGTATAGAAAAGATTAAATATATGTGCTGGCAAAAGAAAGCACATGATATCACACCTAGTTCAGAGGTCCGCAAAACAATGCTACCCTGGACGCCTTTCAAAAAGAAGAAGGAATCAAAGAGATATGGCAAATTCAGAGCCAAAATAGTCTCCAACCCTCGAAAGCCTTTCCGAAAATTTAAATTTTTGAAAAAGAAAAAAAACCCAACAAACAACAATTGTTGTTTCATCTGCAAGCAAGAAGGCCACTTTGCTAGATAATGTCCTAATAATTCCTCCTCAAATCTAAAAGCATATGTTGATATAGAGGAATTTCAAGATGATTGGTCTTTAGTTACTTCAGATGATGAAGTTTCTGATGCATATATATTAATAGAAGCTTCAGATGAAGAAGACGTTAATCTGCCTATTGTACAGAAAATGAATATTTGCCCTTCTTGTACAGACAGTGATTTTTCAGAAGAACTGCATTATAGTGATCAGACCAATAGTAGTGAAACAGAAGAGATCGGGGAAACAGAAGAAACTACAGATGTTTCTGAAGATGACTCTAATGCTAAATCTGTTGTTGAATGATTAACGCAAACAGGTAAGCAACCAATTAAAAAATTGTCTAAACTTAATTCTTTTTGTCCATATAAAAAGAATACTACTGCTTCTACCAGTTTTCCAATCCCAACACTCAATAGAGTAGAAGAAAATGCTCTATTAAAAAAGATCATAAAAACCAATAGTCTGATCTATATCCCAGTCCAAGTCCAAGTTCGTAATGAATGAATAAATGTACATGCTTTCATTGACACTGGAGGATCTAATAATCTAACTCGACCTTCTTTGTTTAAATCTCTTTGGAAGCCACTCCAAAACATTCTAGTATCTGAAACCATTGGAGGATCTGTTTAGTTAACACACTATGTGGATGATATTCCTTTGTAAGTTGGGGGGAGTATTGTTAAAATTTCTGCTATTCAGCATCCCGATCCATATGCAAGTTTAATGCTTGGCATGCCTTTTATCAATTATGTGTTACCAGTTACTATCAGTGAAGATAAACTGATAATTAATTTAAAAAAGAAGGTTCTTGTTGTACTAGACTATCCATAGCGAATTCTAAGGCAAGAAATGAGAATATCCAAAACAAAGTAGGCACATGCAAACCCATTAAAGACTCCAACAATTGGCAAGAAGTTCTTCAATTATATGAGAAGAAAGTGGAGTAAAAAAAAACCTGCATTGACCCAAAATGGTCAAAAGAGCAGATTTATATACATAAAAGATTGATGGAAATCTGTTCTAATAATACTCAACAATTTTGGACCGTTGAAATTCCAAAAAACGAAATAGTGACTCTACACGACAATGGAGTCAAAGGAAAATTAATCCCATGTACCCCTGCAGATGAACAAGAAATCAGAAAACAAATAAATGAGTTGCTCAGTATGAACCTTGTTACACAAAATATTGTCACCATGACTATTTGCAGTCAGTATGGGTCTATCATCATTCATACTATCCTCCTAAGAAAGTCTCAAACCTCAACTCTTCATGTCAAGCTTTGAAAATGAGAGAAAGACCTTAAAAATCAATAAAGCTCTGGTTCCACACTTTCTCTCATTGTTGCCTGCGGTCCCACACCCTTTGTTCATGTTACCTGCGGACCTGCCCGCTCTGTCTCTAAAGGAGTGGGTGCGAACCCCTGTGAAAGTCAAAAAGGCGCAAGTTTATTCTTAAAAACTCAATTTGGGTTAATTCTAGATGATTCTAGAAGGAAGCTTGACGTGGATGGTTCACTCCTAGGTGGTTCATGCATCCCAAAAGAGAAGGAGCTAATCCCTTGATGAGAGGAGCTATCCCTTTGAAGGAGGGCTTTATCCCTTTGAAGGAGGACCTATTAACTTCCCTCCATTGCAGTATAAATTAAGGCATTGGGCTGGTTTCTAGAGAGGTTAGAAGCTGAACATTTTTTAGGGTAAATGTTGGTGGAATTGAGACTTCCTAGTTAAGCTTGAGAGGAGAGATCGCATACATTTTGGCTTCATTGGGAAGAGAGTGAAACTTGTCAAAGTAGAGGAGACTTCTTGATGGACCCTGGGAGGAGCTTGTATAGCATCAAGGCACAGGTTGTAAAGTTCTTCTTTGATCTAAATTAATACAATCAGATTCATTTTTCTAAACAAATTGTCTTATGTGATTTGTTTCATGAATTCCTTGATCATCATGATAAGTATGCTTTATTATATTGGATTTTCAGGTGCTATTTAATTTGTGTGCTTGTTTGTGTTTTCAGATTCTCCACAAGGGAGCTCATTTGGATCAAAGGAGAGAAGCTTCCACAAACTTGCATTAGACCCAAGGTAGGCCTAAAACACTTGTTTGCCTTTGTTTATAAATTGCATATTTAGAGAAAGATAGAATTTGATTCGCTTGCTTGTCACTAGATATCATTAGATACTAGGGAGGTCGGTCTTGTCCACAAGAACGACTCATTCCATGTGACAAAATGGAGACTCCACTGGGGACTTGATTTTTTGATTTGCTTTATTTTGACTTGAGAAACTGTGTTTTTGTTTCTGTTTTTGGCTTGTTGTGTGTGGAATTGGGTAGGTTTAGTAGATCTTGGATTATTTTTTGTTTTTCATACTTTTGGGAGAGGACCGCACCCTCTGCTTGTAACACAGTGCGGACCTATCCGCACTTTTTCTTTACACACAGAGTGGTATCATGCCTGTGTGGACTGCGGGCCTGTGGACCCTGTCAAAATTTTGAAAAACTTAAGATTTTCTCTTTCGGTCAGCTTAGTTTTTGTTTAGGTGTTTTTTCCCTTGCCCAGACCTGCATGTAACTTGTCAGAAACTTTTCTTAGGTTAATTCCATTGGCATTAGGGTTTTAGGTGAAATTTCTAGAAGTTTTGGTTATTGGGCTTGGTTTTCGCTTTGGTCTTGTAGTAGCTTAGAGCATAGAAGCCTTAGAAGCCTCATATCACCTTGGTTTTTACTGGCCTTCTTATGAGTCTGACCGTTTGCAAAATCTGCCTTTGTTTAGGAATCCATCTTGTGTTTCTCTTTGCGAAACTTCGAAAAGACTTGTGTTAAAAGTTTTGGATTTCATTTTTAGAAAAGAAAACAAAAATTGGTTTTTTTTGACTGATTTGTGATTCTGGACAAATTAGTCCTTAGTTTGCTTATAGCTAAGTAAAACATCCTTGAAAAGAAATCTTGTAAGCTTTTACTTCAAATAATTGTTAGAATTTATAGATCTCAAGATTAGATTTTTCCATAGTTTTGAGTGTTTTATAAAAATAAAAAAAAATCTCTTTTGGAAAAAGTTTGTTTTTGTAGTATTTGAGTGTTTGAAAGAAAAGGGAAATTTTTGTGAGAATAACTAGTTGTCTCGTTTTTTAGTGCATTGGAAAAGACAAAAAATCTCTTCTTTTGATTTGTTTGTTAAGGAAAAGATTTGTTTTTACAAGCATTTGCATTCTCATCTCTTTCCTAGCTAGAAATTCATTGAAGGGAAAATACTGCTTATCATCTTAAGTGCATTTTTTAGTGATTTCGAGTTGAATCTTCACACCATAAGTTTCATCTCCGCACCTTTTGACTTAAAGAAAAACCAATAAAAATAACGCTTAAAGTAAAATTTATCTAGTAATCTTTTTATTTCTAGGGCTCTATATCACCAACATAGCTTAGGCTAGTATCTTGGAGTAGGGAGTAATTAACTCTCCAAGATAGTAAAACAAACAAGTAGTTGTATCTTGAGGTAGGAGATAAAATCCAATTGTTACATCTATGCTCTGGGAAAGCTCCTCTTAAAGGAGAAGAACGAGATCATATCTGAACCAGTGTGGGAATCAATCCTTCCTCATTGGCAACGATAGAAGATATTCACATATTAAAAATGGTAAACCTCAGATTAACCATTGTCGAGGAGCCTGGGGTCACTTGTTGGTAAACCTTGGATTATGTTAAGGAGCCTTCAAGGGGATTGAGCTTGTTACTCTGCCCTTGCATGCGTATTGGATCGTAGACTGTTCCCCCAGGTATATTTGTTTCTGTTGGTAACCGTAGTGACCATATTGTATAGGATTCTTTCCTAAGGTGACGGTGGAGGGAAGATCCCACTGTACCTGGAGCAGACGTCAACTAGACTCACTTGGATTTTCTGAGGGGTTCTCTTCACTCGAGACGGTTTAGTGGAGAAACTTGTGCCAGTCTATTCATTAAGCAGGTTGTCGGGGTAACTGTTCCAACCGCTATTTCTGTATTGAACTCTGCGACGTTGGATTTCATCACCAACTAGTGTTTTTAGTACGGAAAGTTACTGTTTGTGTGTGGTTTGATCTCCTAGATTCTTTAGGCATGTGATTCAATTTGTTTGGTTCTTTAGAGGTTTTAGGTGGTTTTCATTGAGATTTTTCTTTGTTTGCGTGTGAAGTAGTTAAAATATTTAATCATGGCTGAATTACCGAGGAAGTCTTGTAGACTTCGGGGCCAACCTCCTGAGTTTTCACCAAGCCAGCCTGAAGGGCTACGAGCTCTTTAACTCCTAGAGACAGTAGAGTTGGGTCACCTGAAGAAGGACAATATTCTTTAGTGGTACATCCTGATTATCAAGCTCTAGTAGCAGATTACAATCCACAATCTGTTTCTGTTTCCGAAGTTACTGGTAGTATTTCATCTACTAGTGATTTAGGTGAGGAACCTGTAATATCTGAACCTGAAACTGAATTTTCTGCTACGCCAACATCGGTATTTGCCTCTCCAACTTCTAGTGGTCCTGGTTCACCCAGGGTAGAAAGAATAATTACCCAAAATCTTCCTTCTGGACTTATAGCTATTGAAGAACTTGCTACTCCGTAAGAAGAAGGTATCCCTATCCTTGAAAATCAACCAGTTATAGAACTTAGGGAGCGTGAATCAATATTTTACAGTTCACCTAGGAGCAGCGCTTGGTATCTTTCGTTGACCAATTTTTTGGAAAACCCGGGACTAATTTTTTAACCACCTCACATTCCTTTTCACCCAACACCTAGGGGTTACTATCCTCCGTTAAATATTTCAAGACAGTCGTCCATGTTTTGTCAATCTCCAGAACCTTTTTATGTGGCGGTCCTTCTGTTCCCTCTGGGTATCAGTCACTTACTAGTACCTTTTTGGGAGCATCTCCTCAACCTATTGAAAAAGGGTTATTAACTGGAAATAATGGAACTAAGCCGTTGAGTGTAGAAGATATTCTTATGATGTCAGGTACTATTCCTAATCCTCAACCTCAAGGTGGCTAGTTATCACCTGGGGGGCAGCCTCAAAGTCCTCAATTATAACCTGGGGGGCAACCTCAAGGTACCCAATTTCCACCTAGGGGCAACCTCAAGGACAGTACATACCTACGGGACAGTACGTTCCTCAAGGTCAACCCCAGACTCAATATGTACCTCAAGGTCAACCCCAGTATCAATATGTACCTCAAGGTCAACTCCAGTATCAGTACGTGCCTCAAGGTTATAAACCTCAAGGTCAGTACCCAACCCAAAGTTTCCAACCACCTTCCGGTCAATCATATGTCCAAGGAGCTGGAAATGTACCTTTGAATTATCAACCCTACCCTCAACCCAGTTATGGTCCTCAATATTCTCAACCTGTTATGGGTCCGTACCCTGGAATGAACTTAGTGTGGGATCCATCTCAATCTCAACAGATCTTGCAACCGAATGTGCAGTTGTCATCTCAATCTAGACAATCCTTGGTTTCTGGTTCACCCCAGAAACTTGTCCAGTCTACTATTCAAACTTTTGCACCTTCTGTACTTTCTCAGTCTGGGCCTAGTATGCCTCGTACTCCGTCTCAAATGACTACTGCAACTGTTGAAACATCTGTTCAATCTAACCCACCTACTTCTCGAGTATCGACATCTCCGGTTTCTACTATTCCTGTATCAACTCCTCAGACATCTTTACCTCAGTCTGGATCCACAATTCAGACTTCGGTTCAAATTCCTGTAGGACAACCTGGTCCAAGTATGGTTGTCACAAGTCAACCTCAATTTACTTATCAACCATACCAAGGACAGTACCAATTCGGTCCTGCTGTGCAGCAGCCAGTCTATCAATATCAACCGTGCCCTGGGTATACATATCAACAACCTCAACAACCCTAGTACAGTCCGATTAATCCTAGTTTTCCGGGAGAATATAATATCCCAAATGCAATTCCAATTCCTAGTTATCCTGGATATCCTCCTCCTGGGGTTGGTCTCATGACCCAGGGTTTCAGGGACCCTAATCGTCAATTACCATTTATTGCAACTTTGGACATGTCTGACTTGTCGTTCCTTACGAACGATCCAATTAACTATCTTCCGTTTTGGCTGCCAATGCCGAATAAGTTTCCTAGTGATATTCCTAAGTTTGAAGGCAAATCAGGAGAGGACCTGTCGAATCATGTGATGACTTATCACCTCTGGTGTGCATCTAATTCCATTTCAGATGATTCAATCCGTTTAAGGCTTTTCCAACGCACACTAATTGGTCTTGAGGCCAAGTGGTACATTGAGTTACTGCGAGCCACTTTTTATAATTTTAGTCAGTTAGACACTTCAGTTTTAACTCATTTTTAGTTGCCAGTCAGATATGACAATGGCACGGAATTATTAACTTCATTAAAGCAGTCAACGTCCACTTACATTTCAGATCACATTCATGAATGGAGATGTCGACGGCATTTAGTGAAAGTTTTTATCCCGGATCAGATCTTAGCTGAATGGTTTGTAAAATCTTTATTACTAAAGATCATTGAGGATGTAGCTAAGGCCGGAGTCATTACTGAGGAGCAAGTAATTGCTCAAGCTCAGTACCTTGACTTAGTTTATACGTAGTCAGGTACGTTACATGAGAAAATCCCCGACCTTCCTAAACAAAATCAAATAACTGTAGCTCCTTCAGGGTCTCATGCCACTGATGGTATGATTGATACGGTTAATACTAAAAGTAAGAAGAATCTTCCAAGAATTCTTCTCCTATCATAACTTTACCAGATTCCCTGACAGGAGATTCTTCCATGGAAATTTCTGCCAATATTCATGTTGTAGAGTCATCTACAGCCAAATCAAAATTTGGCGGTAAGAAGAAAGGGAAGAAGAAAAATAAAACAGATAAAAATTCGAAAGAGAAACCAGAAAAAGTGGAATCAACTGATGAGAAACGCAAACCTCGTTATCCTTGTCTCATTTGTAACGAAGAGAATTTTACAAGAGACTGCCCTCATCGTGTAGAGGTTGCGCAAATTGTCGAAGGTTCCCAAACGCCTGTTGTTTTGAAGGATCCTTTTCCTAGTCAAGACAGTAAGATGATAGGTTCTTCCTCAAATGCCTCCGAAGAACCCATAATGATGATGTCCCATGTTAGGATTGTGACTTGATCGCATGATTATGAAAGTAAAAGTCCTGTTGATGGTAAAGAAGCAGAATCTTCTCATTCGAACCCATCAACTTCAACTCCCAGTTACGATCCACTACAAATCGAGAAACCTAACCCAGACTTAGTAATCAAACCGCCCACCAAGGGTATACTTCAAAAGTTAGCTTTCAATCCACATGCGAGAGTGGCTCAGAGCTATAACATTGTTGAAGATTTGGTTGTTTCACCTTCAGTAATGTCAGCTTTGGAAGTGCTGCAATCATGCCTAGCACAGCGTAAATTACTATTGTCGGCTATAGGAGTTGTTGACGTTCAGGACTCGAACCTTATAATTTTCGATCTAGAAAATAGTACACCACGCTTACCTCATCAAATGGCTTTCTAGATCCCAGTGTTAGTCAAAATCAGACCTTGTTATAGGATTGTGATTGATGAGGGAGCCTCAACATGTATTATGTTGATACAGTGTTGGAGATCGCTTGGTTCTCCTACGCTAAATCAATCCCCGATGATTCTAAAGGCCTTTGATGGCCGTGGGTTTCATCCTTTTGGCATTCTACAGGATTTACCTATAAGGGTTGAAGGCAAAACTGTTAATCTGGATGTGGAGGTGGTTGATGCCCCTCTAGATTACAACCTTCTCTTGGGTCGTAGTTGGTCTTACGCTATGACAACTGTCGTTTCATCAGTATTTCGGCTTATAAAGTTCCCTCATAATGGAAAGATCATAACTATAGACCAGCTGACTTACTTTTCATCCGACCCAGCCTCTTCTGAAAGTATTCAGCATGTCGGCAAAATAACTATCCTGTATAAGGATGTTGGAGTAGGACTAGTTAAAGATTCTGGTTTACTAGGAACTTTTCCTTTTCCTCCTATCAACGCATCGTCTTCTACTGCAACCATTCATATGATTTCATTAGACACTATTGTTTATGATGATCCTTGGATCATACCTTCCGAATCTGAGATAGACTCATTTGGTGATGTTATGCCTTTGAGTCCATATGAAATTGCGTATCAGGTCGTGCAGCGTTTTCTGACCCTTCTTCAACCAAAATTGACTTAATGAATGTGGTCCATGAGAAATCACTTTCAACATCAAACTCTGATTCAACAACGTTTTCTGAACTTGTTCACACTGATGAGAAAATTCGTGAAATCCCATGTGTCGATGATTTACCATGGGAAGATCTTCATCATAGATCTTCATTTTTACATGAGATTGATCGCTTTGAAAATGATTTTTCATCTATTTTTACGACTGAATATGTCAAGGAACCTCAGAATCCAATGAAAAATCCTGATTCAGAGTTAAATTTGGGAAACATTTCTCGAACTATTCCTATTGATATTTCGGTTAAACCTGGAATTGTTGAAAACATTCATGTAGGTGCCTCTTGTACAGAAGATGAAATTCAAACATATAAGGCCCTATTTCAAGAATTCCACAACATGTTTGCCTGGTCATATGAGGAAATGCCAGGAATTGACCCCGCAATTGTTGTTCATGAAATCAAAACTTACCCGGATGCTAAACCCGTCCGGCAGCATTTGCGCCAGATCCACCCGAGAAAAGCTGCTGCTATTAAAGCAGAAGTTGAAAAATTACTCGAAGCAGGTTTCATTTATCTGATTCTGTTAACGGATTGGGTATCGAATATTGTTCCTGTTAACAAAAAGCAAGGGACAATAAGAATATGTATCGATTATAGGGACATTAATCGAGCCTGTCCAAAAGACAATTACCCAACTCCTTATATCGATCAAATCATTGATGATTGTGCCGGCAGTGAAATATTCTCCTTCATGCATGATTTTTCCGGACACAATCAAATCAATATTCTACCTGCTGATCAACCAAAAACGGCTTTCATTTGTCCATGGGGGACATTTTCTTATTGCAGATTACCTTTTGGGCTCAAGAATTCCAGGGAAACTTTTCAAAGAGCCATGTCTTGCGTGTTTCATGACATCAAGCACATTGTGCAACCCTATCTCGATGATTTACTTGCTCATTCATTACATCAAGCTGATCATCTCATCCATTTACGAGCAATATTTATGAGGTGTAGGCATTATCGAATTAGGTTGAATCCACACAAGTGTTATAGACATTTTTGGGCACTGCAACCCCAATCATAAATGTCCATAAACCAAGGGCTCTTAAGTCCCTAAAAGTTTTGTTCCAACCTCTAAAAGGACAAGGTCAACTGATTACATCTTCTCCCAGAAGTTCTCCATGAAAAACCGCTCAGAACTGGTCAAAACTGGACCATCTCACCTGCTCCATGGTCAAAGTGCGCTGCATCCCACCTAAATACACACAGTAGGTGCGATGCATCTTGAAAAGCCATTCTATGGGGTGCAATGGGTGAAAGTGGACAAATGGCAAGGTCAATCTGCAAGGTGGAGGATCATGGAATCTTCTAGAAACTTCTCCTATGACACTTACCTCTCTGCATTCACCCAGGGATGAGTAAGAGATCATCAATCTCCAAGTGGAATCAAGAACTATCAGAGAGAGGACACTAATCAACTCTCAAAAGCTAACTCACCCCCCTTGCAAACATCTATATATGGATCCCTCATCCCAGAGATCCAGAGGCTGGAATTTTATATCTTGTAAGGAAGTGTTGTTGGTTTCTTGGTGCAATATCATAGTGTTGGGTGATCTAAGCTTTTCATGAGGTGAAGAAGGGCTTTCTTGCTGAGAGGATGATGCTGGGTCAGAAAAATTGGTTTTAATCCTCTTTGCTCTTTCTTGATTATCAATAAAGTTATTCAAGTTTTCCTCCACATTCTTGTATGATTGATGTTATATGCATTTGTGTGGTCAATATATATCTAGTCCTATATTGTTTATGGTAATATATCTATGTTCTTGGATAGTGTTATGCTACTTTGATTCTACAGGTGCTCTTTGAAGCGGGGTAGACAAGGAAGCGAGTAGCAAAGATCTATCAGAAGGGAGAGGAATCAAGCAAGGAACCAAGTGCAAGACAAAGGTTGGTCTCCTTATTCCCCTCGTATCTATTTCTCATAAAGGAAAACGAAAGTAGTTTTAATTTGTTTGTTTCTAAGGTAGCTGTTAGCGCTTGAAATTTCACCTCAGGCTGAAAAAGGTAAACTCCAAGGCAACATCAAACCACTTAGCCTCGTAGCTAGCCCTATGGGGCAGGAGAGGGCTCTCTCCAGTCTATCTCGGTAAAGATATTCAAACGGACAAGATAACCAATCAGGAAACACTGATTTTAGGCTAGTAAACTGATAAAAAGGTTTGAATTGAGAAGTTTTAAGATTTTGGTGGAAAATCGGGGAAAGGCAATTTTGGGTGCGGGGATTGGACACAGTTTTTGCAGGCGGTTCTTTGGGGCAAGGTAGGAGACTGTATTGATGCCTTTGAATTAAGTGAATGGACAGAAATGACCGGTGAGGAGCTAAAGAGAGCAGGAAACCTTCAAGAGTTCTCTTTAGACAGATGAAAACATAAATATTAAGCAAACCTAAAAGCAGAGCATGGCAATCATGAATTCTACTTTAACACTTCATTTGCCTAATTTACAGAAGGAAAAGTGAGAAGATGAATCACATAAAAAACTTACAAGTACAAAGAGAAACACACCATCAATACATGTAACCACAGGAATCCCAAAAAGGACTACAAAACCCTGGTCTTTCTTCCTTTGCCAAAATTGCAGAGATACAATGAGTAATACAATAGAGCTTTCTCCCTCAAGAGTCCAACCATGAAAATGACCAAGAAAGTAAATAATATAGGAAATCTAACATCTTTCCTTGCCTCTAGGGGTCGATCTCACTATCCTAGGAGCTATTTCAACCAATTATAAATTGAGCACTAAAAACTAGGCAGTCAAAACAACTTGCCTCTATAAGCTAGGAAACCAATTCATTCATTAAATTTTTTCCTATCTCATGAATGAATCTTCTAGAAGAGATAAATAAGTGTCAAAATATCATAAATTTACATCATTTACAACAAGGAGGATGCAAATCTACTCCAGAAATTCAAATCCAGTCAAAACTGCGTTTTGCTGAGCTGTAGGTGAATTTCTGTGAAAACTGCCCAACAGGTCGCGCCCTAATCCTGAACAGGTCATGCTAATTTGGAGCTGCTTTTGAGGTACTTCCAGGTGTCCAAATGAGGCACAAGTGGGCTTGTTGGAAAGGTCGGGATGTCTACTTTCCAACCCAAGTGGAATTTCTGAAGTTAGTGGTCATTTGCCCCTCCAAAATTGCAATCTCCCAAGACTGCTTCCTGTGTGTCAAAAAGGTGGCAGAAAGTCATTTTTTGCTTGTTTTTTTGACTTTCTGGAGGCCCAAAACTTGGTGAAATTTCTTGGAAATTGCTGATCAAGTGTATCTTTGCATGAAAAATCCAAAAATGCTGAGTTTTCCCAAAAAGGAGTTGCCCAACGAAAAGGTTGCGCGCGGCGCGCGACCCGTTGGTAGAGAAAACCTGTTTTTTGCCAAAAACATCACAAATGACCAAAAATGCTCAAAATTTTTAGAATTTTGTGCTGGATTTAAGTCATTTAGTATCATGCTCCTTCAAGGAAGCCTCAGCCAAGATGTGGAGGGATCAGGCCTTTTCCTTCATTTTAGTGCTTTGGCCAACCGCCCTTGGATCACCTTCATTTTCGCCTTGCATACGTGCATTCGGGTCCAATAGTGGTTTTTCATGTTCCAGAGTAGGTCCTTATCTCTGTTGGCCTTGGCCAGCAGCTTCTCCAAATGAGCATTGACCCGAAGAAGCATAGCCTCTCGCTCAACGGGTACCAAATCACCGGGTCTCTTGCGCACCAACTTGCGGTCTTCATGGATCCTCCGCAACTCATCAAGAGTTTGCTCCTCTTCAAGTTGCTTGTTTCGCTGCTCTAAGTAGGTGATTGTCCAATTTTCCATTTCCAGTCTGTGCTGCAACGAGTCATTTTCAGCCTTTAGGTGCTGAATGATCTCCTCTGACTCTAGGCTAGGAGAAATGATGTTAAGATCAACAACCTCTATGCCTGGAACACCTGATGGCCCCTCATCAATCTTGGGTTGCTTGACTCTCTCTGGTACCTGTGCTGCTGAAGAAGGCGAGGCCCCTTCCACCTGGTGTGGAGATAACACTCGCTAAGCTGATGAAGACGGCGAGACCCCTTCCACCTGATGTGGAGAAAATACTACCCGAGCTGCTGCAAATAAGGCCTTGTGGCCTCTCTGATATGTGACCAATGGAGGAGAGCTGACATATCTGGTCTCAGGGATATCATGCTGTTGTGATGGTCCTCCCTCCTCATGAACAACCTCAGGGGGTGGTGATGCTGGTGCAGTGAAAAAATCTCGAGAGATAAAATCCTCCCATGTGATACCCTGCTGAGCCAACTGATGTATGACCACAAGATGGATCAAACCATAATGATAGAGGCTCCTGTATTGTTGTGTTGGGCTCCTTCACTGCATCAAGGGCACCGTCTTCTCAATATTCTGGCACAGGAAAAAAGGGATGTTCATCATCCGTACCCGTGTGAAGTGCATCAACAAGCGAATATGGTACGAATACACACATGAAAATCTGCCCTCACAGGTGAAATAGCGCATGATAAGCCTCATCAAGGGAGCATACTCATCCCTCAAAAATCTGAAAGGAAATACACCAGTCATGTGCCTCGTATAGGTAGGTTTAATGTAGGGCTCATACTGAAATCTGTCCAATAGTTTGCGCTTGTTCCACACTTCTCCAACATTAGGTATCCCTGTTGCTTGAGCAATCATCTCAGGTGTCAATGTAAAATCCACCCCTGCAAGGTTCACATGCCCATCATGCAAATGCAAAACAAACAAGCGGGCCAATTCCCTGTGATGGTGAATTTGAGAGATCCTCTCGCAAAATTCATAACATGACTGATAGCAGAAAAATGTGACTGCAATTGGACAAGCCTGCAAATCGGTCAAAGAGGTGGGCTCCTCTCTCCTATGGTGACCACTCTTACCACCCCTGTGAGGCCTCCTTTGTACCTCAACCTCTGGAGTTGACTCACGGTCATCACTTTGCTCATAGTCGGTTTCGGTTTCTGACATGGTTTCGAGAGCAAAGTGGCTGGAATGTACTGCTGCTTCTGCTCAAAAATCTGTTATTTTAATTGTTGAAATGTTGTTTCAAGGGGACAAATAGCACAAGGGAAATGTTAGGGAAGGGAGACTTTTAAGGGAAATTGGGAAAAATATATGAAATAGGGAGTTTAAGGGAAGGAATCATGATATATACCCCATCACACAATTATAGTTTGCAAAGGTTTTATGAGAGGTAGGGTTTAGGTTTAGATTCTTGATTTTTAGGAATAGGGGTAGGGTTTTAGGGCTTTTGGTATTTTTGGTAGAGAGATTGAGTATAAATGATGAGGGAGGTGGAAATGGGATGTAGGGAAAAAGTGGGGGTGAAAAGGATGACCTTGAAAACAGCAAGACAAACCCTAGCCTTACTAACACTTTGACATTCTTAAGCAAATATACATTAGACTCATTATTTCAAAATGATGACTTTAAAATACATTCTCATGCTTTTCAAGCTTTGGCAAACAATGTATTTTAATGATGGGAGGCCTACCTGCAACCTTGAAGCAATCAGGGGTTGTTTTGCAGTTTACAGGCGAATTTTGGTGGAAGAATTCCCAACAGGTCGCGCGCGGGAACTCTATGCAATTTCGCCCAATTTCTCTTCAATCACTCTTCTGATGACTAAATGGAGGGAGAGAGGAGCTTTATAGGCTCGATTTAAATTAATTTCCTTTCAAACCTTCTTTCTAATGTATATATCATGACACTTTTTCAAAACTTGAATGCTGCTGATTTTATGGTTTCCTTTTGTCCTGAAATTGGTTGAACTGATGTTTTTTCTTGAAAATTTTTGCAGGGATAGCTTCTGAGGAATCTTGGCAAAGGGGACCAGGGCTGCATGCTGACTTTCGAAGAATTTTGAATTTTTACAACTTTTTACAAAAATTTGAGAAAATGACCTTGGGCTTTAAAAACAGGGTTTTTAAATCCAAGGTAAAAATTAACTGTACAAGATGAAATCTTTTGAAGAAATACTTTGATAGTCATCCCTCTGGCTTGCTGGGCATTTATTGACTTTTAAATGCATGACCTTAAAGACAAATTGGACCTAAACCCTAGACCTAGGACTTTTGACCTCAAGACAAGACAAGTAACCTTGAAAGAGTTTATTGACTGAAACAACTTGATCCAGCAGTGCCAAGAGGGGAATAAAGACACCAGCTCCTCCATCAGGGTTATGGCATGCCTAATGGAATGCAATGAGATGACACTGATGAGACACCTACTTATGCAAATGCAAAGAGCTTTGATCGCTGATGGAGGGCTACTAGACCGACTCTAACATTGGCTCCAATGGGGATGGTAGCTCCTTGGAGGTACCAAGAACCTTAGACCTATGGGAGAGCAGACCAGTGCCTTATAATCATTGGGCAATGGAGTCATTATTTACACATGTGACCCAAATTGGGACAACTTTATTGACTTTGACAACTGACTGAAAATTGGACTAACTTTGACACAAACTAACTCAACTTTGTACAGAAAATTGACTGATAAAAACAACATGAAAAACTCACACCAACTAATCTCCATCTTCAGAATTATAGCCTTCACCGCGGGCCCCAGACTAAAGATGAAAGATCAGTTCACACTTGCAGCGGAATAAAAGTAAAATGGTAATTACAATGATAATGACTAGAGCAGAAAATGCTCAGACATGATACCTTTTGAGCAGCCGGCCATTGACCGACCCTCCAAGACAATCATCACCGTTCATTTCTTTGAGAAGAAAGGCATTTGGACCATGGTATGCTGCAATTTTGTAAGGACCTTTCCATAAATTATCAAACTTTCCACGTTTCCCTTTGTCTTCATTTCGGGCATCCCACCTCAAAACAACATCATCTATCTGGAAATCATCCGACTTTGCTTTTCTGTCATAGATTTTCTTTATGCGCTCTTGCAACTTAAGAGTATTTTGAAGAACCTCCTCTCGAGTCTGCTGTAAATGAATCATTTGACTAATCCGCCTTTGCATTGGATCCTCCTCGCCACTAGTTTCTTGAAGCAACTTTGCTACCGGAATACTAAGTGAAGTAGGAAACACCGCATCTGTCCCGTAAACTAGTTCAAAGGGTGACATACCAATTGACTTTTTCTGACTTACACGATCAGCCCATAATGCATTTACTAACTGTTTATGCCAACTCTTCTTATTGTTTTCCAGCAACTTCTTTATGATGTTTACCAAAGATTTATTCAAAGATTCAGCCAGCCCATTTCCTTGCGGATGATAGGCGGTTGAATGCCCCAAGCTGATGTTATATTTGTAGCAAAAGTCAACCATCTTCTTTGATTTAAACACTGCTGCATTATCTATAATCAACTTATGTGGACAGCCGAAACGTGACAATATGTTATTTTCAAGGAAAGAAATAATTACCAAGTCCGTGGCCTGCCGGGTGGGAATGGCTTCAATCCATTTTGTGAAGTAATCGGTGGCTGTAAATATCCATCGATGCTGCCCGGAAGATGCTGGATGAATTTCGCCGATGAAATCTAAGCCCCACTGCTAAAACGGTGCGCTGACTTCAATGGGCTTGAGAGGCAAGGGCTGTAATTTTTGCTTTCCTTGAAAAATTTGACATTCATGACAACTCTTGACTGCTTTATATACATCTGAAAATAACGAAGGCCAATAGAAACCAACCCTTAAGATATTGTTTGCTGTGGTCTTCCAAAACAAGTGACCCCCGCAGTCACCTTTGTGAAAATCCTCTACAGCTCTCTTAGCTTCATCCTCGACCAAACAATTCAGCAATATGCCACCGGGGTCTTTCCAATATAGTGCAGATTTGATGATGCAAAATTTGGCAGCCTTTAACTTCAATGTCCTAGCTTTGTTTCGAGGCATCTCGGGAGGTGAAGACAAATTTTGAAGCACATATACAATATCAGCATACCAAGGAGAGGAAATAAAGGTATCAGATACCTGTAGCGCTGAATTTTCTTCATCTTCGTCGGATAAGGCAGCAATCAAATTAATGTCTAGGACATGGATATTTGTTTCAGCCATCAATTTAGCGAGACCTTGGCCCTTGATCAGCTTCGTAGGCTTGATTTCCACATCATACTCCAATAGTGCAGCAATCCACTTACCCTGCTTTCCTTCCGGTTCTGCTTGTACCAAAACATCTTTAACAGCCGCATTAGGAACATATGCCAAAATGTGAGAATTCAGTATGTACACACGGAAATATTTCAAGGCTTTTACCAACGCCAATGCTTGTTTTTCAATGATATTATACTTCAGCACTCTGTGCCTTATAATACGACTGGAAAAAGCAATAGGCTTCTCAACTCCATCTCTCTTTTGCATCAGCATAGCTACCAATGTATGCTCAGAAGCAAATGAAAATAAAATAAAATCTTTTGTATAATCCGGGCTGATTAGAGTTGGGGCTGAGGATAAAATTAACTTTACCAAATTAAAAGACTTTATCGCCTCTTCGGTCCACTTGAGCTGGCTGTCCTTTTTAAGCATGTTAGTGATTTCTCTAAGGTGCTCGGCAAGATTCGGAATAAAGCGGCGCAGAAAATTCAACTTGCCATTGAAGGACTGAATTTCTTTCTTGTTTCGGCGCTGCTCTAAATGCTGAATGGCTTCCACACATGCAGGATCTATACGAATGCCATCTTTGGAAATGATGTGGCCCAACAACTTGCCTTCACTCATGGCGAAAAGACTCTTCTTTGGATTCAATGAGATACCATATTTTCTGCACTTTTGAAACACCATTGTTAAATGATACAAATGTTCTTCATCAGATTTAGAAAACACAGTTAAATCATCAAGATAAACGACTAAAAAGACATCCTTCTCATTAGCAAAGGCCATGTCCATCGCCCGCTGAAAGGTGGCACCTGCATTTTTCAATCCAAATGGCATATTGGCATAATGAAATGTTCCCCATGGAGTTGTGAATGAAGTCTTGTCGCGGTCATCCTCATGCACCAAAATCTGATTGTACCTGGAATAACCATCAAGTAGTGACATCCTTGATGCCCCAACAACCCGCTGCAATATATGGTCCATTTTGGGCAACGGATAATTGTCCTTTAGCGACACCTTGTTCAGATTTCTAAAGTCTATACACAAGCGGATCTCACCAGTGTTCTTTCTCACGGGCACCAAGTTGGAAATCCAATCGGAAAATCTGATTGACACTATAATTCTAGACTTGTACAACCTGTTAACTTCCTTCTCGATCAATGGCAGCAACTTAGGATTAATTCTTCTCAACTTTTGTCAGAAAGGCTTTTGATTTGGCTTTATGGGAATGGTATGCTGAATGATACTTGTGTCATAAGTTTTCAAATCTGAATAATCCCATGCAAAAACATTAGAAAATGAAGACAACAATCTGATATACTCTTTCTTTACCTTTGGCGACAATGCTTTCGATAGTTTCACCATCTTTGGATTTTCATCTATTCCAAGATTCACTTCTTCGACACCTTCTTCTGTTGGCCTCAAGGTTGGTTTGCGAGCCACATCATCTTGATCGAACATCTCTTCCAAAGGAATTAATCCTTTAGGAATGAAATTGTCTTTAAGCTGCAATACATCCATTTGATTTACTTCCTCAGGTTCTGCATCTATGGAAATGTCTTTGAACTCACCTTCAACTTGCAGAAAATCCTTGATTTCTTCATCATCTTGGAAAACTTGCCAACATCTTTGATTGTCTGGGATTGTAGGACGGTGCTTCACATAAATCTCAAACTTATTGCTGGAATTCATGGGGATTTTTAGATTACTTGCTGCCTTAGCCAATGCATCCGCAACACCATTTTGGATACGGGGCACACATGTCAAAGTATATTCAGAAAACAGCTTTAAGATATCTAGGACAGCATTTCGATATGCTCGCATACGAGGATGCTTGGCCTGAAACTCACCTTTCACTTGCTTTATAACCAGCTCGGAGTCGCCATATACTGCTATCTTCTTTGCCTTCAACTTCTGAAGGATTTTCAGGCCAGCAATGAGAGCCTCATATTCCACCTCATTGTTTGAACAATCAAATGCCAATTTGTAAGAGCATACTCGTACCTTGCTTGGGACTTTGTTTCAGACGGAAAATGGGCTTCGAATCCACACACCTATACCAGCACCATCGCTGCCCACAGCGCCATCAAAATCCATGGTCCAAAGACCATCCTCAACATCTTCTAAATGCTGAAATTGTGATGTCTCTGCATTTTCTATTTGTTGCCCGTTCATTTCAGCTGTTGGCTTCATGACAGCGGACCTTTCTTCGCTTTCTTTTCTCAAAATTTCTCTAAAATTTTCTGTAATGTCTGGTATATCTTCTACTTGAACCAACTGACTATCTATCTCATTAAAATTATCAGCAAACAAAACAAACGATTCCAAATCTGTATGTACATAATTTACAGGATGATTCACTGGATTTTCCTTACTAGTGATCATATATTTCATCTTTTGCTCCCTATATAACTTCCTCATCTGACCAAAGACCGGGATTGTAGCAAGAAAAATCAAGCTGAAGTGTACCTTTGAGCTTGGCTCCCCAAGATCTCGAAAGCAACATGCCGAACCGCGGAGGAATATCCGCCACCACCACATCCATCAAAACATTCTTTGCTGGGATTTGATCTAGGCTCATCACCAAGTCCTTGATCAAACCAATACATTTAATCCGGCTGGAATTAAATGAATACAAATCATGATATTTCCTTGTGATGTCTAGTCCCAGCTTTTCCATAATTGCTTTCGGCATCAAATTATGCGAAGCTCCCGAGTCAAACATAGCATTATGTAAAACATACTCATGCAACCGCAAACTGATATAGAATGGAGGAACATCACTTTCGGGAGACTCACCATTTAAAGCAGGCCCAAAAATCAATTCCGGCTGATCATCTTCTACATTCACCGTGTCTAGCATTGGATCAAAATTCAACATCTTGGAGATTTGGCCTCGGTAAGTGTTGTTCTTCATGATTTCCGTCAAAGGAATGGACACTTTCAACTTTGAAATTTCATTCTCCAAACTGAAAGCTATAACCTTCTCACCTTCTTTAGCTGGAACTTCTCTTCTTTCAACTTTATCTCTCGGTGTACTTGATGGCTGATCTAACTTGTTCGCTGATGATGATTGACTTAGTGAAGGATCAATTATGTCTTTTCCTTTTGTCTGTGGGGAAGCTGAATCATTCTTTGCTGAAGTATATTTCCTTTTCTGAATGGGATTTATGGGAACAGCTCGGTTTCTTAATTGCCTCTGCTGAGCGGACAAAGCTTTGAGATATCCTCTTTGGTATTCCTCTGATTCTTCGTCAAGTACTGCCTCATTTGATAAGATATAATGCTCATCCTGATGTATGACTGAATTTCTCACAAATTCTTCTTCTTCTGTAATATAGTTTTGTTGGGAAAAGTATCCATTCAGAATGCCCCTATCCCACTCTAAGGTGTGATAGTGCCTTAGCAACAAACAAGGAAAACTACTTGAGTATTTCTTCTTTATGAAATGTAAATGAGGAGGAAGGATGTAACTAACCTGTGTCTTCCGCTAGTTTGTTGATCCAATCGCTCCTCTCTTCAATAGCTCCAAGCTCCCTGCTCCCTTACCGGCCCAGCTTCACCGAATTCCTGCAAGATCACGAGAGAGAGAAACTACACGAAGATATAGATATACATTCATAAAAAGCTCAAGATCAGATTAAGCTAAACATGCAAATATAACAAAACATCATTGATACACGGCATGTAGGAGAAACTCAAATAGTTTATTGATAGAATAAGAAAGTCCAAGAAGAGATACAACCAAGTGAGTTCCGATCCAGCATCTACCTCCCAGCAAAAAAATCCCTTCCTCTCCTCCAACAAAGCATAAATCACCCAATGTACTAATCTCAATCTCAAACCAACAACAATTCTCTACAAAGTACAAAATTCCAGCCTCCTGGATCTCTGGGTGAGAGACCCATATATAGATGTAAGCAGAGAGGATGAGTCAGCTTATGTTTTGACTTGTGGCTTCTCTCTGTCAGTTCTTGCTTCCACTTGGAGGTTGAGAGCCTCTTACTCATCACTAGTCGAATTCATTGAGGCAAGTGTCATTGGAGAAGATTCTGGAAGCTTCCATGGTCTTTCCACCTCGTTGAATGAGCTTGCCATTTCCCGCTCAGCGCACCCTGGTAGTGCATTTAGGTGTGTTGCAACACACCTAGCTAGTGTACTGGGGTGCATTGCAACGCAGGCAGCTAGTAGAGCATCTGAATCGATCCTGAATTGACTGTTTCTGAGTGGTTTTTGGTGGAGAACTTCTGGGAGAAGTTGTCATTGGTTGACCTTGTTCCTTTAGGGGCAAGAACAACTCTTTTAGGGACTTTGGATCCCTTGGATTATGGACATTTCATGCTCAATGTTGTAAGGCACAAAAATGTCTATAACAGTTGCCCCCTAAAGTATGAGGCCGTTTATCGGGTGAAATGCTTTATTAGGAGGATCCGAAGTTCTTTCAATGCTGGGAGGAGACCTGTAATAAAATACAATACAATACATTATTTTTCATACTGTTTTCATGATCTAGCTGAGGCGGGCATTCCCATGCTCAGCTTTATAAATTCATTTTTCTGTACATAGAACAGACAATCGTCTGATGGTAGACTGATGATTTTGATGAAATCATCATCCTTTTGGTAGGATAATTATTTGTGCTGCAATGTTGTACATGTCAATGTCTTTATTTTTCCTGAATATATATCGCAGCCCGGATGGATGAAACTAGATCCGGGGTCTTCAATCTCGTCCGATCTTTACTCTAAAGTACAAGTCGATCCATGTGAGAAATGTTCTGAAGTCGAACATGGAAAGACATCGCTTGATTACCAGTCAATGATGAAAACTGTTAACAAGCGCAAGAGGAATCACCGATAATGATAATGACCCTCAAGGTACTGCAGTACAATTCACGTGGTGTGAATAAAGGACTTGGCGTCGAACACCACGCAAAATCTTTCGGTCGAAGGTCATTGATGTATACCTGTCGACGGAAGTGAGAAACTTGCCATTGAGGCATGCAAGCTTCAAAGTACTGAAGGGGGTGTTCCTAGATCAACTTCTTGGATAATGAGCGGATGTCGACAAGAAGCGATTCATCAAAGGAGGGCCTTAATGTATCCCACATCAGTGACACGGAACGGAGCAAATGATTTTGATGGAGGTGAAAACGATCCGATGATATATGGTTCAGGGTGGCGGTCATGAAAGAATGAAGGATAATGTATGGTAGTGGATGGGACCCGGTTGACTTCTCTGGATGACTTCTCTTGAACATATCGGCGACACTTGTGTGATGGATCGGTAGCATTTACCCCAAAGGTGGATGGTATGGCAAGACCATGGTGATGTGACCGGTGAATGAAACAACCCAACCCGACTCAGGCATGGAGCGAAAGTGTCATGTTCAAGAGTGACTTGCTACCAATAAAAGTTTTTTGAGTTTCTTCCCAATTTTTCCCCAGTCATTGCTGACCAGTACCTCTTTATTTTTGTCAAGCTTGAGGAGGATAACATATGCTTGTTCTATAATTTTCCCTTCGGGCAAACCCATCGCTATGTTTTAACGAGCCTAGCGATAGTGAAACTCGTTCTCGTCTAAAGACAAGTTTGTCGCTATTAATATTTTTAACAAGTCTAACGACAAAGATAACTCGGTCCTTTTCATTTTTAGAGAGTCTGAAAAGGTACGTAAAGATAACTCCAAAGCTCCTTTTTCGTCATCTAATCCCTTAAGTCTGAAAAAGTATAAAACAATACAGAAGGGATGAATTTTCGATAGTTTTAATGAGCCGAACAAAACAAGCGCTCGATCTTTTTGTGCAATAATCCCTCAGGTCCAAAAAGATTAAAATCTAGAGGAGGGATAGCACTTCCGGTCACTTTAACAAGATGGAAGGCCAAAACTCGGCAATCTTTTCATATTTTACGAGTCAGATGAAAAGAGCTTAAAGAAGACTTGTCTTTTGAGGAACGAGTGATGAAATGGGTAGCAGCTGATTCCAGGTAAGGGTTGGAATTTTCCAAGCATGGCAGTGTCACAAGGATGGCTATTGAAATCATTGTTCGCAGCTGTTCCTCAAAATGGGTAAACAATCATAGGGAGGTGAATGATCGGCCAATGGAAAAGTGGAGGTGATGGTGCAAACACGACCAAGGCTTTAATGGCTGATAATGTTACATTCACAGTGGTTCTTTACCTGAGGATAGTTCACTTTTTAACGAGCTTAAATGCGGGTTGAAACACTTGCTCGATCTTATGTTTATTTTTTAACAAGCATGAACTATGTGCTAAAACTGCTCGATAATCCAGTCATATGATAAGAATGTCTAATGTAAGATGCCATTTTTTATGGAGCTTGCGCCTTACAAAGCTTTGCCCCGCATCCTTTCTTTATGAAAGTTAGGAAACGACTAATCCAAAAAGCAGATAAATAATCGCTCTTTGCTTGCACTCCAAAAGGTTTGCATGCCCCCAGGTATAAAACAGAGTTTCAAGGTTACCTCTACTTCACTTCCACCAAAACAATTGTTTTACCGAGAGAGGCCTACCTCTTTCAGGTCACCCAAAGATTGTTCTATTAATCTTTCAAACAAAACACTTCTTCGGCGATGTCTACCGAGATAAACAAAGGTGAGCAACGATGCCCGCCAACTCACATAACTTTGACAAAAGAATCTTATTCTAGAACAACCCCTCTTCCAATCATGGACGGGGTACGGACTAGTCATATTCTCCCACGGAAACCTACCCTATACCCAAAGTTTTCCTGCCGAAGCAGACCAGGACGCATGCCCCCTGGGTTCCAGTCATATCCCTCCGAATTACTCGTGCTCATCGGGAGGACGGACCGTGGGTTGAGACATTTCTTGCATGAAGAGACCATTTAGGGAGGGTATATGACTATTTGCGATGCGTGATCCCGGAAATGAAAGCTGGTCCACGAGCTTGACCACTCTTCCTTCGTGCGGAAAACACATTACTTTAAAGAGTGAGGAGACGATGGCTCCCATGCAATAAATATAGTCTCGTCCAAGGAGTAGGTTATAATCCAAGGGTCCTTGAACGACCATCACGTTCATTTGAACGGTCTTCCCTTTCAATGTTATGGGCACATTGGGGAGGATCCCTAAAGGTCGAGTGGTTCCTTTATCAAAGCCTGTCAGATTTCTCATTTCAGGCAAAAGCGATGGCGAACCAAGCTCTTTCCAAGCAGTAGAGGAAAGGATACTCACAGAAGCCCCCTCATCAATGATGGTACCAGCCATAACCATTCTATATATTTGGACGATAATTCTGAATGGTATGCTTGCTGGCAAATGGGGTCTGCCTAGTTGGTTCCAGTCGAAGGAGACAACTAGGTTGCTTGGAGGTGGGACCGAGTAGACGGCCGGGTATCGCTCTGACGAACTTCCTTCCTGCGATAAAGGAATGGGTGGATTGCCCCCGTGTTCGTCTGAGTCTGTGTTGATGAAGAGAATTTGGACGGTGTCATCCTTATTCTCCTCAGTGACTGTAGCATTCGAAGATAAAACCTCTGAAGGCAAGACTGGGTCAACTGCCGCCTGGACCTTTTGACTTTCGTCGGGTATGGATTCAGCTGGTTCATCTTCAATGACCGGCGCTTCAGCTGACCACTTGAGCGGGCCAGCTGGATTTTCAACTAACGAAGGACTCGGCAAGAGTTTTTTATATCCAGGAGGAAGTCGTAACGGTGAAACCGGACGATCATCCAAAACTCTTTTCGCTTCGTCTAAGAAGGGACAATGGTGGATGGCGTGGTTTCCTTCGCACAGTTTACAGGGAGATCTAGCTCTCCCTTTTTGTCCTGGGACTTCACTTTCGCTAGTTGACGGGGTGCTTTCAACATGGCTATCAGAGGTTGATGCCACCGAATTGTGCAAACGGGGAGACCAGTCCCTTAGTATCCGAGGGATGCAGGGACAATCTCTGTGAAAGTGGTCTCCCTTGCATATGACACATGGCGATTTAAGCCTAGTCAATGTTGTGTGTGGATTTTCGTTAGACGACACTCGTTTGCCCCCAGTCGCTTTTGGCTCCTTCTTCTTGTTCTCTTTCTTCTTCTTTTCCTTCTTCTCCTTAGGAACTTGGTTTTTAGTTTTACCAGTTCCGTCAAGCGAAGAGGAAGGGAGAGAGGAAGAATTAGAGGAAGTAGAAGGCTGGTGGGTAACTCTGGACTGGTCTAACTGCTAATTCAACTGTTCAGGAATAGTGGTGTTCTGAACGACATTGGTTGAGAAGAGCCAGACTGGCAAGCCAATTGTCAGTCCTGGAAGCGACAATGTGGCCATATGGGGCGCACCAACATCTCCCCAAGAGGAGAAGGGACTAGGATTTCCACCAAGGGGAATTCCTTGGTTGGTAGGCTCCATTTTCTCAACCTAAAGATCAACACAGGAAAAAGGGTATGAATATTCCGTTTAAAATAAATTTTAACAACGCTTGGACACAACTTGCTTTTTCAATTTTAAAGAGTCGAGAAAAAGCAAAAAGATGACTCTAGTCTCCTTCGATGTTTTAACGAGCCCGAAGTGACAAATGCTCGGATGGACTTTTTCCATTATAGAGTCTGAGAAAGGCCAAAAGGAACTGCTCTGGAGTTCTAGGTAGAGGGTGTACCAAACTTTTCGTAAAACCGCAGAATACTTTTTAAGGTACGGGCGGTCAATCTTCCTGAATGCTGTGTTCAGTGCATTGCAATCAGTAGGGCGGCCGACACGGCTTCCTATGGATAAAGGTTTTATGCCTATAGGGGTCTCCCAATATATACTCGATGGTACGTGGGAGCACAATCCGTACTGGTGCTTATCGTCTCTCAGGAGGAATCACCCAACCATTAGTGAGATCGACAGTCACCACGTTTTACGACGCCGGAACACGTCTCTAGCCTAGACCTCTATGTTGTGCGTTAAGTTACAAAGCGTTGTTAAGTTCATTCAATTTATTTTAGGTTGATCTTTCTTAGAAGTTTGCCTTTATGGATCACCACGAGATGTATATACAATTCCTAAATGCAGTCTAAAGATGATAAGCAAGCATTTATATCTTTTCAACAATGAAAATCCTAGCTACAAGGGGAAAAGAAAGACACAATCTTTTCTCAAAGAGCATAGAGCACACTGTAAATGCACTTTCCTAAATCAACATACAAATGACCAATATGCAAATGCACAAATGCATGTATTTGTTTTCACTTTCTTAATATTGATGCCTAAAAAGAAAGCTGTTGTACAAATTTGAATTTGATTTCAAGTGAAAACACAAACAAGTTTCTTTTTGAAATCAAAAAGATGATTACGACACTTTATGATTTTCAAGTAAACATTTGTTTCGACACTAGAAATTCATAAATTCAAACCAAAAGGCAAAATTAAAAGTGTAATCAACTGTGAACAGCAAACAAACTCACTCCTAAGATCAAAACGACACTTACGACAGGTCTAGATCTAAGGGCGACAGTATGACTAGTTTACTTTTGTAATGGGAAACTGCAAATTATGTAACAAATACACAAAAATAAATACAGTTTCTTTATACAACTGAGGTGGAATTAAGGCAAAGAAAAGGGGTTTCAGATAGGTACACACACTGATAACAGGCTGCAAAAACCAGAGAGAAAACTGAGCAAAAGGAAGCAGGCAACCACAACTGCACAAGGCAAAGGTTGATCAGCGCACCGCAGCACAGAGAAACTGAATTGCAGCGCAGGTAGCCCTCTCGGGACCTGCGTTGAAATGCAGAGTCTCTTCACAGAGCCTGCGCTGAAGCAGAAACGAGAATTGTCTCTGGGTTCTGGGTCACGGTTTGCAGTTTAATCTACATTTTTTGGTCGGATAAAAGCTATCAATTAGGTACAATTAGAGGGATGATTTAAAGGAGGACTAAGATCTATCACAAAGGGCTGTTAGAGCATTTTTGGATCAGCTGTTCAGATCATAAAAACAGGCCTAGTGAATGGACTAGAGTAGCAGATCTCTACTTTGCATTTGTAAATGGAAAATGCAGTTCGATTCAGCACTCCTGAGTTTATGAGAAGAACAACAATAGAAACACAAATAAACTAACTAGATATGATCCCCAGCGGAGTCGCCAATTTGTTGTTGGGAAAAGTATCCATTCATAATTCCCCTATCCCACTCTAAGGTGTGATAGTGCCTTAGCAACAAACAAGGAAAACTACTTGAGTATTTCTTCTTTATGAAATGTAAACGAGGAGGAAGGATGTAACTAACCTGTGTCTTCTGCTAGTTTGTTGATCCAATCGCTCCTCTCTTCAATAGCTCCCAGGTCCCTGCTCCCTTACCGGCCCAGCTTCACCGAATTCCTACAAGATCACGAGAGAGAGAAACTACACGAAGATATAGATATACATTCATAAAAAGCTCAAGATCAGATTAAGATAAACATGCAAATATAACAAAACATCATTGATACACATCATGTAGGAGAAACTCAAATAGTTTATTGATAGAATAAGAAAGTCCAAGAGGAGATACAACCAAGTGAGTTCCGATCCAGCATCTACCTCCCAGCAAAGGAATCCCTTCCTCTCCTCCAACAAAGCATAAATCACCCAATGTACTAATCTCAATCTCAAACCAACAACAATTCTCTGCAAAGTACAAAATTCCAGCCTCCTGGATCTCTGGGTGAGAGACCCATATATAGATGTAAGCAAAGAGGATGAGTCAGCTTATGTTTTGACTTGTGGCTTCTCTCTGTCAGTTCTTGCTTCCACTTGGAGGTTGAGAGCCTCTTACTCATCACTAGTCGAATTCATTGAGGCAAGTGTCATTGGAGAAGATTCTGGAAGCTTCCATGGTCTTTCCACCTCGTTGAATGAGCTTGCCATTTGTCATTTCCCGCTCAGCACACCCTGGTAGTGCATTTAGGTGCATTGCAATGCACCTAGCTAGTGTACTGGGGTGCATTGCAACGCAGGCAGCTAGTAGAGCATCTGAATCGATCCTGAATTGACTGTTTCTGAGTGGTTTTTGGTGGAGAACTTCTGGGAGAAGCTGTCATTGGTTGACCTTGTTCCTTTAGGGGCAGGAACAACTCTTTTAGGGACTTTGGATCCCTTGGATTATGGACATTTCATGCTCAATGCTGTAAGGCACAAAAATGTCTATAACATATAGGTAGGCAGATCATCAGGAGTGAAAAAGTGATTTTCCTCTCCCACCGTATCACCTTCATCCTCTGATTCTTGGCTAACAAAATTCTGCTGAAAAGGAGGTTTAATTTGCTGCTGAACTGCTGCCTCTTGTGCTCTTGTTTCACGCTGTTTGATTCTATATTGCGGCTGCTGCGGACCTCTGAAATTAGGATTACGGATCTGTGGTTCTGGCTTGCTGAGATGAGTATGTTCAAGTGCTCTTTCAATCTTTTCAACCTTACGGAGGAGCTGATCTGATGTAGAAGCTTCTTCTTTGATTGTGACTCGCTTTTCTGCCTTCATCCTTACTCTTTTATCATTCAAATTCGCTTCAACACTAAGAGCAATTTTCTGCATATCCTCCAACGTAGGTGGATCTCTATCTCGCAATGAATAAGCCATCTCCGGATCAAAGCCATCTGGGAATTTTAGAAGTGTTGATTTTCTTGATGGTCTCAAATCATCGGGAATAGCATTGTACATTGTATTAAATTTGATTATGTAATCTTGAACGGACTCACCATGATTACGCTTGAGGTTGTTGTATTTGGCATTAATCTGAAGCGGATCCTTTCTGATTTCCCATCGATCTAAAAACTGCCTTTGAAGTGCCTCTAAAGTAGCAATGCTCTGGGCTGTCAAACCTCTGAACCACTTTCTTACTTCGCCATCAAATGTTTGTACAAACAAACGCATAGTTACATCCTCTTCATCTATCTCATATAGATCAAAGAAAGTCGTCATTTTGTCTATATGTTGCTGAGCAGAAATACTCTATGGAGTGCCATCAAACATGGGAATTTTACTCTGATAATCGGCTGGCATATCATGCAGATTTTGGGGAAGAGCAAGAGGAGCAAATCGGGCAGCCATTGCTTTAGGTAGATTGTGTCTAGGAGTAGCAGGTGGAGTGAGTGTAGCTGTAGTATGAGGAGTATGAGGAGGGGAAGTGGTATGGGATGTAGAGGGCGAACCAACTGTAGATTCCGGATAAGTGATTATAGGAGAAATAGAAATAAAAGGAGGATTGGACTGCTCATGCGCCGTGATAGTGGATCCGATATGGAGAGATATAGCTTCAACGAACTCAGCAAGATTAGTAGCGTGAATATCTGACTGAAGAGATCTTGGGATGAAATTGTCAACCAATTTATTGTGTCTCTCAACTTCAAGGGCAGCTGCAAAATCAGGGTTGGGAACTAGAGTGTCAAGTGCACTTTCAGATTTGGTTTTGAACAAGGACAACTCAAAACTCATGTCAAAATCAATGTCTTCAAGATACTCAAAAACAGCTGGACATGAACGAGACTTGAATATATGACCAGAATCTGAAGCCAGTTTTGATATCAAGGAACAAATAGCCAATCAGCCTGTGAAAACTCTTAACCAATCATCCAAAAGTTTAGAGTTTACAAATACACTGGGGTGAAATACAATCGAGGTGGTTGTATTCACAAGCTCACGGAGATTGACTGAAGCAGCATTTATCTACTTCTGCTAATGCAAAGCAAAATCGTTTCGAAGGCTACCTGGCATAACTTCAGGCTCCGTCTAAGACTTATGAAACCAACACATCAATCAACAAACAATTTTTTCTCCCCAGTATGGTCGCCAATATGTTAGCGCTTGAAATTTCACCTCAGGCTGAAAAAGGTAAACTCCAAGGCAACATCAAACCACTTAGCCTCATAGCTAGCCCTACGGGGCAGGAGAGGGCTCTCTCCGGTCTATCTCGGTAAAGATCTTCAAACGGATGAGATAACCAATCAGGAAACACTGATTTTAGGCTAGTAAACTGATAAAAAGGTTTGAATTGAGAAGTTTTAAGATTTTGGTGGAAAATCGGGGAAAGGCAATTTTGGGTGCGGGGATTGGACACAGTTTTTGCAGGGGGTTCTTTGGGGCAAGGTAGGAGACTGTATTGATGCCTTTGAATTAAGTGAATGGATAGAAATGACCGGTGAGGAGATAAAGAGAGCAAGAAACATTCAAGAGTTCTCTTTAGACAGATGAAAACATAAATATTAAGCAAACCTAAAAGCAGAGCATGGCAATCATGAATTCTACTTTAACACTTCATTTGCCTAATTTACAGAAAGAAAAGTGAGAAGATGAATCACATAAAAAACTTACAAGTACAAAGAGAAACACACCATCAATACATGTAACCACAGGAATCCCAAAAAGGACTGCAAAACCCTGGTCTTTCTTCCTTTGCCAAAATTGCAGAGATACAATGAGTAATACAATAGAGCTTTCTCCCTCAAGAGTCAACCCATGAAAATGACCAAGAAAGTAAATAAGATAGGAAATCTAACATCTTTCCTTACCTCTAGGGATAGAGCTCACTATCCTAGGAGCTGTTTCAACCAATTCTAAACTGAGCACTAAAAACTAGGCAGTCAAAACAACTTGCCTCTGTAAGCTAGGAAACCAATTCATTCATTAAACTTTTGCCTATCTCATGAATGAATCTTCTAGAAGAGATAAATAAGTGTAAAAATATCATAAAGTTACATCATTTACAACAAGGAGGATGAAAATCTACTCCAGAAAGTCAAATCCAGTCAAAACTGCGTTTTGCTGAGCTGTAGGTGAATTTCTGTGAAAACTGCCCAATAGGTCGCGCCCTAATCTTGAACAGGTCACGCTACTTTGGAGCTGATTTTGAGGTACTTCCAGGTGTCCAAATGAGGCCAAAGTAGGCTTGCTGGAAAGGTTTGGATGTCTACTTTCCAACCCAAGTGGAATTTCTGAATTTGGTGGTCAGTAGCCCCTCCAAAATTGCAATCTCCCAAGACTGCTTCCTGTGTGTCAAAAAGGTGGCAGAAAGTCATTTTTTGCTTGTTTTTTTGACTTTCTGGAGGCCCAAAACTTGGTGAAATTTCTTGGAAATTGCTGAGAAAGTGTATCTTTGCATGAAAAATCCAAAAATGCTGAGTTTTCCCAAAAAAGAGTTTCCCAACGAAAAGGTCGCGCGCGGCGCGCGACCCGTTGGTAAAGAAAACCTGTTTTTTGCCAAAAAAATCACAAATGACCAAAAATGTTCAAAATTTTTAGAATTTTTGTGCTGGAGTTAAGTCATTTAGTATCATGCTCCTTCAAGGAAGCCTCAGCCAAGATGTGGAGGGGATCGGGCCTTTTCCTTCGTTTTAGTGCTTTGGCCAACCGCCCTTGGATCACCTTCATTTTCGCCTTGAATACGTGCATTCGGGCCCAATAGTGGTTTTTGATGTTCCGGAGCAGGTCCTTATCTCTGTTGGCCTTGGCCAGCAGCCTCTCCAAATGAGCATTGACCCGGAGAAGCATAGCCTCTCGGTCAACGGGTACCAAATCACCGGGTCTCTTGTGCACCAAGTTGCGGTCTTCATGGATCCTCCGCAACTCATCAAGAGTTTGCTCCTCTTCAAGTTGCTTGTTGCGCTGCTCTAAGTAGGTGATTGTCCAATTTTCCATTTCCAGTCTGTGCTGCAATGAGTCATTTTCAGCCTTTAGGTGCTGAATGATCTCCTCTGACTCTAGGCTAGGAGAAATGATGTCAAGATCAACAACCTCTATGCCTGGAACACCTGATGGCCCCTCATCAATCTTGGGTTGCTTCCCTCTCTCTGGTACCTGTGCTGCTAAAGAAGGCGAGGCCCCTTCCACCTGGTGTGGAGATAACACTCGCTGAGCTGATGAAGACGACAAGACCCCTTCCACCTGATGTGGAGAAAATACTCGCCGAGCTATTGCAAATAAGGCCCTGTGGCCTCTCTGATATGTGACCAATGGAGGAGAGCTGACATGTCTGGTCTCAGGGATATCATGCTGCTGTTATGGTCCTCCCTCCTCATGAACAACCTCAGGGGGTGGTGATGCTGGTGCAGTGAAAAAATCTCGAGAGATAAAATCCTCCCATGTGATACCATGCTGAGCCAACTGATGTATGACCACAAGCTGGATCAAACCATAATGATAGAGGCTCCTGTATTGTTGTGCTGGGCTCCTTCTCTGCATCAAGGGCACCATCTTATCAATATTCTGGCACAGGAAAAAAGGGATGTTCATCATCCGTACCCATGTGAAGTGCATCAACAAGCGAATATGGTACGAATACACACATGAAAATCTGCCCTCACAGGTGAAATAACGCATGATAAGCCTCATGAAGGGAGCATACTCATCCCTCAAAAATCTGAAAGGAAATACACCAGTCATGTGCCTCGTATAGGCAGGTTTAATGTAGGGCTCATACTGAAATCTGTCCAATAGTTTGTGCTTGTTCCACACTTCTCCAACATTAGGTATCCCTGTTGCTTGAGCAATCATCTCAGGTGTCAATGTAAAATCCACCCCTGCAAGGTTCACATGCCCATCATGCAAATGCAAAACAAACAAGTGGGCCAATTCCCTGTGATGCTGAATTTGAGAGATCCTCTTGCAAAATTCGTAACATGACTGATAGCGGAAACATGTGACTGCAATTGGACAAGCCTACAAATCGGTCAAAGAGGTGGGCTCCTCTCTCCTATGGTGACCACTCTTACCACCCCTGTGAGGCCTCCTTTGTACCTCAACCTCTAGAGTTGACTCACGGTCATCACTTTGCTCATAGTCGGTTTCGGTTTCTGACATGGTTTCGAGAGCAAAGTGGCTGGAATGTACTGCTGCTTCTGCTCAAAAATCTGCTATTTTAATTGTTGAAATGTTGTTTCAAGGGGACAAATAGCACAAGGGAAATGTTAGGGAAGGGAGACTTTTAAGGGAAATTGGGAAAAATATATGAAATAGGGAGTTTAAGGGAAGGAATCATGATATATACCCCATCACACAATTATAGTTTGCAAAGGTTTTATGAGAGGTAGGGTTTAGGGTTAGATTCTTGATTTTTAGGAATAGGGGTAGGGTTTTAGGGCTTTTGGTATTTTTGGTAGAGAGATTGAGTATAAATGATGAGGGAGGTGGAAATGGGATGTAGGGAAAAAGTGGGGGTGAAAAGGAT
This sequence comes from Pinus tabuliformis, assembly GCA_031772625.1. NCBI lineage: Eukaryota > Viridiplantae > Streptophyta > Pinopsida > Pinales > Pinaceae > Pinus > Pinus tabuliformis. Next base: position 662,300,449 of record CM062804.1, read on the forward strand.
GACCTTGAAAACAGCAAGACAAACCCTAGCCTTACTAACACTTTGACATTCTTAAGCAAATATACATTGGACTCATTATTTCAAAATGATGACTTTAAAATACATTCTCATGCTTTTCAAGCTTTGGCAAACAATGTATTTTAATGATGGGAGGCCTACCTGCAACCTTGAAGCAATCCGGGGTTGTTTTGCAGTTTACAGGCGAATTTTGGTGGAAGAATTCCCAACAGGTCGCGCGCGGGCACTCTATGCAATTTCGCCCAATTTCTCTTCAATCACTCTTCTGATGACTAAATGGAGGGAGAGAGGAGCTTTATAGGCTCGATTTAAATTAATTTCCTTTCAAACCTTCTTTCTAATGTTTATATCATGACACCTTTTCAAAACTTGAATGTTGTTGATTTTATGGTTTCCTTTTGTCCTGAAATTGGTTGAACTGATGTTTTTTCTTGAAAATTTTTGCAGGGATAGCTTCTGAGGAATCTTGGCAAAGGGGACTAGGGCTGCATGCTGACTTTCGAAGAATTTTGAATTTTTACAATTTTTTACAAAAATTTGAGAAAATGACCTTGGGCTTTAAAAACAGGGTTTTTAAATCCAAGGTAAAAATTAATTGTACAAGATGAAATATTTTGAAGAAATACTTTGATAGTCATCCCTCTGGCCTGCTGGGCATTTATTGACTTTTAAAGACATGACCTTAAAGACAAATTGGACCTAAACCCTAGACCTAGGACTTTTGACCTCAAGACAAGACAAGTAACCTTGAAAGAGTTTATTGACTGAAACAACTTGATCCAGGAGTGCCAAGAGGGGAATAAAGACACCAGCTCCTCCATTAGGGTTATGGCATGCCTAATGGAATGCAATGAGATGACACTGATGAGACACCTACTTATGCAAATGCAAAGAGCTTTGATCGCTGATGGAGGGCTACTAGACCGACTCTAACTGTAGCTACCAGCCTTAGTGGGACTAGCAGCTCTGCATAGACACTAGTTTTCCTGATAACAAAATGGCGACTCCACTAGGGAGCGAATAGATTGTTTGTTTATCTACATTTGTTTGCTTTATAAACTTACAGACGGAGCCTGAAGTTAAGCCAGCTAGCCTTCGAACTGCATTTGCTATGCAAGTGCAAAGTAGATCAATGTTGCTTCAGTCTATCTCCGGGTTTTGTTTATGAACTGAACAATTGATTTACAAGTGCTCTAATTTCCCTTGTGGTGGCTCTAGTAACCTCTTTAGATCTACCCCTGTGATTGATTTACTGATTACCACTTGCTTGGCCTAAATCCCTGAACTGAGCTACAAACTGTGACCCGAAACCCAGTTAAAGTATTGTCCCTGGTCCAGCGCACTATCTGTTCTGTGAATTCTAGATGCATCGCACTTCCCAAGTGTAGTAGGTGCGCTACATCTCTTTTTCACTGTGTTACAGGTGCACTGATCAGACAAGGCCTTTCTTGCTCCTAGATTTGGTTTCTGTGTTCACTCTTTTCAGCTCTATTCGAGAGTTTTGCTGCCTGTAGTTAGTACACCTCTGTTGAAACCCCCTTCCTTTCCATTATTCCGCCTCCATTGTGCAAAGGACTGTAAATGTTTTTATGTATTTTGAGCCATTTTCAGTTCTCTTTTGCAAAGAAGTAGCGTAATTGTACTATCGTTTCTTGATTTGAAAGTGGCGCAAGTGTCGTTTTCAGTCATGGAAGAGAATCCGATTGTTCTTGATAGTCGATTACACTGTTACTCTTGTATCTGATTTGAATTAGTAGTTTTTCAAGTGTCGAAAGCAAGTTTTCAATTCCAAATCGCAAAGTGTCGTCATTGTCCTCATTTTGTCTTGAAAAGAAAACTTGTTAGTAATGTCGCTTTGAAAAATAATTCAAATTTGCGCTTAGCTTTCTTTTTATCATTCACGCATTGAGAAGGCTGAAAACAAATACATGCATGTGCATTTGCATTTAGATTGTTTGTTGGTTTGATTTAGGACAGTGCATATAGTGTGTGCTCTCTGCTCTATGTTGAAAGAACGCCATCTCTCTTTCCTTAGTAGCTATGATTTTCATTGCAAAAAGAAGATTAAACTACTGTTTATCATCTTAGATTTCATTTTAGGAATTGTACATCTACATCACGTGGTGAACCTGAAAGGAAAATTTCTTAAGCAAGATCAACTGTAAAATAAATTTAATAAATCTAAAAATGCTTTGGAACCTAACGTACAAGATTTAGAAGTCTAGGCTAGAGACGTATTCCGGCGTCATAAAGCCTGGTAACTGTTGTTTTCATTGTTGGTTGGGTGATTCCTCCACTTTGAGACGATAAGTACCAGTACGGACTTGTGCTCCCACGTATCGTCGAGTATATATTGGGAGACCACAATAGGCTTTATCCTTTATCCATAGGAAGTTGTGTCTGCCGCCCCATCGATCGCAATGCACTAAACACGGCATTCGGGAAGATTGATTGCCGTACCATAAAAAGTATTCTGCAGTTTTGCGATTGGTTTGGTAATCCCTCTGTCTAGATTTCCAGAGTAGTCTCTTTCGTTCCTTTTCAGACTCCTTAAAGGAAAAGGTCCATCTGAGCACTTGTCACTTCGGGCTCATTAAAAATCGAAGGCGACTAGAGTCATCTTTTGTTTTTTCTCGACTCTTAAAAATTGAAAAAACAAGTTGTGTCAAAGCGTCTAAAATTTATTTTAATCAGAATAAATATCACCTTTCCTACGTTGGTCTTAGGTTGAGGAAAATGCAGCCCACCAACCAAGGAGTTCCCCTTGGGGGAAATCCTAGTCCCTTCTCCTCTTCGGGAGATGTTGGTGCGCCCCATATGGCCACATTGTCGCTTCCAGGATTGACAATTGGCTTTCTTGTATGGCTCTTCTCAACCTCTGTCATTCAGAACACCGTGATTCCTGAAAAATCAAGTCAGCAACTAAACGATACCAGAGTTACCCCCAAACCTTCTACTTCATCCAATTCTTCCTCTCCTCCTTCCTCTTCACTTGATGAAGCTGGTAAAGCCAAAACTCAAGTAACCGAGAAGAAGAAGGAGAAGAAGAAGAAAGAGAAGAAAAAGAAGGAGCCAAAGGCGAGAAGGGGCGACCAGGCATTGTCTAGTGAAAATCCACTCACTGCACCATCTAGGCATAAATCGCCATGTGTCATTTGCAAAGGAGACCACTATCATCGAGATTGTCCTTGCATCCCTCGGGTCTTAAGGGACTGGTCTCCTCATTTGCACAATCCGGTGTCATCAACCTCTGATGGTCATGTTGAAAGTACACCGTCAACTAGTGAAAGTGAAGCCCCTGGACAAAAAGGAAGATGTAAATTTCCTTGTAAATTATGTGAAGGCAATCACGCAGTCCACCGTTTTCCCTTCTTAGACGAGGCTAAAAGAGTTTTGGACGAACGTCCGGTCTCAACATTACGGCTTCCTCCTGGATATAAGAAGCTCTTACCAAGTCCGTCACTAGTTGAAAATCCGGCTGACACGCCCTTGTGGTCAGCTGAAGCGTCTATCACTGAAGATAAACCATCTAAATCCACACCAGACAAAATTCAAAAGGTCGAGGCGGTAGTTGACCCGGTCTTTCCTTTAGAGGATCCATCTTCAGATGATACAGCCACCGAAGAGAACAAGGATGACACCGTCCAAATTATTTTCGTAAGCACAGACTCCGATGAACATGGGGGCAGTCTACCCGTTCCTTTACCGTAGGAAGGAAGTTCGTCAGAGTCGTATCCGGCCGTCTATTCAGTCCCACCTCCAAGCAACCTAGTTGTTTCCTTCAATTGGAACCTACTAGGTAGACCCCGTTTACTGGCTAGTGTACCATTTCAGATCATTGCTCAAATATACAGAATGGTCATGGCCGATACCATCATAGATGAAGGGGCTTCTGTGAGTATCCTTTCCTCAACTGCTTGGAAAGCGCTTGGTTCGCCATCGCTTTTGCCTAAGATGAGAAATATAACGGGCTTTGACAAAGGAACCAGTCGACCGTTAGGGATCCTTCCCAATGTGCTGATAACGTTGAGAAGGAAAACCGTTCACAAGAACGTAATGGTAGTCCAAGGACCCCTGGATTATAATCTACTCCTTGGACGAGACTATATTTATTGCATGGGAGCCATTGTCTCCTCACTCTTTAGAGTAATGTGTTTTCCGCATGAAGGAAGAGTGGTCAAGCTCGTAGACCAGATTTCATTCCCCGGTTCACACATAGAAAATAGTCATATACGAACCCTGAATGGTCTTTTCACGCAAGGAATGTCTCATCAATCTCCAGTTCGTCCTCCTGATGAGCGTGAGTGATTTGGAGGATATGGCTGAAACCCACGGGGCATGCACCCTGGCCTGTTTTGACAGGAGAACCTTGGGTATAGGGTAGGTTTCCACAGAGGATATATGACTGGCTGACACACCTGTCCATTTTGGAAAATAGGATCAGACCAGAATAAGATACTTCTGTTAAGGTAGGCCTTTCCCGACAGAACAAATGTTTTGTCTGCAAATTGAGGGGTAACCTAGAAATGGTAGATCTTTCCCGATAAAACAAGTGTTTGTCTGCAAATTGAGGGGTAACCTGGAAACTCTACTTCGCTATACCTGGGGGCATACAAACCTTTTGGCATGCAAGCGAAGATCGACCATTTATTTTTTTAAATGTATAGGTCCTCTAACCCTTTAAACTCATAGGATTGGTCGTTTCCTAACTTGCATAAAGAAAGGATGTGGGGCAAAGATTTGAAAAATGCCATTTTATATGAGACATCCTTATTATACGACTGGATTAATCGAGCAGTTTTAACACGGAATTCAAGCTCGTTAAAAATTAAACATAAGCTCATTAAAAAATGAACCATTTTCCGATAAATAACCATCGTGAATGTCTTATCACTAGCCTTTGAAGCCTTGGTCGTGTTCTCATCATCACCTCCACTCTGTATTGGCCGCTCATTCACCTCCATTTGATTGTTTACCCTTTTTGAGGAACAGCTGCGAAGAGTGATCCTGTTAACCTTCCTTGTGACACTGTCGTGATTGGAAAATTCCAAACCTTACCTAGAATCAGCTGCTACCCAAATTTATCACTCGTTCCTCAAAAAACGAGTCTCCTTTAAGCTCTTTTCAACTGACTCGTAAAAAATGAAAAGATTGTTGAGCGATTGGCCTCTCCAGCTCGTTAAAGGGACCGGAAGTGTTATCCCTCCTTTAGATTTTAATCTTTTCAGACTTGAGGGATTATTACACAAAACGATCGAGCGCTTGTTTTGTTCAGCTCGTTAAAAGTACCGAAAATTCATCCCTTTTGTATTGTTTTATACATTTTTAGACTCAAGGGATTATATGAAGAAAAAGGATTATTGGAGTTTTCTTTACGTCCCTTTTTCAGACTCTCTAAAATTGAAAAGGATCGAGTTATCCTTGTCGTTAAACTCGTTAAAACTGAATAGTGACAAACTTGTCCATACAGACAAGAACGAGTTTCATTATTGCTAGGCAAGTTAAAACATAGTGATGGGTTTGCCCGAAGGGAAAATTATAGAAAAAGCATATGTTATCCTCCTCAAGCTTGACAAAAATAAAGAGGTACTGGTTGTTAGCTACCTATACCAATAGGTTTCATATTTCATGATTGGCAATAAAAAGGTCCAAATATGCTCTGCTTTGATGATGCAAAGATCACATATTTCCAAGAAAATACAATCTGTGCTTATAGCTTGATGTGGACTCAATTTTGATGGATGATCCAACAGCCTAATCTGGATTATGCCATGTTTTAAATTTTCAGTTGTAGAATAGAGAAAGAAGTCTGTCTAAACTGTTTAATCTTGGCAGACAAGTAGTTTAGGTAGAGAAGAAAGGCTCCCAACAGCTTAATCTGGGACCTTGGAGGAAATAATGTTGGCATTATGATTCAGGTGTTGTCCTTGATGGCAAACCCATTCAGGTGATAAATCAAGAAGGACGCAGGAAATATGTTCAGCAAGTGCGTCCCCGCAGGTATACCATACAGAACCCGCGTCCAGGGACGCCGGCCAGCCGTTCAGGAGGTGCGTACGCCCAGTGCACACATTTCAAGGCAGAGAAAAGCACGTGGGGGTTTCTTGCGTGGTATCTAGCCGACAGTTTTGTGTTTCTATGGTGTCGGCTCGTGGTATTGTTCCATGTTTTGGGGAGAAGCTTGCCTATATAAAGCAAAGGAGTTCATTTGGATTAGGCATCATCTTGGTTGAATATCTTTTGATGAGATCTAGTCCAGATCTATGAGGGCGAATCTTCTAATGGACTGTGATCTCTATGGCGCATGATCAGATCTGTGGATCTGAGTGTTTGGGTTGGTTCTGAAGTCCTCATATCTTTTATATCTGAAGGGACGCAGGTTCAGTGAAGGGCAAGTGCGCCGGGACGCAGTACAGTAAAGGCTCAGGGGCGTCTCTGAGGCAAAGGACGCGGTGCGACTGTGTTATTGGGTGCGTCTCTGAAGCAAAAGACGCGGCGCGATAGTGTTTCGGGGTGCGCCGGTCGCAGAAAAGCATAGAGGAACAGTGCGTCTACACGCAGAACAACGGAGGGTAGACTGCGTCCAGTCGCAGGCCACAGAAAGAAAATATGCGTCCCTGTCTTAAGATGATCTGTTGACTGTATATTTCTGTTCATAAAGTGTTCTGGGTTATTTCTGTAATTACTGATCTGATATCTGTAGTGGACTGTATCTGTTATATACTTGTTGATCATTTGATTCTTCATGAAAAGAAGTAGGGGGTTGTAGCTCCCTTCCAGGAGAAACTGGAAAACGAGAGAGAGTTGTAGCTCTCTGCAGGTTGCAGCCTGCGTGCTGGTAAAGGACTGCACCAGTACAAAATCATTGTAAAAGAATTTCTTGAAAGAAGATAGAGACATATTGCAGCAGGTGGTTTTCTCCCGCATTGGGTTTCCACCTTACATCTTGTGTTCTTTGGTGTGACTGTCTATTTTCTTTATTCAAGCTCATTATTTTATGGTACTGATATGCAAGAATAATTCAAAAGATCAAATAAGGAAGATTTGGTAAATTGCTTAATAATACTGATTCACCCCCCCTCTCAGTATTATTTCCAACAATTGGTATCAGAGCCAGGTCCTTCAGAAAAGCTTGATCGCTTGAAGGTAGATCGTTCATCATGAGCAACTACGAGAGAGAAGCATCAATCAGGCCACCAGTTTTTGATGGGACAAACTTCAATTATTGGAAGGTAAGAGTTACTGCATATCTTCAATCTCTTGGTACTGAAGTTTGGGACATTGTAGAAACAGGCTATGCTTTTCCTTCAGCTACTCCTACAGATCCAGCTGAGAAAAAGAAGTATGAAACAAATGCAAAAGCAGTCAGTACTCTATTAGGAAGTATATCCCAAACAGAATTCATGAAGGTAATGCACTTCAAATCAGCAAAAGAAATATGGGACAAAATGATCACAAGCTATGAAGGAGATGAACAGGTAAAACAAGCTAAACTTCAAACTCTCAGGATTCAATATGAGACTCTCAAGATGTATAATGATGAAAGTGTGGCTAATTATTTTCTTCGGGTAGATGAGATTGTTAATTGTATGAAAAATTTGGGTGAAGAAGTAAAGGAGTCCATAGTAGTTCAAAAGATTCTAAGATCATTATCCCCCAAGTTTGAATCCAAAGTATCTGCAATAGAAGAAAAAGAAAATCTTCGTGTTCTTACTATGTCTCAGCTACATGGAATTCTAACTGCTTATGAAATGAGAAAGGGAGGACCATCAGACAGAAGGGAGGCTGCTTTTAAAGCATCAGGCAAAGAAGATTACTATGAAGCAAGCCATGATCCAGAAGAAGAGGAAGAAGAATCAAATTTTGTCAGAAATCTTCAAAGAGGTTCCGGAAGGTTCAGAGGTAAGCTACCTTTCAAATGCTTTGCTTGTGGAAGAGTAGGTCATTATGCTGCAAAATGCTCTTATAAGGATAAAGGAAAGGAACCAGTTAGATGGAACAAGAAACAAAGCGCAAATAAGAAAAGCTACTACACCCATGAAGATAGTGATGGCTTATCAAATAGTGATGAAGATGAACAAGGTAATAAATATAGGTTGTTAATGGCATTTGAAGATGATGATTATGAGGATGCTGTAGATGTGGATAACCTTTATGATGAAATTACTAGACTCAAGAGATGCATAGAAGAAAAGAACATGATTATTGATACTCTACAATTCCAAATTGATGAAAAGGAAAAACATCTTGAAAAATTAGAAGGTGAAATTGTTGGTCTTAGAAAAGAAATTGAGAAAACAAAAACTATTAATCTCAAGTTTGTCAAAGGATCTGAAACTTTGGATGAGATTATCAGTGTGCAGCGGTCTCCACTAAATAAGACAGGTTTGGGCTATAATGGAGAAACTTCTCAAGCATCCACTTCAAAAAGTTATCTTGATGCAGCAAGAAGAAATGAGCAAGAGCACAAGGAAGATCATCAGGTAAAGCAGGGACAAATGTCAAACAGAAACTATCAGGGGCAATCCAGCTTAAGGGTGAACAAAAGCCACAACCAGCCACAGGTAAAATCTTCTCAATTTGGTTCAAGAATAGATGAAAATAGAAATTACAATCAGTTGGCTGGTAGATCCAATAATCGCAGAAGCTTCTTCAATGGACAATGCTTTTCTTGCCATAACTTTGGTCACAAAGCAGCTCAATGTGTTGCGTATAAAACAATCATGACTAGGGAAGCTCAAAAACAAAGAAGTATGACAGGGATTACAAAAAGGACCTATAACAACTTTTCAGCTCTTGAAAATGAAGTTGAATGTTCTATTTGCAATAATTTTGGACATAAAGACTTTGAATGCAGAAGCAGGTTTCCGGAAAGAAAGGTACAAGAGCAGAAAAAGGAACAAGCCTTAGGCACCAAAACATGGAGAATAAAGGAACCTCAAACAGAAAGATGTGGGATAGCATTTTATGCAGAAGGACAAGAAAATCTATGGTACATTGACAGTGGATGTTCGAAGCATATGACAGGTGATAAAGAAAAACTTGAGTCTTATTCTAATTTAGAAAAGGGAAAGAAAGTCTCTTTTGGAAATGATACTCCTGCAACTATAAAAGGAAAAGGTATTGCTCCTTTAAAAGAAGATGTTAAGGCTGGAAATGTTTTGTTTGTTGATGGATTGAAGCATAATCTACTAAGTGTCAGCCAGATGTGTGATCAAAGAACCGAGGTTATATTCAGATCAAATGGATGCCTTGTTCGTGATCTTGATACAGGTAAAACAGTTCTCAAAGGAAAAAGAACTCCAAATAATCTATACATATTTGATGAAGGACAACAACAATGCTATCTAAGCAAGGATGAAGAGCACTGGCTATGGCATCGAAGGTTGGGACATCTAAGCTTCTCACAAATAAGGAAAGCTTGCAAATATCAGGCAGTTCGCGATCTTCCAGATATCAAAATTCCTGACAACACCATATGCAGATCATGTCAGTTTGGAAAACAAACCAGAACTAACTTTTTAGAGAAAGAAGGATCAGCCAGCATGCCTCTTGAGCTAGTGCATACAGATGTATGTGGACCATTCAGAAAAAGAACACCTAGAGGAGAGGAATACTTGATATTATTTATTGACGATTTCTCCAGGTTTGTTTGGTTAGGACTTATGAAGCACAAAGATGAAGCATTCGAAAAATTCAAATCCTTCAAAGCCTTGGTTGAAAATGAATCAGGTCACAAAATTAAGTGCCTCAGATCTGACAGAGGTGGGGAATTTACTTCAAATGAATTTTTCGATTTCTGTGATGAACATGGGATAAGGAGAGAATTTTCTACAGCTAGAACTCCTCAGCAAAATGGAGTGGTTGAAAGAATGAACAGAACAATCCAGCAAATGGCTCGTGCTATGCTTGATGAATCAGGAACCCTTGCAACCTTCTGGGGTGAAGCTGCACATGCGGCGGTTATTATTCTCAACAAGACAAATGTCCGAGTGAACAGCACTCAAACTCCTCATGAGCTCTGGAGTGGTAAAACTCCTTCGGTAAAGCACTTCAAAATCTTTGGGAGCAAATGCTATATCAAGAATACTGAGGAGCAGCTTGGTAAACTTGATCCTAGAGCAGATGAAGGTATTCTTCTTGGCTACTCTCCACATAGCAAAGCATACAAATGCTACAATAAAAGACTTGGCAAAATTGTTGACAGCATTGATGTAGTGGTTGATGAGAAGGGATACATTCCTAGGCAAATACATCGTGAAGACATCGAAGAAGATGAAAGCCACCCTCAAAGACAGAATGATGAAGAAGAAGAACCGCAAGAAGAATCTCAAGAAGAACCTCACGAAGAAGCAGAAGAACGAACAAGAATAGAAGAAAAGACTCCATCCAGATATGTTCAAAAGAACCATCCAGAATCTCAGATCATGGGACAGAAAGAAGCAGGTATACAAACTAGAAGAACAGTTGCAGAAGCTTCAAGTTATTTGGCATTACTCTCCTCTACTGAACCACAAAATGTGAAAGAGGCATGCAAAGATGAATGTTGGGTGAAAGCAATGGATGAAGAACTTGAGCAAATCGAAAAGAACAACACTTGGGAGCTGGTTCCTAGACCAAAGGATAAGAATGTTATCGGAACAAAATGGGTCTTCAAAAATAAATTGAATGAAAATGGAGAAGTAATTAGAAACAAAGCCAGACTTGTTTGTAAAGGATATGCACAGCAAGAAGGAATAGACTTTGAAGAAACTTTTGCTCCTGTTGCAAGACTTGAGGCCATCCGAATGTTCCTTGCTCTCTCAAGTTCTCAGAATTTCAAAGTATTTCAAATGGACGTAAAATCAGCCTTTCTGAATGGAGACTTGGAAGAAGAAGTGTACATTGAACAGCCAGATGGGTTCATTCTTGGAAATGATCCAAATCTTGTATGCCGATTGAAAAAGGCTCTCTATGGTCTCAAACAAGCCCCAAGGGCTTGGTACTACCGGTTGGACAAATATCTTCATCAACAAGGTTTTTCAAAAGGTTCAGCAGATAGCAATCTATATATAAAAATTGAAAATGACAAATTGCTAATACTTGTTGTGTATGTAGATGACATTATTTTTGGCAGCAATGAAGAAGCTATGAGTCAAAGCTTTGCCTCAGTCATGCAGAAAGAATTTGAAATGTCCTTGCTAGGAGAACTGACATACTTTCTTGGTTTGCAAATCCAACAAAAGGAAGGAGGAATCCTTTTATCTCAAACCAAGTATCTCAAGCAGATTTTGAAGAAATATGGCATGGAAGATGCAAAACCAGTATGTACACCCATGGTCACAGGATGCAGTCTCAGTGCAAATGATGAATCTGCAGCAGTACATCAACCAACCTACAGATCTATGATTGGAAGTTTACTATATTTAACAGGTACCCGACCAGACATCATGCATGCAGTTGGAATAGTTGGAAGATTTCAGGCAAATCCGAAGGAGACTCATCTTCAAGCAGTGAAGAGAATTTTCAAATATCTTCAAGGGACTCAAAATTGTGGCTTATGGTATCCTAGAAATACAGATCTTACTCTTCATGCCTATACAGATGCAGATTGGGCCGGAAGCGTGGATGACAGGAAAAGCACAAGTGGTGGTGCGTTCTTTATGGGTCCCAGACTGGTCTCTTGGTTCAGCAAGAAACAGAGTTCAATTGCCTTGTCTACAGCTGAAGCAGAATATGTTGCTGCTGCATCTTGTTGCACCCAACTCCTTTGGATGATGCAGACTTTGCAGGATTATCAAATCACTTGTACACCTCCAATCTCTATCTTATGTGACAACACAAGTGCAATCAGCATCTCAAAGAATCCGGTTATGCATTCAAAAACCAAGCACATACCAATCAAGTACCATTTTCTCCGGGAACAAGTACTTGAACAGAAGGTCAAGTTGGAGTATGTTCCTTCTAAGGAACAAGTTGCTGATATTTTCACCAAACCATTGCCCAGGGACACTTTTGAATACCTCAGGCAAAAGCTGGGGGTTGTTGATGCATCATCTTCCTGTTGATCATCTTCCTATTGGTGGTATAGGCTCAGGGGGAGCACATAATGCATTGTTGGCATTATGGAGAAGGAGATCTTGGAAATAGCTGCAATATGTCTCTATCTCCTTCATGATGGATTTCTGGTTACAGATCTGGAGATGCATGAGCATAGGGGGAGCATACCCTTTGCTCTTGATGTCAAAGGGGGAGAATGAAGCTGAAGATTATGTGGTTGCCATCAAGTCCAAAGGGGGAGATTGTTGGCATTATGATTCAGGTGTTGTCCTTGATGGCAAACCCATTCAGGTGATAAATCAAGAAGGACGCAGGAAATATGTTCAGCAAGTGCGTCCCCGCAGGTATACCATACAGAACCCGCGTCCAGGGACGCTGGCCAGCCGTTCAGGAGGTGCGTCCGCCCAGTGCACACATTTCAAGGCAGAGAAAAGCACGTGGGGGTTTCTTGCGTGGTATCTAGCCGACGGTTTTGTGTTTCTATGGTGTCGGCTCGTGGTATTGTTCCATGTTTTGGGGAGAAGCTTGCCTATATAAAGCAAAGGAGTTCATTTGGATTAGGCATCATCTTGGTTGAATATCTTTTGATGAGATCTAGTCCAGATCTATGAGGGCGAATCTTCTAATGGACTGTGATCTCTATGGCGCATGATCAGATCTGTGGATCTGAGTGTTTGGGTTGGTTCTGAAGTCCTCATATCTTTTATATCTGAAGGGACGCAGGTTCAGTGAAGGGCAAGTGCGCCGGGACGCAGTACAGTAAAGGCTCAGGGGCGTCTCTGAGGCAAAGGACGCGGTGCGACTGTGTTATTGGGTGCGTCTCTGAAGCAAAAGACGCGGCGCGATAGTGTTTCGGGGTGCGCCGGTCGCAGAAAAGCATAGAGGAACAGTGCGTCTGCACGCAGAACAGTGGAGGGTAGACTGCGTCCAGTCGCAGGCCACAGAAAGAAAATATGCGTCCCTGTCTTAAGATGATCTGTTGACTGTATATTTCTGTTCATAAAGTGTTCTGGGTTATTTCTGTAATTACTGATCTGATATCTGTAGTGGACTGTATCTGTTATATACTTGTTGATCATTTGATTCTTCATGAAAAGAAGTAGGGGGTTGTAGCTCCCTTCCAGGAGAAACTGGAAAACGAGAGAGAGTTGTAGCTCTCTGCAGGTTGCAGCCTGCGTGCTGGTAAAGGACTGCACCAGTACAAAATCATTGTAAAAGAATTTCTTGAAAGAAGATAGAGACATATTGCAGCAGGTGGTTTTCTCCCGCATTGGGTTTCCACCTTACATCTTGTGTTCTTTGGTGTGACTGTCTATTTTCTTTATTCAAGCTCATTATTTTATGGTACTGATATGCAAGAATAATTCAAAAGATCAAATAAGGAAGATTTGGTAAATTGCTTAATAATACTGATTCACCCCCCCTCTCAGTATTATTTCCAACAAATAAGGGTAGAAGTAGATAGAAAAACAAAAGAAAAAAGCCAAAGAAAAGAAAAGGAAAATAAGGGTCTGCAAGCCTAAGTGCACCCTCCAAGAAAAAATAAAAAATGCTAGGCAAGTAGATGGGTAGGTAGATGGGGTTGCAGAAGTGTCATTCCTTTCAATTTGAAGGTGTGCTAACCTATTTCACAAAGCAAAGTCAATGGATGGAGAAGTCCTCTTCTCTATCAGGTTGCAGCAAGCAAAGAAGCATGTCTAACTTCCCACTTATTCCCTTTCCCATTCATTACTAATATCCCCTCATCAGTTGTGATTCATGAAACAATTCATGGTTCTATGGTGGTTTTTAGTCCCTTAAAAGCCACATTTCTTGTCTAAAACTCTTTTCATTTTGCTCTACTCCCTAAGCTAAGTTATTTTCAGTAAACTTAGTGGTATCTCCCCTCATCCACTCCTTTCATCCATATTAACCCTAACTCTATTATATAATTCCCCTATATTACCCTTTCCCTAGTATTATAACACCATGGTGTATAAACCCCAAACATTGTATAAATATCCCTCCCCTTGGCATTATAGCCATATGCCCTCTGTCAGGGATCAAAATGACATCTGGTCACTTTGATAAACCTAAGTCTAACCCCCCTCCCCTCTTCTGAATTCATCTTGCCCTTTAAAACCTTCATTTACCAAGAAAACCTTATAAAAAGACCCATTTTACCCATACCCGCTCTAAATTGCAAAATAATATCAAAACCCACTTTTTGCCGAGTATCCAAAGTGTCAGGGCCACATTATTTTCCATTGGAAAAAATTACAAACACTATATTCCAAAGGTTTCCCGCTGAGCGCGCGCCCCAAAAAATACATTATTTTAACCCTTCTCTGCTTCCGTATTGACCGATCAACTCATCAACCCGTCAACCGTCTGATCGAGTACTTTTGATCGGACGGCTATTATGAATATCGGGTTGGGCCCGAGGTCCAACGTTTAGCACTCGAGAAACTGTCAGAGGGTGACGTCAGGCCTCTGCCACGTGTCGCCCTCACAGCTTCTCGGGTCGGCCTCTGACAAAACCGTCTCCGTATTGAAAGCGGTCCGAGAAAACCATTATCGCCGTTCCGCTTACCACTTGTTTTGCCGGGCTTGCGTCACCCCCACGTCAGAACCACGTCACTACCACCTCGCTGTCGCATCAACTCCTTCGTCCACCTCCGTGCTTATATGGCTGCCACCTCACTATCCCCGTGGACCAATCGCAGCCTGCCACATCACCCGGTGACGTCATGATGACGTCATCTAACTCCGACCCCACCCGATGACGTCATGCTGACGTCATCCCAAAAACGCGCCAATATTGCCAAAATTCCATATTTAGGCCAAAATGTCATGTTTTTTCCACTTTTGGCAAAAGAAACTTTAGCCATTTCTGCATGCTGCTCACGTTCAAACCAGCGCCAACCTGCTAAAGCTAATTCCGAGACCGCCGGCGCCTCCATTGCATCTGCATTTGCAACTCTTACCGGCAAAATTACCAGGTATTCCTCAAAATCATTCCATGAGCCTGGTTTTATCCGTATTTCCTCAAGCAAACTGTCAAGAGACTGTAAAACACTGTTTTCACCATCAAACACACAGTGACTTGCACCCATTTTCAACCAGTGAAGCCATAAACCTCCTGCAGAGCCTCATTTGACAAATTAAGCTGAATTCACAGCTAATTCGCGCAGTCGTGAACTAGAGACTTCAATTGACCAAATTCACCACAGCAAATACTTCTGGTTAGTCCTGCTACTGTTTTATCAATCCTTTAGACAGTATTTCAACTGCTGTTTATTCAATTTGCCTTCTGTTTCTTAAAATTCACTTCCATTGCAAGAAAACATTCCTCTCTATTGTTCTTCTTGATTAAAACCGGTTCACCTACAGTTCAAAAGCTTTAGTAGCCATGGAGACACCAATAGCCTTGAATATCCAGCCTCTTAATGCCCCTCAAAGGGAGATAACATGGAAAGCCCTGGGAGATGTAGACTATCAGATGTTAGATTGGTTTCCCATGGGTTCTAAGTTCAATATCCATATGCTAAATGAATTGAAAGCTCAATACCTTAATGGATCTGATATTTTGGGGATTTGGGACTCAAATTTGCCCATTTACAACCTCCCTCAAGTCAATGCCCTCCCAAAGTTGATCCACAAATGCCAGGAATGCTATGATCCTTGCCAGAGAGCTGTTCTCAGTCCTACAGGCTCTGTTTTGTTCTTTATCACCCCAGAAACCATAAATGAGATGCTGCATTTCCATACTGCAAGGCCATTAACCCCTCTTTCCATGTCGGATTTAATAAAGAAGGGAAATAATCTGTCAAGTGCCCAGATTACCAAAATTAACCAGTGATTTGTGCAGCCAAGCTCTGAAACTATAAGGACTCCTCCTATTGGATATCACTACCTGAATGACCTGGGCAGAATGCTAGTAGATTTGATCAGCTATGTCCTGGGATACAAGGGAATTGAGGATGTGGATGGCACCATAATGGCAATGATGTCCATGTTTTCTCCTGGAAAGCCTCCAGCTGTGCACTATGACTATGCCACCTATATTGCAGAAAATATCCATGAACAGCTGATGAATCTACCAAGGGAAAGGGTGTTCAGATACACCTCATACATCTACCACCTGTTCTTGTTTTATCAGCCAGACAGTTTCTCCATTTCTCTCAAGAAACTTAATGCCCAGGGAAATCCAAGATCAGTTGTGTTTTGGACTTCAGTTTTCCATGATGTTTCTCAATCACCATACACATACTGTGAATTTATAGACCTGTTCATTCACCCAGCTATGACATTGCTGTATGGTGTTCCTCCTCCAAGGTTAACCGATGACATGCAGAGAATTCTCCATCTCTCCAAATCCTACAGCATTGGTGATTGGTACTTTTACCAACACCACACAGTGATCAGAGTATATGGCTATGAATTGGACCCTTACAGGCTGCCAAGATATGTTCCAATGAGACTATTTTCCCTAGAATACTTCAGGCAGTTTGGATATACTGACTTCTTCCATTTCCAAAGCAAAAACAAGAAGGTACAACTGAAGGTAAGGAGCCAGCTAGGCCCTTTTTTGTACAACAAAAGAGAGGCGGGATGGAAGGAGGCAGATATGATCTTAGAGGGTTTCAAATTGCAATCCAGTTTCAAATGGTCACCCTATGACCATAATCATTTTATTTCCCTCAGGAGGATAAAACACAAATTGGGTAACTATTCACATGTTAGGCTGCCTCATATTGAAAAGTATGCAAATTCTTTAGGCTGGAAAGAGGGCACTCTAGAAGAGCCAATCTCTAGAGAGCAGATACTAGAGAGAGAGGCTAGGAATTTGCAGAAAGAGGCTGACTTGGAAACTTGTGGACAGATTTCCTTATCATTTCAAAGGCAACTTGGAGCAGCTACCTCTTCTTCAATAACACAGCAGCAAGCTGCCATGGACACTCAACAGACATGCAGCAAAGGCAAAGGAAAGCAGGTGGAACAAGAGCAACCACCTCACATGACTCAAGACCAAACAAATAAAGAGATGGAGCAGCAAGAAATAGTGCAGCAGCAGGAACAGCAACAGCAACAACAGGGATCATAGCAAAAAGAAGGGCAGCATGACATAGAGCAGCCCACACATCAAGAAGGGGCAGTTGAGGCCCCAAGTTTCACAGAACAGCAGGCACAAAATACGGTGCCTCCTAGGCAAGAAACATCAGTTGATGCATCAGTCCTCCAAACTCCACAAAAGGAGGATACTAGCAGAAAAAGGGACAGAGAGACTCCCTTGACCACATCAGAAAGTCATGGTGAGAAAAGACAGAGATTGAACCCTTTTTCTGAAGAGGAAATGCCAACAGGGCAATCTCTGGGCGTGGACCCACCTAGCAGAGAAGCATCTGCAAGTTCTTTCCAAGAGGAACATAACAGAACTGTGGGAGGAGAAGTCAGCTCCTCAAGCCAGCAGAGAGGGGGTGAACTAAGCATTAAGCAGCAGTTCATTGAAATCAAGAAAAGGAATGAACCCATAAAAATACAACTGTATAACCATCTGTTAAATATGGCTCCCACCAACCAGGAACGTCTAATGTCTGCATATGATGTCCAGGAGGGCAAGATGATCATGAGTCACTTCATGCCAACTACTTTGCAGCCAAAGTCCCCTTCAGATTACCTAAGGACCAATCTTGAGGTCCTGGCCAAGGACATCCACCCAATGGATAAAATTGAATTGCATAAACAAACAGGTGAGATGGTCTATGCTTCCTTGGTAGACAAAACATTAGATAACTACAGGCTAGAAAATAGCCTTAATAATACAGCTGCCCAACTTGAGTTGGAAAGGGCATCATCTCAAGCAAAGGACAACAGAATAAGGTCCTTAGAAGACATAATTATTGAGATTGGGCATGATCCCAAAGATATCAAGGGCATACAAGAAATATTAAAGTTGATGGATGCAGATATGGCAGCTTTGAGGAGAAAGATCAAACTCCCAGCCACAATTCACCCTCAAACAGATGAAGTAGCTCAACAAAGGCATGATAAAGATGCCACAGCTTTGCTGGTGTCTCTCTATAAACAGCTCATCCAGGCACAAGAAAAGCTGGGAGAATCAGAGGCTGCACAGGCAGCATTACAGGCAGCTTTGAAGCAAAGAGAAGAAGGTCAGACCTCCCAGCCTCCTCCTGAAGTGATAAATCTTGAGGAAACTGCTCCACCTATTGTTCCTCCTCCTCAACAGACAGAACAAGCAGCAACATCCACCTCAGCAGCACCACTAACAACAGAGCAGGCCCCAAGCCTGGACATGCAAAAGCTGAGGAATGAGATCCAGGCCTTGGAAGAACAAATGACAGAATTGAATGAGGCCAAGGAGAAACTAGCCAAGGTCAATGAAAGATATGACAAATCGAAGCAGTCTATGGCAGAAAAGGGCAGGGAGATAAAAGCCCTCAAAGACAGGATCAAAGAGCTAGAAAATGAGCTCAAATTAGATAAGGTTGTGGCTGAGCTTAAAATAGTGCTGTGGGCTAACATTGGCCAATCTATTAATGAGAAATGGCAATATATTGAAACAATCCATGAGCAGTTGGACCTCAGTCCAAAAGCACAGACTGAAATTCAGAGATCAAGAGCTGCTCTAAGCAATATGCCTGAAATTGCCACCAGGATGATTAATGTGCTCAACAATAGAACAAGTACTCAGTTGGCTGCCATGGGAATTTCAAACAGAATTGAGCACATTCAGTTAATCAAGAGGGTTCTCACACTGAGAAACTTAGTGCAGACCTTGGAGAGAAGAACCCAGGACATGCAGACTGAGGTGAACAGGTTTATGGAGAAATTTCAGGTGTTAGAAAACAGAGGGCTCCCTAGCTTACTGAACAGCGCAGGGAGATTGTTCACACATGACCAGTATGCCAAAAGGGTTAATACATTTTCCACTAGTCAGATCAACGAGAAGCCCAGCACCTCAGAGGAAACAGGGCCAGCCACAGGATAGACTCTCTACAATAGAGTAGAAAGTTTATTTTTTATAATGAATGAAATCAAACACCTACTTGAGGTGCCTCCCAATTTTTACAAATATACAGAGGCAGAGGAGACTATGGATGCAATTCTCAGGCATCAGCTACCTACACTAGAATGGTGGACTAAGGCCATACAGATGATTTTGTAAAGAGGAAGCCATTCAATAAATTTTGTTCATGAAAAATGCAAATTGTCATACACAGGACAGTTTAAAAGAATCAGCAGGCATTGAAGATAAAAGCTGATCCAACTCAGCAGAAGTCTCGGCCAGCAAATCAAAACGGACAGCTACAGGTGTCCAGGCCGAGAAGCTACAGCAGAGCAGCTCCAAAAGCACATTTCTCAGCATTAATGCAAATCGCTCCAACCGACTCGGTGGCCTCCAAAGGCCAAAAAATCTTCTGACAAGCATAAAGATGCATTTACTTTGTATTCAATGATGTAATAACTTTCTGATCTAAATATCTTGAAAAGTTGGTGAAGATATTCATTTCTGAGATAACTTAGCACTCAGATATTTTGTAACAACGGATTGTATATATTTGCCCCTCGCACAAGCTTGCAGGGGTTGTTGTTGATTTCTCTTGAAGAATTTCTTAAGCTGTAATCTTTTCAGAAGTTTAATAAAGAAAGTGATGGAATTTCTCGGAGTTCTGAAGTGTTGAATGCGTTTTGGTGTCTGTTGAAAACTGCAGGATTCCTGTGTACCTCACAATACAATAAGTTTTTCTGTAACTCTCTTTGTTATATGTTTCAATCTGTTACAATCCATATATGTTTCTAATTCCTAAGTGTTTAACAACAAAGAAAAAGAATAACCTTCAGGACTTATTCATGCAATACCCTGAGTTCAATCTGTGTTGTTAATGAATGTTTTCTTCAACTATAATCTTGATAAGTGTAATTCTTAATTGCTGCACTTTCAGAATATATCTTTCACAGTGACCTTTGTTTCAGGAATTCAAGTTTGCTCCTGAGCATCATGTTTCACTTTCACATCACCAGCTTAATGGAGAATTCTTAAATGCTTTCTGTTGGCTGACCATACATCACCATTAAAGTTTAAATTTTGTTAGTTTGAGATACTCAATAGGCCCTGCAGTCTGAGCATCATCACTCCAGCATTTCAAAACATTTCATAGCTCTAGACTCCATTGCCCAATGATATACTACTGTCTGAACACTACACCTTAAGCACTGAAAGAAGTCCTTCAACCAAAACATAAACCAAAACCTGAGCATAATAACTAGCCTAAAATACTATCAAAACAGAGACAAATTATAAAGAGAGAGCCCTCTCTGATTACAGTTGGGCTAGAAGCTGTAATCCAAAGATTGGTTAGTGGTTACCCCAGCCGTATTCCCTTGGGAGTCATAGGGAACAACCTGGGTGTTAACACTGGTCAGCAATGACTGGGGAAAAATTGGGAAGAAAACTTGAAGAAACTTTATGGGTAGCAAGTCGCTCTTGAACATGACACTTTCACTCTGCATCCGAGTCGGGTAGGGTTGTTCCATTCATTGGTCACATCACCATGGTTCCGTCACACCATCCATGTTTGGAGTTAACGCTACCGATCCATCATGTCAGTGTCGCCGATATGTTCAAGAGAAGTCACTCAGAGAATTCGCCTATGTCTCACCCACTGCAATACATTTACGCTCCATTCTTTCATGACCACCACCCTGAACCTTATATAACCAGATCATTTTCACCTCCATTAAAATCATTTTCTCCATTCCGTGTCATTGATGTGGGATTCAATAAGGCCCTCCTATGACGGATCGCTTCTTGTCAACATCATCTCATTATCCAAGAAGTCGATCTAGGAACAACCATTTCAGTACTTTGAAGCTTGCATGCCTCAATGGCAAGTTTCTCACTTCCAGTGACAGGTTTACATCAATGGCCTTCGACCGAAAGATTTTGCGTGGTGTTCAATGCTAAGTCCCTTATTCACACCACGTGAATTGTACTGTAGTACCTTGAGGGTCATCATCATTATCGGTGATTCCTCTCGCGCCTGTCAACAGCTTAAATCATTGGCTGGTAATCAGGCGATGTCTTTCCATGTTCGACTCCACAACATCTCTCACATGGATCGACTTGTACTTTGAGTGAAGATCGAACGATATTGAAGACCCCGGATCTAGTTTCATCCATCTGGGCTGCGATATATACTCAGGAAAATAAAGACATCAAATGTACATCATTACTGCACAGATAATCATCCAACCTAAGGGATGATGGCTCTACCAGAATCATGAGTCTACACTCAGACGATTGTCTGTCTTATGTAAATGAAAATGAATTTATAAAGTTGATCATGGGAATGCCCGCCTCAGCTAGATCATGAAAATATTATGAAGATAATGTATTGTATTGTATATTATTACAGGTCACCTTCCAGCTTGAAAGAACTTCAGATCCTCATGATAAAGCATTTCACCCGACATCAACAGATTAACGACCTCATGCTTTAGGGGGCAACTGTTATAGACATTTTTGGGCACTGAAACCCCAACCATAAATGTCCATAAACCAAGGGCTCTTAAGTCCCTAAAAGTGTTGTTCCAACCTCTAAAAGAACAAGGTCAACTAATTACATCTTCTCCCAGAAGTTCTCCATGAGAAACTGCTCAGAACTGGTCAAAACTGGACCATCTCACCTGCTCCATGGTCAAAGTGCACTGCATCCCACCTAAATACACACAGTAGGTGCGATGCATCTTGAAAAGCCCTTCTATGGGGTGCGATGGGCGAAAGTGGATAAATGGCAGGGTCAATCTACAAGGTGGAGGATCATGGAATCTTTTAGAAACTTCTCCTGTGACACTTGCCTCTCTGCATTCGCCCAGGGATGAGTAAGAGATCATCAATCTCCAAGTGGAATCAAGAACTATCAAAGAGAGGACACTAATCAACTCTCAAAAGCTGACTCACCCCCCTTGTAAACATCTATATATGGATCCCTCATCCCAGAGATCCAGAGGCTGGAATTTTGTATCTTGTAAGGAAGCGTTGTTGGTTTCTTGGTGCAATATCATAGTGTTGGGTGATCTAATCTTTTCATGAGGTGAAGAAGGGCTTTCTTGCTGAGAGGATGATGCTAGGTTAGAACAATTGGTTGTAATCCTCTTTGCTCTTTCTTGATTATCAATAAAGCTATTCAAATTTTCCTCCACATTCTTGTATGATTGATGTTATATGAATTTGTGTGGTCAATATATATCTGGTCCTATATTGTTTATGATAATAGATCTATGTTCTTGGATAGTGTGATGCTGCTTTGATTCTACAGGTGCTCTTTGAAGCTGGGTAGACAAGGAAGCGAGTAGCAAAGATCTATCAGAAGGGAGAGGAATCAAGCAAGGAACCAAGCACAAGACAGAGGTTGGTCTCCTTATTCCCCTTGTATCTATTTCTCATCAAGGAAAATGAAAGTAGTTTTAGTTTGTTTGTTTCTAAGGTAGCTACCAGCCTTAGTGGGACTAGCAGCTCTGCATAGACACTAGTTTTCCCGATAACAACAAGTGTGTTTTCTGTATAGAAACGGGTCGGTTACTGGGGTTTGTTGTTTGGAAAGCCGGCATTCACGTTGATCCCTCTAAGGTTGAAGCTATTGTCAAATTGCCTCCTCTTTTGAGTCTTCGCCAACTCCAAAGTTTGCAAGGGAAAGCAAACTTTTTACGTCGATTCATTCCTAACTACACCGAGATCACAAAGGGTTTTACCCGGTTGTTGAAACAGAATACTCCATTCTTTTGGGATGAGATAGCTGATAAATCTTTTTATGCACTAAAACATGCGTTGACCCATGCACCGTTATTGCATCCTCCCAACTACAACCAGGACTACTTCTTGTATCTCGCCGCTTCCCATTCCACCATCGGAATGGTGTTAGTTTAGGAAGATTAATTCGGTACTAAACATGTGATATATTACCTTAGTCGAACTTTAAATCCAACTGAGCTAAAATACTCACATGTGGAGAAATTGGCATTGGCAGTTATTCAAGCTGTCCAACGTTTTCGTCACTACATTTTATTACGTAAAACTACAGTAATTTCTGATTGCAACCCTATGATCTATATTTTGACCAAACAATTTCTAGGGGGCAAGTATTCCAAATGGATTGTGATCCTGCAGGAGTTCGACTTGGAATTTGAAAAGTCTAAGTCGAAGAAATCTTTAGTTTTTGCGGAGTTGATGTGTGACTTCCTGCGTGCTGACACAGAAACTGTGGCGGAGGAGCCAATTGCGGATGAATCATTGTTTCTAATTAGCACTTTAGATCCATGGTATGGGGATATCATCGTTTATCTCCAGACCCAATCCTTTCGGCCAGAAATTTCAAGGTCAAAACATCGAAAAATACGATTCTAGTCCCAACAATTCAAAATTATTGGAGATACACTTTATTGTCGTGGGGCGGACTCTGTTTTTCAACGTTGTTTAACTCATGAGGAAGCTAAAAGGGTTCTAAATGACTATCATATGTCTGGGTTTGCCATAGCCCAAAAGATATTTTGCGCTGGCTATTTCTGGCCGTTTAAAGATTGTATTAACGCGGTCCGAAAATGCCACAACTGCCAAATTTTTGATCAAAAGATGCGCGCTCCACCTGCTCCTCTCCACTTTATAATTGTTGTCGGTCCTTTTGCGAAATGGGGTATCGATTTTATTACATGTAAACCTCACTCGGCTAGGGGGCATGCATATATCATCCTTGCGGTAGATTATTTTACCAAGTGGGCTGAGGTGATGCCTACATTTGAGGTAGACGAAAAACTGCTGCGATTTTCGTGTTCAATCATATAATTGCTAGGTTTGGTGTTCCACAAGTGATTATCACTGATCATGGGCATCATTTTCAAAACATTATGATGAATAAACTTACAGGCCAACTTGGCTTGCGTCACGACAGTTCAACTCCATATTATCCACAAGCTAATGGTCTGGTTGAAGCCATCAACAAAGTTCTAGTCGTCATGATCCGACGAATCATTGGGATTCATAGGTCAAATTGGCATAACATGCTATTTTCAGTGCTTTGGGTGTATCGAACCTCAGTAAAAACGTCAACCAGGTTCACTCCTTTCCAAGTAGTTTATGGTCTGGAAGCTATGTTGCCCATTGAATGCGAAATCCCATCATTGCAAATGGCCATCGAATTACTTCCAGCCACTTCCGAAGAGGAAAATCCTTTGTTATACTTAGCTCAGCTAGATGAGAATTGACGTGATGCTGCATTAGCGATCGAAACTCATGCCAAACATATTAAAGCTCAGTATAATCGAAATGTTACCCCTCGAAATTTTTCGAAAGGAGACCTAGTCTTATTGTACGCTCAAGCAAATGATAAATTAGGTGCTGGGAAATTCGTACCCATGTGGCATGGTCCTTATGTTGTTAAGTGAAAGCTAGCAAAAGGGGCCTATGAATTGGTAGACTTTGACAGGGTCTCTTTAGGTAAACCCAGAAATGGTCTTTACCTGAAGAGGTATTATACTTAAATCTGGGTGTGGAGATTTTTAGTTAGGTTAGTTTTCTTTCTAGCTGGCGTGTTTTAGTTTAAAAGTTTGCTTAGCTTAGAGAGTTTTTTTCGTTATTATTCCTTCTTATCTTGGTTTTACTCTTGATAATGCAGATGTCGACGCCTCTCCAAACATACATTGGTTTTGTTGATGGTGCTTGTCGTAATACACGGAACATTTCTTACGCAGCTTGGGTTATCTATTCGCCCTCTGACGAGTTGGTATCTATGCATGGGGTAAGCCTCGGTCAAACAGCGAACAACATTTCCGAGTATAGTGCAGTGATTGAGTTATTATCTGAATCTATTTCATTTTGGATTCGGAGTTTGATAGTGAGGTTAGATTCTGAACTCGTTGTATTACAGCTTAATAGAGTATATGCCATTAGAAATTCAGTGTTATTAAGATTATTTTTGAGAGTTCGTCTCTTGGAACGTGAATTTGACTATATTGAATATCAGCATATTCCAAGATATTTAAATACATTATCAGATGTAATTGCTTCTCGAATGTTAAGTAGACATTTGCAATAATCATACAAGTAAATTTAAAAACATTCCATAACATGTTTTACAAGATAATTCAGTAATAGTGATATAGTATAACATAAGAGTGT
Organism: Pinus tabuliformis; assembly: GCA_031772625.1. Taxonomy (NCBI): domain Eukaryota; kingdom Viridiplantae; phylum Streptophyta; class Pinopsida; order Pinales; family Pinaceae; genus Pinus; species Pinus tabuliformis. Next base: position 662,325,680 of record CM062804.1, read on the forward strand.
GTCAAATATACATCGTCTTCGATCATAGGTTGAAAAACACCTTATGATCGGCAAAAAGGATAGTACAAAAAGCAAAAAATGTCATATGTGTCTACAATAGGTGATCATCCTATCATTGGTGATGATCTCGATAAGAAACCACTGTATGGGCCACCCTGCAAAGGAACCTCCTGAAAGTTCCTATGACCCCAATCACATAGTGTTGTAGCCTAAGAGGAATGTCATCTATTCTAGTCTTTGGAATGTCTGTTGTCAAATTCTCTAGATGACTCTCCACTTTGGCCAAGGTCTTTGCTGATTCGTCCTGTGGGATTGGTGCTCCTGCAGCTTGTTGTTTCCTCTCATAGGGCCGAAGAGCGGCTGGTCGCCATGGACCTACATCTACATTTGAAACTTTTTACTATCAATTTTGGGACGAGATAAAAACAAAAAAAAATAATAAATTAGAAAATGTTGAAAATGATTTTACTTGAGTCATCCCATTGCTATCCTGGTGGAAGAGCCATGTCTGGGTCACCACGGAAATCTACCCCAGCATAAGGTGTTAACACCCAGGTTGTTCCCTATGACTCCCAAGGGAATACGGCCGGGGTAACCACTAACCAATCTTTGGATCACAGTTTCTAGCCAAACTGTAATCAGAGAGGGCTCTCTCTTTATGATTTGTCTCTGTTATGATGGTGTTTTAGGCTAGCTATTATGCTCAGGTTTTGGTTTATGTTTTGGTTGAAGGATTTCTTTCAAGTCTTATGATATAGTGTTTAGATAGTGAAATACCATTGGGCAATGGAGTCTGGATTGTTAAATGATTTGATATGCAGGGTTGGTGGTGTTCAAACTGCAGGGCCTATTGTGTATTTTAGACAAACAAAATTAGCTTAAATGGTGATGTATGTCAACCAATAGAAAGCAATTAAGAATTTTCTATTAAGTTGGTGAGGTGAAGGTGAACACACTGCACAGGAGCATAACTTGAATTCCTGTGACAAAGGCCACTGTGAAAGGTGTATTCTGAAAGTGCAGCAATTAAGAATTACACTTACCTAGATTATAGCTGAAGAAAACATTCATAAACAACACAGATTGAACTCAGGGTACTCAGTGAATAAATCCTGAAAGTTATTCTTTTTCCTTGTTGCTTAGTATTGAAAATCAGATAACATATATGGATTTTAACAAAACAACTATTTAACAGAGAGAGTTACAGAGACTTATTGTATGGTGAAATACACAAGAATCCAGCAGTTATCAACAGACACCAGAACGCATTCAACACTTCAGAAATCCGAGAAATTCCATCACTTTCTTTATTAGACTTTTGAAAGGATTTACAGCATAAGAATTTCTTTAGGAGAAATCAACAACAACCCTTGCAAGCTCATGCGAAGGGGACTTTATAGGAATGTTTATACAAAATATCTCAGGCATTGAATCATCTGAGAGAGAAAATATCTTCATAACTTCGTACAGAAAGTAGAAAAGAAGTTATTTACAACTTTGAATGCAGCATAAATGCTCTTTATGTCTGTCAGAGGATAATTTGACCTTTGGAGGTCAGTGAGTCGGTTGAGCCACTTTGCTTTAATGCTGGAGAACACGTCTTTATGCTTGCTGCGCTGTATTTTCTCGGGTTTGCCACTTGTGATTGTGATTGCTGCTGTGGTGACCGAATAGCCCTGCTGAGTTGGCTCAGCCTTTATCTTTCCTTTGTATGCTTATCTACCAAAATTCTGCCTGTGTATGACTACTTATAAACTGGACAAAAATTAACATTTACAGGTTCTGGCTTGATAATATTATCTGTGTCAAATTTTTCCAGACTTCCTGTGTGGGCAATTGGTGCTTCACAATTGCCTCTATGGTTTCATTTGCTTCTATATACTTAAAGAAATTTGGAGGCACATCAAACAGATGATTGATCTCATTCATAATAAAAAATAGGTTGTCCACCCTATTGTATAAAGTTTGCCCTGATGCTGGCCCTGATTCTGCTGAAGTGCTGGGCTGTCTTGCAATTTGTCCTGCAGCATGGGCATCAACCCTTTTGATGTAGTTTTCAAGGGTAAGTAGTCTTCCTACACTGCTTAATATGCTGGGGAGGCCTCTGTTCTGTAATGCCTGAAGTCTGTCCATGAACTTGTTGATTTCAGTCTGCATATCCTGGGTTCTTCTTTCCAGTGTTCCAACCAGGTTTCGTAGTGTCAGGACCCTTTTAACCATTGAGATTGTCTCAGTCCTGTGAGCAATTCCCATGGTGGCCAGTTGAGAGCTTGTCCTGTTATTTAAAATATTTATCATTCTGGTGGCAGCATCAGGCATGTTGCCAAGGCTTGCTCTAGCTCTGTGTATTTCCCTGTTGGCCTTTGTAATGAGTACTGTTTGTTCATCTATAGTCTCAATGTACTGCCACTGATTGGTGATAGACCGGCCAATATTGCCCCAAAGGACTGCTTTTAGCTCTACTGTTACCTTTTCTAGTGTGAGCTCCTTCTCAAGCTCAGTTATCTTCTTCTTTAGAGCTTTTATTTCTCGATCTTTTTCAGCTGCATTCTGTTTGCTCTTATCATATCTCTCATTTATTTTAGCCAAAGATTCTTTGGTTGAATTGAGCTCCAACATTTGAGCTTCCAGGATTTGAATTTCATTTTGGAGTTTCTGCATATCCAGACTATGAGTCTGTTCTGTTGCTGGTGCAGTTGTTGATGTAGTTGGTGCTGTAGGCCTTGTTTGCTGAGGAGGAGGGGCAGTTGTTGGAGCAGCTTCTTCAAGATTGATTATTTCAGGAGGAGGCTGGGACGTTTGACCCTCTTCTTTTTGTTTCAATGCTACCTGTAGTGCTGCCTTTGCAGCCTCTGATTCTCCTAGTTTGTCTTGAGTCCGGATTAGCTCCTTGTATAGAGATATCAATAGGGTTGTGGCCTCTTGATCATGCCTTTGCTGGGCCACATCATCTGTTTGAGGGTGGATTGTGGCAGGGAGTTTCATCTTTCTCCTCAATGCTGCCATGTCAGCATCCCTCAACTTCAATATCTCTTGGATCCCTTTGATATCTTTGGGATCATGTCCAATCTCAATGATTATTTCTTCTAAGGACCTTATTCTGTTGTCCTTTGCCTGGGATGATGCCCTCTCTAACTCCAGTTGAGAGGCTGTATTGTTAAGGCTATTTTGTAGCCTATAGTTATCCAAGGTCTGGTCTGCCAGAGAAGCATAGACCATCTCACCCGTTTGCTTGTGCAGTTCTATTTTGTCCATTGGGTGGATATCCTTGGCAAGGACTTCCAGGTTAGTCCTCAAATAATCAGAGGCAGTTTGGGGCTGTACTGCTGTTGGCATGAAATGACTCATGATCATTTTGCCTCCCTGCACATCATATGCAGACATGAGTCTTTGCTGATTGGTGGGAGCCAAGTTTAGCAGATGGTTGTACAGCTGTCTTTTGATGGGCTCATTTCTCATCTTAATATCGATGAACTGTTGTTTAATACTAGGCCCACCTTCCCTTTGCTGCTTGGAGGAACTTACTTCTCCTCCCATTGCCCTATCCTGTTCCTGTTGAAAGGAACTTGCTGATGTTTCCCTGCTGGGTGGGACCATACCCAGCGGCTGCCCTATTGGCATCTCTTCCTCTGAAAGAGGATTGATTCTCTGCCTCTTCTGCCCATGAGTTTCTGACGTTGTAAGGGGAGTTTCTCTGTCCCTTTTCCTGCTTGTGTCCTCCTTTTGTGGAGTTTAGAGTGTAGATGCCTCAGCTGAAGTCTCTTGCCTTGGAGGCTCAGTTTGTTCAGTGGATATAGGGATTTCCACTGTTTGCTTTTGCTGGGCAGGCTGTTCCTGCCTTTGTTCTTTTTGTTGTTGCTGCTCCTCTTGCTGCTGCCCTTCACCCTGCTGCTCCATCTCTTCTTGTTGCTGCACTAGGGTTTCCATTTCCTCTTCGGTCATAGGAGGTGGCTGTTCCACCTGCTTTTCTTTGCCCTTGTTGACTGTATGTGGAGGATTCATGGCAGCTTGATGATGCTTTGTTGAGGACGAGGCAGCTGCTCCAAGTTGTTTTTTGTATGAGAGGGGAACCTGTCCACAAGTTTCTAAGTCAGCTTCCTTTTGAATATTTCTAGCCTCTCTCTCTAGCAGCTCCTCACTAGTAATTTCCTCTTCTAGGGAACCTTCTTCCCAGCTTAATGTATTGGCATACTGCTCAATCTCAGGCTGCCTCACGTGTGAATAGCTGCCCAATTTGTATTTTATCCTCCTGAGGGAGACAAAGTGATTGGGGTCATAGGGTATCCATTCAAAGCTAGTTTGCAGTTTGAGGGCCTCTAGGATATTGTTTGCCTCTTTCCACCCCTCCTCTTTTCTGTTATATAGGAAAGGGCCCAGCTGGCTCCTTACCTTTAACTGTGACTTCTTGTTCTTGCTTTGAAAGTGGAGGTAGTCAGCATTCCCAAACTGCCTGAAATATTCTAAGGCAAAAAGCCTCATGGGGACATACCTTGGCAACCTAAAAGGCTTCAACTCACAGCCATATATTCTGATGACTGTGTGGTCTTGGTAGAGGTACCAATTACCAATGCTGTAGGTTTTGTTCAGGTGGAGAATTCTCCTCATGTCATCAGTTAACCTTGGAGGAGGAACACCATACAATACTGTCATGGCTGGATGAATGAATAAGTCAATGAACTCAGAGTATGTGTATGGTGATACAGAGGCACAATGAAAGACAGATGTCCAAAACACAACTGACCTTGGATTTCCCTGGGCATTGACTTGCTTCAAGGGAATAGAGAAGTTGGCTGGCTGATAAAACAAGAATAGGTGGTATATGTATGAAGTATACCTGAACAGTCTTTCCCTCTTCAAATTCATAAGCTGGTCATGGATCTTATCTGCAATGTATGTAGCATAATCATAATGTACAGCTGGGGCCTTACCAAGAGAGAATATAGACAGCATTGCCATTATGATTTCATCCACATCCTCCAGTCCCTTGAACCCTAGGACATAGCTGATCAAATCCACTAACATCCTGTCCAATTCATTCAAGTATTGATATCCAATAGGAGGAGTTCTGATGGCTTCAGAGCCTGGTTGTACAAACAGCTGGTTGATTTTGATGAGTTGGTCATTTGACAACTTGTTCCCCTTCTTTATCAAGTTCTGCATGTGGAGGGGGGTCAATGGCTTTGCAGTATGGAAGTGCAGCATCTCATTTATACTCTCTGGGGTGATATGGAATAGGACTGAGCCTGTAGGGCTGATGACAGCTCTTTGGCCTGGGTCATAGCACTCCTGGCATCTGTAGATCAACTCTGGCATAGGATTTACCTGGGGGAGGTTGTAGATGGGCAAGTTTGAGTCCCAAATCCCTAAGATGTCTGCTCCACTAAGGTGCTGGGCTTTCAACTCATTCAGCATCTGAATATTATATTTGGAGCCCAATGGAAACCAGTCTAGCATTTGATAATCCATATCTCCCAGGGCTTTCCATTCTAATTCCTGGTGAGGGGAATTGAGAGGCTTGATGTTCAGTGCAATTGGAGTCTCCATGGTCTATTCAGTTTCTGTCTTGCAGGTGAATTAGTTTCAAGTGAGCAGTACAGCACAAAGGTGAGTTTTTGCAATGCAACTGTGAATTATGGGGAAGGGTGGAGTGGACACGCAGCAATTGACATACTGCTCGAATTATAAATAAGACCAATGCCTGGTCTCCCTCTGTCTTCTATGGCAGGTTTTAAGTAACTTGACCAACTGTCTCACGTTTGCGTGAGCAGTTTACAGTTTTTGACCCAAAACTCGGGAAATGAAGGCTCTGCTGGTGGTTTCAAGGTTGCAATTGTAATTAAAAGTGCTTGTAGAGGAAAGCTATCGGTGAAATAGTGAGTTTCAGTGTTCCTTAAGCGTTCTGAGCAATTTACAGTGAATTTCAGGCGTATGGAGGATGAACTATGAGAAATACCTGGCTAACCGCGAACAGAGGTCGTAGCTGTGGGTGGAATTGGTGCTCTGGAGGTCTTCCGGACGTTTCCCGCAGGTGGCGCAGTTCAGGACGTAAAAATGGCATGCAGAGGAAACAGTAGCAAATGAGTGAAAAGTACAAAAAACGCATTTTTTGGCTAAATATGGACTTTTTGCAATTTGGCGCTTTTTCTGTGATGACGTCAGCATGACGTCATAGGGTGGGGTCAGCATTGGATGACGTCAGCATGACGTCATTGGATGAGGTGGCGAGTTGCCATTGGTCCACGGGGTAATGAGGTGGCGGGCACGTTGGCACAGATGCGGACAAAAGTGTGATGCGGTGGCAGGCAGGGTGATGACGTGGAGATTACGCTGGACCATCAAACCGGGCGGTGAGTGACCTAACGGTTACGGTTTAGCCCTAGCCGCCACGGTTTCTCGGGGCGGTTATGATACGGCCCCTCAATTGTCAGATATTACTCCGAGAGCCCTCAATGGGCGACACGTGGCCGCGCCCTGACGTAGCGCAACGTCACTTTCTCGGGTGCTAAACCTCTGTTGCGGGGGCCGCTCCGATATTAATACGGATCGTCGGATCTCTTGGATCTGATCCGACGGTGGACGGGGGAATGATATGATCGGGGGATATGAACGCGGGCGGATACCTTTTTTATTATTTATTTTTGGGAACAGCGTCCGGCGGAGACCTTAGGATATGGGTTTTCATAATGTTCTCAATGTATTTCAAAAAATAAACCAAATGCATGCGCCAACTTTGGTTTAGGCAGTCAAAAGTGGGTTTTTTTGGGTCTTTTCATGATTTGAAAGGGGTTATGGATAAAAAGGGGCTTGTATAGGGTTTTTCTTATGCACAATAAGACAGCCCCAATACTTTGGATAAGAGAATGAAATAGGTATTTAGGAGTTATTTTGTAAATGAAGTGGGTATAGGCAAAACCAGGTCATTTGTGAGACTTTTTAGCAAATGAAGTTTTTCAAGGGGCCAACTGAATTCAGAGGAGGGGGTTAGGGTTAGGTTCATCAAACTGACCAGATGCCATTTGATCCCTGACAGAGAACTTATTGGCTATAATGCCAAAAGGAGGGATATTTATACAAATTTTTGGGGTTTATACACCATGGTGTTAATACTAGTAGGGGAAAGGTGATATAGGGATTTACATAGTAAAGTTAGAGTTAATATGGATGGGGTAAATGAAAGGGGAAAATACTGAATTTGTTTGCAAAACACTTGGTTTAAAGAGTAGATCAAAATGAAAAGATTTTTACACAAGAAATGTGGCTTTTGAATGAACAAGAACCACCATGAAACCATGATCTTCTTCCATGAATCTCAGCTGATAAGGGGATGTTAGTAATGAAAAGAAAGGGGGAAGGAGGGAGGTTAGTCATGCTCCTTGTTGTAACTTGATGAAGATGAGCACCTTGTCAATTGATAGACTTTGCCTTGGTAAGCACAGTTAACATATCTGCAATGGCAAAGATAACCTTTCTGCAACCCCCACTACTTACCCAACTACTTGCCTAGCATTTTTTATTTCTTCTTAGAGGGTGCACTTGGACTTGTAGACCCTTACTTGCCTTTTCTTTTCTTTGGCTTTTCCTTGTTTTTTTCTATCTACTTCTACCCTTATCTCTTCCAAGGTCCCAGATTAAGCTGTTGGGAGCCTTTTCTTCTCTACCTGAACTACTTGTCTGCCAAGATTAAACAGTTTGGACAGACTCCTTTCTCTATTCTACAACTGCAAATTTAAACCATGGATTGATCAAGATTAGACTTTTGGACCATCCATCAAAACTTTGAGTCCATACCAAGCTATAAGCACAAATCAGATTCTCTAGGAAATATGTGATTTTTGAGTCATCAAAGCAGAGCATATTTTGACCTTCCATAGCCAATCATGAAATATGAAACCTATTGGTATAGGTATCTAATAGTGGCTCCACATGGGGATGGTTTTTCATTTGAAATACCAAGAACAGCAGGTCAGAATGCCTTGGCCTTTTACTGCTTTTATGAACTTGAAGTTTTGCTGCTATGAATTGCCCAAATTGTGTGCTTTTCTTCTTGGTAGACCTCTAATTCTATTTATCTTTCCCTGGCAGTCAATAAACTTGAAAAAACTGCATTATTACAATCTAAACAGAAAATCATCTATACAGTTGGGTATGTACAATGGAAACTCATTCTGTACTTATGGGTGGTATTCAAAATAGTGCTTCAGCATCCTGCCATTCACAGGACCTTCATCCAAGTCAGTTTCACTAAGACTCTTTAGGAAGTAAGTGTTGTTACCTTGTACTTCTTGGACAACAAATGGTCCTCTCCATAAGGAATCGAATTTTCAATGTTTTCCTTTCTCTTCTCTTCTTGCATCCCACTTGAGGACTTTATCACCAACATTAAAATCTTCTGCTTTGGTTCTTCTGTCAAAGGCTTTCTTTAGTTTTTCTTGTAATACCTGAACTCTGCTGAAAACTTGGTCTCTGGTTTGATGCAGACATATGATTTGATTTATCCTTCTTTGCATATCATTTGGTTCAGCTTGGCTTTCTTGAAGAAGCTTCATAACAGGCACTCCTAGTGAAGAGGGGAATTTGGCCTCTAATCCATAAACCAGCTCATATGGGCTGGTCCCAATTGATCTCTTGGTTGTTAGTCTATCTGCCCATAAGGCATTGACTAGTTTCTTGTGCCAGTTCTTTTTGTTCTCTTCAAGTACCTTCTTTATAATGTTTACAAGGTTTTTGTTTGATGATTCAGCAAGGCCATTTCCTTGGGGATAGTATGCAGTAGAATGGCCCAAAGTAATATGAAATTTGTGACAGAAATTCACCATTTTCTTGGATCTGAATGCAGCAGCAATGTCTGTAATAATTTTATCAGGGCAGCCAAATCTAGCCAGTATGTTGTTCTCCAAGAACTGAATGATTACTGAATCATTTGCTTGTCTGCATGGGGCAGCTTCAATCCACTTAGTGAAGTAGTCTGTGGCTGTTAAGATCCATCTATGTTGGCCTGAAGATGAGGGATGAATTTCCCCAATGAAGTCCAATCCCCATTGTTGAAAAGGTCTCTCTGTTGCAATAGGCCTTAAAGGAAGTGGCAGCAGTTGTCTCTTTCCCTCAAACACTTGGCATTTATGACAAGATGTGATAAATTTCTTGACATCAGAGAACATGGTGGGCCAGTAGTATCCAGCCCTTAGTATTTTATCCACAGTGGACTTCCAGTACAAGTGTCCACCACAGTCTCCTGCATGAAACTCTTGCATGATATTGTTAGTTTCATTTTCAATTAAATAGTGCAGCAATATCCCTTCATGGTTTTTCCAAAGTAAATTGCCATCCATCACACAAAATCTTGATGTTTTCATTTTTAGGAACCTACACTTAGTTTTGGACAGTCCTGGGGGAGCACACAGGTTTTGTAACACATAACAGATATCAGAGTACCAGGGGGATTGTTCAAAGGCTACATTGATCTTTGGAGTCGCCAGCTCTGTTTCACTGTCCAGCTGATTGATGTCTAAGGCTTGAAAATTTGTTTCTGTCATTAATTTGGCCAAGCCTTTCCCTTTTATTAGTTTTGTAGGTTTTATCTCAATGTCAAATTCCAAGATGCTGGCAATCCATTTTCCTCTTCTGCCTTCTAAATTTTCTTGGGTGAGAATGTCTTTGACAATAGGACTTGGCACATATGCTTTGACATGGGAATAAAGGATATAAATCCTAAAGTCTTTGATTGCTTTGACTAAAGCATAAGCTTGTTTTTCCATGATTTGATACTTCAAAGGTGCATCTCTGAGAGCTTTGCTAAAGAAAGCAATTGGCTTCTCATTTCCTTGGTCATCCTTTTGTAATAAAACAGCTGCAATAGTATGTTGGGAAGCAAAAGAGAAAATGATAAATTCTCTGTCAAACTGAGGATTGGTCAAGACTGGGGTCTGGGTAAGGGCCAATTTTATACCTTCAAATGCTTGATTGGCTTCAACAGTCCACTTCACTTTTGAATCCTTTTTCAGCATGTTATTTAATAATCTGGTTAGCTCTGCTAGGTTTGGGATAAACCTTCTCAAGAAATTGATTTTTCCCAAGAATCCTTGTAATTCTTTGACATTCCTTGGGTGAGGCATTTGCAGGATAGCTTGTATCCTATCTGGGTCAATTCTAATGCCATCTTTTGAGATGATGTGTCCTAAGAGCTTGCCTTCTTCTAAACCAAAGAGGGATTTCTTAGGGTTCAAGGAGATTCCATATTTTTTGCATTTTAGGAAGATCTGTCTTAGATGCTTGAGATGCTCTTGGTCAGATTTTGAAAAAGGTGTGAGATCATCTAAGTAAATGACTAAGAAGTCATGAATCTCTTTGGAAAAAGCAATGTCCATTGCTCTTTGAAATGTTGCCCCAGCATTCTTCAACCCAAAAGGCATTTTTACATATTTGAACATTCCCCATGGGGTTGTAAATGCTGTTTTTTCCTAATCATCAGGGTGAACCAAGATCTGGTTGAAACCGGAAAACCCATCCAGTAATGAGATCCTTGAGGCCCCTACCACCCTTTGAAGAATGTGATCCATCTTGGGTAAGGGGTAGTTGTCTTTAAGGGATACTTGGTTCAAATTCCTTAGGTCCACACACAGCCAGATTTCACCAGTCTTTTTTCTTGTAGGGACTAAGTTGGAGATCCATTCAGAGAATCTGATTGGTGCTATGATGCCTGCCTTGAACATTTTTTGTACCTCTTGTTCCATTGCTGGGAGAATCATAGGATTGATTCTCCTCAGTTTTTGCCTGAAGGGCTTTTGATCTGGTTTGAGAGGGATAGTGTGTTGGATTACCGAGGTGTCATAGGACTTTAGGTCCTCATAGCTCCATGCAAAAACATCCTGGAACTCTTTGAAGAGGTCAATGTATTTTGGCTTTTGGTCAGGAGGTAAGGAAGCAGATAATTTAATTATCTTGGGTTTGTCAATTGTACCTATGTTGCATTCTTCAATGGCTACATTTAGGGGCTGCATTTTTGGTTTTCTGGGAATATCATTTGAATCAAAGATGTCCTCTAGTGGGGTTAGACCTGTTGGTAGAAAATTGTCTTTTAGCTCAATGATTTCAGTTTCAGCACTGGACACTCCCTCTTCCCAGTCAACTTGTTGGATTTGCTGGATGCTTTCTATATTGAAAATAGTTGGATTCAGCATTTGTTTTGCAATTCTAGGTGATATTGGCTGAGCAGTCTGTTGAAACTGTATTTGTGATGGACTTGCTCCATCAAGTATTTGTGATTGACTTGCTAACTTAAGTATTTGTGATTGACTTGCTGACTTAAGTATTTGTGATTGACTTGCTGACTTAAGTATTTGTGATTGACTTGCTGACTCATTGTCTATATTTAGTCCTGCAAATTCTTGCTGCAGAGTTAAAAAATGATTTATTTGCTTGTCATCCTCAAATACTTGCCAATCATTGATGTTGTTTGGAATGGATGGTTTGTGTTTTACCTCAGCTGTGAAACAATGGTGGGGCTCAAAGGGAAACTTGCAGGTACTTGCAAAGGTGGCTAAACTATGAGCATGTAGATTTTGGGTTCTGGGAATTTTAGTAATTTGGAATTCAGAGAAAAAGTTTAGTATCTCAGCAACAGCAGACCTATAAGTCCTTAGTCTTTTGTCATTGGTGACAAAGTTCCCTTTCACTTGTTGGATAACTAAATCTGAATCTCCCATGATTGAAACCCTGGCAGCTTGTAAGAACTTTGCCAACTTGAGTCCTAGTAAAAGGGCTTCGTATTCTGCCATGTTATTAGTACATCTGAAATTCAATCTATAGGCTCTGCCTTCTGCATGACTATTTTCTTTATTGTGTACCCAAACTCCGGCCCCTGCCCCTAATTTGTTGACTGAGCCATCAAATTCAAGGAACCATAGAATATCTTGTTGGGAAGGAGATTTTATGATCTGTTCATGGGCTGGTAATGTAAGTAGCAGTTGTGGTTTTTTCTCTAGCTTGCCTTCTAGGGCAGTCTCATCATTTAATTGAATGTTCTTGACAACTAGGGCAGCAGCACTATCTAATGTTTGATTGACTGTTGTTTTATGAGTGATACTACTCTCATTTGCATCTTCCTCTTGTATGAATATCTTGGTTTCAACTTCACCTTTTGAGGGAGTAGTTGTATTATTGAAGAGAATGTATGAGTCTATGTCTGAATGGACAGCATATATAGGAAAATTTTGAGGTTTTTCTTCACTGCTGACCATGTACTTTATTAGTGTTTCTCTGTACAGTCTTTTTGGTTGCCCAAACACAGAGATGGTAGCATATGACATGTCTAATTGTAGGGAACCTTGGAGTTTGGCTCCCCATGATCTTGATAACAACATTCCATACTTAGGTGGGATATCAGCAACTACCACATCCATTAGGATTGTCTTGTTTGGGTATTGAACTAGAGAGACACATAAGTCTTTTATGAGACCTAGACACTTGACTTGGCTGGAGTCAAAGGAAAACAGGTCCTTGTATGGTCTTGTTATGTCTAAATTCAATCTCTCCATGACTGCTTTTGGCATAAGATTGTGAGAGGCACCTGAGTCAAACATTGCATTATGTAGTATTTTGTCATGAATATGTAAACTGACATAGAAAGGCAGTACCCCTGTGACTACTATTTTTCCATCCACTTCTGGGCCAAAGAGGAGTTCTGGGGTGTCATCCAGTACATTGACATCATCTTTGTTGCTAGTGAGTTGAAGGGACCTTTTGATTTGCAATTTATAGCTGTCATGCTTGGCTAATTCCAAGAGAGGAATAGCTATTTTTATTTTGCCAATTTCAGTTTCTAAGTCAAAGGGTTTTTCAGATTGGGCCTTGTGGTTGTAGGTGACAGTCCTTTCCTTGTTCATTAAGTCTCCTTCTAGATTTTTATGTTGACTTTGAGATTTATCCTTTTTACTCATCTCTTGAGGAGTAACATTTAAATTAGGATGAGAAGATGAAGTGTCCAGAGACTGCTGTCTTAAGGACAGTGGCTCAATGATTTCTTCAACAATCACTTCTTCTGTAGGTGAATTTAGCTTGTCACTAGGTTGTGTGACTATAACTCTTTCAGGCTGCTGATTATCCTTTTTCTTTTCAGGCTGGTTGACATTCACAGTTCTGCTCCTTAGCTTGTACTGTTTATGGACTTCATAAACAACAGTGTCATAGCCTTGTTTAAAGTCAAAGGATTCACCTGATTTAGTTTGGAACAGTTTGATTTCCTCATCCTCATGATCTTCTTGTGTTAAGAAAACTTGACTTTCACCATCCAGCCCTATTAAATTAATCTCAGGATCTTCATTGGGCTCTGCTGAAGTGGAGGTTTCAGCATAATTTTCTTGGAAAGGGGGTCTGATTTCTGGATCAGGGTTTGCCCTGCCAACGTTCGGGTTTGGATTTCTCCTAAAATTTGGATTCCTAGGAGGATTGTTTTGTGGTGCTTCCCATGATGCTTTTCTTTCAACTGATTCCACCCTGTCGCCCAATCTTTTCATGCTGTTGAGTATGGCATCAAGCTTTTGATCAAAGGCTGTGGGTTCTTCTTTGTATATGCTTCTCTTTTCTAACCTTGCCCTGTTTCTTTTGGCAATCAGGTTTGCTTCTACTGTGACAGCAGCCTTCTGGGCGTCTTCAAGGGTTTCAGGTTCTCTTTCCTTCAACTGATATGCCATGTCAGAATCAAATCCATCAGGGAACTTGTACAAGGCCAAGTCAGGAGGAGGTCTTAGGTTTTGTGGTATTGCATTGTACACATTGTTGAATCTAGCACAATACTCCATAACAGTCTCTTGAGGACCTCTCTTGATTGTTTCATATTCACCAAGTATGTGCAGGGGATCTTTCTTCTTCTCCCATCTGGTAGTAAAGGCCTGATAAAGCTCATCAGGGGTCGTGATAGTATTTGCAGCAATCGACCTGAACCAGGTTCTAACATCACCTGTCAGGCTTTGGACAAAAATTCTCATCCTCACACTGTCATCATCTATTTCATAGTTTTCAAAGTGATCTTGCATCCTCTTAGCATGTTGAATAGCAGAGTAAGGGCCAGTGGAGTCAAAATATGATATTTTGGTTTGGTAATCCTGGGGTAGAGCTGCAGGATTAGCAGGTAGCTGCAAGGGTGCATATCCATTTGCCATATTTGGAGGGTTGGGTGTATTAATAGGGGCTGCTGGGATAATAGGAACAGTGGGTACCACAGGGGTTACAGGTGAAGCCGAACCTAAAGTGTGGTTCAAGGGGGTATGTGCAGTGGATGAAGATGGGGGAGGAGAGCTTTGAGATGTAGATGGTGAGCTGGGGGAACTTGGAACAGACCGAAAGAGGACTTTAAGTGGAGTAGAAAGGTTAGGAAAATCTGTAAATGAGGTCAAAATAGCAGGCTGATCCTGCCTTTGTTGCTTCCTGATGTTTCTAGGGATGGTATTTGGATTATCAACAATGATGGGTGGATTTGGGTCAGGATTAGCCCTAGTATGCCGAGGATTTTTCTTAGGAGCCAGTTTCTAACTGTTTTTTAGGATTTTGTGGGAAATTTTTATATTTGAAGGGACTCGATGAAGATTTTGGAATGGTTATATATTCTCAGAGCTAAGATGAAGATTCCCAAAACAAGCTCCTCCTTAAAACTGTTAATGTAATACAGAAACAGCTTAAAGGCCTCTTGACTTATTTCAGGCTTGATAGCAGCTTAAGGAAGATATATAAAAAAAAAAAAAAAATCTCAAGCATTCCCCAGTGGAGTCGCCAATTATGTTAACTCCCAGGTTGTTCCCTATGACTCCCAAGGGAATACGGCCGGGGTAACCACTAACCAATCTTTGGATCACAGTTTCTAGCCAAACTGTAATCAGAGAGGGCTCTCTCTTTATGATTTGTCTCTGTTATGATGGTGTTTTAGGCTAGCTATTATGCTCAGGTTTTGGTTTATGTTTTGGTTGAAGGATTTCTTTCAAGTCTTATGATATAGTGTTTAGATAGTGAAATACCATTGGGCAATGGAGTCTGGATTGTTAAATGATTTGATATGCAGGGTTGGTGGTGTTCAAACTGCAGGGCCTATTGTGTATTTTAGACAAACAAAATTAGCTTAAATGGTGATGTATGTCAACCAATAGAAAGCAATTAAGAATTTTCTATTAAGTTGGTGAGGTGAAGGTGAACACACTGCACAGGAGCATAACTTGAATTCCTGTGACAAAGGCCACTGTGAAAGGTGTATTCTGAAAGTGCAGCAATTAAGAATTACACTTACCTAGATTACAGCTGAAGAAAACATTCATAAACAACACAGATTGAACTCAGGGTACTCAGTGAATAAATCCTTAAAGTTATTCTTTTTCCTTGTTGCTTAGTATTGAAAATCAGATAACATATATGGATTTTAACAAAACAACTATTTAACAGAGAGAGTTACAGAGACTTATTGTATGGTGAAATACACAGGAATCCAGCAGTTATCAACAGACACCAGAACGCATTCAACACTTCAGAAATCCGAGAAATTCCATCACTTTCTTTATTAGACTTTTGAAAGGATTTACAGCATAAGAATTTCTTTAGGAGAAATCAACAACAACCCTTGCAAGCTCATGCGAAGGGGACTTTATAGGAATGTTTATACAAAATATCTCAGGCATTGAATCATCTGAGAGAGAAACTATCTTCATAACTTCGTACAGAAAGTAGAAAAGAAGTTATTTACAACTTTGAATGTAGCATAAGTGCTCTTTATGTCTGTCAGAGGATAATTTGACCTTTGGAGGTCAGTGAGTCGGTTGAGCCACTTTGCTTTAATGCTGGAGAACACGTCTTTATGCTTGCTGCACTGTATTTTCTCGGGTTTGCCACCTGTGATTGTGATTGCTGCTGTGGTGACCGAATAGCCCTGCTGAGTTGGCTCAGCCTTTATCTTTCCTTTGTATGCTTATCTACCAAAATTCTGCCTGTGTATGACTACTTATAAACTGGACAAAAATTAACATTTATAGGTTCTGGCTTGATAATATTATCTGTGTCAAATTTTTCCAGACTTCCTGTGTGGGCAATTGGTGCTTCACAATTGCCTCTATGGTTTCATCTGCTTCTGTATACTTAAAGAAATTTGGAGGCACATCAAACAGATGATTGATCTCATTCATAATAAAAAATAGGTTGTCCACCCTATTGTATAAATTTTGCCCTGATGCTGGCCCTGATTCTGCTGAAGTGCTGGGCTGTCTTGCAATTTGTCCTGCAGCATGGGCATCAACCCTTTTGATGTAGTTTTCAAGGGTAAGCAGTCTTCCTACACTGCTTAATATGCTGGGGAGGCCTCTGTTCTGTAATGCCTGAAATCTGTCCATGAACTTGTTGATTTCAGTCTGCATATCCTGGGTTCTTCTTTCCAGTGTTCCAACCAGGTTTCGTAGTGTCAGGACCCTTTTAACCATTGAGATTGTCTCAGTCCTGTGAGCAATTCCCATGGTGGCCAGTTGAGAGCTTGTCCTGTTATTTAAAATATTTATCATTCTGGTGGCAGCATCAGGCATGTTGCCAAGGCTTGCTCCAGCTCTATGTATTTCCCTGTTGGCCTTTGTAATGAGTACTGTTTGTTCATCTATAGTCTCAATGTACTGCCACTGATTGGTGATAGATCGGCCAATATTGCCCCAAAGGACTGCTTTTAGCTTTGCTGTTACCTTTTCTAGTGTGAGCTCCTTCTAAAGCTCAGTTATCTTCTTCTTTAGAGCTTTTATTTCTCGATCTTTTTCAGCTGCATTCTGTTTGCTCTTATCATATCTCTCATTTATTTTAGCCAAAGATTCTTTGGCTGAATTGAGCTCCAACATTTGAGCTTCCAGGATTTGAATTTCATTTTGGAGTTTCTGCATATCCAGACTATGAGTCTGTTCTGTTACTGGTGCAGTTGTTGATGTAGTTGGTGCACAAGGCCCTGTTTGCTGAGGAGGAGGGGCAGTTGTTGGAGCAGCTTCTTCAAGATTGATTATTTCAGGAGGAGGCTGGGAGGTTTGACCCTCTTCTTTTTGTTTCAATGCTGCCTGTAGTGCTGCCTTTGCAGCCTCTGATTCTCCTAGTTTGTCTTGAGTCCGGATTAGCTCCTTGTATAGAGATATCAACAGGGTTGTGGCCTCTTGATCATGCCTTTGCTGGGCCACATCATCTGTTTGAGGGTGGATTGTGGCAGGGAGTTTCATCTTTCTCCTCAATGCTGCCATGTCAGCATCCCTAAACTTCAATATCTCTTGGATCCCTTTGATATCTTTGGGATCATGTCCAATCTCAATGATTATTTCTTCCAAGGACCTTATTCTGTTGTCCTTTGCCTGGGATGATGCCCTCTCTAACTCCAGTTGAGAGGCTGTATTGTTAAGGCTATTTTGTAGCCTATAGTTATCCAAGGTCTAGTCTGCCAGAGAAGCATAGACCATCTCACCCGTTTGCTTGTGCAGTTCTATTTTGTCCATTGGGTGGATATCCTTGGCAAGGACTTCCAGGTTAGTTCTCAAATAATCAGAGGCAGTTTGGGGCTGTAATGCTGTTGGCATGAAATGACTCATGATCATTTTGCCTCCCTGCACATCATATGCAGACATGAGTCTTTGCTGATTGGTGGGAGCCAAGTTTAGCAGATGGTTGTACAGCTGTCTTTTGATGGGCTCATTTCTCATCTTAATATCGATGAACTGTTGTTTAATACTAGGCCCACCTTCCCTTTGCTGCCTGGAGGAACTTACTTCTCCTCCCATTGCCCTATCCTGTTCCTGTTGAAAGGAACTTGCTGATGTTTCCTTGCTGGGTGGGACCATACCCAGCGGCTGCCCTATTGGCATCTCTTCCTCTGAAAGAGGATTGATTCTCTGCCTCTTCTCCCCATGAGTTGCTGACGTTGTAAGGGGAGTTTCTCTGTCCCTTTTCCTGCTTGTGTCCTCCTTTTGTGGAGTCTGGAGTGTAGATGCCTCAGCTGAAGTATCTTGCCTTGGAGGCTCAGTTTGTTCAGTGGATATAGGGATTTCCACTGTTTGCTTTTGCTGGGCAGGTTGTTCCTGCCCTTGTTCTTTTTGTTGTTGCTGCTCCTCTTGCTGCTGCCCTTCACCCTGCTACTCCATCTCTTCTTGTTGCTGCACTAGGGTTTCCATTTCCTCTTCGGTCATAGGAGGTGGCTGTTCCACCTGCTTTTCTTTGCCCTTGTTGACTGTCTGTGGAGGATTCATGGCAGCTTGATGATGCTTTGTTGAGGATGAGGCAGCTGCTCCAAGTTGTTTTTTGTATGAGAGGGGAACCTGTCCACAAGTTTCTAAGTCAGCTTCCTTTTGAATATTTCTAGCCTCTCTCTCTAGCAGCTCCTCACTAGTAATTTCCTCTTCTAGGGTACCTTCTTACCAGCTTAATGTATTGGCATACTGCTCAATCTCAGGCTGCCTCACGTGTGAATAGCTGCTCAATTTGTATTTTATCCTCCTGAGGGAGACAAAGTGATTGGGGTCATAGGGTATCCATTCAAAGCTAGTTTGCAGTTTGAGGGCCTCTAGGATACTGTTTGCCTCTTTCCACCCCTCCTCTTTTCTGTTGTATAGGAAAGGGCCCAGCTGGCTCCTTACCTCTAACTGTGACTTCTTGTTCTTGCTTTGAAAGTGGAGGTAGTCGGCATTCCCAAACTGCCTGAAATATTCTAAGGCAAAAAGCCTCATGGGGACATACCTTGGCAACGTAAAAGGCTTCAACTCACAGCCATATATTCTGATGACTGTGTGGTCTTGGTAGAGGTACCAATTACCAATGCTGTAGGTTTTGTTCAGGTGGAGAATTCTCCTCATGTCATCAGTTAACCTTGGAGGAGGAACACCATACAATACTGTCATGGCTGGATGAATGAATAAGTCAATGAACTCAGAGTATGTGTATGGTGATACAGAGGCACAATGAAAGACAGATGTCCAAAACACAACTGACCTTGGATTTCCCTGGGCATTGACTTGCTTCAAGGGAATAGAGAAGCTGGCTGGCTGATAAAACAAGAATAGGTGGTATATGTATGAAGTATACCTGAACAGTCTTTCCCTCTTCAAATTCATAAGCTGGTCATGGATCTTATCTGCAATGTATGTAGCATAATCATAATGTACAGTTGGGGCCTTACCAGGAGAGAATATAGACAGCATTGCCATTATGATTTCATCCACATCCTCCAGTCCCTTGAACCCTAGGACATAGCTGATCAAATCCACTAACATCCTGCCCAATTCATTCAAGTATTGATATCCAATAGGAGGAGTTTTGATGGCTTCAGAGCCTGGTTGTACAAACAGCTGGTTGATTTTGATGAGTTGGTCATTTGACAACTTGTTCCCCTTCTTTATCAAGTTCTGCATGTGGAGGGGGGTCAATGGCTTTGCAGTATGGAAGTGCAGCATCTCATTTATACTCTCTGGGGTGATATGGAACAGGACTGAGCCTGTAGGGTTGATGACAGCTCTTTGGCCTGGGTCATAGCACTCCTGGCATCTGTAGATCAACTCTGGCATAGGATTTACCTGGGGGAGGTTGTAGATGGGCAAGTTTGAGTCCCAAATCCCTAAGATGTCTGCTCCACTAAGGTGTTGGGCTTTCAACTCATTCAGCATCTGAATATTATATTTGGTGCCCAATGGAAACCAGTCTAGCATTTGATAATCCATATCTCCCAGGGCTTTCCATTCTAATTCCTGGTGAGGGGCATTGAGAGGCTTGATGTTCAGTGCAATTGGAGTCTCCATGGTCTATTCAGTTTCTGTCTTGCAGGTGAATTAGTTTCAAGTGAGCAGTACAGCACAGAGGTGAGTTTTTGCAATGCAACTGTGAATTATGGGGAAGGGTGGAGTGGACACGCAGCAATTGAAATACTGCTCGAATTATAAATAAGACAAATGCCTGGTCTCCCTCTGTCTTCTATGGCAGGTTTTAAGTAACTTGACCAACTGTCTCACGTTTGCGCGAGAAATTTACAGTTTTTGTCCCAAAACTCGGGAAATGAAGGCTCTGCTGGTGGTTTCAAGGTTGCAATTGTAATTAAAAGTGCTTGCAGAGGAAAGCTATCGGTGAAATAGTGAGTTTCAGTGTTCCTTAAGCGTTCTGAGCAATTTACAGTGAATTTCAGGCGTATGGAGGATGAACTATGAGAAATACCTGGCTAACCGCGAACAGAGGTCGTAGCTGTGGGTGGAATTGGTGCTCTGGAGGTCTTCCGGACGTTTACCGCAAGTGGCGCAGTTCAGGACGTAAAAATGGCATGCAGAGGAAACAGTAGAAAATGAGTGAAAAGTACGAAAAACGCATTTTTTGGCTAAATATGGACTTTTTGCAATTTGGCGCTTTTTCTGTGATGACGTCAGCATGACGTCATAGGGTGGGGTCAGCCTTGGATGACGTCAGCATGACGTCATTGGATGAAGTGGCGAGTTGCCATTGGTCCACGGGGTAATGAGGTGGCGGGCACGTTGGCACAGATGCGGACAAAAGTGTGATGCGGTGGCAGGCAGGGTGATGACGTGGAGATTACGCTGGACCATCAAATCGGGCGGTGAGTGACCTAACGGTTACGGTTTAGCCCTAGCCGCCACGGTTTCTCGGGGCGGTTATGATACGGCCCCTCAATTGTCAGATATTGCTCCGAGAGCCCTCAATGGGCGACGCGTGGCCGCGCCCTGACGTAGCGCAACGTCACTTTCTCGGGCGCTAAACCTCTGTCGCGGGGGCCACTCCGATATTAATACGGACCGTCGGATCTCTTGGATCTGATCCGACGGTGGACGGGGGGATGATATGATCGGGGGATATGAACGCGGGCGGATACCTTTTTTATTATTTATTTTTGGGAACAGCGTCCGGCGGAGACCTTAGGATATGGGTTTTCATAATGTTCTCAATGTATTTCAAAAAATAAACCAAATGCATGCGCCAACTTTGGTTTAGGCGGTCAAAAGTGGGTTTTTTTGGGTCTTTTCGTGATTTGAAAGGGGTTATGGATAAAAAGGGGCTTGTATAGGGTTTTTCTTATGCACAATAAGACAGCCCCAATACTTTGGATAAGAGAATGAAATAGGTATTTAGGAGTTATTTTGTAAATGAAGTGGGTATAGGCAAAACCAGGTCATTTGTGAGACTTTTTAGCAAATGAAGTTTTTCAAGGGGCCAACTGAATTCAGAGGAGGGGGTTAGGGTTAGGTTCATCAAACTGACCAGATGCCATTTGATCCCTGACAGAGAACTTATTGGCTATAATGCCAAAAGGAGGGATATTTATACAAATTTTTGGGGTTTATACACCATGGTGTTAATACTAGTAGGGGAAAGGTGATATAGGGATTTACATAGTAAAGTTAGAGTTAATATGGATGGGGTAAATGAAAGGGGAAAATACTGAATTTGTTTGCAAAACACTTGGTT
This sequence comes from Pinus tabuliformis, assembly GCA_031772625.1. NCBI lineage: Eukaryota > Viridiplantae > Streptophyta > Pinopsida > Pinales > Pinaceae > Pinus > Pinus tabuliformis. The sequence goes on from CM062804.1 coordinate 662,347,121, forward strand.
TAAAGAGTAGATCAAAATGAAAAGATTTTTACACAAGAAATGTGGCTTTTGAATGAACAAGAACCACCATGAAACCATGATCTTCTTCCATGAATCTCAGCTGATAAGGGGATGTTAGTAATGAAAAGAAAGGGGGAAGGAGGGAGGTTAGTCATGCTCCTTGCTGTAACTTGATGAAGATGAGCACCTTGTCAATTGATAGACTTTGCCTTGGTAAGCACAGTTAACATATCTGCAATGGCAAAGATAACCTTTCTGCAACCCCCACTACTTACCCAACTACTTGCCTAGCATTTTTTATTTCTTCTTAGAGGGTGCACTTGGACTTGCAGACCCTTACTTGCCTTTTCTTTTCTTTGGCTTTTCCTTGTTTTTTTCTATCTACTTCTACCCTTATCTCTTCCAAGGTCCCAGATTAAGCTGTTGGGAGCCTTTTCTTCTCTACCTGAACTACTTGTCTGCCAAGATTAAACAGTTTGGACAGACTCCTTTCTCTATTCTACAACTGCAAATTTAAACCATGGATTGATCCAGATTAGACTTTTGGACCATCCATCAAAACTTTGAGTCCATACCAAGCTATAAGCACAGATCAGATTCTCTAGGAAATATGTGATTTTTGAGTCATCAAAGCAGAGCATATTTGGACCTTCCATAGCCAATCATGAAATATGAAACCTATTGGTATAGGTATCTAACATAAGGAAAGTCCTGAATAGCAAAAACTTGGTTCTCCAACCAATGGAAATACTCAGGAGTGAATCGAATGACCTTTGTCCCCTCCTCGGGATGACGGGCCATAACAGCAACCCATCGCATCAGTTTGGGCTCTCGAGGAAGTCTAGCTCCAACAGTTAGATGTTGTGGGACCAACACTGGAACCCTCTCTAGACCAAAGCTCACGACTAAAGCACCATATCCAAAGGTCTTCAGTTGTCCGTACTTTGCTCTAGTCAGTTGGCCTTTTATATTAGCTAACACAGCATCGCACCAGTTGAAGATGGTGCCTTTAAAGCAGTCTACTGCCATCCGCATTTGGGATCCAGTGGCTACATGTAGTGCTGTGCTCCTGCAGAGCTTGGTAATAGTAAACGTGATTACCTTGAGTCCAGGAAGGGATATGGTTTTGATATCTATCCCTTTGTCTCTAGTCTGGTTGTTACATAACTCTAGCTGGAGGCTATCGACAGACTGGCCACCTAGCCTAGTCCTGAATAGAGTCAAGTGTTCACCTCTCTTAGGCAAACCAGTCAAAAAGTAAATGTCTGCCGGCTCCATTTCAAGCTGATGACCACCAATAAAGAAGCACTGGACCTGTATGCTCCACTTGTCTACCAGCCACTGCAAAAAGTCCACCTGGGCCCTCATGCCAGGTATGGCCCAAAATTTGTATAAGCCGCATGCCTTCAATGCATCAATCTAAGGTTGATGATTTATCGCAGCGATATCTACATCCTCATGCTCCTGTTCTCGCCAATCAAGCATGATGTATACTCTACATTCAACAAAAAGGCGAATTAGAATATCTAAAAGCAAAGTTTTTGGGTGAATTTTGAGAAATTTAGGTTTAAAAACCCTTGCTGCGTGGACCGTACCCTCTCTATTAGAGACAGTGTGTGGGTCTACATTTTGCCTTCACGGCAGGTGCAGACCCCTGACTTTTTTCCCTTTATGAAAAAGTCGGGGCCCGCAGGTTACATGTGCTATGCCTGCAGACCCCCGTGCGCGGGTTTCTAACCTAAAAATACCTTAAAAAATGAAATTAAAGCCTCAAAACAAATTTGAAACAGATGAAATTAAAGAGTAGGATGATGTAGATTACCTGGAGGAGACGGTGTTCGATTCCAACGGATGGATTTTCCGCAATCTTCAAGGGAAGTTTCTGACCAAAAGCTCTATTTTCTCACCCAAGACTCAGATGGTAAAAATGAATTTACAAAAGCCCTTTTTATAAGTTTTTTGAATAAATGAGTTTTTAATTTGTTTATGTTTCACTTTAAAGAGGTAACTTTTGCAGCATTTCTATCCATTTTAAACAGGTATGAGTAATGTTTGAGTTTTTGTTCAAGATAACGGATTTTTCAGGTGAAATCAGTCATTTTCGACAAAAAAAACATTAGTCACCTTTAAGCTATTTTCTGACTCCTAAAACATGAAAAGATTGCCAAGTTTTTCTTTTTAAGCTCGTTAAAATGGAACTAAAAAGATGGTCCACTTACAGCTCTTTTTCTGACCGTAAAAACATGAAAAGATTGCCGGATTTTTGTCGTTTCAAATTCGATATTGGTTATAAAAGGACGTGTCATTGATCACTTTTTTACTTTTTCGGATCAGAGGCACTAACTACAAAAAGTACTCCTTGGTCATAATGATCAAGCAGTTCTCTCAAGTATTATTTTATACTTTTTCGGGCTTGGGAGACACAAATTTATGAAAAAGGAAAACCATGGAGTTCCCATAAGTTTTTTCAGACTCTCTAAAATTGAAAAACGCCGCGTTTCTCCTATACTAGATTTGTGAAAATTTAATAGTAAAGGACTTGTTCAATTACAAACAGGAACGGACCACTCCTTCTTAGGGTTTGAATTTAAACTAAGTTGGATTCATCCGAAGGATGAGCTTATAATCAAGCAAATGTTATCCTCCTCAAGCTTGTCAAAAAATAAAGAGGCACTTGCCAGAAATGGTGGGGGAAAAGAGAGAAAAATGAGCCTGTTTGTCATACTTTGTAACCACTCTTGAACACGACATTTTTATTCACCTGGGTTGGGAAATCCTTTGCCTAACAGTTGATCAAACCATATTGAAAGTCTTCAGCCGGTTTCTGGGTATTAACTTTGGGTCAATTGTCACCAAACCATCTGCTGTGTCGTTATGTGTTCAAGAGGTCAGTGCAAATAAACCATTCATCTACAAAATATCTGTCATCCATCTTGACCATCCCTAAGTCAGTCCTTGCAACTAAATTTCTTCAAACTTGATCTATGATTTCGTGTTGTGAGCTTGCCTATGATGGATTGCTTTCTATCGACTTCAGCTCATTATCTAGAAAGACGATCTAGAAATCGTTAGTACCTTGGGATCTGCATGCCTCAATGGCAGGTTTCTCGCCTTCGACGATAGATTGCATCATAGACCTTCGATCAAAGGATTATGTGACATGTTCGACATTAACACATATATTCACATCTCATGGATTGTACTGAGTACTTTGAGAGCCATTGACATTACTGGTGGTTTCTCTCACACTTGTTAACAGTTTACATCATTGACTGGTAATCAAGTGGTTTCTACCATGTTCGACTTCGACACATTCATTTGCATGGATAGAATCATACTATTTCGGGAAGTAGAAATGAAGACCCTGGATCTAGTTTCCACCATCCAGGCTGCGATGAAATTTGTATTCATTATACAGTGGACTATTCATAAACAAATGGCTGCGTCCATACTGTGTCTGCACGTGTCTATACTTGTGATGTATTACAAGATCATTCCTATATCAGAGCAGTAGTTATTTTTCTAGTCAGTTTTAATCTGAGTATGGGAATGCCTACCTCAGTGATGATATGATCTCATATATATATTTTGCATTGAATGTTTTTACAGGTTCCAACCGGGCTCTCCACAAGATAATCCTCGAAATGGTAAAGTACTTCACTCTTCCTAGATGATAAATTAAATCCTCATCTACTACAGACTTCGCACTTTAGGGGGCAATCTGTTACACAAAATATTGTCACCATGACTATATGCAGTCAGTATGGGTCTATCATCATTCATACTATCCTCCTAAGTAAGTCTCAAACCTCAGCTCTTCATGTCAAGCTTTGAAAATGAGAGAAAGACCTTAAAAAACAATAAAGCTCTGGTTCTGCACTTTCTCTCATTGTTGCCTACGGTCCCGCACCCTTTGTTCATGTTACCTGTGGACCTGCCCGCTCTGTCTCTAAAGGAGTGGGTGCGGACCCCTATGAAATTCAAAAAGGCGCAAGTTTATTCTTAAAAAACACACTTTGGGTTAATTCTAGATGATTCTAGAAGGAATCTTGACGTGGATGGTTCACTCCTAGGTGGTTCATGCATCCCAAAAGAGAAGGAGCTAATCCCTTGATGAGAGGAGCTATCCCTTTGAAGGAGGACCTAGTAACTTCCCTCCATTGCACTATAAATTAAGGCATTGGGCTGGTTGCTAGAGAGGTTAGAAGCTGAACATTTTTTAGGGTAAATGCTGGTGGAATTGAGTCTTCCTAGTTAAGATTGAGAGGAGAGATCACATACCTTTTGGCTTCATTGGGAAGAGAGTGAAACTTGTCAAAGTAGAGGAGACTTCTTGATGGACCCTGGGAGGAGCTTGTACAGCATCATGGCACAGGTTGTAAAGTTCTTCTTTGATCTAAATTAATACAATCATATTCATTTTTCTCAACAAATTGTCTTATGTGATTTGTTTCATGAATTCCTTGATCATCATGATCAGGATGCTTTATTATATTGGCTTTTCAGGTGCTATTTAATTTGTGTGCTTGTTTGTGATTGCAGATTCTCTACAAGGGAGCTCATTTGGATCAAAGGAGCGAGGCTTCCACAAACTTGCATTGGACCCAAGGTAGGCCTAAAACACTTGTTTTCCTTTGTTTATAAATTGCATATTTAGAGAAAGATATAATTTGATTGGCTTGCTTGTCACTAGATATCATTAGATACTAGGGAGGTCGGTCTTGTCCGCAAGAACGACTCATTCCGTGTGACAAACCTCATTGAACTAAGTATGTCTCACTATTCTTGTTCAGCGTTTCTGGTTAGAAATCACTTAGAAATAGTCATAGGTAAGCAAAGAATGGTAATTAACTATAAACCTCTGAATGCTATAACTCAGGGTTTTCATTACCCTCTACCAAGACCAGAAACAATCATGCAAAAAATTCAGCATAGTAAAGTATTCAGTAAGTTCGATATGAAATCTGGATACTACCAAATACAGATCCAGGAAGAGGATAGACACAAAACTACCTTTACATGTCCTGCAGGTTTTTATCACTGGAAGGTGGTTCCATTTGGTCTAAAAAATGCTCCTACATTCTTTCAGATCTGAATGGATTTTATTTTTGGGAAGTATGATTTTATTGTAACATATATTGGTGATATTCTTGTACATAGCCCAGATCTAAAGACTCATTTAAAGCATTTAGAAATTTTTATCACTGAAGTTCAAAAGCATGGTATAGTCCTATCTGAGAAAAAGATGGTTTTATTCCAAGACAGTATAGATTTCTTAGGGATTAATGTGATTAATGAACAAATTCAAATGCAGCCCCATATTCTTACGAAACTGTCTCAGTTTCCAGATGAATTAAAAGAAACTAAAACTATTTAGAGATTCTTAGGTGTCTTGAATTATGTGCACAGATACATTCCCAGATTGTCAGAAAAAAACAGCTCCAATCTAAAAGCATCTTCGAGAAGGATGGTCAGCATAAGCCACTACAATGGTTAAGGGACTCAAATCAAAATGTCAAAGGCTTCCCAAGCTTCAACCACCAGGTAATGGCCTTCTAATTTCACAAACATATGCTTCTGATGAATTTTTGGCAACTGTTCTTTTTTAAAGAAGGAGAAATGAAGATGGAAAAGAAGAAGAAATACTTTGTGCATATGCGTCAGGTGAATTTTCTTCTAGCCAAAAGAATTATTATATTGTTGAAAAGGAAACTTTAGAAATATTTAGTGGAATACAGAAATTTGAATTATATCTGGCACCGGTGAAGTTTCTCATAAGGACTGATTCTATGAATTTCAAATATTTCTTATCTGCCAAAATTTTAGGACAACTTGCTAGAGGAAGGTTACTCTCTTGGCAGATTTGGTTTTAGCAATTGGATTTTGATGTCGAGCAGATACCCGACAATTCCAATTTTTTAGCCGATTCTCTAACTAGAGACATGAATAAAGCCTTTGTTACAGCCCTACAAAGTCATTTTACTATACCCGGAAAAGGACCTCGAGATGATAATTTTAGCACATTTGTTGATAGATTTAGAATTCTAGAAAATCATGCAAGCCATTTGACAGAAGAAATCAAGAAAGTGGTAGGTCTGTGACTAAGAAGAAATCAGTGGATTAGAAGATGTCAAGCATGGACCTCAAAAAATGTTGATATATCTTTGGGATTAGATATTAATTTGGTAAATATATATATCCTTTTCCTAACATGCAGGTGAAGATCTATTTTAAACATCTCACTGATATGTGGTCATCTCAATTCACTACAAACATGATTTGGGTCTTAAAGGTATTAAATTATTATCAGTTGATTGGAGTGGATTTTTCTTTAAGCATATATACAGGAGCTCAAATGCTAGATTTAGAAGCCATTCCAATCAAAGCAAACTTAGAAAGATATCTTCGGTCACTAAGGATTCCTGATATTTTTGAAGAAATAGAAGCATCCTTTTTACAGAGAAATGATGAAAATTATGCCCCCAATGATACTTTCCCTCAATATGAGAGTTTTGAAAATTTTCCTTATTGGGAAATCAAAGGAGGGTTTTGTCGAAAAACACCATCTATAAGAACATCCCAATGTGTCCAACGAACTCTACAATACCTAAGGACTTTCTCATCTCCTTGGGATTATCAGAGTTTATGATTTCGAGAGAAAATTTCTCCTAATCCATTTTCACAAGTTTTCTGTGAAGAAATTATTGGAGAAATAAAGACCAGTAATAATCTTGAAAGAATTAAACAACTGGCTCTTTGGTTTAAAGATTTTGGGACATAAAAATTAACACAGAAAAGACAAGTATTGTAGCAATTATATGAACTTCAAGGTGAACCCAAGGTTTTACGATTTATGATTAACCGCACTGCGTTAATCACACTCAGCATTATTTCAAGAAACTGGAATACCAATGTCGTTCATCTAATAAGCTTTTTGATTTAAAATAAAATTTGTACTTCATTAATTTTCGAGCTAGGATGGCAATCTAAAGCATTCATTAATGAAAACTATAAATCTTGGGTGCAACATGCAATGGAAACAGTCACCAATATGTTTCAAATATTCAAATGGGAGATTTTAGATGGTGTTGAGTTGGTAGTGCAGCCTTCTCCGGCGTACCAAAAAGTTTTTAAGGATTCCTTTTTGGATATTGATATCAATCCATTACCCTTTCTTAACAAGTGGGAGAAGCAAGACGTAATGTTTACTCCACAACAACAAAACCTCCACAAAACTAAAGTAAATTCAGACCAAGGATATACATCTAAAGCTAAAGCACGTGCCAAAGGTAAAGGCAAAATTGAAGAATCTACTTTTCAGGCTTTCCAAGACAGCTATCTAGATGCACAGGATCCAAATGATTTCAGTTTGGATGAAGAATATGAAAAGATGGTGTAATAAAACTATCTCGCGAATCTTAAGAAAAAAGCATTTGAAAGACAATTGTCCTCTAGTGATGATGAGTTTGATGACTACGATTTCGACCAGAGTCTGAAAGGAGACTAGTAGAATCTTTGTGAAATTAGCTAGCAATGTGATAATGTGGTCACATGTTGTAGCTAAATTATTGTATTGGAAAGGTTGAGTAGACACCATCGATGAAAGAAATACTGACAGGGCTCTCAAATATTTCCACTTTTGCGTCATGTCTTAGGTAGATTTAGATTCCTTAGAGAGTTATTAAAGGAGGATGAATGAAAATAGAGGGGCATCGGATGGAGTGCTTCTCAATCTCATGTTGTAATATTTCAAGCTCTATAAGTTTTCTTTTGAATTAATATTGAAGCCTACTGGGCCACCTATCTGAGGACAGTTTTTGTCATCCGAAAGAACCTGGAACTATAAGCCAAAGGCATTTTGATGACCGAGAGAGGGCTCGTAATCCTCGCATGTTCAATTGAGGAGAAGACCACTTGTATCATACTTGTTGTTCATATTGATTTTTGAAGTAAGTCTTACTTTGCTTGAGTCTCTCTCGCATGTTCGGTTGAGGAGAAGACTACTTGTATCAGACTTGTTGTTCATATTGATTTTTGAAGTAAGTATTACATTGCTTGAGTCTCTCTAATTTTTGGTAGCAAAGCCCCGTTCAGGTCCTAAGTTTATAAACTACAGACAGAGTCTAAAGCCAGCCAGGAAGCCTTGGAAAATATCTTGTCATACAATTGCTGAGTAGATAAATGCTGCCTTAGTCAATCTCTGGTCTAGTTTATAATCATGGCTAACTTCTTAAGATCATTTTCAAATATTGATAGACGCACTGTTACTAAGGTATATTCTTGTTCTGTTGAAAATGATTTAAATGAACATGAAATAGTTGAAGATCCTAAGAATTGGAACCCCCCTGTGTTAAGTTCAAAAGAAATATATCAGGTTCCATCTCTGTTCAGTTTATCGAAGAAGATTTATTTGAAAGAAGTTGAGCTAAAACTTAAGATTTTTGGCCCTTGTCTCCAGATTGTTAGTTTAAGTCTATTTTCCGAAGATGAAATAAAAAAATTCAAAAAATATGTAGTTGAAAAATGGTTTTCTTATCTGCATTTTGGAGGGATAAGGATAGGACTAGCCCCACTGTTTCATCATGGCCTTAATACTCCATGTATATCTGAGGTATTTGACACCTGACATCAGAACTATGATCATGCTCGTATCGGAACAATATTAGGAAATCTATCTTCTGGTTGTCAACATGGTACCATTTTCCCCGATTATTCTATCAGTCTATCTGATCCTCATCTAAAAGACTGTTGGAAATTATTAGTTGGTGTCCAAGGTCTTGAAATGGTAGAAGATAGTGAATTCCTTTTTGTGTTAGTCCAAGAATCTTTCCAGCTTACAAATATTATCCATCCCAAGTTAAAGCAACCAGTGCTAAAATATTGTGTCACCGAAGGAGTCAGTAATGCTCAAGTAGAAGGAGTTACTTATGATAAAGAATATCTTCCCAATGACTGGTATATTCAATACAAATATTTGGCATCAACAGACACTCCAAGAAATAAAATAAGAAGAGTGTTTGTAAGTGATGGTCATGTTTGAATATTGCTTGATAGATCATCAGTACCTCGACCTATTTTTATGCCTAAAAAACATGTGCTACCGGCCATCTCTGAAACCGAGCAACCAGTAACCAGTGGTCATAAATCTGTTTCAAAAAATGTATATATCCATCCATCTACAGAGTCCATTGTATCTACTTCATCAGACCAGTTGTACATTCCAAAGGAAAAGCCATTCCTTGCCACTAATAAGATGTTTAGAACATATGTATCTAATTTCTCTCTTGTTGAATAATTTCAATATGAAAATCATAGATATGTCAAAGGTGGAAAATGGCCACCAAAGACAAAGTTTTGTAATTCTTCATCCCAACCAGACAACCACCTACCAGAGCTGAGTGTGCGCCATTTCTTGAACATAATTTCCAAAGTCCTACTGATCTTGATGAAGTCCATCAGATAGGCAACTATCTTACCACTTGATGTGCACATGCAGAAGATGTCCTTGATGATTTGGGTAGGCAATCAGAACTAATTAATGCAAATCTTAGACTACTCTATGAAGAACAACAGTATGAGAAATCTGCAAAAGAGGAAAGAATAAGAAGAAGACAAAAGAAAAGAGCTCAAGAAATCCCAAAGTTTACCTTTGATATGATCACTCCCAACTATTAGGAATGAGAAGAGGAGGATGAAGATACAGAAGGAGCCTTTACTACCACCGGTGCAGAAGGGTCAACTTCAAAACCTTCTAGTAAATTGACTAGTGTAAAGAGGGAAGCCTATAAAGCTGATAAACAATTTTCTTCAAAGAAAGAAATCATGACTCTAGATGAAGCAGCCTCTAAGTTTCCTTCTTTTATTCTCCCTTCCATAAAAAATAAAAATAAAGCTCATGTCTTGAAAGAAGTCTCAAAATACCCGCGCATTTAAGAATATTTATATGCTGCTAATACTAGTGGGTATATTCTTGATTTAGATAATTCTTCCAAACCTAAAGAATCAATCAGGATATGGATTGGTGCTTTGTATCAAATGCAAGTCACTAGCAAATTGGATAATATTTCTATCATGGTCCTAGCAGAAGAAAGAATGGCCAGAATTGTATATGATTGGTGGATAGGACCATCTAATGAAGAACGAAGAGTTGTCATGGAAGTAGGACTGGCTACTCTAGAACTTTTATTGAAAACTCAATTTGTACCTGAGCCAGTAGATGAGAAAAAATAGTTTCTCACAGACTTAAGTCGTATGGAATTGAAAGATTTGAAGTATCTTGATCAATTTGGTAAAGATTTTATGGCAAAAGTCTTCAAAGCAAATCTTTCCAATGACATTGCTCAAAAAGTTTCATTTTTATCTAAGCTTCCAGGTAATTTGGGAGATCTCATCATGAAAGATCTTGATGTCCAAAAAAAATGAATAGATCAAATCTATTGGGTTGATCTTCTCTTTAGATGTACAAAAAAGGTTAAATATCTGTGCTGGCAGAAGAAAGCACATGATATCACACCTAGTTTAGAGGTCTGAAAAACAATGCTACCCTGGACACCCTTCAAAATGAAGAAGAAATCAAAGAGATATGGAAAATTCAGACCCAGAAGAGTCTCCAACCTGTTAGGTCCTAAATCTACCTCAGGCTGAGAAAGGTAGGATCTAGGATAACATAAAACCATGCTTAACCTGGTAGCTAGCCCTACCAGGTCGTGAGAGGGCTCTCTCCTTGTCAATCTCAGCAAAATATGATCAATGAGGGCTTGATATGACTAGTGTGAATACTGATCTTAGGCTAGGTATGTGTGCAGAAGAGCTTGATTTAATATAATGATGTTTTGTTAGCTCAAATGGAAAGGCAGATTTGGGTCTGGGGAATGAGGCTCAGTTTTGTAGAGATCTCTATGGGGCAAGGTAGGCACCTGCTTTGGCACTTCAAATTGAATGAAATGGAGAGATTTAGACAGGTGAGGAGTTGAATAGGGCAAGAAAACCTCAGGGATCCTCTTCAAACAGCTGAAAACATCAATAACTAAGCAAACCCTAGGTAGAGCACTGCAATTTCAATGGATTCTACCTTTATCCTTGTTTGTTTTAGTTAAGAAGAAGAAAGAGAGATAATGGCATACATAAACACATATAAACTTACAATTTACAGAAGGAAACACAATACCAAAGCAAGATGCCACATGAATCCCATAAAGTGCTGCAAACCCTGGTCTATTCCTTAGCCAAAACTGCTGAGATGAGTATACAATGAAGCTCCAAGCTTTCTCAAAAGTCCAACCATGCTAATGACTGAAAAAACACAAGATATAGGAAAACAACAACTCATCCTAGCCTCTAGGGGTTGAGCTCATGATTTTAGGAGCTATTCCAACAAATTCTAAACTGAGAACTAAAAAGTAGGCAATGGAACAGCATGCCTCTAAAAACTAGGGAACTGATTCATTCAGTTGCAAACTACCTTTTCATGGATGAATATACCTCTATGAGTAAAAATTCAACATAATTACATCAAGATCCATCAAATTACATTAAATTACATCAGGAGTTTGACATTAAGAAGGAGAAAATTCAAACTGTCAAGAAACTAGGCGAAAAACAGAGTATTTTGGTCAAACTGAGCAAAATTTCTCCAATGCGTTGCGTTGATTTCCCTATGCGTAGCGCCTTTTTGTAGCTTCTTTTGGAGGCCTTCCCGGTGTTCAATTTTTCTCCAAGTGGGCTTTTTGGAAAGGACTACCTGTCTACTTTCTAGAAAAAGTGGAATTTTTTAATTTGACCTCCATTTTCCCCTCCAAAACTGAGTTCTCGCAAGACTGCTTCCTCTGTGTCAAAAAAGGGGCAGAAAGGTCATTTTTAGGGTGTTTTTGACCTTTTGGGGGGCTCAAAACCTATCAAAATTTCTTAGCCATTGGTGAGCATGAATATTTTTTCATTACAAATCCAAAAATTCTAATTTTTCATCAAAAGGAGTCCCCCATCAAAAGCGAGCACCAGGTGGCACGGTGCATTGGGCAAAAAAACCTGTTTTTTGGCCCAAAAATTACAAAAATGAAAAACGTGTCCCAAATTTTTTGAAATTTGGCCTGAGTGTCCTCCATTATGTGCTATACTGGGCCAAGGAAGCCTCGGCCAAGATCTAAATTTTATCTTGCGCTTTTTGCCTCCTCGATCTCTTCTTCAACTTGGCCTTCAAGTTCCTGATTCTAGATTGGCACACCCTATTCCTTGAAAAATAGTGATATGCCATATTTCTCAACATATTTTTCTCATTAATGGCCTTCTCTAGCATCCTCTCCAAGTGGATATTAGTCCTCTCCAACCAAGACTCACGATCAGCATTGATTTCTTGCTCAAGTGTTGTCTCAAATAACCGGGCTTGATGTATGGTTCATAATGTTCCCTGTCAATTTGTTGCCTTTTATTCCACTGGTCTCCAACATTAGGAATGCTGGTCGCTAGAGAAATATACTCTGGTGTCAAGGTGAATGTCACACCAGCTAAGTGGCTTGACCATTATGTATATGAAGCACAAAAAACTTGGCCAACTCATGATGGTATTGGACTCTAGCAACCATCTCACAGAACTGATAACAGTTCTGGTGTTGGAAGCATGTGATAGCAAGAGGGTAGGCCTGCAACTAAGAAAGTGAAGTAGGCTCCTCTCGTATATGTTTGCCACCCTTGTGAGGTCTCCTTGGTGCATGCATTTATGTAGGAGAGTCACTGTGTGTCTCTTCATCTCGATCATATGAAGGATCAGATTCCATGTTTGCTAATGTGTGAGTTTTCTTGATGAGTATGAAGAGATTTATGGTGCTTTTAGTTTTTTGCCACCAAGGGTAAGAATGTATGAGGGACTGTGGAGGGAGAGGGTATGAGGGGTTTGGGAATATTATGACAAGTCTTTTGGGAAATAGGGGGTTTAGGGAATAGTATGTAAGCTTAGGGACAACAATTAGGGTTTGGGGATTTTGTAGTTAGGATTTGGGAAAATGGAAACTGGGGATAGGAGTGAATGATTTTAGGAATATAGGAATTAGGGAATGAGTGGATGAAACTAAAAAATAAATGGAGGAGTCAAAGAGTAAGGGAGTGATGAAATAGACTTGGTAGCAAAAACATAAATACAAACCCTAGGCAATTGGTTTTTAGAAAAATTGCAAAGAGGTAGGGTTTGATATTTTACACACTAAACCACCATAAGTTCTAAAAAAAACTCTTTCACTAGCAAGGGAAGAACTCTAGACTTACTTGCACACGATAGGATTGAGCAATTTTGGAAATTTGAGGGAGTTTATGGTGAAATCGGGCTTGGAGCTCTATGCGTCGTGCCACAAACCCAACGCGTCGCACCCTTTATATGCACCATGCCAGTGTATTTTTTACACTATGGAGGATGGCCCAATGCGTCACGCCTTCTCTGTGCACCGCACCTCTCACCCAACGTGCCACGCCCACGAACTTGCACAGTTTTGCTACAATTTTGCTCCCTTTGTTCAACACCGCCTTCTCTTGGTCAATCTTTCTTCTTTGAATGCAAATGAGCTTTTTGAGTCATGAAAAATGATTTATATACAAGAGCTTTTGATTTCTCATTCATAAAACCCACTTTTGTAATGTTTGCATTGTGACTTACTTTTCCAACTCTGTTTTTTGGGCAGTTTACTTTATTTGTGCCTTTGCTGAACTGAATGACTTGATTTTTTGTTTGCCTTACAGGGGATGGAGTAGCTAAGGCTTGGCAAGGTGACCAGGGTTGCCACTGAAGTTTTTTACATATGAGAGAACTGAAATTACACCAATTTATACAATAAAAACCTAAAATACTATGTTTTTCGAAAGTACATTTCTGAGCAAGTGATTATGAAATTGGTACTGGAACTTTATTCAACTTCCTCATGCACCTGTTGATCATTATTGGACATTTTGAAGAGCTTTTTGATGAAACCCAAGACCCAATGAAACTAAAACCCTAGAAAGGACTCTTGCAAATTTAAAGACAAAAAGTGACTGCAGATAATCTTGATGAATGGAAATGGGCCACCAGGTAAAGGACATGAGCGAAAATGTACAACAAGCCACTACTGTCAGATGATCCATGCTCCTAATGGAATGCAGCTGACTGAACGAGACGCCTAATATGAAATTCAACAAGAGAATTTGATTTCTGATGGAGTGATGAAGATACTGACACTAACACAATCGTCGGAAGCCTTTCTGAAAATTTAAATTTTAGAAAAAGAGAAAAAACCCAAGAAACAACAATTGTTGTTTCATCTACAAGTAGGAAGGCCACTTTGCTAGAAAATGTCCTAACAATTCCTCCTCAAAGCTAAAAGCCTGTGTTGATATAGAGGAATTTCAAGATGATTGGTCCTTAGTTGCTTCATACGATGAATTTTCTGATGTATATATATTAACAGAAGCTTCAGTTGAAGAAGACATTAATATTCCTATTGTACAGAAAATGAATATTTGCCCTTCTTGTACAGATAGTGATTTTTCAGAAGAACTACGCTATAGTTATCAGATCAATAATAGTGAAACAGAAGAGATCGGGGAAATAGAAGAAACTACAGATGTTTCTAAAGATGACTCTGATGCTAAATCTATTGTTGAACGATTAATGCAAACAGGTAAGCAGACAATTAAAAAATTGCCTGAACTTAATTATTTTTGTCCATATGAAAAGAATACTGCTTCTTCTACTAGTTTTCCAGTCCCAGCACTCAACAGGGTAGAAGAAAATTCTCTATTAAAAAAGATCATCAAAACCAATAGTCTGATCTATATTCCAGTCCAAGTCCAAGTTCATAAGGAATAGATAAATGTATATGCTTTCATTGACACTGGAGCATCTAATGATATGGCTCGACCTTCTTTATTTAAATCTCTTTGGAAGCCACTCCAAAACATTCTAGTCGTTGGAACCATTGGAGGATCTGTTCAGTTAACATACTATGTGGATAATATTCCTTTGAAAGTTGGGGGGAGTATTGTTAAAATTTCTTAGATTCAGCATTTCGATCCATCTACAAGTTTAATGCTTGGCACGCCTTTTATCAATTCTATGTTACCAGTTACTATCAGTGAAGATAAACTGATAATTAATTTAAAAAATAAGTATGTTGTTGTGCCTAGACTATCCATAGTGAATTCTGAGGCAAGAAATGAGAACAGCCAAAAGAAAGTAGGCGCACGCAAACCCATTAAAGACTCAAACAATTGGCAAGAAGTTCTGCAATTATATGAGAAGAAAGTGGAGTCAAAACAAAAAGCCTGCATTGACCCAAAATGGTCAGAAGAGCAGATAGATATACATAAAATATTGATGGAAAGTTGTTCTAATAATCCCTAGCAATTTTGGACCATTCAAAGTCCAAAACAAGAAATAGTGACTCTACATGATAATGGAGTCAAAGGAAAATTAATCCCATGTACCCTTGCAGACGAACAAGAAATTCGAAAACAAATAAGTGAGTTGCTCAGTATGAACCTCATTGAACCAAGTATGTCTCACTGTTCTTGTTCAACGTTTATGGTTAGAAATCACTCAGAAATAGTCAGAGGTAAGCCAAGAATGGTAATTAACTATAAACCTCTGAATGCTATAACTCAAGGTTTTCATTACCCTCTACGAAGACCAGAAACAATCATGCAGAAAATTCAGCATAGCAAAGTATTCAATAAGTTCTATATGAAATCTAGATACTACCAAATACAGATCCAGGAAGAGGATAGACACAAAACTACCTTTACATGTCCTGCAGGTTTTTATCAGTGAAAGGTGGTTCCATTTGGTCTAAAAGATTCTCCTGCATTCTTTCAGAGATGAATGGATTTTATTTTTGGGAAGTATGATTTTATTGTAACATATATTGATGATATTCTTGTACATAGCCCAGATCTAGAGACTCATTTAAAGCATTTAGAAATTTTTATCACTGAAGTTCAAAAGCATGGTATAGTCTTGTCTGAGAAAAAGATGGTTTCATTCCAAGACAGTATAGATTTCTTGGGGATTAATGTGATTAATGGACAAATTCAAATGTAGCCCCATATTCTTACGAAACTGTCTCAGTTTCCAAATGAATTAAAAGACACTAAAACTATTCAGAGATTCTTAGGTGTCTTGAATTATGTGCACAGATACATTCCCAGATTGTCAGAAAAAAACAACTCCAATCCGAAAGCATCTTCGAGAAGGATGGTCAACAGAAGCCATTGCAACAGTTAAGGGACTCAAATCAGAATGTCAAAGGCTTCCCAAACTTCAACCACCAGGTAATGGCCTTCTGATTTTACAAACAGATGCTTCTGATGAATTTTGGGCAGCTGTTCTTTTTGAAAGAAGGAGAAATGAAGATGGAAAAGAAGAAGAAATACTTTGTGCATATGCATCAGGTGAATTTTCTTCCAGCCAAAAGAAATATTATATTGCTTAAAAGGAAACTTTAGCAATATTTAATGGAATACAGAAATTTGAATTATATCTAGCACTGGTGAAGTTTCTCGTAAGGACTGTTTCTATGAATTTCAAATATTTCTTACCTGCCAAAATTTCAAGAAAACTTGCTATAGGAAGGTTACTCTCTTGGCAGATTTGGTTTCAGCACTTTGATGTTGATGTTGAGTGGATACCTGGTGTTAGACTCCATCTTCTCAAATCCTCTGTCAGAGTCCAATTCATACAGGTGGTTGTCAAAGTCTCTGTTCAATATGCTGGAAATGGCTTTTACAACTTATCAGAAAAGGATCACCGCACATATGCCTCTGCTGGAGCTCATAACTGGCAAATGAGTCATTGAACAAGAGTTTGGGAGAACAAGGATATTCTTTATTGGACTTCATAAAAAATATATGAGAAGGAAGGCGCGCTACGCACACAGAGGTGCGCTGCGCACTGGGTAGAGCCCACAAAATTTCTCTTATTCATCCAGACATTGGCATGCTGCTAGTGTTCGCTAGTGTTCATGAAGACTTCTGGAGATGTTTGAATTTTGAGAATTGTCAAATTATTACAGAGCAATTGGCTATAGAATTACATTTCCCAGGTTCTCTTTTCGATGTTTTTGTCCGTGAAGCATTGCGTGCTCTTCTATAGATTGGGGAAACTTTAAAGCGATGCATTTGCAAAGGATGAAACTTGGAAGGTGAATGTACGTCTTCAGGGTTGTGATCTGGAACAATGGGTATCTATGTGGCAGCATGGAAACGTGCCTTCAGCAGAGACACATGTCATGGAATATTTTTATGCATTTTTTTAGTTGTTCAAGGCTTGGGAGTCGTCCATCCCAACAAGATTCAGGATTGCTCCATTGTTGGAAGACTTCGAAAATTTATGGTCGGCATGTCCATGGGATGAAGATTTGACATATGCGAAATTTGTTTGTGATGAGGTTGGCGTGGATCTGCAAGTTGTGCATTTAACTGATGAGTACTAGAAGAATGTGGTGTCTCACATCATTTCTGAGCATAAAAGTGGACGGACTCCTAATCCTGATGTTCTTTGCAACACAAGAATCAAATTTGGTGCCTTCTTAGATTTCATCAACAACATGGATTTTGACTATGTGGCCTCTGGGAATTATGCTCATGTTAAACATATGAGTGTAGAGGGCGAGACTAAATCTTCTGTTCTACATTTATCTGCGGATGAGGTGAAAGATCAAACATACTTTCTTTCTCACCTTTCACAGGAACAACTGAGAAAGCTACTATTTCCTCTTGGCTGTATGTCAAAGGAAAAAGTGCGCAATCTTGCTGCTGAAATGGGTCTTCCAAATAAAGATCGGAGAGATTCACAAGGACTGTGTTTTTTGGGCAAGGTGAAGTTCAGTGAATTTGTGGCAAGACATATTGGTGAGATGGAAGGTATACTGTTAGAAGCAGAGATAGGGGATTTTCTTGGGAAGCACAGAGGATTTTGGTTTTATACAATTGGGCAACGTCAAGGTCTTCGACTTCCCGGAGGACCATGGTATGTTGTTGTGGAAGATGCTGAGAACAATGTCATATTTGTTTCAAGGATTTATTTTTCTCTTGACAAGAAGAGGCGCTCATTTAATGTTAGCTCATTAAAATGGATTTTAGGTGCTACTCCAGAGGATCTTGAAAATCTACAATGCAAGGTACGTCATGGACCAAAATTTTACGACTGTCATATAGAGATTGTGAAAGGAAACCTTCATAAAGAAAACGAACATCCGATCTTGGGAGAGACTGCTCAAGAGATCGCCATAGTCAGGCTATCAGAAGATGATCAAGGACTTGCAGCAGGACAATATGTAGCTTTCTACAAGGGAAATATTTGTTTAGGATCGGGGATTATTATTGATTCTTGGGGAGATCATAATTTCCCAGTTTGCTCTAAGGCTCTTGAGATCGCAAGAATGAAAGACAAATCTGAACTAACGGAGCCAGTTAAAATAAAAAATCTCTCTGATAACAATTCCAAGATGAAACCAAACAATGGAAAGATTATCAGAGAAGTGGAGGATCTGAATTCTACAAAGTTTCTCAGCAATTAGTTAAACCATAGTACGTCAGAAAGAAATTTTTTGTTCAATGTCAAGCACATAATCAGCTTGGTTTCTCCTTGTTTAAAAATCCTAAAAAGAAATCCTAAATTTAGAAAAGGAAAAAGTGTATTCACTTGATCAAATTTCCAAATGATAGCAGTTCGCTGAATATCTGGGAATCCCATCCGCTTAACACCTTTACTGCTATGTGGACCTGCCAAGGAGCATCACTTATGTACGTGTCAGTGCCTGGCAACGTTCATCAAATTAGTAGATCCGATTTGAAATTGTTTCAATCTGATCTTGAGAACGCCGTGTCAGAAGATTCAGCTGCTTTTGAAGAAGTTACACGTGAGCATTGTGAAAAAGAAGGAAATAAAAAGTAAAAAATCTAGTTTTATTAAAAATTGGTTTTTATTTAAAATAGCAAATGAAAAATGCCAAGTCAAAATACGCCTAAAACAAAACAAAGATATCTATCACAGCAGAAGAAATAGGATTCGATCTCCTATTAAGGGCTTCAGTTAAATCTCCAAGTGGATCTGCGCTCCAGTTTTTTGGCCATCGGAGGATTTTAAGGGGAACGATCTTCTGTTTAGAATAAAGAAATGACTCTATCTCTATTTTTGTAACTTCAGGTGAAACAGCGCCCCTGTATTGGGTCGATCTGTTTTCTTCTAGGATAGTTGATTTAATGTATTAAAAATCATTTGTAAAGGAGAGGAAGAGAGTTCTGAGAGCGGTGCGTGGAGAAAAATAGAGTTTCATTGTACAGTTTTGACAGGGATTCAATAAAAAAAAATACAGCTCTGACTCCTGAGATTCCTGTGGTATGACATTTGACATATGTTGCTTCTCTGTCTCATACGTTCCTTGTTATGTTTACTGTTTCATTTCATAATCATTTCCGTTGAATACTTTTAAGTGAGAAAGGCAGAATTCAATTTATTTGCTCTGTCTTGAGGAAGTGTTCATATTTAATGTTTTCTTCTGTTTGACAAGGATCCATCTTCTATGCCCTTGTCGACTTCTCAGCAGTCTTGCCATTCCATTTATCTCAATTTAATTGTTAAATTTCTTGCCTATCTTGCCTCGGGAGATAATCTGTGTTTTTGATTACATTTCCCTGCTCAAGCTGTTCTTTGCCCCATGCAGCCCAGAAAACCCAATCATTCATTAAAACCCCTTTTCATATCTCTTTACTAGCCTAAAATCAGTATTCCTTATCGGTCATCTCAGCCCCTTTGAAAACTTGTCTGCCGAGATAGACCTGGAGAGAGCCCTCTCCTGTCCTCGCAGGGCTAGCTACGAGGCTGAGCTTGGTTTGATGTTCCCTTGAACCTCACCTTCTTCAGCCTGAGGCAGATTCGAGCGCTAACATAGTGGCGACCATACTAGGGAAGATGGTTTGTTGTTGATGTGACATTCGACTTGTAGATTGTCTTGTCCTAGTACATGAAATCAAATTGCAGATCTGATGCTGATGGTGGACAGCAGTCAGACACTTATGAAGACTGAGACATTCACCTGGTGACTCCAACACGATCCAGACATTCCAGTGCTCGCTGATCCATTTATGCAATGGTAAACCCTGCACTGTGTGAAGCCGCAAAAGAAGTAAGAAATCAGTTAGCAGATTCTGAAATTAATGAAGAATTTTTCAGTGCCTTGCTTCAATGTTTGAAATCTCCAAAGTTCCCTTTTGAAGCTAAAACTGGTGTTTGTGAATTAGTTGTTGAAAGAGTTGAGAAGGAGATTTAGTGTTTAGATGAGCAGATCTAGTCATATGATTTCCAAGACCCTAAAAAGTTCTTGGAAATCCTTTCTCCTTCGAAACAAGAAATAATAGAATTGCCTACAGATGTTTGCATTGACAGTGTGCAGCTGGAGGTATGTATTGCGGAGTTGGGGCAGCCAACAGAGTCTGGCTTTCACGATCCTATTGTGATGTACATGACAATGTTTTTTAGTTTGGCTATCAAATCAAACTGTCTTTTACATGATCAGACTCATTACGTGCATGAAGGGTTGCCAGCAATTGCATCTGTGATCTGGTTGAAGCACTCTCAAGCAACATCATTCTCAGGTTTACTTGAATGGTTGATCTGGCATTTCAGTATCACCTGATCTATTGTTTTTACAGCAAAGTAGGGTAGATTTTGTAAATAAATAAGCAGCCAAAGGGCAGCATTTTGTTCCAGTTTTATTACAGTTTTAGTTAGAAGTTTGCCGAGTCAGTTTTTCAATCATTTCAGTCAAGTTTCAGTCCATAAATGAGTCGGAAATCTTGTGTTGGTTGTTGAAATAATGACTCCATCGCCCAATGGACGGAGGCATTGTCTACTCTCCCAAAGCTCTGCGGTTCTTGGCACCTCCAAAAAGCGGCAGCTGCCATCCCCATTGGAGCCAATGTTAGACTCCATTTTCTCAAATCCTCTGTCAGAGTCCAATTCAGACAGGTGGCTGTCAAAGTCTCTGTTCAATATGCTGGAAACAGCTTTTACAACTTATCAGAAAAGGATCACCGCACATATGCCTCTGCTTGAACTCATAACTGGAAAATGAGTCATTAAACAAGAGTTTGGGAAAACAAGGATATTCTTTATTGGACTTCATAAAAAATATATGAGAAGGAAGGTGCGCTACGCACTGGGTAGAGCCCACAAAATTTCTCTTATTCATCCAGACATTGGCATGCTGCTAGTGTTCGCTAGTCTTCATGAAGACTTCTGGAGATGTTTGAATTTTGAGAATTGTCAAATTATTCCAGAGAAATTGGCTGTAGAACTACATTTCCCAGGTTCTCTTTTCGATGTTTTTGTCCGTGAAGCATTGCATGCTCTTCTATAGATTGGGGAAAATTTAAAGCGATGCATTTGCAAAGGATGAAACTTGGAAGGTGAATGTACATCTTCAGGGTTGTGATCTGGAATAATGGGTATCTATGTGGCAGCATGGAAACGTGCCTTCAGCAGAGACACATGTCATGGAATATTTTTATGCATTTTTTCAGTTGTTCAAGGCTTGGGAGTCGTCCATCCCAACAAGATTCAGGATTGCTCCATTGTTGGAAGACTTCGAAAATTTATGGTCAGCATGTCCATGGGATGAATATTTGATATATGCGAAATCTGTTTGTGATGAGGTTGGCGTGGATCTGCAAGTTGTGCTTTTAACTGATGAGTACTAGAAGAATGTGGTGTCTCACATCATTTCTGAGTATAAAAGTGGCCGGACTCCTAATCCTGATGTTCTTTGCAACACAAGAATCAAATTTGGTGCCTTCTTAGATTTCATCAACAACATGGATTTTGACTATGTGGCCTCTGGGCATTATGCTCATGTTAAACATATGAGTGTAGAGGGCGAGACTAAATCTTCTGTTCTACATTTATCTGCGGATGAGGTGAAAGATAAAACATACTTTCTTTCTCACCTTTCACAGGAACAACTGAGAAAGCTACTATTTCCTCTTGGCTGTATGTCAAAGGAAAAAGTGCGCAATCTTGCTGCTGAAATGGGTCTTCCAAATAAATATCGGAGAGATTCGCAAGGACTGTGTTTTCTGGGAAAGGTGAAGTTCAGTGAATTTGTGGCAAGACGTATTGGTGAGATGGAAGGTATACTGTTAGAAGCAGAGACAGGGGATTTTCTTGGGAAGCACAGAGGATTTTGGTTTTATACAATTGGGCAGCGTCAAGGTCTTCGACTTCCCGGAGGACCATGGTATGTTGTTGCGGAAGATGCTGAGAACAATGTCATATTCGTTTCAAGGAATTATTTTTCTCTTGACAAGAAGAGGCGCTCATTTAATGTTAGCTCATTAAAATTGATTTTAGGTGCTATTCCAGAGGATCTTGAAAATCTACAATGCAAGGTACGTCATGGACCAAAATTTTACGACTGTCATATAGAGATTGTGAAAGGAAACCTTCATAAAGAAAACGAACATCCGATCTTGGGAGAGACTGCTCAAGGGATCGCCATAGTCAGGCTATCAGAAGATGATCAAGGACTTGCAGTAGGACAATATGTATCTTTCTATAAGGGAAATATTTGTTTAGGATCGGGGATTATTATTGATTCTTGGAGAGATCATAATTTCCCAGTTTGCTCTAAGGCTCTTGCGATCGCAAGAATGAAAGACTAATCTGAACTAACAGAGCTAGTTAAAATAAAAAATCTCTCTGATAACAATTCCAAGATGAAACCAAACAATGGAAAGATTATCAGAGAAGTGGAGGATCTGAATTCTACAAAGTTTCTCAGCAATTAGTTAAACCATAGTACGTCAGAAAGAAATTTTTTGTTCAATGTCAAGCACATAATCAACTTGGTTTCTCCTTGTTTAAAAGTCATAAAAAGAAATCCTAAATTTAGAAAAGGAAAAAGTGTATTCACTTGATCAAATTTCCAAATGATAGCAGCTCGCTGAATATCTGGGAATCCCATCTGCTTAACACCTTTACTGCTATGTGGACCTGCCAAGGAACATCACTTATGTACGTGTCAGCGCCTGGCAACGTTCATCAAATTAGTAGATCCGATTTGAAATTGTTTCAATCTGATCTTGAGAACGCCGTGTCAGAAGATTCAGCTGCTTTTGAAGAAGTTGCACGTGAACATTGTGAAAAAGAAGGAAATAAAAAGTAAAAAATCTATTTTTATTAAAAATTGGTTTTTATTTAAAATAGCAAATGAAAAATGCCAAGTCAAAATACGCCTAAAACAAAACGAAGATATCCATCACAGCAGAAGAAATAGGATTCGATCTCCTATTAAGGGCTTCAGTTAAATCTCCAAGTGGATCTGCGCTCCAGTTTGTTGGCCATCAGAGGATTTTAAGGGGAACGATCTTCTGTTTAGAATAAAGAAATGACTCTATCTCTATTTTTGTAACTTCAGGTGAAACAGCGCCCCTGTATTGGGTCGATCTGTTTTCTTCTAGGATAGTTGATTTAATGTATTAAAAATCATTTGTAAAGGAGAGGAAGAGAGTTCTGAGAGCGGTGCGTGAAGAAAAACAAAGTTTCATTGTACAGTTTTGACAGGGATTCAATAAAAAAAATACAGCTCTGACTCCTAAGATTCCTGTGGTATGACATTTGACATATGTTGCTTCTCTGTCTCATACGTTCCTTGTTATGTTTACTGTTTCATTTCATAATCATTTCTGTTGAATACTTTTAAGTGAGAAAGGAAGAATTCAATTTATTTGCTCTGTCTTGAGGAAGTGTTCATATTTAATGTTTTCTTCTGTTTGACAAGGATCCATCTTCTATGCCCTTGTCGACTTCTCAGCAGTCTTGCCATTCCGTTTATCTCAATTTAATTGTTAAATTTCTTACCTATCTTGCCTCAGGAGATAATCTGTGTTTTTGATTACATTTCCCTGCTCAAACTGTTCTTTGCCCCATGCAGCCCAGAAAACCCAATCATTCATTAAAACCCCTTTTCATATCTCTTTACTAGCCTAAAATCAGTATTCCTTATCGGTCATCTCAGCCCCTTTGAAAACTTGTCTGCCAAGATAGACCTAGAGAGAGCCCTCTCCTGTCCTCGTAGGGCTAGCTACGAGGCTGAGCTTGGTTTGATGTTGCCTTGAACCTCACCTTCTTCAGCCTGAGGCAGATTCGAGCGCTAACACCGGGCAATTCCAATTTTTTAGCCGATTCTCTAACTAGAGACATGAATAAAGCCTTTGTTACAGCCCTACAAAGTCATTTTCCTATACCCTGAAAAGGACCTCGAGATGATAATTTTAGCACATTTGTTGATAGATTCAGAATTCTAGAAAATCATGCAAGCCATTTGACAGAAGAAATCAAGAAAGTGGTAGATTTGTGACTAAGAAGAAATCAGTCGATTAGAAGATGTCAAGCATGGACCTCAAAAAATGTTGGTATATCTTTGGGATTAGATATTGATTTGGTAAATATATATCCTTTGCCTAACATGCAGGTGAAGATCTATTTTAAATATCTCACTGATATGTGGTCATCTCAATTCACTGCAAACATGATTTGGGTCTTAAAGGTATTAAATTATTATCAGTTGATTGGAGGAGTGGATTTTGTTTTAAGCATATATACAGGAGCTCAAATGCTATATTTAGAAGCCATTCCAGTCAAAGAAGACTTAGTAAGATATCTTCAGTTGATAGGGATTCTTGATACTTTTGAAGAACTAGAAGCATCCTTTTTACGAAGAAATGATGAAAATTATGCCCCTAATGATACTTTCCCTCAATATGAGAATTTTGAAAATTTTTCTGATTGGGAAATGAAAGGAGGGTTTTGTCAAAAAAAGCCATCTATAAGAATATCCCAATGTGTCCAACAAACTCTACAATACCTAAGGACGTTCTCATCTCCTTGGGATTATCAGAGTTTACGATTTTGAGAGAAAATTTCTCCTAATCCATTTTCACAAGTTTTTTGTCAAGAAATTATCTAAGAAATAAATACCAGTAATAATCTTGAAAGAATTAAACAACTGGCTCTTTGGTTTAAAGATTTTGGGATGTTAAAATTAACAGAGAAAAGACAAGTATTGCCGCAATTAGATGAACTTGAAGGTGCTCCCAACGTTTTACGATTTATGATTAACCGCACTGCGTTAATCACAGTCAGCATTATTTCAGGAAACTGGAATACCAATGTCGTTCATCCAATAAGCGTGTTGATTTCAAATAAAATTTGTACTTCAGTAATTTTCGAGCTAGTATGGAAATCTAAAGCATTCATTAATGAAAATTGTAAATCTTAGGCATGCAGTGGAAACAGTCACCAATATGTTTCAAACATTCAAATGGGAGCTTTTAGACGGTGTTGAGTTGGCAGTGCAGCCTTCTTCGGCGCACCGAAAAGTTTTTAAGGATTCCTTTTTGGATATTGATATCAATCCATTACCCTTTCTTAACAAGTGGGAGAAGCAAGACGTAATGTTTACTCCACAACAGAAAAACCTCCACAAAATTAAAGTAAATTCAGACCAAGGATAGACATCTAAAGCTAAAGTAGATGCCAAAGGTAAAGGAAAAATTGAAGAATCTACTTTTTAGGCTTTCCAAGACAGTTATCCATATGCACAGGATCTGAATGATTTCAGTTGGGACAAAGAATACGAAAAGATGGTGGAATACAACTATCTTGCGAATCTTGAGAAAAATGCATTTGAAAGACAATTGTCATCTAGTGATGATGAGTTTGATGAATACGATTCTAACTGGAGTCTAAAAGGAGACTGGTAGAATCTTTGTACAATTAGCTAGCAATGTGATAATGTGGTCTCATGTTGTAGCTAAAGTATTGTACCAGAAAGGTTGAGTAGACACCGTCGGTGAAAGAAATATTGACAGGACCCTCAATTATTTCCACTTTTGCGTCATGTCTTAGGTAGATTTAGATTCCTTAGAGAGTTATAAAATGAGGATGAATGAAAACAAAGGGGCATCGGACAGAGTGCTTCTCAATCTCATGTTGTAATATTTCAAGCTCTGTAAGTTTTCTTTTGAATTAATATTGAAGCCTACTGGGCCACCTATCTAAGGACAGTTTCTGTCATCCGAAAGAACCTGGAACTATAAGGCGAAGGCGTTTTGAAGACCGAGAGAGAGGTCGTAATGCTCACATGTTCGGTTAGGGAGAAGATTACTTGTATCAGACTTGTTGTTCATATTGATTTTGGAAGTAAGTCTTACTTTGCTTGAGTCTCTCTAATTTTTGGTATCAGAGCCCCGTTCAGGTCCTAAGTTTATAAACTACAGACAGAGTCTAAAGCCAGCCAGGAAGGCTTTGAAAAGCTCTTGTCATACAATTGCTGAGTAGATAAACACTTCTTTAGTCAAACTCTGGTCTAGTTTATAATCATGGCTAACTTCTTAAGATCATTTTCAAATATTGATAGACGCATTGTTACCGAGGTAGATTCTCGTTCTGTTGAAAATGATTTAAATGAACATGAAATAGTTGAAGATCCTGAGAATTGGAACCCCCCTGTGTTAAGTTCAAAAGAAATATATCAGGTTCCATCTCTGTTCAATTTATTTAAGAAGAGTTATTTGAAAGAAGTTCAGCTAAAACTTAAGATTTCTAGCCCTTGTGTCCAAATTGTTGGTTTAAGTCCGTTTTCCGAAGATGAAATCAAAAAATTCAAAAAATATGTAGCTGAAAAACGGTTTGCTTATCTGAATTTTGGAGGGATAAGGATAGGACTAGCCCCACTGTTTCATCATGGCCTTAATACTCCATGTATATCTAAGGTATTTGACACCCGACATCATAACTACGGTCATGCTTGTATCGGAACAATATTAGGAAATCTATCTTCTGATTGTCAACATGGTACCATTTTCCCCAATTATTCTATCAGTCTATCTGATCCCCATCTAAAAGACTATTGGAAATTATTAGTTGGTGTCCAAGGTCTTGAAATGGTAGAAGATAGTGAATTTATTTTTGTGTTAGTCCAAGCATCTTTCGAGCTTACAAATATTGTCCATCCCAAGTTAAAGCAACCAGTGCTAAAAGATTGTGTCACCGAAGGAGTCAATAATGCTCAAGTAGAAGGAGTTCCTTATGATAAAGAATCTCTTCCCAATGACTGGTATATTCAATACAAATCTTTGGTATCAACAGACACTCCAAGAAACAAAATAAGAAGAATGCCTGCAAGCAATGGTCATGTCTGAATATTGCTTGATAGATCATCAGTACCTCGACCTATTTTTAAGCCTAAAAAACATGTGTTACCATCCATCTCTGAAACCAAGGAACCAGTAACTAGCGGTCATAAATCTGTTTCAAAAAATGTATATAGCCATCCATCTACAGAGTCCATTGTATCTACCTCATCAGACCATTTGTACATTCCAGAAGAAAAGCCATTCCCTGCCATTCATAAGATGTTTAGAACATATGTATCTAATTTCTCTCCTCGAAGAATTTCAATATGAAAATCATAGATATGTCAAAGGTGGAAAATGGCCACCAAAGACAAAGTTTTGTACTTCTTCATCCCAATCCAAACAACCACCTACCAGAGCTGAGTGTGCCCCATTTCTTGAACATAATTCCCAAAGTCCTACTGATCTTGATGAAGTCAATCAGATAGGTAATTATTACCGCTTGGTGTGCACATGCAGAAGATGTCCTTGATGATTTGCGTAGGAAATCATAACTGATTAATGTAAATCTTAGACTACTCTATGAAGAACAACAGTCTGAGAAATCTGCAAAAGAGGAAAGAAGAAGAAGAAGACAAAAGAAAAAAGCTCAAGAAATCCCAAAGTTTACCTTTGATATGAGCACTCCCAACTATTGGGATAGAGAAGAGGAGGATGAAGATACAGAAGGAGCCTTTACTGCCACCAGTCCAGAAGGGTCAACTTCAAAACCTTCTAGTAAATTGACTAGTGTAAAGAGGGAAGCCTATAAAGCTAATAAAAAATTTTCTTGAAAGAAAGAAATCATGATGCTAGATTAGGCAGCCTCTAAGTTTCCTTCTTTTATTCTCCCTTCCATAAAAAAATCAAAATAAAGCTCATGTCTTGAAAGAAGTCTCAAAAAACCCGTGCATTGAAGAAGATTTATATGCTGCAAATACTAGTGGGTATATTCTTGATTTAGATAATTCTTCCAATCTTGAAGAATCAATCAGGATATGGATTGGTGCTTTGTATCAAATGCAGGTCACCACCAAATTGGATAATATTTCTATCATGGTCCTAGCAGAAAAAAGAATGGTCGGAATTGTATATGATTGGTGGATAGGACCATCTGATGAAGAACGAAGAGCTGGCATGGAAGCAGGACTGGCTACTCTATAACTTTTATTGAAAACTCAATTTGTACCTGAGCTAGTATATGAGAAAAAACAATTGCTCACAAACTTAAGCCGTATGGAATTGAAAGATTTGAAGTATCTTGATCAATTTGGTAAAGATTTTATGGCAAAGGTCTTCAAAGAAAATCTTTCCAATGACATTGCTCAAAAAGTTTCATTTTTATCTAAGCTTCCAGGAAATTTGGGAGATCTCATCATGAAGGATCTTGATGTCCAGAACAAACGAATAGATCAAATCTATTGAGTTGATCTTCTCTTTAGATGTACATAAAAGGTTAAATATCTGTGCTAGTAGAAGAAAGCACATGATATCACACCTAGTTCAGAGGTCTACAAAACAATGCTACCCTGGACGCCCTTCAAAAAGAAGAAGAAATCAAAGAGATATGGAAAATTCAAACCTAAAAGAGTCTCCAACCTGTTAGGGCCTAAGTCTACCTCAGGCTGAGAAAGGTAGGATCTAGGATAACATCAAACCATGCTTAACCTGGTAGCTAGCCCTACTAGGTAGGGACAGGGCTCTCTCCTTGTCAATCTCAGCAAAATATGATCAATGAGGGCTTGATATTGCTGGTGTGAATACTGATCATAGGCTAGGTATGTGTGCAAAAGAGCTTGATTGAATATAATGATGTCTTGTTGGCTGAAATGGAAAGGCAGATTTGGGTATGGGGAATGAGGCTCGGTTTTGCAGAGATCTCTATGGGGAAAGGTAGGCAACTGATTTTGCACTTCAAATTGAATGAAATGGAGAGATTTAGATAGGTGAGGAGTTGAAAAGGGCAATAAAACCTCAGGGATCCTCTTCAAACAGCTGAAAACATCAATAACTAAGCAAACCCTAGGTAGAGCACTGCAATTTCAATGGATTCTACCTTTATCCTTGTTTGTTTTAGTTAGGAAGAAGCAAGAGAGATAATGGCATACATAAACACATATAAACTTAGAATTTACAGAAGGAAACACAATATCAAAGCAAGATGCCACATGAATCCCATAAAGTGCTGCAAACCCTGGTCTATTCCTTATTCAAAACTGCTGAGATGAGTATACAATGAAGCTCCAAGCTTTCTCAAAAGTCCAACCATGCTAATGACTAAAAAAGCATAAGATATAGGTAAACAACAACTCATCCTAGCCTCTAGGGGTAGGCAGTGGAACAGCATGCCTCTAAAAACTAGGGAACTA
The DNA here is from genome assembly GCA_031772625.1 of Pinus tabuliformis. Taxonomy (NCBI): domain Eukaryota; kingdom Viridiplantae; phylum Streptophyta; class Pinopsida; order Pinales; family Pinaceae; genus Pinus; species Pinus tabuliformis. Next base: position 662,376,679 of record CM062804.1, read on the forward strand.
ATTCATTCAGTTGCAAACTACCTTTTCATGGATGAATCTACCTCTATGAGTAAAAATTCACCATAATTACATCAATATCCATCAAATTAAATTAAATTACATCACGATTTTGACATTAAGAAGGAGAAAAGTCAAATTATCAAGAAACTAGGCGAAAAACGAAGTATTTTGGTCAAACTAAGCAAAATTTCTCCAATGCGCTGCGCTGATTTCTTTATGCATAGTGCCTTTTTGAAGCTGCTTTTGAAGGACTTCTCGGTGTCCAAATTTTCTCCAAATGGGCTTTTTGGAAGTGTATGCCTGTCTACTTTCTAGTACAAGTGGAATTTTCTAATTTGGCCTCCATTTGCCCCTCCAAAACTGAGTTCTCCTAAGACTGCTTCCCGTGTGCCAAAAAAGGGGCAGAAAGGTCATTTTTAGGGTGTTTTTAACCTTTTTGGGGGCTCAAAACCTGTCAAAATTTCTTGGCCATTGATAAGCATGCATATTTTTTCATGAAAAATACAAAAATGTTGAGTTTCATCAAAAGGAGTCCCCCATCAAAAGCGAGCGCCATGTGGCGCGGCGCATTGGGCAGAAAAACCTGTTTTTTGGCCCAAAAATTCCAAAAATGCAGAAAGTGTCCCTCATTAGGTGCTATTCTAGGCCAAGGAAGCCTTAGCCAAGATCTTAAGTTTATCTTGCGCTTTTTGCCTACTCGATCTCTTCTTCAACTTGGCCTTCAAGTTCCTGATTCTAGATTGGCACACCATATTCCTTGAAAAATAGTGATATGCCATGTTTCTCAACATATTTTTCTCATTGATGGCCTTCTCTAGCATCCTCTCTAATTGGATATTAGTCCTCTCCAACCAAGACTCATGATCAACATTGATTTCTTGCTCAAGTGTTGTGAACTTGACTTTCCTCCTTTTGGCAGCTTGCCGGTTTTCTCGTATGTTTCTTAGATCCATTATGGTTTGCTTATCCTCTAGTTTTTTGTTTCTTTGCTCTAGATATTTGATGATCCACTTGGCTCTTTGTAGGTTAAGAGACAAATGTTGAATGTCGGCTTGTTGCTCCTGGATGATCTCTCTAAACTTTGAGCTTTGTGAGCCCAAATCGGTTTCACCATCCTGAATAAGAATAAAATTTGTCTCCTGCTCTCCTGAAGGCCCCTCATCCTGTAATGGCCTCTTTCCCTTGTCCTGAACCTATTGTGCTGATGAAGGAAGCAAGACCCCTTCCACCCTGGGTGGAGATAATACTCGCTTTGCTGCTGCAAACAAACCTTTAGTGCCCTTTTGAAAGCTGACAAATACTGGCACACTAGCAGTCTGTATCTCATGACTCTCCTACTGATGTGAAGGTCCACCTGTCTCATGAAAAGCTACTGGAGGTACCTGAGGAGCCGTGAAGAACTCATGAGAAATGAAATACTCCCATGAAATGTCCTGCAAACCAAGCTGATGCATGACCACAGTTTTGATGAGTGCAAAATGATATATACTGTTATACTGCTGCTGAGGAGTTTTCTTTTGCACTAGGGTGGTCATCTTCTCAATATTTCGGCAAATGAAGTAGGGGAGATTCATCATTCTCACCCTGGTGAAGTACATCAACAGTCTGATATGGTAGGCATACAAGCAAGAAAACCGGCCCTCATAGCTGAAATACTTAATTATGAGTTTCATCAAGGGAGCATATGAGTCTTTCAGGTACCGAAAGGGAAAAAACTCTGCTAATTTGTCTCAAATAACCGGGCTTGACGTATGGTTCATAATGTTCTTTGTCAATTTGTTGCCTTTTATTCCACTGCTCTTCGACATTAGGAATGCCAGTTGCTAGAGAAATAGACTCTGGTGTCAAGGTGAATGTCACACCAACTAGAGTGGCTTGACCATTATGTAGATGAAGCACAAACAACCTGGCCAACTCATGATGGTATTGGACTCTAGCAACCATCTCACAGAACTGATAACAGTTTTGGTGTTGGAAGAATGTGATAGCAAGAGGGTAGGCCTGTAGCTGAGCAAGTGAAGTAGGCTCCTCTCGTATATGTTTGCCACCCTTGTGAGGTCTCCTTGGTGCATGCATTTCTATAGGAGAGTCACTGTGTGTCTCTTCATCTCGGTCATATGAAGGATCAGATTCCATGTTTGCTAATGTGTGAGTTTTCTTGATGAGTATGAAGAGATTTATGGTGTTTTTAGTTTTCTGCCACCAAGGGTAAGAATGTATGAGGGACTGTAGAGGGAGAGGGTATGAGGGGTTTTGGAATATTATGACAAGTCTTTTGGGAAATAGGGGGTTTAGGGAATAGTATGTATGCTTCGGGACAACAATTAGGGTTTGGGGATTTTGTAGTTAGGATTTGGGAAAATGGAAATTGGGGATAGGGGTGAATGATTTTAGGAATATAGGAATAAGGGAATGAGTGGATGAAACTAAAAAATAAATGGAGTCAAAGAGTAAGGGAGTGATGAAATAGACTTGGTAGCAAAAACATAAATACAAACCCTAGGTAATTGTTTTTGAGAAAAATTGCAAAAAGGTAGGGTTTGATATTTTACACACTAAACCACCATTATTATAAAAAAATCTCTTTCACTAGCAAGGGAAGAAATCTAGACTTACTTGCACACCATAGGATTGAGCAATTTTGGAAATTTGAGGGAGTTTATGGTGAAATCGGGCTTGGAGCTCTATGCTTCGTGCCACAAACCCAATGCATCGTGCCCTTTATATGCATCATGCCAGTGTATTTTTTACACTATGGAGGGTGGCTCAATGCACCGTGCCTTCTCAGTGCGCCATGCCTCTCACCCAAAGTGCCGCGCCCACGAACTTGCACAGTTTTGCTACAATTTTGCTCCCTTTGTTCAACATGGCCTTCTCTCGCTCAATATTTCTTCTTTGAATGCAAATGAGCTTTTTGAATCATGAAAAATGATTTATATACAAGAGCTTTTGATTTTTCATTCATAAAACCCACTTTTGTAATGTTTGCATTGTGACTTACTTTTTCAACTCTGTTTCTTGGGTAGTTTACTTTATTTGTGCCTTTGATGAACTAAATGACTTGATTTTTTGTTTACTTTGCAGGGGATGGAGTAGATGAAGCTTGGCAAGGTGACCAGGGTTGCCACTGAAGTTTTTTACATATGAGAGAACTAAAATTACACCAATTTATACAATAAAAACCTAAAATACTCTATTTTTCCTCAAAACAGGGTTTTGAGGAAAAATACATTTCTGAGCAAGTGATTATGAAATTGGTACTGGAACTTTATTCAACCTCCTCATGCGCCTGCTGATCGTTATTGGACATTTTGAAGAGCTTTTTGATGAAACCCTAGACCTAATGAAACTGAAACCCTAGAAAAGACTCTTGCAAATTTAAAGACAAAAAGTGACTGCAGATGATCTTGATGAATGGAAATGGGTCAGCAGCTAAAGGACATGAGGGAAAATGTACAACAAGCCACTACCGTCAGATGATCCATGCTCCTAATGGAATGCAACTGATTGAGCGAGACACCTAATATGAAATGCAACAAGAGAATTTGATCTCTGATGAAGGGATGAAGATACCAACACTAACACAACCCTCAAAAGCCTTTTTGAAAATTTAAATTTTTGAAAAAGAGAAAAAACCCAAGAAACAACAAATGTTGTTTCATCTGCAAGTAGGAAGGCACGTTGCTAGAAAATTTCCTAACAATTCCTCCTCAAAGCTAAAATCCTGTGTTGATATAGAGGAATTTCAAGATGATTGGTCTTTAGTTGCTTCAGACGATGAAGTTTTTGATGTATATATATTAATAGAAGCTTCAGATGAAGAAGACATTAATCTGTCTATTGTAAAAAAAATGAATATTTGCCCTTCTTGTACAGATAGTGATTTTTCAGAAGAACTGCACTATAGTGATCAGACCAATAGTAGTGAAATAGAAGAGATCGGGGAAACAGAAGAAACTACAGATTTTTCTGAAGATGACTTTGATGCTAAATCTGTTGTTGAACGATTAACACAAACAGGTAAGCAGCCAATTAAAAAATTGTCTGGACTTAATTCTTTTTGTCCATATAAAAAGAATACTATTGCTTCTACCAATTTTCTAGTTCCGGCACTCAATAGAGTAGAAGAAAATGCTATTAAAAAAGATCATCAAAAACAATAGTCTGATCTATATTCTAGTCCAAGTCCAAGTTCATAATGAATGGATAAATGTAGATGCTTTCATTGACACTTGAGGATCTAATGATCTGGCTCAACCTTCTTTATTTAAATCTCTTTGGAGGCCACTCCAAAACATTCTAGTCTCTAAAACCATTGGAGGATATGTTTAGTTAACACACTATGTGGATAATATTCCTTTGAAATTTGGGGGGAGTATTTTTAAAATTTCTGCTATTCAGCATTTCGATCCATCTACAAGTTTAATGCTTGGCATGCCTTTTATCAATTCTGTGTTACCAGTTACTATCAGTGAAGATAAACTGATAATTAATTCAAAAAAGAAGGTTGTTGTTGTGCCTAGACTATCCATAACGAATTCTGAGGCAAGAAATGAGAACAGCCAAAAGAAAGCAGGCACACGCAAACCCATTAAAGACTCAAACAATTGGCAAGAAGTTCTGCAATTATATGACAAGCAAGTGGAGTCAAAACAAAATGCCTGCATTGACCCAAAATGGTCAGAAGAGCAGATTGATATACATAAAAGATTGATGGAAAGTTGTTCTAATAATCCCCAACAATTTTGGACCGTTGAAAGTCCAAAACAAGAAATAGTGACTCTACACGACAATGGAGTCAAAGGAAAATTAATCCCATGTACCCCTGCAGATGAACAAGAAACCAGAAAACAAATAAGTGCGCTGCTCAATATGAACCTCATTGAACCAAGTATGTCTCACTATTCTTGTTCAACATTTCTGGTCAGAAATCACTCAGAAATAGTCAGAGGTAAGCCAAGAATGGTAATTAACTATAAACCTCTGAATGCTATAACTCAGGGTTTTCATTACCCTCTACAAAGACCAGAAACAATCATGCAGAAAATTCAGCATAGCAAAGTATTTAGTAAGTTCGATATGAAATCTGGATACTACCAAATACAAATCCAGGAAGAGTACAGACACAAAACTGCCTTTACATGTCCTGTAGGTTTTTATCAGTGGAAGGTGGTTCCATTTGGTCTAAAAAATGCTCCTGCATTCTTTCAGAGATGAATGGATTTTATTTTTGGGAAGTATGATTATATTGTAACATATATTGATGATATTCTTGTACATAGCCCAGATCTAGAGACTCATTTAAAGCATTTATAAATTTTTATCTCTGAAGTTCAAAAGCATGGTATAGTCCTATCTGAGAAAAAGATGGTTTTTTTCCAAGACAGTATAGATTTCTTGGGGATTAATGTGATTAATGGACAAATTCAAATGCAACCCCATATTCTTATGAAACTGTCTCAGTTTCCAGATGAATTAAAAGACACTAAAACTATTCAGAGGTTCTTAGGTGTCTTGAATTATGTGCACGAATACATTCCCAGATTGTCAGAAAAAAATAGCTCCAATCCGAAAGCATCTTCGAGAAGGATGGTCAGCAGAAGCCACTGCAGCAGTTAAGGGACTCAAATCAGAACGTCAAAGGCTTCCCAAGCTTCAACCACTAGGTAATGGCCTTCTGATTTTACAAACAGATGCTTCTGATGAATTTTGGGCAACTGTTCTTTTTGAAAGAAGGAGAAATGAAGATGGAAAATAAGAAGAAATACTTTGTCCATAAGCGTTAGGTGAATTTTCTTCTAGCCAAAAGAATTATTATATTGTTGAAAAGGAAACTTTAGCAATATTTAATGGAATATAGAAATTTGAATTATATCTGGCATCGGTGAAGTTTCTCATAAGGACTAAATCTATGAATTAGAAATATTTCTTATTTGCCAAAATTTCAAGACAACTTGCTAGAGGAAGGCTACTCTCTTGGCAGATTTGGTTTCAGCTATTTGATTTTGATGTCGAGTGGATACCCGACAATTCCAATTTTTTATCCGATTCTCTAACTAGAGACATGAATAAAGCCTTTGTTACAGCCCTACAAAGTCATTTTACTATACCCTGAAAAGGACCTCGAGATGATAATTTTAGCACATTTGTTGATAGATTCAGAATTTTGGAAAATCATGCAAGCCATTTGACAGAAGAAATCAAGAAAGTGGTAGGTCTGCGCTTAAGAAGAAATCAATGGATTAGAAGATGTCAAACATGGACCTCAAGAAATGTTGGTATATCTTTAGGATTAGATACTGATTTGGTAAATATATATCCTTTTCCTAACATGCAGGTGAAGATCTATTTTAAACATCTGACTGATATGTGGTCATCTCAATTCACTACACACATGATTTGGGTCTTAAAGGTATTAAATTATTATTAGTTGATTGGAGGAGTGGATTTTTCTTTAAGCATATATACAGGAGCTCAAACGCTAGATTTAGAGGCCATTCCAATCAAAGCAGACTTAGAAAGATATCTTTGGTCGCTAAGGATTCTTGATATTTTTGAAGAACTAGAAGCATCCTTTTTATAGAGAAATGATGAAAATTATGCCCCCAATGGTACTTTCCCTCAATATGATAATTTTGAAAATTTTGCTAATTGGGAAATCAAAGGAGGGTTTTGTCGAAAAAAGCCATCTATAAGAACATCCCAATGTGTCCAAAAAACTCTACAATACCTAAGGACTTTCTCATCTCCTTGGGATTATCATAGTTTACGATTTCGAGAGAAAATTTCTCCTAATCCAATTTCACAAGTTTTCTGTCAAGAAATTTTCAGAGAATTAAATACCAGTAATAATCTTGAAAGATTTAAACAACTGGCTCTTTGGTTTAAATATTTTGGGATGTTAAAATTAACAGAGAAAAGACAAGTATTGCAGCAATTAGATGAACTTCAAGGTGAACCCAAGGTTTTACGATTTATGATTAACCTCACTGCGTTAATCACACTTAGCATTATTTCAGGAAACTGGAATACCAATGTCGCTCATCTAATAAGCTTGTTGATATCAAATAAAATTTGTACTTCAGTAATTTTCGAGCTAGGATGGAAATCTAAAGCATTCATTAATGAAAATTGTAAATCTTGGGTGCAACATGCAGTGGAAACAGTCACCAATATGTTTCAAATATTCAAATGGGAGCTTTTAGATGGTGTTGAGTTAGCAGTGCAGCATTCTCTAGCGTACCAAAAAGTTTTTAAGGATTCCTTTCTGGATATTGATATCAATCCCTTACCCTTTCTTAACAACTGGGAGAAGCAAGATGTAATGTTTACTCCACAACAACAAAACATCGAAAAAATCAAAGTAAATTCGGACCAAGGACAAACATCTAAAGCTAAAGTAGATGCCAAAGGTAAAGGAAAAATTGAAGAATCTACTTTTTAGGATTTCCAAGACAGCTATTCAGATGCACAGGATCCGAATGATTTTAGTTGGGACAAAGAATACGAAAAGATGGTGGAATACAACTATCTCGTGAATCTTGAGAAAAATGAATTTGAAAGACAATTGTCCTCTAGTGATGGTGAGTTTGATGACTACGATTCTGACCGTAGTCTGAAAGGAGACTGGTAGAATCTTTGTACAATTAGCTAGTAATGTGATAATGTGGTCACATGTTGTAGCTAAATTATTGTACTGGAAAGGTTGACTAGACAGCGTCGGTGAAAGAAATACCGACAGGACCCTCAATTATTTCCACTTTTGCGTCATGTCTTAGGTAGATTTAGATTCCTTAGAGAGTTATAAAATGAGGATGAATGAAAATAGAGGGGCATCATATGGAGTGCTTCTCAATCTCATGTTGTAATATTTCAAGCTCCGTAAGTTTTCTTTTGAATTAATATTGAAGCCTATTGGGCCCCCTGTCTGAGGACAGTTTCTGTCATCCAAAAGAACCTGAAACTGTAAGGCGAAGGCATTTTGAAGACCGAGAGAGAGGTCGTAATGCTCGCATGTTCGGTTGGGGAGAAGGCTACTTGTATCAGACTTGTTGTTCATATTTATTTTTGACGTAAGTCTTAATTTTCTTGATTCTCTCTAATTTTTGGTATCAGAGCCCCGTTCAGGTCCTAAGTTTATAAACTATAGACAGAGTCTAAAGCCAGCCAGGAAGCCTTCGAAAAGCTCTTGTCATACAATTGTTCAGTAGATAAACGCTACTTTAGTCAATATCTGGTCTAGTTTATAATCATGGCTAACTTCTTAATATCATTTTCAAATATTGATAGATGCATTGTTATTTTGGTAGATTCTCGTTCTATTGAAAATGATTTCAATGAACATGAAATAGTTGAAGATCCTGAGAATTGGAACCCCCCTGTGTTAAGTTCAAAAGAAATATATTAGGTTCCATCTCTATTTAGTTTATTGAAGAAGAGTTATTTGAAAGAAGTTGAGCTAAAACTTAAGATTGTCGGCCCTTATGTCCAGATTGTTGGTTTAGGTCTGTTTTCCGAAGATGAAATTAAAAAATTGAAAAAATATGTAGATGAAAAGCGGTTTGCATATCTGCATTCTAGAGGGATAAGGATAGGACTAGCCCCACTGTTTCATCGTGGCCTTAATACTCCATGTATATTTGAGGTATTTGACACCCGACATCAGAACTATGATCATGCTCGTATCGGAACAATATTAGGAAATCCATCTTCTAGTTGTCAACATGGTACCATTTTCCCCAATTATTCTATCAGTCTGTCTGATCGTCATCTAAAAGACTGTTGGAAATTATTAGTTGGTGTCCAAGGTCTTGAAATGGTAGAAGATAGTGAATTCCTTTCTGTGTTAGTCCAAGCATCTTTCCAGCTTACAAATACTATCCATCCCAAGTTAAAGCAACCAGTGCTAAAATATTGTGTCACCGTTGGAGTCAGTAATGCTCAAGTAGAAGGAGTTCCTTATGATAAAGAACCTCTTCCCAATGACAGGTATATTCAATACAAATCTTTTGCACCAACAGACACTCCAAGAAACAAAATAAGAAGAATGTATATAAGTGATGGTCATGTATGAATATTGTCTGATAGATCATCAGTACCTCGACCTATTTTTATGGCTAAAAAACATGTGTTACCAGCCATCTCTGAAACCGAGCAACTAGTAACCAGTGGTCATAAATCTGTTTCAAAAAATGTATACAACCATCCATCTACAGAGTCCATTATATCTACTTCATCAGACCAGTTGTACATTCCAAAAGAAAAGCCATTCCTTTCCATTAATAAGATGTTTAGAACATATGTATCTAATTTCTCTCCTGTCGAAGAATTTCAATATGAAAATCATAGATATGTCAAAGGTGGAAAATGGCCACCAAAGACAAAGTTTTGTACTTCTTCATCCCAATCTAGACAACCACCTACCAGAGCTGAGTGTGCACCACTTCTTGAACATAATTCCCAAAGTCCTACTGATCTTGATGAAGTCCATCAGATAGGAAACTATCTTACCACTTGGTGTGCACATGCAGAAGATGTCCTTGATGATTTGGGTAGGTAATCAGAACTAATTAATGCAAATCTTAGACTACTCTATGAAGAACAACAGTCTGAGAAATCTGCAAAAGAGGAAAGAAGAAGAAGACAAAAGAAAAAAGCTCAAGAAATCCCAAAGTTTACCTTTGATATGAGCACTCCCAACTATTGGGATAGAGAAGAGGAGGATGAAGATACAGAAGGAGCCTTTACTGCCACCAGTGCAGAAGGGTCAACTTCAAAACCTTCTAGTAAATTGACTAGTGTAAAGAGGGAAGCCTATAAAGCTGATAAACAATTTTCTTCAAAGAAAGAAATCATGACTCTAGATCAGGGAGCCTCTAAGTTTCCTTCTTTTATTCTCCCTTCCATAAACAATCAAAATGAAGCTCATTTCTTGAAAGAAGTCTCAAAATATCCGTGCATTGAAGAAGATTTATATGCTGCAAATACTAGTGGGTATATTCTTGATTTAGATAATTCTTCCAATCATAATGAATCAATCAGGATATGGATTGGTGCTCTATATCAAATGCAGGTCACCACCAAATTGGATAATATTTCTATCATGGTCCTAGTAGAAAAATGAATGGTCGGAATTGTATATTATTGGTGGATAAGACCATCTAATGAAGAACGAAGAGCTATCATGGAAGCAGGACTTGATACTCTAGAACTTTTATTGAAAACTCAATTTGTACCTGAGCCAATAGATGAGAAAAAACAGTTGCCCACAGACTTAAGCCATATGGATTTGAAATATTTGAAGTATCTTGATCAATTTGGTAAATATTTTATGGCAAATGTCTTCAAAGAAAATATTTCCAGTGACATTTCTCAAAAAGATTCATTTTTATCTAAGCTTCCAAGAAATTTGGGAGATCTCATCATGAAAGATCTTGATGTCCAGAACAAACGAATAGATCATATCTATAGGGTTGATCTTCTCTTTAGATGTAAAGAAAAGTTTAAATATATGTGATGGCAGAAGAAAGCACATGATATCACACCTAGTTCAGAGGTCTGCAAAACAATGCTACCCTGGACGCCCTTCAAAAAGAAGAAGAAATTAAAGAGATATTGAAAATTCAGACCCAAAAGAGTCTCCAACCCTCGGAAGCCTTTCCAAAAGTTTAAATTTTTGAAAAAGAAAAAAAAACCCAAGAAATAACAATTGTTGTTTCATCTGCAAGCAGGAAGGCCACTTTGCTAGAAAATGTCCTAACAATTCCTCCTCAAAGCTAAAAGCCTGTGTTGATATAGAGGAATTGTTGGAAATAATACTGAGAGGGGGGGTGAATCAGTATTATCAAATTCTTTTCAATATTCACTCTAGATTTATAATTTAATTCATTCTTCAGATGTTGACCATTAATTTGAATGTCAGTACCATATAATAATGAACAGAAACAAGAAAAAAAGACAGTCACACCAAAGAACACCAGATATAAGGTGGAAACCCAATGTGGGTGAAAACCACCTGCTGCAACGCGTCTCTATCTTCTTTCAATTAGAAACTCCTTTTACAATGATTCTGTACTAGTGCAGTCCTTTACTAGTACGTAGGCTCCAACCTGTAGAGAGCTACAACCCCCTACTTCTTTTCTTTTAGGGACCACGTTTCATCAATTTTCAGACTGGATCCATGAACATCAAATAATCATCAAGTACATGTGAATCAACCAATCTCCTTTTACAATCAACTAATGAATCAACCAATAGCTTCTCAGAATGCAGTAACCAGACAAGCAATACCAGTAATCTAAACCCATAACTCTACAGCAATAGACAAAAGGTAGCCAACAAATATTTCAAGAAAAGTCTGCAACTTCACCAATAGAAACCCGTGAATATCTGCACTTCTGCTGTGTCTAGCCTGCGCAGCTCCGCACCTGATATGTCTACTCGACAGTGCACCTCCGCACCTGATCCGTCTACTGGACTGTGCACCTCTACAACTTATCAGTCTACTGGACTGCGCACCTCCACACCTGATCAGTCTACTGAACTGCGCACCTGCGCCTTCTACTGGACTGTGGACCTCCGCACCTGTGCCTTCTACTGGACTATGGACCTCCACACCTGCGTCGTCTACTTGACTGTGGACATCCGCACCTGCGCCGTCTACTAGTCTGCGGACCTCCGCACCTGCGTCGTATCTCACCTGCGGACCTCCAGATATAAACACTTTATCAGTCCTCAATTGTACCCCAGACAGTCAGATCCACAGATCTGATCATGCACCAAAGAGATCACGACCCCTCAATTGATCAGTCTTCTCATGCTCAGGTTTAATTTTATTTCATCAACCAATTACAAGTATTTCAGATCTTGTTCATATTAAGATTTTCAAAATTCACAAGTATTTTGGGCCAAATGTTCTCCTTCCCTTTTTATACTCTAGGCCTTTCTCAAACCATGGACCAAAACCATTGAGAAACAATACCAAGGACTCAATGCTTGGGTTCAACTCTTTTGAAAGCAATACCATAGACCAAAACCATAGGATCAAAAACGTCGGACTAAATACCATGGATCAATCATAAAAATTCCCACATTGTTATAGACATTTTTGTGCCTTACAGCTATAAGCATGAAATGTCCATAATTCAAGGGATCCAAAGTCCCTAAAGATGTTGTTACAGCTCCTAAAGGAACAAGGTCAACCAATGACAGCTTCTCCCAGAAGTTCTCCACCAAAAACCACTCAGAAATAGTCAATTCAGGATCAATTCAGAGGCTCCACTAGCTGCCTGCGTTGAAATGCAAAGTCTGCACTGGCTAGGTGCACTGCAACGCAGGTGGAAGCACTACCAGGGTGCGCTGAGTGGGAAATGACAAATGGAAAGCTCATTCAACGAGGTGGAAAGACCCTGGAAGCTTCCAGAATCTTCTCCAATGACACTTGCCTCAATGAATTCGACTAGTGATGAGTAAGAGGTTCTCAACCTCCAAGTGGAAGCAAGAACTGACAGAGAGAAGCCACAAGTCAAAACATAAGCTGACTCATCCTCTCTGCTTACATCTATATATGGATCTCTCACCCAGAGGTTCAGGAGGCTGGAATTTTGTACTTTGCAGAGAATTGCTGTTGGTTTGAGATTGAGATTGGCACATTGGGTGATTTATGCTTTGTTGGAGGAGAGGAAGGGATTCCTTTGCTGGGAGGTAGATGCTGGATCGGAACTCACTTGGTTGTATCTCCTCTTGGACTTTATTATCATATCAATAAACTATTTGAGTTTCTCCTACATGTTGTATACCAATGATGTTTTGTTATGCTTACATGTTTAGCTTAATCTGATCTTGAGCTTTTTATGAATGTATATCTGTATCTTTGTGTAGTTTCTCTCTCTTATGATCTTGCAGGAATTCGGTGAAGCTGGGCCGGTGAAGGAGCAAGAAGCTGGGAGCTACTGAAGAGAGGAGTGATTTGGATCGACAAACTAGCGGAAGATACAGGTTAGTTAGATCCTTCTTCCTCGCTTACATTTCATAAAGAAGAATACTCAAATAAGTTTACCTGTTTGTTGCTAAGGCACTATCACCTCTTAGAGTGGGATAGCGGCATTCCAAATTGGATACTTTTCCCAACAACAAATTGGCGACTCCACTGGGGACCGTATCTTGTTGGTTTATTTGTGTTTCTGTTGTTGTTCTTCTCATAAACTTGGGAGTGCCGAATCGAAATGAATTTGCCATTTTCAAATGCAAAGTAGAGATCTGTCACTCTAGTCCACTCACTGGGCCTGTTTTTATGATCTGAACAAACTGATCCACAAGTGCTCTAATAGCCCTTTGTGATAGATCTTAGTCCTCCTTTAAATCATCCTCCTAATTGTACCTAATTGATAGCTTTGATCCGGCCAAAAACTGAAGATTTAACTGCAAACCGTAACCCAGAACCCAGAAACAACTCTCGTTTCTGCTTCAGCGCGGACTCTGTGAAGAGGTTCTACATTTCAACGCAGGTCCTGTGAAGGCTACCTGCGCTGAATGTCAAAACCTCTGTGTTGGGAGTGCGCTGATCAGTCTTTGCCTTGTGCAGCTGTGGTTCCCTGCTTCCTTTTGCTCAGTTTTATCTCTGTTTTTTGCAGCCTGTTATCAGTCAATGTACCTATCTGAAACCCCTTTTCTTTGCCTCAATTCCGCCTCAGTTGTATAAAGAAACTGTATTTGTTCTTTGTGTATTTGTTACATCATTTGCAATTTCCCATTACAAAAGTAAACTAGTCGTACTGTCGCCCTTAGATCTAGACCTGTCATAAGTGTCATTTTGATCTTAGGAGTGAGTTTGTTTGCTGTTCACAGTTGATTGAGCTTTTACTTTTGTCGTTTGGTTTGAATTTATGCATTTCTAGTGTCGAAACAAGTAAATCATAAGGTGTCGTAATCGTCTTTTTGATTTTGAAAAAGGAACTTGTTTATGTTTTCACTTGAAATCGAATTCAAATTTGTACAACAACTTTCTTTTTAGGCATCAATATTAAGAAAGCGAAAACAAATACATGCATTTGTGCATTTGCATTTTGATAGTTTGCATGCTTTGATTTAGGGAAAAGTGCATTACAGTGTGCTCTATGCTCTTTGAGAAAAGTTTGTATCTTCCTTTTCCCCTTGTAGCTAGGATTTTCATTGTTGAAAAGATATAAAAGCTTGCTTATCATCTTTAGACTGCATTTAGGAATTGTATCATACATCTCGTGGTGATCCAAAAAGGCAAACTTCTAAGAAAGATCAACCTAAAATAAATTGAATGAACTTAACAACGCTTTGTAACTTAACGCACAACATAGAGGTCTAGGCTAGAGACGTGTTCCGGCGTTGTAAAACCTGGTGACTGTCGATCTCGCTGATGGTTGGGTGATTCCTCCTGAGAGACGATAGCGCCAGTACGGATTGTGCTCCCACGTACCATCGAGTATATATTGGGAGACCCCTATAGGCATAAAACCTTTATCCTTAGGAAGCCGTGTCGGCCGCCCTACTGATCGCAATGCACTGAACACAGCATTCGGGAAGATTGACCGCCCGTACCTTAAAAAGTATTCTGCGGTTTTGCAAAAAGTTTGGCACACCCTCTACCTAGAACTCCAGAGCAGTTCCTTTTGGCCTTTTTCAGACTCTATAACGAAAAAAGTCCATCCGAGCATTTGTCACTTCGGGCTCATTAAAACATCAAAGGAGACTAGAGTCATCTTTAGCTTTTTCTCGACTCTTTAAAATTGAAAAAGAAAGGTGTGTCTAAAGCGTCGTTAAAATTTATTTTAAACGGAACAATCACCCCTTTTTCCTGCGTTGATCTTTAAGTTGAGAAAATGGAACCCACCAACCAAGGAATTCCCCTTGGTGGAAATCCTAGTCCTTTCTCCTCTTGGGGAGATGTTGGTGCGCCCCATATGGCCACATTGTCGCTTCCAGGACTGACAATCGGTTTGCTGGTCTGGCTCTTCTCAACCAATGTCGTTCAGAACACCACTATTCCTGAACAGTCGAATCAACAGTTAGACCAGTCCAGAGTTTCCCACCAGCCTTCTACTTCTTCTAATTCTTCCTCTCCTCCTTCCTCTTCGCTTGACGGAACTGGTAAAACAAAAAACCAAGTTCCTAAGGAGAAGAAGGAAAAGAAGAAGAAAGAGAAGAAGAAGAAGGAGCCAAAAGCAACTGGGGGCAAACAAGTGTCGTCTGACAAAAATCCACACACAGCACTGACTAGGCCTAAATCGCCATGTGTCATATGCAAGGGAGACCACTTCCACAGATATTGTCCCTGCATCCCTCGGATACTAAGGGACTGGTCTCCCCATTTGCACAATCCAGTGGCATCAACCTCTGATAGCCATGTTGAATACATATCGTCAACTAGTGAGAGTGAAGTCCTTGGACAAAAAGGGAGAGCTAGATCTCCCTGTAGACTATGCGAAGGCAACCACGCCATCCACTGTTGTCCCTTCTTAGATGAAGCGAAAAGAGTTTTGGATGATCGTCCGGTTTCACTGTTACAACTTCCTCCTGGATATAAAATACTCTTGCCGAGTCCTTCGTTAGTTGAAAATCCAGCTGGCCCGCTCAAGTGGTCAGCTGAGGCGCTGGTCATTGAAGATGAACCAGCTGAATCCATACCTGACGAAAGTCAAAAGGTCGAGGCGGCAGTTGACCCGGTTTTTCCTTCAGAGGATTTATCTTCGAATGATCCAGTCACTGAAGAGGATAAAGATGACACCATCCAAATTCTCTTCATCAACACAGACTCCGACAAGCATGGGGGCACTTCCCCCATTCCTTTATCGCAGGAAGGAATTTCGTCAGAGCGATACCCGGCCGTTTACTCGGTCCCACCACCAAGCAACCTAGTTGTCTCCTTCGACTGGAACCAACTAGGCAGACCCCGTTTGCCAGCAAGCATACCATTCAGAATTATCGTCCAAATATACAGAATGGTCATGGCTGGCACCATCATTGATGAAGGGGCATCTGTGAGTATCCTTTCCTCCACTGCTTGGAAAGCGCTTGGTTCGCCAGCGCTTTTACCTGAAATGAGAAATCTGACAGGCTTTGATAAAGGAACCAGTCGACCTTTAGGGATCCTCCCCAATGTGCCTATCACATTGAAAGGGAAGACCGTTCAAATGAACGTGATGGTCGTTCAAGGACCCTTGGATTATAACCTACTCCTTGGACGAGACTATATATATTGCATGGGAGCCATCGTCTCCTCACTCTTTAGAGTAATGTGTTTTCCGCACGAAGGAAGAGTGGTCAAGCTTGTGGACCAGCTTTCATTTCCCGGATCACGGATCGCAAATAGTCATATACCATCCCTAAATGGTCTCTTCACGCAAGAAATGTCTCAACCCACGGTCCGTCCTCCCGATGAGCGTCAATAATTCGAAGGGATATGACTGGAACCCAGGGGGCATGCGTCCTGGTCTGCTTCGGCAGGAAAACTTTGGGTATAGGGTAGGTTTCCGCGGGAAAATATGACTAGTCTGTACCCCGTCCGTCTTGGAAGAGGGGTTATTCTAGAATAAGATTCTTTTGTCAAAGTTATGTGAGTTGACAGACGGAGTCTCTCACCTTTGTCTATTTCGGTAGACATTGTCGAAGAAGTGTTTTGTTTGAAAGATTAACGAGACAATCTTTGGGTAACCTGAAAGAGGTAGGCCTTTCCTGGTAGAACAAATGTTTTATCTGCAAATTGAGGGGTAACCTTGAAATCGTACTTTATGCCTGGGGGCATGCAAACCTTTTGGAGTGCAAGCAAGGGGCGACTATTTATTTTTTAAATTTTTAGGTCCTCCCTTTAAACCTGTAGGTCTAACCCTTTAAACTCGTAGGATTAGTCGTTTCCGAACTTGCATAACGAAAGGATGCGGGGCATAGCTTTGGTAAGGCGCAAGCTCCATAAAAAATGGCATCTTACATGAGACATTCTTATCATATGACTGGATTATCGAGCATTTTTAGCACATAGTTCATGCTCGTTAAAAAATAAACATAAGATTGAGCAGTTTTACCACATAGTTCATGCTCGTTAAAAAATAAACATAAGATTGAGCAGTGTTTTTCTGCGTTTAAGCTCGTTAAAAAATGAACTATCTTCTAGTAAATAATCACCGTGAATGTAACATTATCAGCCATTAAAGCCTTGGTCGTGTTTGCACCATCACCTCCACTTTTCCATTGGCCGATCGTTCACCTCCATATGAGTGTTTACCCATTTTGAGGAATAGCTACGAAGAGTGATTTCACTAGCCATCCTTGTGACACTGCCGTGCTTGGAAAATTCCAACCCTTACCTGGAATCAGCTGCTAACCCGTTTTATCACTCGTTCCTCAAAAGACGAGTCTTCTTTAAGCTCTTTTCATCTGACTCGTAAAATATGAAAAGATTGCCGAGTTTTGGCCTTCCGACTCGTTAAAGCGACCGGAAGTGCTATCCCTCCTCTAGATTTTCATCTTTTTGGACCTGAGGGATTATTGCACAAAAAGATCGAGCGCTTGTTTTGTTCGGCTCGTTAAAACTATCGAAAACTCATCCCTTCTGTATTGTTTTATACTTTTTCGGACTTAAGGGATTAGATGACGAAAAAGGACTTTCGGAGTTGACTTTACGTACCTTTTTAGACTCTCTAAAAATGAAAATGACCGAGTTATCTTTGTCGTTAGACTCGTTAAAAAAATTAAATAGCGACAAACTTGTCTTTAGACGAGAACGAGTTTCACTATCGCTAGGCTCGTTAAAACATAGCGATGGGTTTGCCCGAAGGGAAAATTATAGAACAAGCATATGTTATCCTCCTCAAGCTTGACAAAAATAAAGAGGTACTGGTCAGCAATGACTGGGGAAAAATTGGGAAGAAACTCAAAGAACTTTATTGGTAGCAAGTCGCTCTTGAACATGACACTTCCACTCTGTGCCTGAGTCGGGTTGGGTTGCTTCATTCACCGGTCACATCACCATGGTCTCGCCATACCATCAACCTTTGGGGTAAATGCTACCAATCCATCACACAAGTTTCACCGATATGTTCAAGAGAAGTCATCCAGAGAAGTCAACCGTGTCCCATCCACTACCATACATTATCCTTCATTCTTTTCATGACCGCCACCCTGAACCATATATCATCAGATCGTTTTCACCTCCATCAAAATCATTTGCTCCGTTCCGTGTCACTGATATGGGATACATTAAGGCCCTCCTTTGACGGATCGCTTCTTGTCGACATCAGCTCATTATCCAAGAAGTTGATCTAGGAACAACCCCTTCAGTACTTTGAAGCTTGCATGCCTCAATGGCAAGTTTCTCACTTCCAGCGACAGGTATACATCAAGGATCTTCGACCAAAAGATTTTTCGTGGTGTTCGACGCCAAGTCCTTTATTCACACCACGTGAATTGTACTGCAGTACCTTGAGGGTCATTATCATTATTGGTGATTCCTCTTGCGCTTGTTAACAGTTTACCTCATTGACCAGTAATCAAGCGATGTCTTTCCATGTTCGACTTCAGAACATTTCTCACATGGATCGACTTGTACTTAGAGTGAAGATCGAACGAGATTGAAGACCCCAGATCTAGTTTCATCCATCCAGGCTGCGATATATATTCAGAAAAAATAAAGACATTGGCATGTACAGCATTGCAGCACAGACAATCATCCTACCAAAGGATGATGATTTCAGCAGGATCATCAGTCTATCATCAGACAATTGTCTGTCCTATGTACACAAAAATGAATTTATAAAGCTGAGCATGGGAATGCCCGCCTCAGCTAGATCATGAAAACAGTATGAAAAATAATGTATTGTATTGTATCTTATTACAGGTCTCCTCCCAGCATTGAATGAACTTCGGATCCTCCTAATAAAGCATTTCACCCGATAAACGGCCTCATACTTTAGGGGGCAACTGTTATAGACATTTTTGTGCCTTACAGCTATAAGCATGAAATGTCCATAATTCAAGGGATCCAAAGTCCCTAAAGATGTTGTTACAACTCCTAAAGGAACAAGGTCAACCAATGACAGCTTCTCCCAGAAGTTCTCCACCAAAAACCACTCAGAAATAGTCAATTCAGGATCAATTCAGAGGCTCCACTAGCTGCATGCGTTGAAATGCAAAGTCTGCACTGGCTAGGTGCACTGCAACGCAGGTGGAAGCACTACCAGGGTGCGCTGAGCGGGAAATGACAAATGGCAAGCTCATTCAACGAGGTGGAAAGACCCTGGAAGCTTCCAGAATCTTCTCCAATGACACTTGCCTCAATGAATTCGACTAGTGATGAGTAAGAGGTTCTCAACCTCCAAGTGGAAGCAAGAACTGACAGAGAGAAGCCACAAGTCAAAACATAAGCTGACTCATCCTCTCTGCTTACATCTATATATGGATCTCTCACCTAGAGGTTCAGGAGGCTGGAATTTTGTACTTTGCAGAGAATTGTTGTTGGTTTGAGATTGAGATTAGCACATTGGGTGATTTATGCTTTGTTGGAGTAGAGGAAGGGATTCCTTTGTTGGGAGGTAGATGCTGGATCGGAACTCACTTGGTTGTATCTCCTCTTGGACTTTATTATCATATCAATAAACTATTTGAGTTTCTCCTACATGTTGTATACCAATGATGTTTTTTTATGCTTACATGTTTAGCTTAATCTGATATTGAGCTTTTTATGAATGTATATCTGTATCTTTGTGTAGTTTCTCTCTCTTGTGATCTTGCAGGAATTCGCTGAAGCTGGGCCGGTGAAGGAGCAAGAAGCTGGGAGCTACTGAAGAGAGGAGTGATTTGGATCGACAAACTAGTGGAAGATACAGGTTAGTTAGATCCTTCTTCCTCGCTTACATTTCATAAAGAAGAATACTCAAATAAGTTTACCTGTTTGTTGCTAAGGCACTATCACCTCTTAGAGTGGGATAGGGGCATTCCGAATTAGATACTTTTCCCAACAACACACGTGCACGTGTTTGTCTGCATTGAAGTGAGTGAAAGTGACATCCGCACCTTTTATTCGGAGAACCTGCGGGTATGCCCACACTTCTTGTTCGGGGCACCTGCGGGTCCACAGCTTTTGTTAGGCTCACCTGCGGGTATCTCATTTTCTATTATTTTGAGAGCCTGAATAGTGATTTTCCACTTGAGTGAGTTGCCATCAAGGACAACACCTGTGCCATAATGCCAAACCTGAGTCATAATGCCAACAATCTCCCCCTTTGGACTTGATGGCAACCCCAAGATCCTCAAAGTCATTCTCCCCCTTTGTCATCAAGGGAAAAGGGTTATGCTCCCCCTGAGAACATGCTGAAAAATCTACTCTGTTGTGTTGATCGTGCTCCCCCTGACTGTAGGCCAGATCTGCAAAAGAAAATTTCTTCAAGAAGAACCATAATCCACCATACACCATAAATGACCTTCCTATCACCAAAAGACTCTATACATACATTCATCACCCAACCAAGTGGGGATCATCCTCCCAACCAAGCGGGGTTACATCAGAAATTTACATATGACAACCAAGTACATTATGTCATTCATCCCAGACATAGGTCGTTACATGACCTTGACAAAAGAAATATAAGACATAGAGACAAAACATTAGTAGCAACATTCAGATCCGCATCCATGTTCTCCTTTTGTACTTGCTCCTCCAAGATCTTCTACAATAATGCCAACAATGCATTATTAGAAGAATATATGCTCCCCCTGAACCTGTGCCATTTGGTCTTTGACCAATCCATAAACCAGCGAATGTACGCGTATACCCCATATGAAACTCACGTACAACCAACAATCTCTGAAACAGACAAGATTCAACAGCAAGATGATGCATCAACTACCCCTAGCTTTTGCCTGAGGTATTCAAAGGTCTCCCTGGGTAGCGGTTTGGTGAGTATATCAGCAACTTGTTCCTTAGATGGAACATACTCCAACTTGATATTTTGTTCAAGCACTTGTTCCCGAAGAAAATGATATTTGATAGGTATATGCTTGGTCTTTGAGTGCATGACTGGGTTCTTTGAAATATTGATTGCACTGGTATTATCACAAAAGATGGAGATAGGTGGAGTATAAGTGATTTTCATGTCTTGCAATGTTTGCATCATCCAAAGGAGTTGTGTGCAACAAGATGCAACAGCCACATACTCTGCTTCAGCTGTGGATAATGTTATTGAACTCTGTTTCTTGCTGAACCAAGATACTAATCTGGAACCCATGAAGAATGCACCACTACTAGTGCTTTTTCTGTCATCCACGCTTCTGGCCCAATCTGCATCTGTATAAGCATGAAGTGTGAGATCTATATCTCTAGGATACCATAAGCCATAGTTTTTAGTTCCTTGAAGGTACTTGAAGATTCTCTTAACTGCCTGAAGATGAGTTTCCTTTGGATTTGCCTGAAATCTTCCAAAAATTCCCACTGCATGCATGATGTCTGGTCGGGTACCTATCAAATAAAGTAGACTTCCAATCATGGATCTATAGGTTGGTTGATGTACTGCTGCCGACTCATCATTCGCGCTGAGGCTGCATCCTGTCACCATAGGGGTACATACTGGTTTCGAATCCTCCATCCCATATTTCTTCAAGATTTGCTTGAGATACTTGGTTTGTGATAGAAAAATACCATCTTTGTTTTGTTGGACTTGCAAACCAAGGAAATATGTGAGCTCACCAAGCATGGACATTTCAAACTCCTTTTGCATCACCAAGGCAAACTTTTGACTCATTTCTTCTTCATTTCTGCCAAAGATGATATCAACTACATACAAAACAAGTATTAGCAACTTTTTCGTTATCAACCTTTATATATAGATTGTTGTTAGTTGATCCTTTTATAAAACCTTGTTGATGAAGATATTTATCCAACTGATAATACCATGCCCTAGGAGCCTATTTAAGACCATAGAGGGCCTTTTTGAGCCTGCATACAAGATTTGGATCATTTCCAAGGATGAACCCATCTGCTTGTTCAATGTACACTTCTTCATTTAAGTCTCCATTCAGAAAGGCGGATTTTACATCCATCTTAAATACTTTGAACTTCTGAAAGCTAGAGAGAGCAAGGAACATTCTTATAGCCTCAAGTCTAGCAACTGGTGCAAAGGTTTCTTCAAAGTCTATGCCCTCTTGTTGCGCATATCCTTTACAAACAAGTCTTGCCTTGTTTCTAACCACATCTCCATTTTCATTTAGTTTATTTTTGAAAATCCACTTTGTCCCTATGACATTCTTATATTTTGGTATAGGAACCAATTCCCAAGTGTTATTCCTTTCAATCTGTTCAAGTTCTTCATCCATTGCATTGACCCAGCATTCATCTTTGCATGCCTCTCTTACATTTTGTGGTTCGGTGGAGGAAAGTAATGCCAAATAGCTTGAAGCTTCTGCAATTGTTCTTCTTGTTTGTATGCCTGCCTCCTTTTGCCCCAAAATTTGAGATTCTGGATGATTCTTTTGAACATACCTGGATGGATTCTTTTCTTCTACCCTTATCTGTTCCTCTGGTGCCTCATGGGTTTCTTCTTCATCATGAATCTGATTTGATGTTGATGGATAGTCCTCATCATCTTCCAAGTCTTCAGATCTTACCTGCCTGGGAGTGTCTTTTTCATCCACCACTACATCAATGCTGTCGACAATTCTTCCAAGCCTTTTATTGTAACATTTGTATGCTTTGCTGTGAGGAGAATAACCAAGGAGAATTCCTTCATCTGCTCTAGGTTCAAACTTGCCAAGATTTTCATCATTATTTTTAATATAGCATTTGCTTCCAAAAATTTTGAAATGTTTTACCGAAGGAGTCTCACCATACTAGAGCTTATGAGGAGTTTGAGTGCTGTTCACCCGGATATTTGTCTTGTTGAGAATAACAACTGCAGCAAATGGGGCTTCACCCCAAAAGGTTGCGGGAGTTCCAGACTCATCAAGCATAGCACGAGCCATTTGTTGAACCGTTCTATTCATCCTTTCCACTACTCCATTTTTCTGAGGAGTCCTAGTAGTAGAGAATTCCCTTCTTATTCCATGTTCTTCACAAAAGTTGAAAAATTCATTCGAGGTAAACTCCCCACCTCTATCAGACCTGAGGCATTTTATTTTGTGATCTGATTCGTTCTCCACCAAGGCTTTGAATGATTTGAACTTTTCAAAGGCTTCGTCTTTGTCCTTCATAAGTCCTATCCAACACATCCTGGAGAAGTCGTCAATGAATAATATGAAATATTCTTCTCCTTGAGGTGACCTTTTCCTAGATGGGCCACATACATCAGTATGGACAAGTTTAAGTGGCCTGCTAGCTAATCCTTCCTTCTCAAGGAAGTTAGTTCTAGTTTGCTTACTAAACTGACATGATTTGCAAATTGTATTGTCTGGAATTATGATGTCTGGAAGACCACGAACTACCTGGTATTTACATGCTTTCCTTATCTGTGAGAAGCTAAGATGCCCCAATCTTCTGTGCCATAACCAGTGTTCATCATTCTTGCTTAGATAGCATTGATGTTGTCCTTCTTTGAATATATATAAATTATTTGGAGTCCTTATGCCTTTGATCACTATTTTTCCTATATCAAGATCACGAACACTACATCAATTTGATCGAAATATTACCTTTGTTCCTTGATCACACATCTCACTGACACTCAATAAATTATGCTTTAATCCATCAACATACATAACATTTCCAGCTTTGACATTTTCTTTCAATTGAACAGAACCTTTACCTTTTATGAGCGCAGGGGTGTCATTTCCAAAAGAGACTTTCTTCTCCTTCTCTAAGGCACTATATGACTGAAGTTTTTCCTTATCACCCGTCATGTGTTTCGAACAGCCACTGTCGATGTACCATTTATTTTCTTGCCCTTCCACATATAAAGCTATACCACATCTCTTTGGTTGTGGTTCCTTCATTCTCCATGTTTTGACACTTGAGGCTTGCTCCTTCTGAGTTGTTTGTCGAAACCTGCTCCTGCATTCAGAATCTTCATGACCGAAGTTGTTACAAATAGGGCATTCTATTTCATTTTCAAGAGAAGAAAAGTTATTGTAGGTTCTTTTCATGATCCCAGTCATACTCCTTTGTTTTTGAGCTTCTCTAGTCATGATTGTCTTATAGGAAACACATTGAGCTGCTTTGTGGCCAAAGTTATGACAAGAGAAACATTGGCCATTGAAGAAACTCCTGTGATTATCAAATCTACCAGCCAGATGATTGTAGTTTCTATTGACATCCATTCTTGAGGCAAATTGAGAAGGTTTTACCTAAGGCTGGTTGTAGCTTCTGTTTGTCCTTAAAGTAGATTGCCCCTAATTTATCTGACAGCCTTTGTTCATTCTTGAGGTAAACTGTCCCTGATTTACCTGATGATTTCTATTAGGCCTTTGCTCATTCCTCCTTGTTGCATCAAGATAACTTTTGGAGGTGGATGCTTGAGATGCTTCTTCATTATATCCCATACATGTCTTGATTAGTGGAGAATGCTGCACATTGATAATCTCATCCAGAGTTTCAGATCCTTTAACAAATCTAAGATTAAGAGCTTTTGTTTTCTCAATCTCTTTTCTAAGACCAACAATTTCACATTCTAACTTTTCATGAAGTTTTTCCTTTTCAGCCATTTGGAATTGCAGAGTATCAATAATCATATTTTTCTCTTCTAAACTAATTTTGAGTTTAGAAATCTCTTCATATAGACCTTCTTCATCTATAGCATCCATGAAATCATCATCTTCAAAAGCCATTAAAAGTCTATAATTGTTACCTTGTTCATCTTCATCACTATTTTAAAGTCCATCACTGTCTTCATGAGTGTAATAGCTTTTCTTATTTACACTCTGTTTCTTGTTCCATCTGATAGGTTCCTTACCTTTATCAAGCTTATCTTTATGAGGACACTTTGCAGCATAGTGACCGACTCTTCCACAAGAAAAGCATTTGAAAGGTAACTTACCTCTGAATCTTCCAGCACCTCGTTGAAGGTTCTTAACAAAATTTGATTCTTCTTCTTCTTCTTCTGATAGATGTCCTGACTCATAGTAATCTCCTTTGCCTGAATCCTTGAATGCAGCTTCTCTCCTGCATGATGGTACTCCTTTCCTCATTTCGTAACTAGTTAGAATTCCGTGCAGCTGTGACATGGTAAGGTTACGTAGATTCTCCTTTTCTTCTATTGTAGAAACTTTTGATTCAAACTTAGGGGACAAAGATCTTAGAACTTTTTCAACCACAACAGCCTCTTTTATTTCTTCACCCAAGTTTTTCATACAATTAACAATCTCATCTACACGAAGTAAATAGTTGGCCACACTTTCATCATTGTGCATTCTGAGATTTTCATATTGAATTCTGAGGGTTTGAAGTTTTTCTTGTTTTACCTGTTCATCTCCTTCATAGCTCAAACCAATCTTGTCCCATATTTCTTTTGCGGATTTATGCTACATAACCTTGACGAATTCTGATTGAGATAGACATCCTAATAGAGTATTGGCAGCCTTTGCATTTGTTTCATATTGCTTCTTACCAACCGGATCTATAGGTGTTGCTGACGGAAAAGTGTACCCTGTATCTATGATATCCAAACTTCTGTACCAAGAGATTGAAGATAGGCAGTGACTCTTACCTTCCAATATACGAAGTTTGTCCCATCAAAAATTGGTGGTCTGATCAAGGCTTCTCTCTCGTATTTGCTCATGATGATAGATCTTCCTTCAAGCGATCAAGCTTCTTCTGAAGGACCTGCTCTGATACCAATTGTTGGATATAATACTAAGAGGGGGGTGGTGAATCAGTATTATCATATTCTTTTCAATATTCACTCTAGATTTATAATTTAATTTATTCTTTAGATGTTGACGATTAATTTGAATGTCAGTACCATATAATGATGAACAGGAAAAAGAAAAATAGATAGTCACACCAAAGAACACCAGATATAAGGTGGAAACCCAATGTGGGTGAAAACCACCTGCTGCAATGTGTCTCTATCTTCTTTCAATTAGAAACTTCTTTTACAATGATTTTGTACTGGTGCAATCCTTTACCAGTACACAGGCTGCAACTTGCAGAGAGCTACAACCCTCTCTCGTTTTCCATACTTTCCTGGAAGGGAGCTACAACCCCCTACTTCTTTTCTTTCAGGGACCACGTTTCATCAATTTTCAGAATGGATCCATGAACATCAAATAATCATCAAGTACATGTGAATCAACCAATCTCCTTTTACAATCAACTAATGAATCAACCAATAGCTTCTCAGAATGCAGTAACCAGACAAGCAATACCAGTAATCTAAACCCAGAACTCTGCAGCAATAGACAAAAGGCAGCCAACAAATATTTCAATAAAATTTCGCAACTTCACCAATAGAAACCCGCGAATATCCGCACTTCTGCTGCATCTAGCCTGCGCAGCTCCGCACCTGATCTTTCTACTCGACAGCGCACCTCCGCACCTGATCCGTCTACTGGACTGCGCACCTCTGCACCTGATCAGTCTACTGGACTGCACACCTCCGCACCTGATCAGTCTACTCGACTGTGCACCTCCGCCTTCTACTGGATTGCGGACCTCTGCACCTGCGCCATCTACTGGACTGCGGACCTCCGCACCTGCACTGTCTACTGGTCTGCGGACCTCTGCACCTGCATCGTATCTCGCCTGCAGACCTCCAGATATAAACACTTTATCAGTCCTCAATTGTACCCTAGACTGTCAGATCCACAGATCTGATTATGCGCCAAAGAGATCACGACCCCTCAATTGATCAGTATTCTCATGCTCAGGTTTAATTTTATTTCATCAACCGATTACAAGTATTTCAGATCTTGTTCATATTAATATTTTCAACATTCACAAGTATTTTGGGCCAAATGATCTCCTTCCCTTTTTATAGTCTAGGCCTTTCTCAAACCATGGACCAAAACTATTGAGAAACAATACCAAGGACTCAATACTTGGGTTCAACTCTTTTGAAAGCAATACCACGGACCAAAACCATAGGATCAAAAAAGTCGGACTAAATACCATGGATCAATCATAAAAATTCCCATGTGCGTGTGCTTCTCTGCATTAAAGTGAGTGAAATTGACGTCTGCACCTTTTGTTTGGAGAACCTGCGGGTATGCTCGCACTTCTTGTTCGGGGCACCTGCGGGTCCGCAACTTTTGTTAGGCTCACCTGTTGGTATCTCATTTTCTATTATTTTGAGAGCCTGAACAGTGATTTGCCACTTGAGTGAGTTGCCATCAAGGACAACACCTGTGCCATAGTGCCAAACCTGAGTCATAATTCCAACAGGAATTTCAAGATGATTGGTATTTAGTTGCTTCAGGATGTATATATATAAACAGAATCTTCAGATGAAGAAGACAATAATCTGCCTATTGTACAGAAAATGAATATTTTCCCTTCTTGTACAGATAGTGATTTTTCAGAAGAACTTCACTATAGTGATCAGACCAATAGCAGTGAAATAGAAGAGATCGCGGAAACAGAAGAAACTACAGATGTTTCTGAAGATGACTCTGATGCTAAATCTTTTGCTGAATGATTAACACAAATATGTAAGCATCCAATTAAAAACTTTCCTAAACTTAATTCTTTTTTTCCATATAAAAAGAATATTGTTGCTTCTACCAGTTTTCTAGTCTCAGCACTCAATAGAGTAGAAGAAAATGCTCTATAAAAAAACATTATCAGAACCAATAGTCTGATCTATATTCCAATCCAAGTCCAAGTTCGTAAAGAATGGATAAACGTAGATGCTTTCATTGACACTGGAGGATCTAATAATCTGGCTTGACCTTCTTTATTTAAATCTCTTTGGAAGCCACTCCAAAACATTCTAGTCTCTGAAACCATTGGAGGATCTGTTCAATTAACACACTATGTGGATAATATTCCTTTGAAAGTTGGGGGGAGTATTGTTAAAATTTCTGCTATTCAGCATTTCGAACCATCTGCAAGTTTAATGCTTGGCATGCCTTTTATCAATTCTATGTTACCAGTTACTATCAGTGAAGATAAACTGATAATTAATTTAAAAAATAAGGTTGTTGCTATGCCTAGACTATCCATAGCGAATTCTGAGTCAAGAATTGAGAACAACCAAAAGAAAGTAGTCGCATGCAAACCCATTAAAGACTCCAACAATTAGCAAGAAGTTCTGCAATTATATGAGAAGTAAGTGGAGTCAAAACAAAAAGCCTGCATTGACCCAAAATGGTCAGAAGAGCAGATTGATATACATAAAAGATTGATGGAAATTTGTTCAAATAATCCCCAACAATTTTGGACCATTGAAATTCCAAACCAAGAAATAGTGACTCTACACGACAATGGAGTCAAAGGAAAATTAATCCCATGTACCCCTGCAAATGAACAAGAAATCAGAAAACAAATAAGTGAGCTGCTCAGTATGAACCTCATTGAACCAATTATGTCTCACTATTCTTGTTCAGCGTTTCTGGTTAGAAATCACTCAGAAATAGTCAGAGGTAAGCCAAGAATGGTAATTAACTATAAACCTCTTAATGCTATAACTCAGGGTTTTCATTACCCTCTACAAAGACCAGAAACAATCATCCAGAAAATTCAACATATCAAAGTATTCAGTAAGTTTGATATGAAATCTGGATACTACCAAATAGATATCCAGGAAGAGGATAGACACAAAACTGCCTTTACATGTCCTGCAGGTTTTTATCAGTGGGAGGTGGTTCCATTTTGTCTAAAAAATGCTCCTGCATTCTTTCAGAGATGAATGGATTTTATTTTTGGGAAGTATGATTTTTATTGCAACATATATTGATGATATTCTTGTAAATAGCCCAGATCTAGAGACTCATTTAAAGAATTTAGAAATTTTTATCACTGAAGTTCAAAAGCATGGTATAGTCCTGTCTGAGAAAAAGATGGTTTCATTCCAAGACAGTATAGATTTCTTGGGGATTAATGTGATTAATGGACAAATTCAAATGCAGCCCCATATTCTTACGAAACTGTCTCAGTTTCCAAACGAATTAAAAGAAACTAAAACTATTCAGAGATTCTTAAGTGTCTTGAATTATGTGCACAGATACATTCCCAGATTGTCAGAAAAAACAGTTCCAATCCGAAAGCATCTTCGAAAAGGATGGTCAGCAGAAGCCACTGTGGCGGTTAAGGAACTCAAATTAGAATGTCAAAGGCTTCCCAAGATTCAACCACCAGGTAATGGCCTTCTAATTTTACACACAGATGCTTCTGATGAATTTTGGGCAGCTGTTCTTTTTGAAAGAAGGAGAAATAAAGATGGAAAAGAAGAAGAAATACTTTGTGCATATGTGTCAGGTGAATTTTCTTCTAGCCAAAAGAATTATTATATTGCTGAAAAGGAAACTTTAGCAATATTTAATGGAATACAAAAATTTGAATTATATTTGGCACCGGTGAAGTTTCTCATAAGCACTGATTCTATGAATTTCAAATATTTCTTATCTGCCAAAATTTCAAGACAACTTGCTAGAGGAAGGTTACTCTCTTGGCAGATATGGTTTCAACAATTTGATTTTGATGTCGAGTGGATACCCAGCAATTCCAATTTTTTAGTTGATTCTCCAACTAGAGACATGAATAAAGCCTTTGTTACAGCCCTACAAAGTCATTTTACTATACTCGGAAAAGGACCTCGAGATGATAATTTTAGCACATTTGTTGATAGATTCAGAATTCTGGAAAATCATGCAAGCCATTTGACAGAAGAAACCAAGAAAGTGGTAGGTCTGTGACAAAGAACAAATCAGTGGGTTAGAAGATGTCAAGTATGGACCTCAAAAAATGTTGGTATATCTTTGGGATTAGATATTGATTTGGTAAATATATATCCTTTGCCTAACATGCAAGTGAAGATCTATTTTAAACATCTGACTGATATGTGCTCATCTCAATTCACTGCAAACATGATTTGGGTCTTAAAGGTATTAAATTATTCTCAGTTGATTGGAGGAGTGGATTTTGCTTTAAGCATATATATAGGAGCTCAAATGCTAGATTTAGAAGCCATTCCAATCAACGCAGACTTCGAAAGATATCTTCAGTCGCTAAGGATTCCTGATATTTTTGAAGAACTAGAAGCATCCTTTTTACAGAGAAATGATGAAAATTATGCGCCCAATGATACTTTCCCTCAATATGAGATTTTTGAAAATTTTGTTGATTGGGAAATCAAAGGAGGGTTTTGCGAAAAAATCCATCTATAAGAACATCCCAATGTGTCCAACGATCTCTACAATACCTAAGGACTTTCTCATCTCCTTGGGATTATCATAGTTTACGATTTTGAGAGCAAATTTCTCCTAATCCATTTTCAAAAGTTTTTTGTGAAGAAATTATCGGAGAAATAAAGACCAGTAATAATCTTGAAAGAATTAAACAACTGGCTCTTTGGTTTAAAGATTTTGGGATGTTAAAATTAACAAAGAAAAGACAAGTATTGCAGCAATTAGATGAACTTCAAGGTGAACCCAAGGTTTTACGATTTATGATTAACCGCACTGTGTTAATCACAGTCAGCATTATTTCAGGAAACTGAAATACCAATGTTGTTCATCCAATAAGCTTGTTGATTTCAAATAAAATTTGTACTTCAGTAATTTTCGAGCTAGGATGGCAATCTAAAGCATTCATTAAAGAAAACTGTAAATCTTGGGTTCAACATGCAGTGGAAACAGTCCCCAATATGTTTCAAATATTCAAATGGGAGCTTTTAGATGGTGTTGAGTTGGCAGTGCAACCTCTTTGGCGTACCAAAAAGTTTTTAAGGATTCCTTTTTGTATATTGATATCAATCCATTACCCTTTCTTAACAAGTGGGAGAAGCAAGACGTAATGTTTACTCCACAACAGCTAAACATCCACAAAATTAAAGTAAATTCGGACCAAGTATAGATATCTAAAGCTAAATTAGATGCCAAAGGTAACGGGAAAATTGAAGAATCTACTTTCCAAGACAGCTATCCAGATGCACAGGATCCAAATGATTTCAGTTGGGACAAAGAATACAAAAAGATGGTGGAATACAACTATCTCGTGAATCTTGAGAAAAAAGAATTTGAAAGGCAATTGTCCTCTAGTGATGATGAGTTTGATGACTACGATTCTGACCGGAGTACGAAAGGAGATTGGTAGAATATTTGTACAATAGCTAGCAATGTGATAATGTGGTCACATGTTGTAGCTAAATTATTGTACTGGAAAGGTTGAGTAGACATCGTCGGTGAAAGAAATACTGACAGGACCCTCAATTATTTCCACTTTTGCATCATGTCTTAGGTAGATTTAGATTCCTTAGAGAGTTATAAAATGAGGATGAATGAAAATAGAGGGGCATTGGACGGAGTGCTTCTCAATCTCATGTTGTAATATTTCAAGCTCTGTAAGTTTTCTTTTGAATTAATATTGGAGCCTACTGGGCCACCTGTCTGAGGACAGTTTCTGTCATCCGAAAGAACCTGTAACTGTAAGGCGAAGGCGTTTTGAAGACTGAGAGAGAGGTTGTAATGATTGCATGTTTAGTTGAGGAGAAGACTACTTGTATCAGACTTGTTTTTCATATTGATTTTTGAATTAAGTCTTACTTTGCTTGAGTCTGTCTAATCAAAGACTCAAGCAAAGTAAGACTTACTTCAAAAATCAATATGAACAGCAAGGTTGATACAAGTAGTCTTCTCCTCAACTGAACATGTGAGCATTATGACCTCTCTCTAGGTATTCAAAATGCCTTCGCCTTACAGTTCCAGGTTCTTTCGGATGACAGAAACTGTCCTCAGATAAGCGGCCCAGTAGGCTTCAATATTAATTCAAAAGAAAACTTACAGATCTTGAAATATTACAACATGAGATTGAGAAGCACTCCATCCGATGCCCCTCTGTTTTCATTCATCCTCCTTTTATAACTCTCTAAGGAATCTAAATCTACCTAAGACATGAGGCAAAAGTGGAAATAATTGAGGGTCCTATCAGTATTTCTTTCACCGATGGTGTCTACTCAACCTTTCCAGTACAATGATTTAGCTACAACATGTGACCACATTATCACATTTCTAGCTAATTGTACAAAGATTATACCAGTCTCCTTTTGGACTCCGATCAGCATCGTAGTCATCAAACTCATCATCACTAGAGGACAATTGTCTTTCAAATGCTTTTTTCTCAAGATTTGCGAGATAGTTGTATTCCACCATCTTTTCGTATTCTTTGTCCCAACTGAAATCTTTCAGATCCCGTGCATCTCGATAGTTGTCTTGAAAAACCTGAAAAGTAGATTCTTCAATTTTTCCTTTACCTGTGGCATCTGCTTTAGCTTTAGATGTCTATCCTTAGTCTGAATTTACTTTAATTTTGTGGAGGTTTTGCTGTTGCGGAGTAAACATTACGTCTTGCTTCTCCCACTTGTTAAGAAAGGGTAATGGATTGATATCAATATCCAAAAAGGAATCCTTAAAAACTTTTCGGTACACCATCTAAGGCTGCACTGCTAACTCAACACCATCTAAAAGCTCCCATTTGAATATTTGGAACATATTGGTGACTGTTTCCACTGCATGTTGCACCCAAGATTTACAGCTTTCATTAATGAATGCTTTAGATTTCCATCCTAGCTCGAAAATTACTGAAGTACAAATTTTATTTGAAATTAACAAGCTTATTAGATGAACGACATTGGTATTCTAGTTTCCTGAAATAATGCTAACTGTGATTAACACGGTGTGGTTAATCATAAATCGTAAAACCTTTGGTTCACCTTGAAGTTCATCTAATTGCTGCAATACTTGTCTTTTCTCTGTTAATTTTAACATCCCAAAATCTTTAAACCAAAGAGCCAGTTGTTTAATTCTTTCAAGATTATTACTGGTCTTTATTTCTCCGATAATTTCTTCACAAAAAACTTGTGAAAATGGATTAGGAGAAATTTTCTCTCGAAATCGTAAATTCTGATAACCCCAAGGAGATGAGAAAGTCCTTAGGTATTGTAGAGTTCGTTGGACACACTAAGATGTTCTTATAGATGGCTTTTTTCGACAAAACCCTCCTTTGATTTCCAAATCAGAAAAATTTTCAAAAATCTCATATTGAGGGAAAGTATCATTGGGGGCATAATTTTCATCATTTCTCTGTAAAAAGGATGCATCTAGTTCTTCAAAAATATCAGGAATCCTTAGGAAATCTGCTTTGATTGGAATGGATTCTAAATCTAGGATTTGATCTCCTGTATATATGCTTAAATCAAAATCCACTACTCCCATCAACTGATAATAATTTAATACCTTTAAGACCCAAATCATGTTTGCATTGAATTGAGATGACCACATATTAGTCAGATGTTTAACATAGATCTTCACCTCAAACTTGTTGTTCATATTGATTTTTGAAGTAAGTCTAACTTTTCTTGAGTCTCTCTAATTTTTGGTATCAAAGCCTTGTTCAGGTCCTACATTTATAAAATACAAACAGAGTCTAAAGCCAGCCAGGAAGCCTTCGAAAATCTTTTGTCATACAATTGCTGAGTAGATAAACGGTACTTTAGTCAATCTCTGGTCTAATTTATAATCCTGGCTAACTTCTTAAGATCATTTTCAAATATTGATAGACACACTGTTAGTAAGGTAGATTCTCATTATGTTGAAAATGATTTAAATGAACATGAAATAGTTGAAGATGCTAAGAATTGGAACGCCCTTGTGTTAAGTTCAAAAGAAATATATCAGGTTCCACCTCTGTTCAGTTTATCGAAAAAGAGTTATTTGAAAGAAGATGAGCTAAAAGTTAAGATTTCGGGCCCTTCTGTCCAGATTGTTGGTTTAACTCTATTTTCCGAAGATGAAATTAAAAAATTCAAAAAATATGTAGCTGAAAAATGGTTTTCTTATCTGCATTTTGGAGGGATAAGGATAGGACTAGCCCCATTGTTTCGTCATGGCCTTAATACTCCATGTATATTTGAGGTATTTGACACCTGACATCAGAACTATGATCATGCTCATATCGGAACAATATTAGGAAATCTATCTTCTGGTTGTCAACATGGTACCATTTTCCCGATTATTCTATCAGTCTGTCTGATCCTCATCTAAGAGATTGTTGGAAATTGTTAGTTGGTGTCCAAGGTCTTGAAATGGTAGAAGATAGTGAATCCCTTTCTGTGTTATTCCAAGCATCTTTCCAGCTTACAAATACTGTCCATCCTAAGTTAAAGCAACCAGTGCTAAAATATTGTGTCACTGTTGGAGCCAGTAATGCTCAAGTAGAAGGAGTTCCTTATGATAAAGAATCTCTTCCCAATGACTGGTATATTCAATACAAATCTTTGGCATCAATAGACACTCCAAGAAACAAAATAAGAAGAATGTCTGTAAGTCATGGTCATGTTTGAATATTTCCTAATAGATCATCAGTACCTCGACCTACTTTTATGGCTAAAAAACATGTGTTACCAGCCATCTCTGAAACCGAGCAACCAGTAACCAGCAGTCATAAATCTTTTTCAAAAAATGTATATAGCCATCCATATACAGAGTCCATTGTATCTACTTCATCAGACCAATTGTAAATTCTAGAAGAAAAGCCATTCCTTGCCATTAATAAGATGTTTAGAACCTATGTATCTAATTTCTCTCCTATCGAAGAATTTAAATATGCAAATCATAGATATGTTAGAGGTGGAAAATGGCCACCAAAGACAAAGTTTTGTACTTCTTCATCCCAATCCAAACAACCACCTACCAGAGCTGAGTGTGCACCACTTCTTGAACATAATTCCCAAAGTCCTACTGATCTTGTTGAAGTCCATCAGATAGGCAACTATTTTACCAATTGGTGAGCACATGCAAAGATGTCCTTAATGATTTGGGTAGGCAATCAGAACTGATTAATGCAAATCTTAGACTACTCTAGAACAACAGTCTGAGAAATCTGCAAAAGGGGAAAGAAGAAGAAGAAGACAAAAGAAAAAAGCTCAAGAAATCCAAAAGTTTACCTTTGATATGAGCACTCCCAACTATTGGGATAGAGAAGAGGAGGATGAAGATACAGAAGGAGCCTTTAATACCACCAATGCAGAAGGGTCAACTTCAAAACCTTCTAGTAAATTGACTAGTGTAAAGAGGGAAGCCTATAACGTTGATAAACAATTTTCTTCAAAGAAAGAAATCATGACTCTAGATCAGGCGGCCTCTAAGTTTCCTTCTTTTATTCTCCCTTACATAAACAATCAAAATAAAGCTCATGTCTTGAAAGAAGTCTCAAAATACCCACGTATTGAAGAAGATTTATATGCTGCAAATACTAGTGGGTATATTATTGATTTAGACAATTCTTTCAATCCTGAAGAATCAATCAGGATATGGATTGGTGCTCTTTATCAAATGCAGGTCACCACCAAATTGGATAATATTTCTAGCATGGTCCTAGCAGAAAAAATAATGGTCAGAATTGTATATGATTGGTGGATAGGACCATATGATGAAGAATGAAGAGATGTCATGGAAGCAGGACTGGCTACTCTAGAACTTTTATTAAAAACTCAATTTGTACCTCAGACAGTAGATGAGAAAACACAGTTGCTCATAGACTTAAGCTGTATGGAATTCAAAGATTTGAAGTATCTTGATCAATTTTGTAAAGACTTTATGGCAAAGGTCTTCAAAGCAAATCTTTCCAATGACATTGCTCAAAAAGTTTCATTTTTATCTAAGCTTCCAAGAAATTTGGGAGATCTCATCATGAAAGATCTTGATGTCCAGAACAAACGAATAGATCAAATCTATTGGGTTGATCTTCTCTTTAGATGTATAGGAAAGGTTAAATATCTGTGCTGGTAGAAGAAAGCACACGATATCACACCTAGTTCAGAGGTCTGTAAACAATGCTACCCTGGATGCCCTTCAAAAAGAAGAAGAAATTAAAGAGATATGGAAAATTCATACCCAAAAGAGTCTCCAACCCTCGGAAGCCTTTCTGAAAATTTAAATTTTTGAAAAATATAAAAAAAACCAAGAAACAACAATTTTTGTTTCATTTGCGAGCAGGAAGGCCACTTTGCTAGAAAATGTCCTAACAATTCCTCCCCAAAGCTAAAAGCTTGTGTTGATAGAGA
Organism: Pinus tabuliformis; assembly: GCA_031772625.1. Taxonomy (NCBI): domain Eukaryota; kingdom Viridiplantae; phylum Streptophyta; class Pinopsida; order Pinales; family Pinaceae; genus Pinus; species Pinus tabuliformis. The sequence goes on from CM062804.1 coordinate 662,412,843, forward strand.
GGAATTTTAAGAGGATTGGTCTTTAGTTGCTTTAGACGATGAAGTTTCTAATATATATATATTAACAGAAGCTTCAGATGAAGAAGACATTAATCTGCCTATTGTACAAAAAATGAATATTTGCCCTTCTTGTACAGATAGTGATTTTTCAGAAGAACTGCACTACAGTGATTAGACCAGTAGTAGTGAAACAGAAGAGATCAGAGAAACAAAAGAAACTACAGATGTTTCTGAAGATGACTCTGATGCTTAATATGTTGTTGAATGATTAACGCAAATAGGTAAGTAGCCAATTAAAAAATTGCCTGAACATAATTCTTTTTGTCCATATAAAAAGAATACTACTGCTTCTACCAGTTTTCCAGTCCCAGCACTCAATAGAGTAGAAAAAAATGCTCTATTAAAAAAGATCATCAAAACCAATAGTCTGATCTATATTCCAGTCCACGTCCAAGTTCATAATGAATGGATAAATGTAGATTTTTTCATTGACATTGGAGGATCTAATAATCTAGCTCAACCTTCTTTATTTAAATCTCTTTGGAAGCCACTCCAAAACATTCTAGTCTCTGAAACCATTGGAGGATCTGTTCAGTTAACACACTATGTGGATAATATTCCTTTGAAAGTTGGGGGAGCATTGTTAAAATTTCTGCTATTAAGCATTTCAATCCATCTGCAAGTTTAATGCTTGGCATGCCTTTTATCAATTCTATGTTACCAGTTACTATTAGTGAAGATAAACTGATAATTAATTTAAAAAGGAAGGTTTTTGTTGTTCCTAGACTATCCATAATGAATTCTGAGGCAAGAAATGAGAATAGCCAAAAGAAAGTAGGTGCACACAAACCCATTAAAGACTCCAACAATTGGCAATAAGTTCTGCAATTATATGAGAAGCAAGTGGAGTCAAAACAAAAAGCCTGCATTGACCCAAAATGGTCAAAAGAGTAGATTGATATACATAAAGGATTGATGGAAAGCTGTTCTAATAATACCCAACAATTTTGGACCATTGAAAGTCCAAAACAAGAAATAGTGACTCTACACGACAATGGAGTCAAAGGAAAATTAATCCCATGTACCCCTGTGGATGAACAAGAAATCAGAAAACAAATAAGTGAGCTGCTCAGTATGAACCTCATTGAACCAATTATGTCTCACTATTCTTGTTCAGCGTTCCTAGTTAGAAATCACTCAAAAATAGTCAGAGGTAAGCCAAGAATGGTAATGAACTATAAACCTCTGATTGCTATAACTCAGGGTTTTCATTCCCCTCTACCAAGACTAGAAACAATCATGCAGAAAATTTAGCATAGCAAAGTATTTAGTAAGTTCGATATGAAATCTGGATACTACCAAATACAAATCCAGGAAGAGGATAGAGACAAAACTGCCTTTACATGTCCTGCAGGTTTTTATTAGTGGAAGGTGGTTCCATTTGGTCTAAAAAATGCTCCTACATTCTTTCAGAGATGAATGGATTTTATTTTTGGGAAGTATGATTTTATTGTAACATATATTGATGATATTCTTGCACATAGCCCAAATCTAGAGACTCATTTAAAGCATTTAGAAAGTTTTATCACTGAATTTCAAAAGCTTGGTATAGTCCTGTCTGAGAAAAATATGGTTTTATTCCAAGACAGTATAGATTTCTTGGGGATTAATGTGATTAATGGACAAATTTAAATGCAGCCCCATATTCTTACGAAACTGTCTCAGTTTCCAGATGAATTAAAAGACATTAAAACTATTCAAATATTCTTAGGTGTCTTGAATTATGTGCACAGATACATTCCCAGATTGTCAGAAAAATCAGCTCCAATCCAAAATCATCTTCGAGAAGGATGGTCAGCAGAAGCCACTGCAGCGGTTGAGGAACTCAAATCAGAATGTCAAAGGCTTCCCAAGCCTCAACAACCAGGTAATGGCCTTCTAATTTTACAAACAGATGCTTCTGATGAATTTTGGGCAGTTGTTCTTTTTGAAAAAAGGAGAAATGAAGATGGAAAAGAAGAAGAAATACTTTGTGCATATGCATCAGGTGAATTTTCTTCCAGCCAAAAGAATTACTATATAGCTGAAAAGGAAACTTTAACAATATTTAATGGAATATAGAAATTTGAATTATATCTGGCATCGGTGAAGTTTCTCATAAGGACTGATTCTATGAATTTCAAATATTTCTTATCTGCCAAAATTTCAAGACAACTTTCTAGAGGAAGGTTACTCTCTTGGCAGATTTGGTTTCAGCAATTTGATTTTTATGTCGAGTGGATACCCAGAAATTCCAATTTTTTAGCCGATTCTCTAACTAGAGACATGAATAAAGCCTTTGTTGCAGCCCTATAAAGTCATTTTACTATACCCGTAAAAGGACCTCGAGATGATAATTTTAGCACATTTGTTGATAGATTCATAATTCTGGAAAATCATGCAAGCCATTTGACAAGGAAATCAAGAAAGTGGTAGGTCTGCGACTAAGAAGAAATCAGTGGATTAGAAGATGTCAAGCATGGACCTCAAAAAATGTTGGTATATCTTTGGGATTAGATACTAATTTGGTAAATATATCCTTTGCCTAACATGTAGGTGAAGAACTATTTTAAACATCTGACTTATATGTGGTCATCTCAATTCACTAAAAACATGATTTGGGTCTTAGAGGTATTAAATTATTATCAGTTGATTGGAGGAGTGGATTTTGCTTTAAGTATATATACAGGAGCTCAAATGCTAGATTTAGAAGCCATTCCAATCAAAGCAGAATTAGAAAGATATCTTCGGTCTCTAAGGATTCCTGATATTTTTGAAGAACTAGAAGCATCCTTTTTACAGAGAAATGATGAAAATTATGCCCCCATTATGCCCCCAATGATACTTTCCCTCAATATGAGATTTTTGAAAATTTTGCTAATTGGGAAATCAAAGGAGGGTTTTGTCGAAAAAAGCCATCTATAAGAACATCCCAATGTGCCCAACGAACTCTACAATACCTAAGGACTTTCTCATCTCCTTGGGATTATTAGAGTTTATGATTTTGAGAGAAAAATTATCCTAATCCATTTTCACAAGTTTTCTGTGAAGAAATTATCGGAGAAATAAAGACCAGTAGTAATCTTGAAAGAATTAAACAACTGGCTCTTTAGTTTAAAGATTTTGGGATGTTAAAATTAACAGAGAAAAGACAAGTATTGCAGCAATTAGATGAACTTCAAGGTGAACCCAAGGTTTTACGATTTATGATTAACCGCACTGCGTTAATCACAGTCAGCATTATTTCAGGAAACTGGAATACCAATGTCGTTCATCTAATAAGCTTTTTGATTTCACATAAAATTTGTACTTCAGAAATTTTCGAGCTAGGATGGAAATCTAAAGCATTCATTAATGAAAACTATAAATCTTGGGTTTAACATGTAGTGGGAACAGTCACCAATATGTTTCAAATATTCAAATGGGAGCTTTTAGATGGTGTTGAGTTGGTAGTGCAGCCTTCTCCGGCATACCGAAAACTTTTTAAGGATTCCTTTTTGGATATTGATATCAATCCATTACCCTTTCTTAACAAGTGGTAGAAGCAAGATGTAATGTTTACTCCACAACAGCAAAACCTCCACAAAATTAAAGTAAATTCGGACCAAGGACAGACATCTAAAGCTAAATCAGATGCCAAAGGTAAAGGAAAAATTGAAGAATCTACTTTTCAGGCTTTCCAAGACAGTTATCCAGATGCACAGGATCCAAATGATTTCAATTGGGAAAAAGAATACGAAAAGATGGTGGAATACAACTATCTCGTGAATCTTGAGAAAAAATCATTTGAAAGACAATTTTCCTCTAGTGATGATGAGTTTGATGACTACGATTCTTACCGGAGTCCGAAAGGAGACCGATAGACTCTTTATACAATTAGCTAGCAATGTGATAATGTGGCCACATGTTGTAGCTAAATTATTTTACTGGAAAGATTGAGTAGACATCGTCGGTGAAAGAAATACTGACAGGACCCTCAATTATTTCCACTTTGCGTCATGTCATAGGTAGATTTAGATTCCTTAGAGAGTTATAAAATGAGGATGAATGAAAACAAAGGGGCATCGGACGGAGTGCTTCTCAATCTCATGTTGTAATATTTCAAGCTCTGTAAGTTTTCTTTTGAATTAATATTGAAGCCTACTGGGCCGCCTGTCTCAGGACAGTTTCTATCATCCGAAAGAACCTGGAACTGTAAGGCGAAGTCATTTTGAAGACCGAGATAGAGGTCGTAATGCTCGCATGTTCGGTTGAGGAGAAGACTACTTGTATCAGACTTGTTGTTCATATTGATTTTTGAAGTAAGTTTTACTTTGCTTGAGTTCCCAAGTCAAAATCCCACTCTCCCTCAAGAAATCAATATTTGTTGGCCCGCCTTCCTGTGTCTTACTGAGCATACATTCATTTTAAAAGCTCATTTCATCATGTCTTATGTAAGTCAAGTCTACATGAAGTCTCCTCACTCAAGGTTTTCGTTAGGTCTCTAGGTTTCATTTTTTCAAGGTCCAATAAAACACCATCTCACTGCATATGGCAAAAAAAATAGCATGAGAGTGAAAGAAATAATATCCTTTTTCATTCAAAAAGGATTTTCAAACATGCAACTATGGTTTCTAGAGCTCTACTTTTCATTCCATAAAATTTTTGTTTCAGATTGTAATTTTATTTCAAAAGGAGAGATGTAATACTTTTATTCATTTATGTAATTTTATTTAGCCACTATTCCTAGATGTTTACTCAAACTCTATTCCCAATATCATCCAAGCAAAAGTCAAAAGTGCATATTGCCAAAACTTCAGCATCATCCACCTGCAAAGGAAAAAGTCAGAATGGAAATTATCAAAGAGGTCAAAAAAGGTGAAATGAAACATTAAAAAGTGGGTTTTTATCTAAAATATCAAATTCACTTAGCTATAAAGGGCTTCTTGGCTTAAAACTCAGCCTCATTTGCCTCTTAGCACTGATTGAGCAAACCTAAGAGACCATTTTCACAGTTCAAGGCGAAAATCAGCAGAACAGAGTTGGCATTGCACGTTTCCTTCTAGCGCTGGGTGTTTACCTGGTGTTGCGCATTTTCTTAAGGTGTTGCGTGCTTGCCTGAGGCACTATGAACTCTGCCTTGGTGCTGCTCACTTGCCTGAGGCACTGCACACTCTGCCGCAATCACCTCCACAGCTCCTCCAAAGCGCTTTCAACCTACAAACAAGTAAGTAGCTGCTAAGGAAGGTGTTTTTCTTCATCCTCAAGTCAATCCCTAAGTGTTTGAAATGTTTAACTGAAGATTGTTTTCAATTTTATATCTAAACCCTAGATCTCCCCCAAAAAAAATTCCTTGCACTCTCAATCCCTTTCATACACTCCCCTACACCTTCCTTCCCTTTCTCTAAACCTTTTTATCCCAGATACCCTCTAACCCTTTCTCCCCAAACCCTAAGTCCTAGGTGCCACAACTACCTAGGCTCCCAAACCTCTATATTGCAAACGATTTCCCCCATCCCCAAACTATCATACTACTAACCTATATCCCTCTCTAATACATATATCCCTTTACCCATCATCTTCATATTTACCCTTCCCCATTTACTATTTCCAAAAAACTACATTCCCACTACCTCATACCTCCCTAGGGTTTGATAGTAAACACCATGGCAGATGAGGAATACAAACCACATAATGAGGAAGAGGAGACTGATAGAGAAGAAAGAGAGGTCAAGAAAGCTCACAAAGGAGGCCAGATACACATATTTGAGCCCACATATCTCAAGGAACTCTTAGCATCCCCAATGCCTGTGACATCCTTCAAATGGCTAGGCTATTATGATTTTTGTGAGCAAGTTCAGGGAGTCCAACACCATCCTGAGTTGACTAGGCTCTTCATATATAAACTCCAAGACAACCAGCTCACTCTAGGAGGTATCAAATTTACTTTATCTACTGCCATTATATCAGCTTCCACCGGGATCACAGATGTTAGGGAGAAATGGTTTAAACAAGGTGATTTGGAGAGGCATTATTATGAGCCTTACATGAAACCAAGGTACCGAAATGAAAGAAGGGGTTATTTTCCTTTTTCACACCTCCTTGAAAGATATGCCCCAATGAAGAATATTATTATGATATATTTTTCATGTGAAGGTATATTTTCCAGAGTCTATTCTTATCATATTTGACTTTTAATTCATTTCACTAGGGTAAAAATTCTCAATATACCCTACTATCTTTTCCGAAGTGTTGAGAATATTGCCTACATTGCCCAAAAGAGGGAGTACAAAGATAAAATGAAGAGCCTATTTCATCATTCCCTCATTAAAATTATAGTCCTTTATCATCTCAAAGAACTCAACATTGCTTGGAGCACCTTCATAGCTAATCCCATATTCACTCATGCATTTGCTCATAATGTTCAAATCATCCCTTCATCATCTCATCCTTCCTCCTCCATTCCTCCATCTTAGCCCATAGATCATTCATCCTCATCTAATGAGTCATCCACACCATCATCTCCATCATCACCATTCCATGAGCATATTCATTCACCTAACAGAGATGAATTCAGAGAGAAAGAGCACATTGAACAGGTTGAGGTCAAAAAACCTAAAGGGGTTGATTTGGGAATTTTGACACATACTTATCAGAGTGGGCATATGCAAGTGTTTTCCCCACATATTGTGGGAGGGGCCTTTCCTTATTCATCAGAAAAGCAAGTACAAAATGGAAGGAGAAGATGACAGAGACAGAGATCCAGCAGCAGGAGGAGGACCTCCATGAGACAGAGCAGGATTTCCACTTAATTGACCTAAGTGAGCATGATGGCAGTGGAAACACAAGAATTTTCACCAAATAAAAGGATGCACTCATAGGGGAGCTCTAGGACAACTTGCAGAGGGAAAAATACATTATTTCATACTATGAGCAGGAGAACAAGCAGTTTGATACCAAACATGAGCTCATGGAGATTCAGCTCATCAAGGCAAAGAGGGAGGCTAAAAAATCTAAGGCTTTACTTGATGAAGCATATGGAGAATATAGTGCCCAGCTGGAAGAATAGGTTCCAAGAAGAAGGCCAAGGACCAGAGGCCTAAAAAGAGAATTGGAGCTAGAAAAACAAAGAGAAGTTGAACTAGCTAATGAGCTCACCCTAAATGAACAATTTGCCAAAATGGTCAATGAGAATTGGGAGCATTGGCTTGAGGGGGTGAAACATAATCTTGAAAACCTCTTAGATAAGGCCAAAAGGGACAATAACATTCAGTGAAAGATGGAAAAGTATTATTGCCGATGAACCAAATAGCAAGGGTAAATCTCAAGGCTGCCAAGGCAAGAATTGAAGCCCTAATTCACCAAGGAGAGAAGAAGAAGCTTGATATACTTGCTGAGGCTTCACTCCATGCCTAGAAACATCAAACATCAGCTTCTTGCCCAATTTTGAATCCCTTTGTCTCATTTTTGGTAAAATTGTCTTTCCTGTATTTTTTTAGGCAATTTCATATCAGCAGTTTGGTCAAACGCATAGAGCTCTAAGCACTGTGCACTTTTTTGGGGAATTTTTTGGAGGAATGGAAACGACTAGTGGATTCAAAAGGACCAAGACATCTAGGAAAACAATGTTTCCAGCCCTGGAAAGTGAAACTGGTAGGTAAAAAAGGCAAAAACCACCGAAAAATCATGTTTCTGCCTCTTTTCTAGACCAGGCATTGCGCATTTGAGTAGTCTTGGGAGAATGGAGTTTTGGGGTGTAAAATCAAGCCCATTTTGAAAACTAAGGGCAGTTTTGGAGACTAGACAAGGTAAGGTTTCCAATGAGAAATCATGTGCTAAATTTGGACATCAAGAAGGCAGGTAAAATTCAACTTGAAGAAGGAACTATGTGTTTGACACTAGCGTTGTGCATTTGACAGTTAGCCCAGTTTTTCACCGTTTCTCTCCAAATTTGATTTTTACCTATGGGAAATCATTGTTTTACTGATGTAATTGATGTGGTTGATGTAATTATTGTTTTTTTACTGTTATCTAGGGAAATACGTTAGGTAAATGGCCTCCATGACTTGTAATGAATCAGTTTGCTTAAGTTAGGGATGAGTCACTTTGACCACCCTACACTCTAGCTATCAGTTTAGTTTTTGTTGTAACTTCTCCTCCTCTCATGGATTCGACTCCTGAGGCTCGGATGAGTTGGTTTGAGGCCTATATCATGTAATTTCTCAGTCATTCTATAGTTTGGACTCTATTATATGTTGTACTAGTGTTTCAAAATTTGGCATGAAATATATTGGATGAGTTGCAGCTATTTTGGTGGGATTCCTGTGGCATGGTATTTTGACATTGTTTCCTCTTTAGTTACATATGTATGAATGTTTTGTACCTTTCATGATCCATTTCACTTTAAATATGTTTGATTTTCAAGGTGTGATAAGCAGAATTCATCTTATGTTCTCTGTTTTTGGAAAATCATCATAAATTGTTTCATTTCTTTAGTTTAAAAATAATTCATGGTTTTCATGCTCTTTTTAGCACCTCACTAGTATAAACCATTTCATGACTATATTACAAAGTGTGAAAGTAACTTGTATACCTTGCCCCATTAGAAGTCTGCAATTATGACTCTCTTTTGCCCTGACCTAGTTCACTCTCTGGCCTAATTCACTCATCCAGTGACTACCCCAATCAAATCAACTCAAACAACCCCCTGAGCTACTATATCTAGCCTAAAACCCTAATCTATCCAGCCCTCTTAGCTATGATTCTTGGAGAGAGCCCTCTCTGGCTTGGTAGGGCTAGCTACCAAGTCAAAAGTTTGGTTTGTGGTTACCTCAGCTAGACTCTTCCTCATCCTTAGAGACCTAGAGGAGTGATAACAACCTCAACCATTGTGCTAGGAACAAGGAGTCTAATACAAAATCATTTTTCTAAATATCCACATAATTCATTATACCCACCTAGCATAGACATCAGGGAAAATCAACAATTGTCAAATCATATCATTATACATTAGGTCAAGTCTAAATTTTCTATCTTAGAGAGATCCATAGTCAAAGCATATCTTAATCATCAATTCAAATTTATTATCAAGCATCATTACAAAACACTATTCATTTATATAAATCAATTTATATAAATCAGCCAAATCATGCCAACCTCTTGTAGCATAAACATAGTGACTTATCTATATGTATGTTCTACTAACCTGCAAACACAAGTTCAATCTGCATGTTCATATTATGGTAAACATTCAACCTTTTCCTACTAGCAGATCTTGATGTTATCTACCACACATCTTTAGGACTTGTATCTCAGAGGTGAACATCTGATGATTTCAAGTACAGTGATCTAAAGCTTCATAAATCAAATTACAGTGGCAGGATATGTCAGAAACATCTTGATCCAGAGTTCAGTCAGCTTTAGAAAGCTTCAGATGTTGGTCAACTATATTCAAACCCCTGGACGCTCCCTTCAGGTTAGCATGGGAGCATATTTAGATGCCTGGATGCTCTCTGGTCCCTAACATGCTTGCATCCAAGGATGAGATCTCCCACATTTGTGATTGTTTCTGAAGAAGAAACCCTAATTTATGTACGGGATTCAGATCTGAGACTCTGTTGTAGATCAATATTGTCATATGCACATAAATCTTACTTTAGCAACACATAATTCAAATAGTAATATTATTATGAGTATTGAGAAGATATGCTCCCTCTGACTGTGGATTTACTCTATTCATCTTTATTCATGTCATCAACTTGTCTCTACTAGATTCAAGAAACAACAGATCTATTAGATCATAAACATATATCTTACATGGCTATCAACATCATGACATCAATCTTTCATCAAAGGTTAGACTTAAAGTAGCAGGTAGATATAGCATCATATCTAAAAGATTATGAACACCATAGTACTTTCTATCAAGTCATACCATCAAGTTAGGACATTAATTTTAACCATATGTTGTCAAGACATGACCATAGTTAGTAAGATATCTACTTATGAATCTTACATTTATACTTCTCACATCAAGGTCACCATGCTCTCCATGACCAATAATATCAAGTTATGTCATTTAATAAAGCTTTATAAAAAACAAAAGAGTGCCAATGTCTCTTTCCATATGCTTTCATCATGCTTATTGCAAGAATTTCCAACAGGCTCATGTATAGGATTCAATGAGCTATCCTTCTATATGAAATACACCATGACAAGTATCAAGAGTATAATTTACTAGAGTCAAGGTGATAACCTTCTTTATAGGATCAAGATATCAAATAGATAGATCATAGTTGTTAGCCAAACATCAAGTGTATAAAGTATCAACATTTAGATAGTCTCGTAGAATTCAAGAAGATCAAAATGTTCAAAATCAGGTGTGTCATTTCATCATAAGAAACATAGATCCAAGTAACTTTCATATGCATGTATGATCCATTAAATAAAGAGACATTCTCATCATACCTTAGGGCCTACCGAGACAATAGTTGAAACACAACATACCATGCATATCTTGTGGTATTTAAATACTTATGCACCTTTTTATTAGGCATAGGCTACTTGAAGCACTTTTCATATTTTCATCAAGTACCTATTTATCTCTTTCCATATCTGCATCTCAAAATTATCTTCAAGAAGTATCTACTCATCACATCTCATCAAGGAGGTTAGAAACATCCATATACTCAAATACATATTCAGGAAGTACAAGCAATAAACATAATCATCAGATCTATAATTCTAACAAGCAATAAGCATCATAAGTCAAGAAATAATTATCTTCAATGAGAGGTGATCCTCTCCCTCTTGAACCAATCTTTAAGAGAAATCAATGTACATGGTCCATATACCAATGTTGCCTTCAAGTATACAACTAGGTCTGCAAGGGATTATCCCATCTAGTGACTCATCAAATCTCCCACAAGTGCTTGAGTATCTTCACATTCACCAACTAGGTTCCATATCTCAAATAGTATCCATAAACTAGGGTTTTCTCTCCAACCCTAACCTCATAGAATCCATCAAACCCTAATAATCAAGTTGCCTAGGGTTTTCTTCAAACCCTAAAATTATTTTAGGTATCCACCATCCTCTTCTTGATTCCATCAAAGGTGTCACCATTGGGGTGATCTCCATGGCTTTTCTTCAGCCCAGCTCTAATACCATGTTAAATTTTCATAGGACTACATTGTTATATTCTTTTATAATTTCATTTCTTTTATAGAGATATTTGGGCACTGCAACCCCAAACTCATATTTCCATAAAATAAGGACTCATTAAGTCCCTAAAAGTGTTGCTTCATACCCTAAAGGATCATGATCATCTGATTACATCATTTCCCAGAAGTTCCACCTAAAAAACTACTCAGAACTAGCCAAAACTAGACCATACAGGCTGCTCATGGAAAAGGTGCGATGCATACTGACCACCTAACTAGCCAGGTGCGATGCATACTGAAATGGCCTTCTGTGGGGTGTGATGAGAGAGAATATACAAATGGCAGAGATAGTTTTCAAGGTGGATGATCATGGAATCTTCTAGAAACTTCTCCTATGACACTTGCCTCTCTAAATTCACCTAGGGATGAGTAAGAGATCATGAAATCTCCAAGTGGAACCAAGAACTATCAGTGGAATGACACTAATCAAAAACCCAGAGCTGACTCACACCCTTGCAAGACATCTATATATGGATCCCTCATTTGAGAGATCTAGAGGTTGGAATCTTGTATTTTGTAAGGAAGTGTTGTTGGTTTGGTGAGAAGAGACATTGCATTGTTGGGTGATTTGCTTGTTCATGAGGTGAAGAGGGCTTCTACAACTAGGAGGATGGTGTTGGATCAGATAGCTGGGTTGTAATCCTCTCTTACATTACTATTAATAAAGTTCTTTGAGTTTTTCCTCCATATGACCTTGTATTTGTGAATCTTATTGTTTATGAATGCAATTGTATGGTTAGTGTGTTTCTGATTCCGCATTTTTTATGATGTTTTAGATAGAGATGCTTTGATAGTTTTTTGTTACTTTGACTCTACAGGTACTCTTTGAAGTGGGACAAGTAGGAGAGGAGTGGCAAATAATATCAGGGAAAGGAGAAATCAAGCTAGGATGAAACTGAAAGATCTAGGTTGGTCCTCTGTTCTTCTCTTCCATCTATGACACTTAAAGGAACTCTTGAAAAGCTTTCATTGTTTGTTTCTAAGATAGCTACCAGTCTTAGTGGGACTAGCAGTTCAAATCGACACTAGTTTTCCTTGTAACAAAATGGCAACTCCACTGGGGACCAAATAGTTTGTTTTGTTTATTTATTGTTTGCTTTGTAAACTATAGACGAAGCCTGAAGTTAGCCAGCTAGCCTTCGAAATGCCTTTGCTATGCAATTGCGAAGTAGATAAACGCTACTTCAGTCAATCTTTGGGTTGGTTTATGAACTAAACATCTGACTTACAAAGCATCCTAAGTGCCCTTGTGGTAGCTCAGTACCTCATCAGATCTTACCCTTATGCTTTGTGTTTACTCTCCATCATTACTCAGCCTAAATCATTGAACTTAGCTGCAAGTTTTGAGTAAAAACCAAGCTCAGTTTCGCTCCCTAGCCCATTGCACTATCTGTAACTATGAAACCTAGATGCATCATACCTCCCGTGTGTTGTAGGTGGGATGCATCCCCGTTTCCCTGTGTTGCAAGTGCGATGATTGAGTAAATTGTGTTTTCTTCTCTGAAATTTGGTTTTTCTTTTTGTTTTCATCTTTATTCAGTAGTTTTGTTGTTCATGATCAGTACCTTCTTGATGTAACCATCTTCCTTCACATTATTTCAGCGTCCATCAGTTAGGAATTGTAAATTTTTTTGTGTATTTGTCAATCATTTGCAATCCTCCTTTGTCGAAAGTGTTAGAGTCGGTCTGGTCATCCCTCTGTCAGAGATCAAAACTCTTTTTTCATTTCATGTTTAGGTGTCCCATCTCACTCAATCAGTTGCATTTCGTTAAGAGCATGCCATAAATCTATCGGAAGGGCTTTTTTCGTTCATCCCCCTCATGTTTTACACTGCTGGCTCAGGTCTCGTCATCAAAATCAAGTCTTAAAAGTCATTTGCAGTCCTGTTTCAGTTTTTAGATCATAACAATCATTTTAGTCATTAGGTCCAGGGTTAGTCAAGCTGTGTCTTCACAAAGTCTAATAAAGCCAGTAGGCCAGAGGGAGGTCCTTGATAAGTTGTTATTTCAAAGCTTTTTATCGTCATATGGATGGATTATGACATTTCTTCAAAACTCTGTTTTGAAGACAAGTCGACATTTTGTTTTTTGTAATAATTTTCCAAAATTTTCAGTTCTTGGATTCTTCAAGCGCAGCCCTGGTCTCCTTTGCCAAATCCCATGTCAGCTATTCCTGCAAAAAATTTCCAAAAAATTCATCATTTCAACCAAAAAATCAAGGAGGAAACGAAAAGTCAGAGTTCTATTAATTGTCAAAAAGTGCCAAATTCATAACATTACAAAATTGGGTTTTGAAGAACCAAATATCAAAGCAATGTCTTTATAAGCTTTTGCTATGAAGATCAATGTCATTTTTGCATGACAAGGTTGGAGAAAAGCATTTCAAAATGAAAGTGGGTGAGCAGTGCGTGTTTTGGAGAGAAATCGTTTGCAACCAACCGATGCGGCGCACTGGAGGCGCGCGGCGCACTGGAGGCGCGCGGCGCACTGGAGGCGCGCGGCGCACTGGAGGCGCGCGGCGCACTGGAGGCACGTGGCGCACTGGGATTTTTCTCCCAGTGTAATTTTGAACGGGCGCGGTGCACTGGAAGCGTGCGACGCACTGGGTTCTTGGCGCGGCACATATAGCCCAAAGCCCGAAATTGTGTCAAATCTCTTCAAATTGCTCATTCCTTACGTGGAGTTGCCAGGTAGAGCCTTCTATTTTGACATTGCTTCAAATTTTTTGATAAGTGTTGGTGGTTTATGGGTGGTAGCGGTTGAAACAAAAATCCAAACCCTCCCTCTAAAGTGCCTTCAAAGGAAGTTTGTTGTAGGTTCTTTAAATCTTTGATTTGTCACCAAGGATTCTCCTTTTTCCCATTTCTCCCTTGTTTCCTCATTTTCTACCCCTCCCCCACTAAGCTCATCAATCCTACATTACATTCAAATCCCAAAAACCCTAGCCCTTAGAAAAATCTCCTCAACCTTATTCAACAATCCCAAACCCTAAACCCTATTCTCATACATAAAATCCCCCTCCTCTCCCTAATAAAATTTACTTCAATATTCCCTAATCCCCTATTGTTTTCCCCATCCTAACATTCCCTGGTTGCCTTTGTTTTTCCCCTTGGTGGCATAATCCAACAGTATTGCATCACAACACAGCAATTTTATACATCATTAAAGGCCAGTCCAAGCACAACAACATCTTTTCTTCAAGGTATATTGTACAGTAGTCATGGAATCTGAGCATTCATCGGATTATGAGGTAGAATCCCAAAGTGACTCTCCCTTGGAAGAACAGGCACCCCGGAGGCCTCATAAAAGTGGCAGACATGTTAGGGAAGAACCAACCACCCTTATAGAATTGCAGGCCTACCCTCTTGCTATGTAGTGTTTTCAGCATCAGTCATGCTATGAGTTTTGTCAAAAGGTGGCTAGTGTCCAATTTCATCATGAGTTGGCTCATCTTTTTGTGATGCACTTGCACGGAGATCAAGCTATCTTGGCTGGTGTCACCTTCACACTTACACCAGAATCTGTCTCATTAGCAACTGGTATACCGAACATTGGTGAACCATGACACAAGAAACAGAAGATTGACTGGCAGCATTATGAGCCATACATTAAAACCAATTTCTTGAGGCAGCTCAAGAGAGTGTTCCCATTCCAGTATCTAAAAGATGAATATGCTCCACTAATGAGATTGATTATGAAATATTTCAGCTGTGAAGGACGGTTCTCTCGTCTTTATGTTTATCACATCAGGTTGCTCATGCATTTCACCAGGGTATGGATCATGAACATTTTGTATTTCATTTGTCAGAACATAGAGAGGATGACCACCTTTATACAGCGTAAAACCCCTCAATAGCAACTCAACAGTGTCTATCATTTTTCTCTTATTAAGATTTTGGTGGTTCATCAGCTTGGATTGCAGGGCATCACTTGGGATGATTTCATCTCTCGTGACTTTTTCAGAGCTTCATGGGGATTATCAGAGGTTAAGCATGAAGTTGAACCTTCTCATCAGTATGAGCGTCATGAGATTGCTATTGTGTTGGTTTTCACTACATATCAGAGAGGCACCAGACATTTGTTTGCAGCGGCAAAGCGAGTGTTATCTCCACCTGGGGTGGAAGGGGCCTCGCTTTCTCCATCAGCACCACAGGTACAGGACAAAGGCAAGGGTCCAATGCAGGATGAGGGGCCTTCAGGTGAGCCATCAGGTGAACGAGAGACCGACTTCATTCTCATTCATGATGATGATACAGATACGGGTCCAAAAAGTGCCAAACTTAGAGAAATCATCCAAGAGCAGCAATCAGAGATCGAAGCCTTATCCCTTGACTTGGAGAGGGCTAAGTGGACCATGAAGTACTTGGAGCAGAGGAACAAACAGCTTGAAGATCAGCAGGCAATCATGGAGCTATAAAAAATTCGTGAGCATCGCCAAGCTGCACAAAGGAGAAGAGTTGAGCTCACGTCATTGGAGCAAGAGATTAATGAGGATCAGGAGGCCAATCTTGAGAGAGTTAACATGCACTTAGAGAGGTTGCTAGACAAGGCTGACAAGGACCATGCATTGCTGAGACACATGGCTTTCCACTACATGGCGCGAAACAAGGTGTGCAAGGCCCGAATCAGAAATTTGAAGGCGAAATTGAGGAAGGCAATCAAGAAGCAAAAGAGGCAAAGGGAGCTCGATCATCTTTAGATATTGTCCAAGGCCTCTTTAGCCCAGCATAACACTTGATAAGGAAGCTCCAGCCCAAATTTCAAGAAATTTGGGGCATTTTTGTTATTTTTGTAAATTTTTGTGCAAAAAACAAGGTTTTTCTCCCTGTGTGCCACGCCACGTGGCGCGCAATTACAGTAGGAGGCTCCAAATGAAAAAAAAATTATAGTTTTGGATTTTTCATGAAAAATTATGACTATTGTTGCATGGCCAAGAAGTTTGGGCAAGTTTAAACACCCTAAAAATGACCTCTCTGCCCCTATTTTGACACACAGGAAGCAATCTTGGGAGATTGAAGTTTTGGAGGGAAATATGGACACCAAATTCAGAAATTCCACTTGGGTTGGAAAACAGACAGGTGGGACTTTCCAAAAAGCACACTTGGGCTCAATTTGGACTTCAGAAATTGCCTCAAAATCAGCTCCAAAGTGGTGCGACGCATACAGAAATTGGCGCGGCGCACAGAGGTTTTTTGCCCAATTTTCACCTTCCAGCTCAGAAATTCGGCCAGTTTGACTAGTTTTGCTTTGTGATGTTATTTTTTACTTATCTTGATGTAATTGAGTAAACATGATGTAATTTTGGCACTTAGTTACTTGTTCTAGAAGATTCATTCTCCTAAAGGTGAAAAATTAATGAATGAATCAGTTTCCTACCTTATAGAGGTTGTTGGGTGAAACTATGTTCGTTTAATTCCGTTGTAGTACTTACCCAACTATTTAATTTGTCAATCCGAGGTCCGTAGACTTACGAGACACATGCACTATATATGCAGGACTGAAGTGGAACTAATCTAATCTAATCTAATCTAAATTACTGAAATCAAATTAATCTAAGAAGGCATTGAAACATTAACTATGAAAGCAGGAAGTTGCATAAAAGAAAAGCAATACAACATGTGAAGAAGTGAATGACAAACAACATATGTGAGCTCACAACAATAAAACTATGTCAAATTATATTACAAGAACTAATTCACAAATCATGAAAGCATAACAATAAAAGAATATGAATCAAAGTTAATCTCCATTCTCTATTATTCATTATTCATCATTCCAATGAAGAGAGAGCACTCTCTTATATGCATGAGGAAGATAACCTTTCCATAATTACATATCCAATATTCTCTCAAGTACTCTCAACTAGTTTCCCATTATTACAAGATATGATCGCACAAATCTCTCAAACATGATCCCATAAATCTCTCACATATCTTGGATAAGATATGCCAACCAAATCCTCCATGCTTTTCTCCTAATTATCTCCTTAGGAATTGGATAAGATATGCTTCCATGATTTTCTCCTTAGGAATTGGATAAGATATGCCTCCATGATTTTCTCCTTAGAAAAAGGCTTGCATAATTATCTCCTTGATATGGTGGAGGAGATATTAATTCTTCACATATTTCCTACACATCATAAAACTCACATATTCTTGAGATATATATAAAAATATGTACATTTTCTAATAATTAATCATAAATTCACTTATAATACAAAAATGAATAAAATGGAAAATAAGAAGGTGAAACCCAAATGTATGTATGAAAATGATATGATAAAAGGTTAATGGAATGATGAAATGTAAGGAATAGTGAAGAAAAAGGTGGATGAAAATATGACATTTCTGAGCCCCAACATCCTCCCCAACTGAACTTGTTGCATGTCCTCATGCAACCATGCATGGGTATCTTTTAAGAACATTTGGCATATTGAACTTTGGCTTTACATGATGATGTCTTAAATGTTTCCAGGATATGTGAGAGACATTAGTAACAATTTACATTTTCTTATGGTTGGTTCTTGTGTGACAACCATGAATATGGTTGGTTCTTCTGTGACAACCATGAATACAAAGAATGTTGGTTCTTGTGTTAACAACATTCATTTCATTTTCTGTTCTCTTTTCTTCAATAATTTAAACACTCACTGGAAATCATAATGTGCATAAGGAAGCCCTTTTGTAATATTAATGAAGCATGCCAATATTACGTATGAAGCAAAGTGCAACAAAGTATCATTGGAAAATAAATGTTGGTGAATGGTAAATGGAGTGATAGTGGTGAAGAAATGGAATCATGGTAGTGAATATGTAGTGAATATAGTTCTCCCCCCCCTCAACTGAATGGGTTGCATGTCCGCATGCAACTTAACATGGCTCATGAAAGGAAATGTAGCATGGTGAGGGAATTTTCCAAAATATTCAAGTTAGCATATAAGGAATTGCATGATTAAAGATTAGAAAACAACATACCTCTACTTACCCAAGAATGATGAACTATGCAATAGGAATGTAGCTGCTCCTGCTGGATCAGGAAAATGTGACTGATGTAACTGGATCCTGAAGGAATCTGAATTGCTGATGCTGAATCATGGAAAAGATAAATGCTGAAAGTGGTACTGTGGTACTCTCATAGATCAGAATGCATACTGCTGTAACTGCTGAGGGAGTCGTGAAAAAGTGTATAGTCTTCACCCGCTACAAACCCGATGGTACAATTCTAAACATGTGAATGAATGTGTCGATGTTGAGCATGAATAGAAATCATTGGATTACTGGCCATTGATGTATGCCGTTAACCAATGCGAGGCAACTCACCATTGATGTCAATGAGTGCCAAGGTACCGGAGTACATCTTGCGAAGTGCGAAGGGATGTGTCGAGGTCAAGCCACTTGCAAGATCTGAAGATCAAGGGACATTGATGTATTCCCATGATCGCCAGCGAGAGAGCTTGCCATTAAGGCATGCAAGCCTCTAGGTACTCAAAATGAACTCTAGTCTATTTCCCAGATAAGGTGCTGATGTCGATGGGGCAAGACTTGTTGAAAGGTGGGCCTTAAGGAATCCCACATCAGTCAACGCGAGTTTGTACAAAAAGATTTGGTAGGACTATAAATGGAAAGAACCTACGGACAAGCAATGTGGATCAGCATGGCTAGGAAATCAAGGCAATGTAATCATGGAAAGGGAATGAGTTTTATTTAGAAGGCAAACTAGAAGGCAAAAATAAACTGTAAAGGATAAAGGGATGTATGCGATTCAGAAAAATAGGCATGCATGAATTCATGAAAGATAAGGAAATGGAAGATGGGCTGCAACACAAGGATGGTCTAGGCGTTTGGAAGGAAAAAGGGAAGTAATCATGACGCAAAAGGATTGTTGTGTAGTGGAAAATGTCATGATATGTGCAATGAAGAATTAGTTCCTTCAAGCGTCTAATGATGCATGTTTCATAGTGATTTCGAAAAATCACTTTGCATTAGATTGTCTTCAACTCTTAGCACCATTCCTGCATAAAAATTGTCACCTTTGTGTGCCATCTCCATCGATCATTCCTGTATGAAGTGACTCAAAAACAAATTAGCTCATTTTCAAGAATTTATAAAATGTCCATTTTTTAATTATTTTCCGAAATAACTCTAATTGTGGATGAAAAAGGTATCGCATCATAATGTTGAGCTTTCTGCATAAGCTTCTCGTTGTCCTACACATAACACCAATCTCATTTCACTTGTTAGTATATGCATCCTAACTTTTCCCACAAATTCACAAAAATCCAACATACTTTTATTTCCCCCCAACTAGAAATATTGCATGTCCCCATGCAATGTATTCATTGATTGTGCAATACTTTTTCAAAATGTTTGTATGGGTTTGCACGAAAAGTGATGTAAAACATTTGAAAAGATTTTGTATTTGTTGGGGAACAAATATTATGAATGAATGAGGGCAATTATATTTTTCATTTTTTTAATCTTTAATTTTTTTTTATTTTTTTTTTTTTATTTTTTTATTAGCGAAAAGGCTATAATTTACAAATAAGACTCATTGGGAACAAAATATTTGTACAAATCTACAATATGATAATTACAGCTTTATGTTATGAAAGCCAGTTTAATACAATGTGACTCAAATTTTATCGCAAAATTTTGTATGAAGAAGGTTGACTGCTGTAGCAACCTAGTCACGTCATTGAACCATCCAGCCAATCAAATTTATTAAATGTGGAAATAACCTTGCACAACAGCTGAAGGAAAGGTGTTCACGAGCACTGCCTTCACATTTGAACAAGCATTATGAGAAAAAAACTGAGGACTGCCATTCCTTCATAGGTTCGTCACTAGATTCTTGCTCCTCTTGCCTGAATTTGTATAATTTACAAGCAGATACCCGAAAAAGGAAATTTAGTATGTGCAACCCTTGGTGGTTGCATTGACGATTTACAAGATAAATCAAATAATCCATTTAGACTGCTCATCTTGAATAGACTTGTATAAAAGTATTAATCTACAAAAACGAATCCAAAACTCTAATTTCTGTCGCTTGCTGCATTCAAATTGATTGTTATTTGGCCCTGTAATTTCTACCATTCGCTGGAATCTTCTGGCCAATCTGCCTGATTTCATAGATATGGTCAAAGGGTACCTTGGGTTGTAGAAATCATAAGAGATACCAGCTGAAGTTAATGTAACAGGATTATTTTCCCTTTTATGATGAACCAATATGGGTCAAGATACCCAGTTTGCAAGAATTAACATTCCTGGAATGACAATTGGCTCCCTAATTCACTGGATAATTGAAGTATACCACGCATTTGAAGATATGGATTCTCTAACAATTTTTCGTTGCTGCTCTGTTGAGCCTTAAAGACAATATTATGAAGCATACACTGGTAGTTGTCAGGCTCTTCAGTCATCATTCTCTTCAAGAGAAATGCAGAGGTATAATATGCAACACGTGCATTTGTATCATCTAATAAAAACCAATTAGTAACAATAGAAGTGCTACCCGTATATCAGAAGATGGCGGGCAGAAATTTCATGCACAGGGTTCTCATCTAGATAGTGAACGAACTCGTTGTGGATCGCCTGGCCAACAGTCATTCATTTCAGAGATTTGCTGTGAAATCATCGAAAGCGTTGGAAGAAATTTCTGAGAGAGCAGTTTTGAAAAGCATTTTGTGATCAAACCAGGACAAATCTAGACAAACAAAGACATGGGTTTTTTCCACAACAATATAAATTACATAACCCAGAAATCGTTTGCCTAATTTTCTAACGGTCTAAGAGGCAATCATGGTTCTTCGAGACCCTATTTAGATGACTGCGTGAAGAAAAAAACGGTTTTGACAATTAATGTGCAGAGAATTACAGGTTTCGCTGGTCGTGAAGCAGATTTTGAGCGATTTTGTGTTCATTGACCACGTATCAAGTGAATTACACCTTTACATGTCGAAATTGGTGTGTAGATAAATAAAAGCGAGTCACCTGCTGGTATATCGAATTGCGGGGAAGGGATTGGTGTTACAGAGGAGAAAGGACACCAGCAATGGCAGATTTGAGTGGGGTGGGTTA
This sequence comes from Pinus tabuliformis, assembly GCA_031772625.1. NCBI lineage: Eukaryota > Viridiplantae > Streptophyta > Pinopsida > Pinales > Pinaceae > Pinus > Pinus tabuliformis. The sequence continues at coordinate 662,434,159 of CM062804.1, forward strand.
AATCACCACCAAGGTTAAGTGAGCTGTCCTCTTCAGGGATGCATTACAAAAACAAAACAAAAAAAAATTATTTTTTATTTTTTTATTATTATTTTTTTTTAATTTTAGAAAGAAACAAAATTTTCTCTTTGTGTTTTTTTTTTTTAACAAATGGACATAATAATTTGCATATCTAAAGATGTTTGTGATGAAGCTTATTGCAAAACATGAATTTATTCTTGAAATTAGTCTAAATCATCCCTATTTTCTGATCCTCGAGATCGTACAAAGACGCAGGAGGAGAGCATACTTATTCTAGGTAAAAGCAAAACTGAAAATGAAAGCAAAAGCTAAATCTGAAAGCCTACCTACTCTATACTAATTAGAATTTACAAATTATTTATGTGTAGTTAAACTTCCAATGAAGCCATTCACGCAGCAATAACAACAATAGATTCAGTAGCAATTTTTCAAATGAAAAATGAAAATATTCAAGAGTGGATGAGTCTAGTTGCTGTAACTGCAAATCAACTAAAAAAAAAAAGGATGAATCTAATCTAGTGCTTACCTGGAACCATTGTTCGACAAAGTTTTGATAGGTACAGTTTCTCTCACTCAGATCATGCTGTAACTCCTGTTCTTCTTCTCCAATTTGTTGCTCTTCTTCCTTGATCTCCTGTTCGAATGGTTGTTCGCCATCAGATACGCAGGATTCTTCAGATGTTGAATCTTCATTTATTTCTTGGGGAGTAGTTGAACCTTTAATTCTTGTCAAGATCTTCTCTTCCAAGGAAGAAGAGATCTTGACTTCTGCTAGGATTTGAGTGAGTAGTTCCAAGCTGAAACTCATTGTTAAATCATGTTGAAAAAAACAAAAAAAAATCAGCACACTAAAAATTGAATTAAAAACAAAAGGACCACAGAAATAATCTTGAATTCAATACTCAATTAAACCCTCTTACAAGGACTGCTCATTAATTGAGTAATCAAATGTTTCAATTATAACCATGAACCATGAATTCATCAAACATTCTTCACAGTTGCGAAAATCAAACACACCTACAGAAATTGAAATTCACACTTGCATAAATGTAAACACACCCTACATGCCCTGATCCATAAGAGGTCGAGCTCATTACAATATGTCGAATGCGATGCGTAGGCTGTTCCCCACGTCTTACCGCCTTAACACCTCGGAGTTAGGAACATGTCTAAACACACTTGCATGAAAAATCAAACTAAACTTCAATCCATCGTGCCTCCCCGGCAACGGCGCCAAAATGTTGGGTGAAACTATGTTCGTTTAATTCCGTTGTAGTACTTACCCAACTATTTAATTTGTCAATCCGAGGTCCGTAGACTTACGAGACACATGCACTATATATGCAGGACTGAAGTGGAACTAATCTAATCTAATCTAATCTAAATTACTGAAATCAAATTAATCTAAGAAGGCATTGAAACATTAACTATGAAAGCAGGAAGTTGCATAAAAGAAAAGCAATACAACATGTGAAGAAGTGAATGACAAACAACATATGTGAGCTCACAACAATAAAACTATGTCAAATTATATTACAAGAACTAAATCACAAATCATGAAAGCATAACAATAAAAGAATATGAATCAAAGTTAATCTCCATTCTCTATTATTCATTATTCATCATTCCAATGAAGAGAGAGCACTCTCTTATATGCATGAGGAAGATAACCTTTCCATAATTACATATCCAATATTCTCTCAAGCACTCTCAACTAGTTTCCCATTATTACAAGATATGATCGCACAAATCTCTCAAACATGATCCCATAAATCTCTCACATATCTTGGATAAGATATTCCAACCAAATCCTCCATGCTTTTCTCCTAATTATCTCCTTAGGAATTGGATAAGATATGCTTCCATGATTTTCTCCTTAGGAATTGGATAAGATATGCCTCCATGATTTTCTCCTTAGAAAAAGGCTTGCATAATTATCTCCTTGATATGGTGGAGGAGATATTAATTCTTCACATATTTCCTACACATCATAAAACTCACATATTCTTGAGATATATATAAAAATATGTACATTTTCTAATAATTAATCATAAATTCACTTATAATACAAAAATGAATAAAATGGAAAATAAGAAGGTGAAACCCAAATGTATGTATGAAAATGATATAATAAAAGGTTAATGGAATGATGAAATGTAAGGAATAGTGAAGAAAAAGGTGGATGAAAATATGACATTTCTGAGCCCCAGCATCCTCCCCAACTGAACTTGTTGCATGTCCTCATGCAACCATGCATGGGTATCTTTTAAGAACATTTGGCATATTGAACTTTGGCTTTACATGATGATGTCTTAAATGTTTCCAGGATATGTGAGAGACATTAGTAACAATTTACATTTTCTTATGGTTGGTTCTTGTGTGACAACCATGAATATGGTTGGTTCTTCTGTGACAACCATGAATACAAAGAATGTTGGTTCTTGTGTTAACAACATTCATTTCATTTTCTGTTCTCTTTTCTTCAATAATGTAAACACTCACTGGAAATCATAATGTGCATAAGAAAGCCCTTTTGTAATATTAATGAAGCATGCCAATATTACGTATGAAGCAAAGTGCAACAAAGTATCATTGGAAAATAAATGTTGGTGAATGGTAAATGGAGTGATAGTGGTGAAGAAATGGAATCATGGTAGTGAATATGTAGTGAATATAGTTCTCCCCCCCTCAACTGAATGGGTTGCATGTCCGCATGCAACTTAACATGGCTCATGAAAGGAAATGTAGCATGGTGAGGGAATTTTCCAAAATATTCAAGTTCGCATATAAGGAATTGCATGATTAAAGATTAGAAAACAACATACCTCTACTTACCCAAGAATGATGAACTATGCAATAGGAATGTAGCTGCTCCTGCTGGATCAGGAAAATGTGACTGATGTAACTGGATCCTGAAGGAATCTGAATTGTTGATGCTGAATCATGGAAAAGATAAATGTTGAAAGTGGTACTGTGGTACTCTCATAGATCAGAATTCATACTGTTGTAACTGCTGAGGAAGTCGTGAAAAAGTGTATAGTCTTCACCCGCTACAAACCCGATGGTACAATTCTAAACATGCGAATGAATGTGTCGATGTCGAGCATGAATAGAAATCATTGGATTACCGGCCATTGATGTATGCCGTTAACCAATGCGAGGCAACTCACCATTGATGTCAATGAGTGCCAAGGTACCGGAGTACATCTTGTGAAGTGCGAATGGATGTGTCGAGGTCGAGCCACTTGCAAGATCTAAAGATCAAGGGACATTGATGTATTCCCATGATCGCCAGCGAGAGAGCTTGCCATTAAGGCATGAAAGACTCTAGGTACTCAAAATGAACTCTAGTCTATTTCCCAGATAAGGTGCTGATGTCGATGCGGCAAGACTTGTTGAAAGGTGGGCCTTAAGGAATCCCACATCAGTCAACGCGAGTTTGTACAAAAATATTTGGTAGGACTATAAATGGAAAGAACCTACGGACAAGCAGTGTGGATCAGCATGGCTAGGAAATCAAGGCAATGTAATCATGGAAAGGGAATGAGTTTTATTCAGAAGGCAAACTAGAAGGCAAAAATAAACTGAAAAGGATAAAGGGATGTATGTGATTCAGAAAAATAGGCATGCATGAAGTCGTGAAAGATAAGGAAATGGAAGATGGGATGCAACACAAGGATGGTCTAGGCATTTGGAAGGAAAAAGGGAAGTAATCATGACGCAAAAGGATTGTTGTGTAGTGGAAAATATCATGATATGTGCAATGAAGAATTAGTTCCTTCAAGCGTCTAATGATGCATGTTTCATAGTGATTTCGAAAAATCACTTTGCATTAGATTGTCTTCAACTCTTAGCACCATTCCTGCATAAAAATTGTCACCTTTGTGTGCCATCTCCATCGATCATTCCTGTATGAAGTGACTCAAAAACAAATTAGCTCATTTTCAAGAATTTATAAAATGTCCATTTTTTAATTATTTTCCGAAATAACTCTAATTGTGGATGAAAAAGGTGTCGCATCATAATGTTGAGCTTTCTGCATAAGCTTCTCATTGTCCTACACATAACACCAATCTCATTTCACTTGTTAGTATATGCATCCTAACTTTTCCCACAAATTCACAAAAATCCAACATACTTTTATTTCCCCCCAACTAGAAATATTGCATGTCCCCATGCAATGTATTCATTGATTGTGCAATACTTTTTCAAAATGTTTGTATGGGTTTGCACGAAAAGTGATGTAAAACATTTGAAAAGATTTTGTATTTGTTGGGGAACAAATATTATGAATGAATGAGGGCAATTATATTTTTTGTTTTTTTAATTTTTAATTTTATTTTATTTTATTTTTTTATTTTTTTTTTTTATTTTTTTTTATTAGCGAAAAAGCTATAATTTACAAATAAGACTCATTGGGAACAAAATATTTGTACAAATCTACAATATGATAATTACAGCTTTATGTTATGAAAGCCAGTTTAATACAATGAGACTCAAATTTTATCACAAAAGTTTGTATGAAGAAGGTTGACTGCTGTAGCAACCTAGTCACGTCATTGAACCATCCAGCCAATCAAATTTATTAAATGTGGAAATAACCTTGCACAACAGCTGAAGGAAAGGTGTTCACGAGCACTGCCTTCACATTTGAACAATTGTTATGAGAGAAAAACTGAGGACTGCCATTCCTTCATAGGTTCGTCACTAGATTCTTGCTCCTCTTGCCTGAATTTGTATAATTTACAAGCAGATACCCGAAAAAGGAAATTTAATCTGTGCAACCCTTGGTGGTTGCATTGACGATTTACAAGATAAATCAAATAATCCATTCAGACTGCTCATCTTGAATAGACTTGTAGAAAAGTATTAATCTACAAACACGAATCCCAAACTCTAATTTCTGTCGCTTGCTGCATTCAAATTGATTGTTATTTGGCCCTGTAATTTCTACCATCCGCTGGAATCTTCTGGCCAATCTGCCTGATTTCATAGATATGGTCAAAGGGTACCTTGGGTTGTAGAAATCATAAGAGATACCAGCTGAAGTTAATGTAACAGGATTATTTTCCCTTTTATGATGAACCAATATGGGTCAAGATACCTAGTTTGCAAGAATTAACATTCTTGGAATGACAATTGGCTCCCTAATTCACTGAATAATTGAAGTATACCACGCATTTCAAGATATGGATTCTCTAACAATTTTTTCTTGCTGCTCTGTTGAGCCTTAAAGATAAGATTATGAAGCATACGCTGGTAGTTGTCAGGCTCTTCAGTCATCATTCTCTTCAAGAGAAATGCAGAGGTATAATATGCAACACGTGCATTTGTATCATCTAATAAAGACCAATTAGTAACAATAGAAGTGTTTCCCGTATATCAGAAGATGGCGGGCAGAAATTTCATGCACAGGGTTCTCATCTAGATAGTGAACGAACTCATTGTGGATCGCCTGGCCAACAGTCATTCATTTCAGAGATTTGCTGTGAAATCATCGAAAGCGTTGGAAGAAATTTCTGAGAGAGCAGTTTTGAAAAGCGTTTTGTGATCAAACCAAGACAAATCTAGACAAACGAAGACATGGGGTTTTTCCAGAACATAATACATTACATAAGCCAGAAATCGTTTGCCTAATTTTATAACGGTCTAAGAGAGAATCATGGTTCTTCGAGACCCTGTTTAGATGACTGCGTGAAGAAAAAAACGGTTTTGACAATTAATGTGCAGAGAATTACAGGTTTTGCTGGCCGTGAAGCAGATTTTGAGCGATTTTGTGTTCATTGACCACGTATCAAGTGAACTGCACCTGTACATGTGGAAATTGGTGTGTAGATAAATAAAAGCGAGTCACTTGCTGGTATATCGAATTGTGGGGAAGGGATTGGTGTTACAGAGGAGAAAGGACACCAACAACGGCGGATTTGAGTGGGGTGGGTTAAATCATCACCAAGGTTAAGTGCACTGTCCTCTTCGGGGATGCAGTAAAAAAACCAAAAACAAAAAATTATTTTTTATTTTTTTATTATTATTTTTTTTTTAATTTTAGAAAGAAACAAAACTTTCTCTTTGTGTTTTTTTTTTTAACAAATGGACATAATAATTTGCATATCTAAAGATGTTTGTGATGAAGCATATTGCAAAACATGAATTTATTCTTGAAATTAGTCTAAATCATCCCTATTTTCTGATCCTCGACATCATACAAAGACGTAGGAGGAGAGCATACTTATTCTAGGTAAAAGCAAAACTAAAAATGAAAGCAAAAGCTAAATCTGAAAGCCTACCTACTCTATACTAATTAGAATTTACAAATTAGTTATGTGTAGTTAAACTTCCAATGAAGCCATTCACGCAGCAGTAACAACAATAGATTCAGTAGCAATTTTTCAAATGAAAAATGAAAATATTCAAGAGTGGATGAGTCTAGTTGCTGTAACTGCAAATCAACTAAAAAATAAAAAGATGAATCTAATCTAGTGCTTACCTGGAACCATTGTTCGATAAAGTTTTGATAGGTACAGTTTCTCTCACTCGGGTCATGTTGTAACTCCTGTTCTTCTTCTCCAATTTGCTGCTCTTCTTCCTTGATCTCCTGTTCGAATGGTTGTTCGCCATCAGATACGCAGGATTCTTCAGATGTTGAATCTTCATTTATTTCTTGGGGAGTAGTTGAACCTTTAATTCTTGTCAAGATCTTCTCTTCCAAGGAAGAAGAGATCCCGACTTCTGCTAGGATCTGAGTGAGTAGTTCCAAGTTGAAACTCATTGTTAAATCATGTTGAAAAAAACAAAAAAAATCAACACACTAAAAATTGAATTAAAAACAAAAGGACCACAGAAATAATCTTGAATTCAATACTCAATTAAACCCTCTTACAAGGACTGCTCATTAATTGAGTAATCAAATGTTTCAATTATAACCATGAACCATGAATTCATCAAACATTCTTCACAGTTGCGAAAATCAAACACACCTGCAGAAATTGAAATTCACACTTGCATAAATGTAAACACACCCTACATGCCCTGATCCATAAGAGGTCGAGCTCATTACGATATGTCGAATGCGATGCGTAGGCTGTTCCCCACGTCTTACCGCCTTAACACCTCGGAGTTAGGAACATGTCTAAACACACTTGCATGAAAAATCAAATTAAACTTCAATCCATCGTGCCTCCCCGTCAACGGCACCAAAATGTTGGGTGAAACTATGTTCGTTTAATTCCGTTGTAGTACTTACCCAACTATTTAATTTGTCAATCCGAGGTCCGTAGACTTACCTCGGATTAAATCAAATTAATCTAAGAAGGCATTGAAACATTAACTATGAAAGCAGGAAGTTGCATAAAAGAAAAGCAATACAACATGTGAAGAAGTGAATGACAAACAACATATGTGAGCTCACAACAATAAAACTATGTCAAATTATATTACAAGAACTAAATCACAAATCATGAAAGCATAACAATAAAAGAATATGAATCAAAGTTAATCTCCATTCTCTATTATTCATTATTCATCATTCCAATGAAGAGAGAGCACTCTCTTATATACATGAGGAAGATAACCTTTCCATAATTACATATCCAATATTCTCTCAAGCACTCTCAACTAGTTTCCCATTATTACAAGATATGATCGCACAAATCTCTCAAACATGATCCCATAAATCTCTCACATATCTTGGATAAGATATGCCAACCAAATCCTCCATGCTTTTCTCCTAATTATCTCCTTAGGAATTGGATAGGATATGCTTCCATGATTTTCTCCTTAGGAATTGGATAAGATATGCCTCCATGATTTTCTCCTTAGAAAAAGGCTTGCATAATTATCTCCTTGATATGGTGGAGGAGATATTAATTCTTCACATATTTCCTACACATCATAAAACTCACATATTCTTGAGATATATATAAAAATATGTACATTTTCTAATAATTAATCATAAATTCACTTATAATACAAAAATGAATAAAATGGAAAATAAGAAGGTGAAACCCAAATGTATGTATGAAAATGATATGATAAAAGGTTAATGGAATGATGAAATGTAAGGAATAGTGAAGAAAAAGGTGGATGAAAATATGACATTTCTGAGCCCCAGCAGAGGCAAGTTGTTTTGACTGCCTAGATTTTAGTGCTTTGTTTAGAATTGGTTGAAATAGCTCCTAGAAGGATGAGCTCAACCCCTAGAGGCAAGGGAATAGGTTGGCTTGTCTATATTATGTAATTTCTAAGTCATTTTCAGGGTTGGACTCTTGGGAAAAGTTTGGCACTCTATTGTACATTCACTTCTGCATTTTTGGCTAAGGAAAGACCAGGGTTTTGTAGCACTGTTTGGGATCCATGTGGCTTTATGTTTTGATTGTGTGCTTCTCTAAGTAATTGTAAGTTTATCTAGTGTTATGTGTATCATTTTCAAGTTTCTTCTTCTAAATTTTAACAAATGAGTGATTAAGGTAGAATCCATAACTGTTATGCTCTGCCTTTGAATTTGTTTAATTTTTCATGTTTTCATCTGTTTAAGGGGATTTCTTGAGACTCTCTTGATCTCCTTAGCTTCTCACCAATCTGATCTATCCATCTCAATCACTTTAAAGCATCAAAACAATTTCCTTCCTTGCCCCAATCAGAACTCTACAGAAACTATGCCTCGTCCTCGAGCCCATTTGCCTTTCCCTGTTTCCGACACAAAACCCTCAAAAAATCAAATCAAATCATTTGCACTTAATACCTAGCCTAAAATTAGTTGCTAAATCAGTCATCTCCAGCCCCATTGATTATCTTTCGCTGAGATTGACCCGGAGAGAGCCCTCTCCTGTCGTCGTAGGGCTAGCTACGAGGCTGAGCGTGGTTTGGCGTGGACCTAGAACCTTGTCTTTTCAGCCTGAGACAATTCTAGGCTCTAACAGAAAGTAGCCTAATCGAACTGTCGTTTTGATACAAGTGTCGTAATTGTCATTCTGAATCAAAAGAAGAGTGTCGTAAAGTCTTCCTCTTCTAAATAGTTTATTGTACTTTTGTCATTGTACTTGATTTTGAAATTATTAGTATTTCAAGTGTCGAAAACAATTTTAAATTCGAAATCGAAAAGTGTCGTCTTAGTCTTCCTTTCATTTTGAAAAGAAAAATTGTTAGTACTGTTGCTTTGAAAGAAAATAGTTCAGATCTTTACTTAGCTTTCTTTTTTGTCATTCACACATTAAGAAAGCAGAAAAAAATACATGCATGTGCATCTGCATTTTGACTGCTTGCGAAATTTGATTTAGGAAAGTGTATATTAGTGTGTGCTCTATGCTCTCTGCTGAAAGAAAAAATCATCATCTTCTTTCCTTTGTAGCTAGGATTTTCATTGCTAAAAGAACATAAATGATTGTTTATCATTTTAGATTGCATATTTAGGAATTTCAAATCTACATCACACGGTGAACCTTGAAAGACAAACTTCTAAGCAAGATCAACCAGAAAATAAACCTCAATGAACATAAAAACGCTTTGGAATCTAACGCAACACATCTAGAACTCTAAGCTAGAGACGTGTTCTGGCGTCGTAAAACCTGGTAACTATCTTTTTCATTGAAGGTTGGGTGATTCCTCCTCTTTGATACGACAAGTGCCAGTACAGACTTGTGCTCCCCGTACCATCGAGTATATATTGAGAGACCACAATATGTTGATATCCTTTATCCTTAGGAAGTCGTGTTTTCCTCCCTATCGATTGTAACGCACTGAACACAGCATTTGGGAAGATTGACTATTGTACATAAGTCCTTGGTAATTTCTCTATCATTTATCACCAAGGTGTATTTTGCAGTTTTACGATCGATTTGGTAAACCCTCTATCTAGACTTCCAGAGCAGTCACTTTCGTTCCTTTTTTACTCCTTAAAAGAAAAGGTCCATCTGAGCACTTGTCACTTCGGGCTCATTAAAATCGAAGGCAACTAGAGTCACCTTTAGTTTTTTCTCGACTCTTGAAAATTGAAAAATCAAGTTGCATCCAAGTGTCTTTAAAATTTATTTTAAACGGAATAACATCCTTATTCCTACGTTGATCTGAGGTTGAGATAATGGAGTCTACCAATCAAGGAATTCCCCTTGGAGGGAATCCTAGTCCTTTCTCCTCTTGGGGAGATATTGGTTCTCCATATATGGCTACATTGTCCCTTCCAGGAATCACAATTGGCTTGCTGGTATGGCTTTTCTCGACCTCTGTCGTTCAAAACACTGCAATTCCTCAACAATCTAATCAGCAACCAGATGATACTGAAGTTACCCCTTCGCCTTCTACTTCGTTTGTTTCTCCTTCCCCTTCTTCCTCTTCGCTTGGTGAAACTAGTGACACTAAAAACCAAGTAACTGAGAAGAAAAAGAAAGGGAAGGAGAAGAAGAAGAAGCTAGCTAAACAAGGGAACACCAAAGCATGTTTGGCAAAAATCCACACACTAAAGTTTCCAAACCAAAAACTCCATGCGCAATTTGCAAAGAGAACCATTACCATCAAGATTTCCCTTGCATTCCACAGATCTTGTGAGAATGGTCTCCCTGGTTGCACCATTCAGTGTTATCAACCCATGATAGTCAAGTTGACAGCACACCATCAACTAGCGAAAGCGAAGTCAACAGACAAAAAGGAAAAGTTAGAGTTCCATGTAGGTTATGTGAAGGTGATCATACTCTTCACCGTTGTCCTTTTCTGGACGAAGCCAAAAGCATTTTGGATAATCGTTCTGCTTCACCACAGTAGCTTCCACTCAAATACAAGAAACTCTTACCAAGTCCTTTGCTAGTTGAAAACCTAATTGACATAACTCAATTTTTGATCAAATCACCTATCATTGAAAGTGAACCTTCTGAGTCCATACCAGATCAAATTCAAATGGTTGAGATGGCAGTCAACCTACTCTTGCCTTCAAAAAATCCACCTTCAGATGATATAGTTTCCAAGGAGGATGAGAACGACACCGTTCAAATTCTTTTTATCAATATAGAGTCTAATGAACTTCGGGGAAATCCGCCCATTCCTTCACAACAGGAAGAGATCCCCCCAGTTCATGAAACTTATCTAGACATTTATCTGGTACCTCCTCCAAGCATTCTAGTTGTTTTCTTTGATTGGAATCAACTAGCAAAACCTCACCTTCCAACTAATGTACCAATCTGAATCATAGTACAAGTTTACAAAACGATCATGTCTAGCACTGTCATAGATGAAGGAGCTTTGTTGAGTATCCTTTCCTAAACTGCTTGGAAAGCACTTGGTTCACCATCGCTTTTTCCTGAAAAACAAAAATTGTCGGGCTTCAACAAAGGAACTAGTCAACCATTAGGGATCCTTCCAAGGTTACCGATAACTTTGAGAAAGAAAACCGTTTATTTGAACGTGATGGTAGTCCAAGGTCCACTAGATTACAATATACTCCTTGGACGTGATTATATATATAGCATGGAAGCCATTGTCTCCACATTCTTTTGAGTGATGTGTTTTCCACATGACGGCAGACTGGTGCAATTTGTCGACCAGCTTTCATTTCCTGGTTCAAACACAGCTATAAATCAACCATCATTGTTATAGACATTTTTGGGCACTGCAACCCAAATCATTAATGTCCATAAACCAAGGGCTCCTAAGTCCCTAAAAGTGTTGTTCCGACCCCTAAAAGAACAAGGTCAACTGATTACAGCATCTCCCAAAAGTTCTCCATGAAAAACTACTCAGAACTAGTCAAAAATGGACCATTTCACCTGCTCCATGGTCAAAGTGCGTCGCATCCCACCTCAATACACATAGTAGGTGCGATGCATGTTGAAAAGCCCTTCTATGGGGTGTGATGGGCGAGAGTGGACAAATGGCAGGGTCAATCCACAAGGTGGAAGATCATGGAATCTTCCAGAAACTTCTCCTATGACACTTGCCTCTCTGCATTCACCCAGGGATGAGTAAGAGATCATCAATCTCCAAGTGGAATCAAGAACTATCAGAGAGAGGACACTAATCAAATCTCAAAAGCTGACTCACCCCCCTTGCAAACATCTATATATGGATCCCTCGTCCCAGAGATCCGGGGGCTGGAATTTTGTATCTTGTAAGGAAGTGTTGTTGGTTTCTTGGTGTAGCATCATAGTGTTGGGTGATCTAAGCTTTTCATGAGGTGAAGAAGGGCTTTCTTGCTGAGAGGATGATGCTGGGTCGGAACAATTGGTTGTAATCCTCTTTTCTCTTTCTTGATTATCAATAAAGCTATTCAAGTTTTCCTCCACATTCTTGTATGATTGATGTTATATGCATTACTGTGGTCAATATATATCTGGTCCTATATTGTTTATGCTAATAGATCTATGTTCTTAGATAGTGTTATGCTGCTTTGACTCTGCAGGTGCTCTTTGAAGCTGGGTAGACAAGGAAGCGAGTAGCAAAGACCTATGAGAAGGGAGAGGAATCAAGCAAGGAACCAAGCGCAAGACAGAGGTTGGTCTCCTTATTCCCCTCTTATCTATTTCTCATAAAGGAAAACGAAAGTAGTTTTAGTTTGTTTGTTTCTAAGGTAGCTACCAGCCTTAGTGGGACTAGCAGCTTTGCATAGACACTAGCTTTCTTGATAACAATCATCCCTAAATGGTCTCTTCCCATCAACAATGTCTCTTCCGTCTTCATCCCATCCACCTAATTACCGCGAGTAGTTTGGTGAGTGTGAGGAAGATTAGGGGGCATGCACCCTAGTCTACTTCAGCAGGTGAACCCAGAGGAAAAGAGAGATTTTCTTGAAAGGTCATAATACTTGGACCAAGTAACATTCCTATATAGGTTATCTGATTAGTCTGACGTGATTATTTCCTTTGTACGATTATGAATGGGGCTCACAGCATTCACCTTCGTACATATGTGGTTGGGGCTTACAGTAATCACCTTCGTCCATTTCAATGGGAAAAGCAAAGGAAGAATTTTGTCGATTGACAGAAACAATCCTGTGGTTAGAACTTCCATTTGGTAACCTAGAAACTCTCCTTTTACTGAAAGATCTAAGGGCATGAAAACCTTTGCATGCAAGTGAAAAAGTGACCTTTGTTTTTCATAGTTTGTAGGTTCTTAACCCTTTAACCTCGTAGCTCGGTCATTTCTAGCTTACATAAAAAGGTCATGAGCACATGTTATAGTCGTGATCAAGCTCATTAAAAAATAAATCTACCAAGAGACATTATCAAAAGACTGGTAAGAACAATGTTCCCTTAAGGTTCAAGCTCATTAAAAAATCAACCTACACTGAGCACATGTTGGCACAAGGTTCAAGCTCATTAAAAAATAAACCCGCCTTTGGTAAATAACCTTTTTGATTGCTTTACTATCTGCCCTTTGTGAACTTTGGTTGTTTTCCTTCCATCACCTCCATTTCATTCGGCCGACCATATGCTTCCACTTGATTGTTTACCCTTTTGAGGAACATCTGCGATGAGTGATTCTGATTGCCACCCTCTTCACATTGCCATGTTTTGAGAAGTTCCAAACTTATCTAGAACCAACTGCTACCTAGAATTATCACTCATTCCTAAAAAACGAGCCTCTTTTAAACTCTTTTTAGACTCATTAAATATTAAAAGATTGTCGATCTATTAGCCTTCCCAGCTCGTTAAAGTAAGGGGAACGCTATCCCTCTCACATATTTTAATATTTTTGGACTTGAGGGATCATTAAACAAAAAGATCGAGCGCTTGTCTTTGTCGGCTCGTTAAAACTATCGAAAAGTCATCCCTTTCGTATTATTTTACATTTTTTCGGACTTAAGGGATTACTCCATAAAAAAGGACTATTGGAGTCTCCTTTTCATCCATTTTCAGACTCTCTAAACAAGAAAAGGACCAAGTTATCTTTATCGTTAAACTCATTAAAACAATAGTGACAAACTTGTCCACCCAGACAAGAATGAGTCTCACTGACACTAGGCTCGCTAAACACAAAGTAACGGGTTTTCCCGAAGGGAAAATTATAGACCAAGCATATGTTATCCTCCTCAAGCTTGTCAAAAATAAAGAGGTACTAGTCAGCAATGACTGAGGAAAAATGGGAAGAAAGCTTGAAGAACTCTATTGGTAGCAAGTAGCTCTTGAACATGACACTTTCACTCCATCACCATGATTGAGTTGGGTTGGGTTTCCGTTCACTATCACCATTGGTCCTCCATGCCATCCATGGGGTTAACGCTACCAGTCCATATCAGTGTCACCAATATGTTCAAGAGAATTCATTCAGAGAATTCACCACCCAGCAAACACCTCATCCACTGCATTACATCCACGCTTCATTTTTCATGACCGCCATTCCTGAACCTCATATCATCAGATTTTTTTCACCTCCACAAAAATCATTTGCTCCATTTCACATCGTAGATGTGGAATACATCAAGGCCCTCCTATGACAGGTCACTTCTTGTCGACGTCATCTCATTATCCAAGAAGTTGACTTAGAAACAACCCTTTTAGTACTTTGAAGTTTGCATGCCTCAATGGCAAGTTTCTCACTTCCGGTGATAGGTTTACATCAATGACCTTTGACCGAAAGACTTTGCGTGGTGTTCGACATCAGCTCATATATTCACACCACGTGAATTGTACTATAGTACCTTGAGGTTCATCATCATTATCGGTGATTCCTCTCACATCTATTAACAGCTTATATCATTGGCTGGTAATCAGTCAATGTCTTTCGATGTTTGACTTCAGAACATCTTTTCACATGGATCGACTTGTACATCAGGCTAAGATTGCATGATTTTTGAAGACCCCGGATCTAGTTTCATTCATCTGGGCTACAATATATTTAAGAAAATAAAGACATCAATTGTACACAATAGATGCACAAATAGTCATCTAGCTAGGGAAGATGAATCTTCATGCAAAGAATCACAAGTCTGCAACAACAGATGATTGTCTGTCCTATGTACATGAAAATGAAATTATAAAGCTGAGCATGGGAATTCCCGCCTCAGCTAGATCATGAAAATATTATGATGATGATGTATTGTATTATATCTTATACAGGTCACCTTCTAGTTTGAATACCTCATATCCTCATGAATAAAGCATTTCACCTGACATCAGAAGATTTATGACCTCATGCTTTAGGGGGCAGATGTTATAGACATATTTGGGAACTTCAACCCCAAACTCATATGCCCATAAACTAAGGACTCCTTAAGTCCCTAAAAGTGTTGCTTCATACCCTAAAGGATCATGGTCAGCTGATTACATCATTTCCCAGAAGTTCCACCTGAAAAACTACTCAGAACTGGCCAAAATTGGACCATACAGGCTGCTCCATGGACAAGGTGTGATGAATACTGACTGCCTAACTAGCCAAGTGCAATGCATACTGAAATGGCCTTTTGTGGGGTATGATGAGCGAGAATAGACAAATGGAAAAGACAATTTGCAAGGTGGATGATCATGGAATCTTCCAGAAACTTCTCCTGTGACACTTTCCTCTCTAAATTTGCCCAGTGATGAGTAAGAGATCATGAAATCTCCAAGTGGAACCAAGAACTATCAATGGAATGACACTAATCAAAAACTCAGGGCTGACTCATACCCTTGCAAGACATCTATATATGGATCCCTCATCTGAGAGATCTAGAGGCTGGAATCTTGTATTTTGTAAGGAAGTGTTGTTGGTTTGGTGAGAAGAGACATTGAATTGTTGGGTGATTTGCTTGTTCATGAGGTGAAGAGGGCTTCTACAACTGCGAGGATGATGATGGATTAGACAGCTAGGTTGTAATCCTCTCTTACATTACTATTAATAAAGTTCTTTGAGTTTTTCCTCCATATGATCTTGTATTTCTGAATCTTATTGTTTATGAATGCAATTGTATGGTCAATGTGTTTTTATTCCGCATTGCTTATGATGTTTTATATAGAGATTCTTTGATAGTTTTCTGTTACTTTGACTCTACAGGTACTCTTTGAAGTGGGACAAGTAGGAGAGGAGTGGCAAATACTATTAGGGAAAGGAGAAATCAAGCTAGGATCAAAGCAAAAGATCCAGGTTGGTCCTTTGTTCTTCTCTTCCATCTATCACACTTAAATGAACTCTTAAAAAGCTTTCATTGTTTATTTCTAAGATAGCTAACCATCTTAGTGGGACTAGTAGTTCGAATCAACACTAGTTTTCCCTGTAACAATTTCTTCATTAATACATTAAGTTCACCCCATGTCATCATTACATTATTTAGATCTACACCATTATTTATCAGCATATTCAATTATGTAGAAATAACATCATCATCATCATCATCAATGCAACAGAATATAAAGGAACAATAGAAGAAAATCATGCACACACATATAGACACCAGGATTGGTAACAAAACAACTATGATATCCATGAAACAGATCTAATCATGCTTGAAAAAAAAACCTTGATTCTGATGATTGTAATATGTTGTCACTGACTATAGACGATTGATGGATATTTTTGTCAATGTGCACACTACTAAACACTAAGTGAAAACTTCCTATACTAAAATCTCATCTTTGAGTCTCGGACGCACAGAGGAGGAGTTGTCCGAGCGTCTACAACAGACCTAGACACTCTCTGTGAACTGTATTCCAGCATCTTTGGCAGCCCATTCCCAGACCATTATGTGCATGTGTCTGAATACCAACTCACCAAATATGCTCAAAATCCTTGGACGCTCTTGTATAGTTACTGTGCATGTGTCCAGGACCTCCCAGATGCTCTCAAGACCACTTTGTGCGAGCATCTGAGGACCAACACCTCCAGATCTTCCTCTGGAACCCTGGACGCTCTCATAAGCTTCTGTTCCAGCATCTATGGGTATCTGGATGCACTCATAGGCTTATGTTCCAGTGTCTAGGGACTAAAATTCTCAGTTATCTGCCAGCATCCAGGGCTAGAAATCCCTAAATCAATGTGAGCTTTGACCTTGAGATTGCGGACCCATATGTCAACTTTCCTCTCATAGACTTGTGCGAACCAAGACACTAACAGAAGAGAAATAGCTTGATTGAATGTGTCTATAATTAGCTTGAGGTATATTCTATTTATATGCTTTCATGAGAGACCACTTGGGGTTTAAGCAGTTACCCATGTGGTTAGGGTTGACCCATTCCATAATACATGTATGAATAAAATTATTCATAACACAACTTCCGCATGACCAAATTGGGTGATCTTTAGGTCGATTTTGGTCCTCTCGAAAAGAGGAATCTAATTCAATCATTATCTAGGTAATTTGAGTCGTCCAAGGTGGAATTTAACTGCTATTGAAAAAATTAACAAGTCTCCCACCGTAACTGCATCATTGAGCAGAAGGAAGATTATTAGTTGTGGTACATCATACGAGACTAAAGGAAACTGACAAAAAATTATTGATAAAGTTTGAGAATGAAAATTCTTGAGAATGATTCCTCAACATTGAAGTCCACAAAATTATTGAACTTATATTTTCATTGGGATCTTATTTTTGAAATTGAATACCTTATAAATCCACTTGAAAATACATAAACATATAGACTAGAATAGACTGGTACCTAAAATACTTAGTAACATTGAAAAATTCCAATTGGTCATTAATGACATTAGATAGGTATGGCTAAAATGAAATCTAATGAAGGATTTTTTGACTAGTGAAATGGAGGATAAAAACCCTAGGATGACTTCATTTACTATTTGATCATGTTCATACCCTAGAAAATAGCATACCATTCAAATAATATGTTTAGGCATCTCTATTAAAATAGTTGAGGAATAGGGAAGATTGTTTTCTGGTATTGGAGCATTTAGAGGTAAAAAGGATGAAAGAACTGTGGATTTCTCCTCTAAGGTTAAATCATGATACAACTAACTCAATGCTTCATTCAAACTTTGGACTTGACTAGGCATAACAATATTTTACATTTTCATAATTGACTCAAGGTTAATATATAACAACACAGACCCATTTTTAGATACAAGTGTATTTTACTTGGAAGATATTGTTCAGAGCACCAGGTCATGAATTCAAGATAGGGGTGTGTTTGGGGCATTATGATTTGAGCCAAATATGAATCCCACACCAATAAAACAATATGTAGATCTTGGAAATGTTAAAACTCCCAGGCACGAAGCTCAAACAAATTAAATTCACACTAGGTCTCGTGAGTATCTGCTTCTCAGTCAATTAAATGAAACTCATCTAAATTTACAAAAATTTAAGGTGAGGGTTTAATCTATTTTCCCTTTCATTCTTACAATTTACAAAATTCTAATTTATTGGAGAAACATGAACAAAATTACCCGTAGGGAACTTGAGGAAGAAATTTGAAGTTCCAAAGCAAGACAAGCTTATTTTATTTTTCTTCGCAGTTTAAACAATGCATTAATACTAACATTGGTTGCTTCCCCCTTTAGTTACCCTCGAACCTGGAGAAAATAGGTTTCACAAATTTATTCCCTGTCAACTTTATTTTATCCATCGCAGCTTGTGATTAAGCATGGTGGCTACATTAGGGGGCAAGACCATACCACGTGCATTCATGTTGGGGGATATATATTGAGGAAAAAATGACATAATATATTGGGGGATATATAGTGGGTAAAGGGTTTTAATATTGGCAAGTATAAAAAATGGAGCTCAAAGTTAATGAAAAAATATAAAGGAGTAAAAAAAATGTTAATGAAAAAATGGATACCTACAATATCTAGTGAAAGTATGGGTTTTTAAATTGGGAAGGTGTATTGGGTTCGTATCGGTAGGGGGTTAAATAATGTGTTTATTAGAGGTATTTTCCAATATGTAGTCAAATTATGGGTATTTTTAGTATGCCACGAATGCACATGATATGTCAGAGATTCATTGAGTGAATCCCCCATGCTTGTGATGTGGTTAGGTTCCATGATGATTTCTAGAAAGCATTCTAAAATAAATCCATAACCAGAATGTCGGGGGGGATGCACTAGTGGTATTGGAAACCACTAGGTGGGGGGGATAGCGTTATTTTTGTGTTTCTTCCATGTAGAAAAAGGGGTATTTTAATACGAATAAAATGTGTTTCTTCCTGAAATTACTGTAAGATCGAGTACCTGCTCATTATATACACATCCTCATCCTCCTTACCTTTATAACTAGAAATGTGTACTGCAAATAACACACACTCTTTTCTTCGACTGTATTTTTCCTGCATTGTTTTCACCATTCTAGCTAATGTTTCTTTCTTCTTACCCTGCAAAATTCTTTGCCCCCCATTTTCATCCAAGCACTCAATGGATTTATCATAAAATTCCACATTGGTCCTATGAATATATAACCAGTCCATACCCAAAATCATACCATATGACCTCAATGGTAATAAGTTCAAATGTGCTGAAGTAGGCATACCATTCAACTCACATGAACAATATCTTACCCAATGATGAACTCTCTTCTTGGTACCTGTAGCCAACTGCACTAACCAATATTCTGCATGCACTTCTTTATTCAAACCACACTTATCCACCAATTCAAGGGTTAACATAACTATAATTTGATCCAAGGTCAATCAAAATAGAAACAACTTTATCACAAAGCTTACCATCCATCTCAATGATAGATTCTTGATGATATGCCCGCCTATTATCTAGCGCTGCATAGATACGAGGAATGCTCTGCCCAACATCCACAATATTTTGCGCCTCCTATGCACTATATATCTAAGGCCTACCACCATGATTCTGTCGACAAACCCTCTTAATATGCTCCTTACCACATGTCCAACACTCCAAGCATCTTGTACCATCGTCTTTATTCTATTTTTGTGACCCATGTCCCTGTCTAGCTACGTTGAACTTCTTGTATGGTGCAACATTTTCTCTCTTTTGAATTATGAGGCCTTTTTCTTTCCAGCTGCCAGTTACCTTTATGTTTATCTTTCCGTTTTTATCCTTGTTGAGGTTTTGTCTTACGCTTTGATTGTTCATAGTAATGCTTTAATTTCCCAATAACTTCCTCAAGTGACCAAGGCTCATCATACTCAATTCGACCTCTAAATGCTAATGGAAATCCACTTAATAATATTTGAAATTTAGCCTTTTCATCTTTAATATACGGTACATACCTCAACAGCTCCAGGAACTTGGTCGTATACTCCTCATCTATCATTGATTCCATTTTGAGCTCATAGAATTCCTTGGATTTGTTTTCGTAGTACCTTTCCAACAAGTACCTATTTTTTAAGAGTCTCTTGAATTCATGCCAACTCAACTCCTATGTCTTGATGTCTCTAACCCATTTTACATCTTCCCACCAAATATTCGCTTTCCCTTTGAGGCTGAAGATAGATATGTTGGCTTTCATATTCTTTGTATACTCATGCAATTGAAAGAAATTATTCATGCCAAGTATCCAAGCCTCAGCATCCTCAGGCTTCTTCAACTCTCCATCAAAGTAGGTGGCTTCACTTTCTTAAACTCATCCGGCAAGAATTCCCTATCACTCCTCTTGTAAGGGTGATAATGATGATGATCACAGTGCATGTTACAACCAGAACTAGAATAGTACATGTGTCCATCACCTCTCCTATTCGAAGTATCCAAGAATCTACCATCTTTGATCATTTCATCTCTATCTGACCTGTGACCGTCATGAGACCTACTTCCATATGCCCCATTAGTCCCATTCTCCTATCCATAGCTGATCCAGAGTAGTCCCTCTCTCTGCAATTTTGGAAAACTCAGAAGAATTACTGCATTGACTTCTTCTTGTTTCTCCTATTCCTGCACGATTATGTCATTATCTTCATTACAAATCCTTATTTGTTCCTTCAAACTCCTCAATGTGTCTGTTAAGTAAGAAGAGTGCCCAACACCATGCTACTCATCTGATTCATAGGGGGAATCTTTATAGTCTACCATCTTGCTAGTCATCTTGATCTCTTCCTGCAAGGCATACTATGTCAGCTAAACCAAATCATAAAAAAACCAACATACTTTAGTATTACTCAGGGAGGATATCTCATCTGCAAGATAGACCAAATTAGCATAATACATATATAAACATAATCATATCATCATTTAATCATAATATCAACCATTATCCGGTCATTAATGCATGACCATACCCACCACACATCATGACCTCATGCATGGAAACTATAACCATATCATTGTATGCATTACAACATATGTATGACACGCACGCATACACAGTACATACAAACATCGACATGCATATCTCGTGCATAACAGACATAAAAATCATGATAAACACATCCAACAACAACGCCATTGACTTCTCACATGGAAACACCATTGCAACCATAACCAACATCATGCATACATAGCTAGTGCATAGACCACAAACATTAGAAAACATATGAAACTAGCATAAATGCATGACCAACACATCGTGCATCCAATCCAAAGGGTGAACCATGCTTTGATACTACTTTGTAACACCCTCCTCCCACATCTACCCAAGTAACCGACCAATTGAGGTAAACATGTGACGAGAGGCTACTATGATCTAATTCAACCTCCTAGGTCACCTTAAGGAAGTGGAACCGAAAAAACACAACCAAATTGACCATCCACACATCCTATAAAACCTCCAGGAGCTACCCCACCTTTCCAGGTGACCAACCCCTGAGGAAACTCAACAGTTCAAGGACCTAAAGCCCAATTCACTCCCTTGCCAAGCCCTCCAAGCAACTAAGGGTCCTAGTCACTCCCATGAGCCTACTTGAGTGTGAATGTAGCCTTTTTCTATCAGTTTTATGCTAGGGAATGTAATATTTAAGGCTAAATTCTAGGGCTAGGACCCAGTCACTGCTCAAAACTTCATGTAATTTATAGAAATGTAAATAAACATAGATATAATGATGCTAATACAAATTCTTGAACAAAGACTTGACTGGACCCCTACTAGCCATGACAAACATTTCTTGAAACATGTCACAAATATGCATTTTATAGGTTTAGACAACATATTTGAGCATATGGGTCTTATACTTATCTAAGAATGGCTAAGAAGCATTGATGTCTTATCACATTAGCTGCATTATCATCTATTAGGTCATAGATTCAATTCTCAACCATTTACAAATCAAAACATGATGAGAACCATACATTTTCACTATCATGAAACATATTCATAACCAACATATAAACCACAGAAATAATGAGGATACAACAACCATAAGTTCTACATATGAACCTGTACATTTTCTCATAAAATACTAAAGAAAGGAACTCTTATTAATAAATGAAAAATCTAACCCAGTATGGGACTACCACGTTCCACCCAACCGTAGATTGGCTAAGCCAAGTCTCTCTTCAGCCAATCACCCCTGTACCATATTCCAAGCATGAATGTGGGACTCGAACTAAAAGAACCACCCAAGGCTTCCCGAGGTTAAACCACCTCATTCTCATTCATATAATCAGGGTTTACCGCAATCCTCACTGGATCACTAGGCCATAAACAAGCATGGATGCCACCAGATTTCTCCACCTACATCATTAGTAATTTTAATGTCTCCTAGTCTCTAGGATTTACTGCAATCCACAGTCTGATTCAGGGATCACTAGCCCATGATTGAGACACCACCCTCCAAGCTTTACCGTATATCCTGCCATTCATTGACAAGGATTCCTAAGCTTGATCAAGGGTAACCACCTCTAGTCTTTACCATATATCCCACCATTCATGGGTCGAGGATTCTTAGGCCCATCGAGGCACACAATGCCTAGCTTTACTGCAACCCATAGTCCAGCTCAGGGGTCATTAGGATAGTGGCTTTACTGCAATCCACAATCTAGTTCAGGGATCACTAGGCCATGTGTTCTTTCCTTGAAATATCCACCTCACTCAGCTTCAAATCCATCTATAAATCTAGCTCAACCAAAATATGAGGACCCCATCTCACCATGGTTGTCCAAAAATGGTAATGCAAGGCTCAAGAATATTGTCACACCTAGAAAAACCCATGCTAATAACAACAAGAGAACCAAGAACACACATGAATAGCCATTCATGCCAAATATAGAAAGTAAATCCAACATGAAAATCGATACCTACAAGTAAACCCATTGTAGCTTCTTGATCCTGCTCTTCCTGCCTTTATACTTTGCTTCATCTTTGCCTTATTTCCCTTTCTTGATCCAATTTTGAAGTGCTCCAAGAAAAATCTAAGTATCCAAGGGTGTGAGAGATAAAATAAAGAGAGAACTCCAACATTAAACTGACCAAAAGCCATGAACTGATCCTCAGAAGCCCTTTTATTAATGTGGCCTCTATTTTCTTCATTTTCCATTATTTTCCTTCATTTTCTTCCCCACATGCAACCTATGACCTTTCACCTTCCTTTTCTCCCAATTTCCATTATTTTCAATTTCCAATTAATGCCATTTTTCCTTCCAAAGCCTTTTCCATTGCCTTTGCCAATTTCCTTAGCCATAATAACCTAAATGAACAACCACACTAGGTTGTTTTTCCCAACATTCAACTTGGAATAAGTGTCCCATAATCGTGGTTATTATTTTTCCTTTATTAACTTCTATTACATGGAATTTTCACCAAGGTTGTTATAGTGACATGGATCTTGTCACTGAGTTAGCTCAATAAATTTGAGTTAGATGGCTTAGAGTTCAGTTATGCATGTGAGATTGCTAAATTTTAGTAATCTTGTTCAGATTTTTTAGTTGTATTCAGTTAACTGACCTCTAATTAATGATAGATTCAGTTGAAGGTCAATTGTGTAGTGGGACAACATTCTAACTTAGAGATCTATCAGTTAATTGATCAATCAGCCCAAAATAGCCAATGCGTGCAAGGAATTTGAGTTCCTCAGTTGAAGTGGAGATGACAAGGTAGTGTAACATCAGTTGTAGACAAGTTTTGAGTGTACAGGTGTTGCATGAATCAAAATATCAATCCTTGGGATTTGCGTAATAAATTTGGAATAAATTCCTATTTTTAGGGGCTAATTTCCTCGAGATTTGCGCAAATAAATAGGAGGCTTGGTGAGAAAATAATTGGCTATCTTTTTGCCGAAGTTTCTCATTGAGCAAATAGAACAATTATTCTTTTGCAAGTCGAACTCAGAGCTAGAGCTAGCAATTGTAATAGTTTCTTTATTCAACTGGTTAATGCAAAGAGGCTTGAGGGCTTTTTCCCATTTAGGTTCCCCTTGAAACCATTGTGTATTTTTTGTTTTCCTTATTGCATGTTTATATATGTTTTTCTAAATTTTGGTTTCCATTTCGCAGATCAGTAGAGTAGAATTGTGTCTCTTGTTTTTCAGTTTGAAATCTTGAGTAGTTGTAATTTCTATCAAATTTCTACATGGGGATATACAAGAAGAAATATACATGGAACAACCTCCTCGCTATGTTCAAAATAACTCTAGCCTTGTTTGATTCCTTGACAAATTTAAACAAGCTCCTTAAGCTTGGTATGCAAAAATAGATAGTTTTCTTCTTGAGACTAGCTTCTCTAAATGTCACTCTGACTCCAACATCTACACCAAGAAAGTAGGAATTCATCTTATAATCCTTGTTATTTATGTTGATTACCTTATCCTCATTAGTTGCGACCCTAAAATTTTAACTCACATGAATTCAACCCTTAAGAAGACTTTTGAAATGACAGAATTATGATATTTGCATTATTTCCTTGGCCTCCATGTATTTAAATTCAAGGAAGGAATTTTTATTTCTTAATATAAGTATGCATGTGATCTTCTTCATTGGTTTCACATGAAACCACCCCCTCCCTTTCAATCTGGAGTCAAAATTATTGCCTCTTGACACCCGAAGTTAATGCCACTTTGTACCAGCATTTAGTTGGTATTCCCTTATACTTAAATCATACCCACCTTGATATTTCCTTTATTATTGGTCTTGATGCTTGATGTTATCACCCAAAATTTCTCTAAACTTGGACAGTTTACATTTGTTCCTAAGTCATAGTGTTAGATAGGGGTTAAGTCATTTTTATGTTTTTAGAGTCTAAGTCATAGGGTTAGAGTCTCATTTCCATCATCAAATAAAGTTCAACAAGCTTGTTTTACACTTTATGGGTCCCATATCATGTTTTTAAATTCATGTGTTTAGACATTTTTTTAAACATGCTACGGAATTGTCTAGTCGTTTTTGTAGCGCAAAACCGTGAATTTACACTAGATGCACTACGAAACTGTTGTACGTGCAGTTTTGGTATTTTTCTAAAATTTCAAAGGGAAGAAATAGTTGGATTTTTGGAGGATGATGCTACTAGAGGGTGTGAAGAGATCACCAATGAAAATTTAAGACTCAAGGCAGGAAGAACTAAAGGGTTAAAAGATATGTACAAAGGCAAAATTTTGCGCTACGAAAACAGCAAACAGTAAATTTGTAGCGCAGTCAAATCAACCTTCTTTATGCTCCTTCAAGGGCTTGTTTTTTTCATACAGGTGGAAGAAAAAGGTTCCAGGGATGATAGAACACATTTCATATGCCTTAAAGGGTCAATTTTGTTAGCAAAAGGGTTCAAAGTCAAGCATAAGGATGAAACCTTAAAAAGGAGGAACTTTGTCTCCTTGTTTTTAGCAGTCAACTTCCAAGGGGATTCCTGAGAAATTGAAAACTCATTTATGAAAATTGAAAGAGGTTTTTATTCCTAACATACTAAAACACAAAAACCTCTTTCAGTTTCTTCAAATTTAGTATGAAGTGGGAGAAATTGATGGTTTAACTTGTGCTATGAAACAGCTGAGAAGAACTTTGTTTTATGGTTTTAGTAGTTTTTTTCAAGATCAGTTTCTGGCCACATACAAAAGTATTTTGGAATTATAAGGAAGTATATCTTCATAAAATCTCCAGCTAAAATAACCTATCTCACGTTTTTCGTAAGTGTTACCAGTTGGGAGATGCAAGGCTTTCTTTGAAGCCATAGTTTCAAAAATCAGAATTTTCTAGTTTTATACATGATGTTCAAAGATAGTTTCTAAGCAGTAGAAGAGGTATTGCAAAAAACCAAGAGATTATTTTGTTCAAGACAGCATGATTTCCAAAAGCCTCCTTCAGTTTCTCAAAATACATTTTGGATAAGGAGATAAAAGCTCTTTCTCAACACCTATTTTTCAGGGCTGAAGAGGCAAATTGAAGATTTTGAAATTCAACTAACAAAGTCTGAAGGTCAACTACAACAAAGATGAACAAAGCAGTGGAAGGGCATGGTTCTATGGAAGTGATAACACATGTCACTTTTCTCAAAAATTTGAAATTGCCAGCAAAATGGTTTGAAGATTACCAATAAAGGTAAAGTCATAATTGCAGAAAATAGATTTCTTAGTTTTCAGGGCAATTAGGTCATGGAATAGCGGGGTTCATAACAAGGCTGGAGACATCACCAAATTCGACCTCATGAGGTTGCAGATGGAAAAGGATTAATTGAAGACTAGATAAGGTTGTTAGAAGTATATTTAGGAGTTTTAGTCCTACTAAATTAGGACTCTTCAAAGACAGTCATGTTGTCATTTTGTAAATAATAAGCCTGTTTTATGGTTAGAATAGGTGTCTAGGATAGGAATTTGAATTCCTCTGATGGTGGATCATAGAATCCAAGGTTTTAAAGCTATATATGAAGCAAAAGGTCGAATTAGCAAAAGGTTGGATACCTTTTGGCCCAGCTGCTGCTTTATGTGAAGGAATACAATCAGTAATGCAAAGAGGTTTTCTTGAACAAAACTGAGTTTAGATAGAGTTTAATCCTTTATTGATCTATATGTTATTTTAATTTCTTGCAGTATATCATATTGTTAATACTCAGAATTCATAATCTAATGCGTTGAATTCCTTTAACAATAAGATGATTGTGTTTTATCTTTGAACCACCAGCACTAGATTACATTGCTGTTATTCAGAATTCACAACCACGTGCTCTGATTTCTTTTAGTAATGGAATGCTTGTGTTGAGCAGTAGATCTCATTGCTATTACTCAAAATTCATAATCTTATGCTCTGACTTTCTTTAGTAATGAGATGACTGTGTTTTTTCTAAATCTTGTGAGTAAACCACCTTTGAACCATCAGCAGTAGATTTCATTACTATTACTCAGAATTCATAACCCTATGCTTTGACTTCCTTTAGTAATGGAATGACTCTTTTGACCTATGTTATTGAGTGAATTGTCTTTGTTTAAGAACCTTATTTGTCTCAGCTTTCATGTCAAGAAACCTTGCCACTAAATTTATTGACTTGTTGACTCCATAGCCCAGTGGTAGCAAGCCTTCATCTTTTCAACTTGCAAACACGCAAAACCAAGATAGAGTTAGCCATCTATATTATCATTAATTAATATCATTAACCCTTGAGAGAGGCCTCTCAGGCTGAGGAGGCTAAGCCTTAGCTAAAATATTGGTTTGAAAGAGTTACTCAGAGTCTACTTGTTCAGCAACCTATCAAGGTCAAATTTTGTGATAACATTTTGGTGCATCTGCCAGGAGTCTGAAGATTACTGATTCCCGAAATCAAGAAGCTGAACTTCTGAAGGTAGTAGGAGCTTAGGAATCTTTTCGAGGTTGCAAAACTACCTTGGTGACTCCATTGTTGAAGAATTCAAATTTTATAGATTTATGGTGATTCTATTGAACTTATGAAGAACTTAGATGTTGTCATTCTTGTTTCAAGGTATGCATGTATAAATTTTTCATAAATTCATGGTTCCCCAAATAATTTTCCCAAGGATACATATTTTTTAAGGAATGGTCCAAAATTCAATGGAGAAGATTTGAGTTTAACTTTGAAGCATATATCAAATTTCTGTGATTTTACCGAGCTTCTTAGAGTCAAACATGAGGATGTTTACATTATGTTGTTTTATGATTCATTTCAAGGGAAATGAAAACAGCGGATTGAAAGCTTTCCTGTCAAATCTATTAAGTCATTTGCAGACTTTTGGCTTATGTTTTTGGAGGAATGGATAGATAGAACAGAGTTGGTGGCAAACTCTCCTTCAATTCAAGGTTTCAAACAATGGAATGATGATCATATTAATGAAGAAATAGATGAAAATTTTTCTTTGTCCTTGTCTTCTTATCTAAAATCATTTGAGTGCAAGATAGAAGATAAGATGAAATTTTTGGATGAAGTTGCTAAGAATATTGAGAAAGACATTGAAGGTTTACAAGGTCAAATTCAATCATATAGTCTTCATGATCATGATCATACTTTTCAAAAGATTTCTATGGCAGAATACAAAGAGAGGGTTTTGCTTCCTTTCTCTTTTGAGGTTGAGGAAGAATACATTATTTTTGAAAATCAATTTGAGGAGCAGTTTGAGAGCACACAGTTGAAGCCTTATGTAGATGATCAAAGTATTGGTGAGTTGTCCAAAGCTGCGAAATATCACAGGAAATATCAAACTGGCCATGTGTTTTTTGATCCTATAGCTGGCTACATAGAAAGATTCTATAGTCTAGATTTCCAAATATATTTCCATTATGAATATTAGATATATCTCATGCTGCCTCGGTTATTTCAGTATCATGTTTATTTTTTCTTCAAGCACAGCCAAGAGATTCAAGTGTCAGATCAGATCAATGATTGGCTTCATTGGAAGTTTTATGTTCCTTGAGCTACAAATGGAGATTGCAGTTGATAGTGTAGGTAGGAGTGTGGGAATAAGCTCAGGGTAGGTTGACTGAGCATTTTTTTTTAGTAGGTGCAGTTTGAGTCCTTTTTGCAAAAATAATTAAAGCTTGGGGAGTAGATTGGGTAGAATTTCAGAGTTTTATTCTGAAGGATGGATAGCAGCACTGGAGCTACCGGTTCTTAGTGTACCATTAGGGCACACTATCCCTAGTGGAGCCACTGTTATCACCCAAAAATTCTCTAAACTTGGACAGTTTACATTTGTTCCTAAGTCATAGTGTTAGATAGGGGTTAAGTCATTTTTATGTTTTTAGAGTCTAAGTCATAAGGTTAGAGTCTCATTTCCATCATCAAATAAAGTTCAACAACCTTGTTTTACACTTTATGGGTCCCATATCATGTTTTGAAAGTCATGTGTTTAGCCATTTTTTTTAAACATGACTGTCTAGTCATTTGCATAGTGCAAAAACCTTGAATTTACACTAGATGCACTACAAAACTGTTGTAGGTGCAGTTTTGGTATTTTGCTAAAATTTAAAAGGGAAGAAATAGTTGGTTTTTTGGAGAATGATCCTGCTAGAGGGTGTGAAGAGATCACCAATGAAAATTTAATACTCAAGGCAGGAAGAACTAAAGGGTTAAAAGATATGTACAAAGGCAAAATTTTGCACTACGAAAACAACAAACAGTTTTGTAGCGCAGCCAAATCAATCTTCTTTATGCTCCTTCAGGGGCTTGTTTTTTTGTACAGGTGGAAGAGAAAGGTTCCAGGGATGATTGAACACATTTCACATGCCTTAAAGGGTTAATTTTGTACAGGTGGAAGAGAAAGGTTCCAGGGATGATTGAACACATTTCACATGCCTTAAAGGGTTTGTTACGCAATAATTTGTCACTGTCTCCCTGTCAGTCTCCCTAATGGCTCATGGAACCAAATGCACCATGCTCATGCTCTCTAAACTGGCCAAATGACCCACTTTTCCAAAGTTTACTACATCAGCGCGTCTGTTATTAAAATAACCGTGCTGACGGGCGGCTTATAGTGTTACTGGTGCGCTGCCAGCGCGGAACCACATGGGTTTCCTGCGCTGGTCTAATTTTGTGCACCAGCGCAGCCTATCAAAGTATCAAGCCGCGCTGACATAGCCTCCACTATTATTGAGATGCGCTGTCAGCGCGTCAGTTCAGTGTTGCACCCACGCTGATCCAGTTTGGGCGAATTTGTTCCAACAGCTAGCCTTCCAGATGGTTCCAGGCCTGGTTGTTAGCCTTGTGAGTGTCGCCCTCCTTTCTATGGCATGTCTGTTCGTCATTTGGAACCACCTTCCTTGAAGATAAGCTTGTCCTCCCACCATTCATGGAGACTCCTTCTCTACTTAAACCTCCACCATTACCATGAGCAGCTAGTTGGAATAGTTTTGGATAGTGTGGAATTCATAGTGCTTGGATTGCTGTTGTTAGTAGGTAGATGGTGTGACAAGTGTGGTTTTGTTAGAGGAAGCTTAAGGAAGGTTGTGAGTATTGCTTGTGTGAGAGAGAGCTTTTTGTATTGGGAGAACTTACCTCCAAGGGTGAATGCTTAAGAGACTTGCTGGCTGGACCCTCAAGAGAAGGACTCAGCGTCAGAACATTGGTTGTACCTTTCTCTGTTATTGATTTAATAATAGATGACTACTGTTATGGTTCCATTCTCATTTGTCGTTGCAATGGTTAATGTGAATTACATCCTTTCTGACTGATGTATAATTGCTTTTATTAGATTTCACGCTTGTGTTTGTCTGTCTCTTCGTGTGTGCAGGTGTCTATTCACGGAGATCGTGGAAGATCGTGACCGGCCAGAGCGAGGGAGCGAGAGCGGCATCTCTTCATCAAACAATAGCGTTGGAATCCAAGTAGGTGTTCTTTGCCTCTTGTTTAATTGCAATTAGGAACTTGCACAGTAGCATTGATTGATTGTTGCTAGACCCATTCTGGGCTAGTAGGGATCGCCTCTATCCGTAGAGGGGATTTACCTCTCCAACAATTTGGCGACTCTGCTGGGGAGACTGGCCTTTTGTCTCTTTTGTCCATCTTTGTGTTTGAATTTGATTGTTCTCTCTTTTTGAAATTGGGGATTAGTTCTCTGCTTTTAGCCCTCCTGGTTCAATCTGGGAAGTGTCTTAGTTGTTTAAAGAGTTCTGGCCTTGGTTTGGGAGTTTTTGGGCTTGATTTTGCCTCTTTGTTAACCTCAGCAAGGTTTATATCAAAACAGTTGCACTGACAGCGCATAGCTGTTTCTTTAAACCTGTTGTCATCGTGCTTGTACGTAAAACAGACGCGACGGTTCTGAAATCGAACCAGTGCGCTTAATCCGTGTCCTTCCGCGCTGACAGCGCCAAGTTGCTACGCGTGACCTCTTGTCAGCGCACAGTTGCTGAGCGCTACCCGCGCTGATCCTGTTAAATTGAATTTGTTTCAATTTTACCTCCTGAGCCTGTTGGTTTGCCTATCTCCAGCTTTTTCTCCTTGGTTTATGACTTGATATTTGTTGTTTAAACTGTTACACACTTGCTTGCGAAGTCTTGTTGGACGGATTTCATTTTTTTGTCCCGTGACCTGGTGCCATCATCCCGTTTTCACTGGATTGACCTTGTTTTGTTCACTTGTTCACAAAAGTTCGTTGCTGCTTGCCTTTGCTATTGTGAAAACCCTCCTCTTTTTGCTTCTTTGCTTGTTTGCTTGAGGTGATTGTTGTCGAACCGATCCTTCAATTGTTTCACTACCCAGGCACAGATCACAGGTGCTAGGGTTCAATCGGCTCTTTTCACGCTTGTTGTGCTTTTCATTGAGTGATTTTAATCCTTTTTGCTCAGTGTTGTTGTCTCTCAAAATTCATTTTAAAAGTGCATAGTGCCATTGAAAGAGAAAATCAAACTAGCATCTTTTGCATTCAATAGTTAATGAAAAGATGAGCATTTCATTGATTTGTGTTCTCAAAAGAAAAATCTTCATTTCTTTGTCATTAGCTGCATTAGATTGTTTGATTGTTTTCGTTTTGTTTGATTGAAAACTCTTAACCTTCTCATAGTTAGAATTCATCGAACAAAATGGTATCCTTTGGCATGTAGTTTGCATCTAGGAAATTGTGAGAGATCATACGATAAGGCCTGAAACCGAAACTTAATTCAAGATGAACCATAAAATAAACCGAATGAATCTAAAAACGCATTGGAACTTAACGCTCATATTGTAGAGGTCTAGGCTAGAGACGTGTTCCAGCGTCTTTAAACATAGTCACTATTGTTTCACATTCCGGTTGGGTGATTCCTCCTTCTGTGACTCGATAGTGGTCTAACACGGACTGTGCTCCCATGTACCGTCGCGTATATAGGGAGACCCCACTAGGCTTTAACCTTGATCCATAGGAAGCCGAGTCTGCCGCCCTGCGAACCGTAATGCACCGAACACAGCATTCGGGAAGATTGACTGCAGTACGGAAAGTCCTTGGTTCTCATACGATTGCCAAGGTGTATAAGCAGTTTTACAGATTGCTTGGTAAACCCTTTGCCTAGAGTCTCCAGAGCAGTCACTTTTGATCCTTTTCAGACTCCCTAAATGAAAAGGTGCCAATGAGCTTCTTGTCACTTCGTGCTCATTAAACATTCGAAGGAGACTAGAGTCATCTTTCCGTCCTTTTCTCGACTCTTGAAACATGAAAAGGTCAAGTTCAGTTCCTGTGTCTTAAAAATTTATTCGGCCACGATAACATCGCCTGGTTAGATCTTGTGTACGTTAGCTTGAGTAGGTTTCTTTTCGTTTGCCATGGCAACTTTTCCAGGGTTCACCAACCCGAGTTCCCCTCCTGACGGGAACCCTGGTCATTTCCCCCCTCTTGGGAATGTTGGTGCCCCTTATATGGCAACGTTATCCCTTCCAGGGTTAACTATCGGGTTGCCTATATGGTTGTTTTCAACCTCGCTGGTCCCTGTCGTGTCAGCTGTTAGTCCATCAGTCCCTCCACCTGAACAACGTCATGATGACCTTAAGGTGGATCTCTCCCCTTCGACGCCTACTTCTACATCTTCCTCTTGTACTTCGCCTGGTGAAACTCTCGATGTGAGTAACCAGGTGGCTAAGAAGAAGAAGAAGAAGACCAAGAAGAAGAAGTCCCCTAAGGGAGAGCTTACACGCGCCATCCCCTCCTCAAATCCAGCTACCCCCTCCACTACATCTGAGATAGGGCCACCTCCTGCTCCTACGCGGAGGGTCAAGTTTCCTTGCCGATTATGCAAGGAAGACCATCTGCTTCATGATTGTCCTGGCATTCCCAGGGTATTAGAAGTCTGGTCTCACAATCTGGCCCACCCTTCATCGTCCGCTGACGATCATGGCGATGTTACCTCATCAGTTGGGAATGGTAAGGAGAAAGGGAAGCTTCGAATCCCCTGTAAACTTTGTGAAGGCAATCATCCCCTTCACCTTTGTCCACTAATGGATGAAGCCTCTGCTGTCTTGGAAAGTTTTATGACTCCTTCAAACCAATTTCCCGCTAGTTATCAGTGTCTTTCTACAGCTGTAGATCGCGCCCCTGTTGACAAAGAGATTGCTTCAGATTCCTCTCTTGTCCAGGCCCCTCTTCCCGAACCTGGCTGTCCCCAGCCTGTTCCAGACCCGCCGTTGGTCGGAAAGGGTGTTGATTCGAGTTCACCTCCTCTCGAGCACTCTGTTTCGGAGAAGAAAAATTCTCATGTTCTTCTCGTCTCGTCAAGTTCTCCGGAGCCTGATAATGGTGTTTCCACCCCAACCTCTCCAGAGGATTCAGAGTCGGTTCTTCCCGAGCGGGGGGGCAACCATATGGTTCCCCCACCAAGTAGTTCGGTCATTTCCTTTGATTGGAGTCGTTTGACTGCCCCTCCCCTTCCATCCCATGTGCCTTTTTGGGTTACCGCCTATGCTTGCAATAAGGCGCTGCCTGGCACGGTATTAGATGAGGGAGCATCGGTTAGTCTCATGCCCGTTACTACTTGGCGAGCTTTGGGTTCCCCATCACTTGTACCTGTCGCACCGCATCTCACCGCGTTTGACGGCGGGACAAGTCAGCCATTAGGGATCCTTCCAAAGTTTCCTATTACTTTGGGGGGCAAGACTGTCTATATAGACGTCTCAGTTACCCAAGGTTCTTTAGACTTCAGTCTTCTCCTTGGTCGCAACTATGTGTATGCCATGGGAGCCCTTGTTTCTTCGCTTTTCCGCGTGGTTTGCTTTCCACACGATGGAAGAATCGTGACGTTCAATCAAATATCGTTTGTTCGTACACAAGCCCCTCCGGCGCACTCATCCTTCCCTCCTGGCTTTCATCCACAAGTTGCATCTGCCTCACCGCAAATCAACTACGTGGCCACCTACCCCATGCCCGTACCCAGTAATGACACCATCGTGCATAGTGTACCGGGGGCATTAGGTCCTGACTTCCAAGATGTGGTCGTTCCACCGGGAATAACACTCTTGGAAGCACCGACTTCCTATTCATTATGAGGCAGTCTGATCGGAGCATAGTTCTTTCCTATGTCAAGCTCCTTAAAAATGAAACTAGGCTTGGTTGGAGCACAGTTCCTTGTCTTGTGTCAAGCTCGTTAAAAAATGAAACAAAGTGTCCCGAGCATAGTTCCGGATCTTGTGTCAAGCTCATTAAAAAATGAAACAAGGGTTATGAGGATAGTTCTTTTACTGTGTCAACCTCATTAAAAAATGAAACACCTCCCTATCCAAATCGAGTCTTTTGATTAAGATCTCGTAAAATACAAGTCGAGTCTTTCATCGATCTCGAGAGTGAACCTTCATTCCATCCACTTTGTTGAATGCAACGAAGCTTGGGGGGCATGTACCTTGATTTGCGTCATTATGCTAGGGGGCATGCAAACTTATAACAAGCATAGTTTTTTCATTTCAAGCTTGTGTAAAAATGAAACCGAATCCAAGCAGAGTTCTCCATGGTTCAAGCTTGTGTAAAAATGAACCCATACCCGATTTACATCTCGTGATTGCCATTTTTATCCGCTGAATTCTGCTAGATGAACCTTGGTTGTTTCATTCCATTGCTACCATCTCTTTGGCCGATCATATGCTCTCACTTGGTTGTTTTTCCTTTCCTAAGGAACCGCAGCAATGAGTGGTTTTATTAGCTAGCCTCTTGACCATTACATGTTTTGAGTAGTTCCACCATTGCCGGAACCAGTTGCTACCCTTTATACCACTCGTTCCTCTAGGACGAGTCACCTTTAAGCTCTTTTCTGACTCGTAAAATGTGAAAAGATTGCCGAGTATTTTTCCCTTTTTTGACTCGTTAAAGAGAATAAAAATGGAGGTTTGCTTTTAGCTCTTTTCTGACCGTTTAAAGATGAAAAAATTGTCGAGCTTCCTTTCGGCTCGTTAAAGGGAATGAGAGGCGGTCGTTTTAAGCTCTTTTTCCGACCGTGTAACTTAAAAAGATCGCCGGGTGTTTATCGTTTCGCACTCGTTATTGGCTCTAAAACGACGTGCTTTCGACCACTTTTTTACTTTTTCGGGTCGAAGCTACTATTCACGAAAAGTATTCCTCGGTCGTAATGGTCGGGCGGTTCTTTCGAGCATTGTTTTATACTTTTTCGAGCTCGAGAGACACAACTTTACGAAAAAGGACCCCCCTGGAGTTTCCTTTTCTGCTGTCTTTTCAGACTCTCTAAACAGGAAAAGACGCCGAGCTCTTCCTTTGTCAGGCTCGTTAAAACTTCATGACATCGGACATCGTCGAAATGACACCTCTCCAAGCATATGCTATCCCCGTCAAGCTTGTCATCCAAAAATAACCGGGGTACCTGCCAGAAATGGTGGGGAAAATGAAACTGTAATAATGGTCATGTCGGCAGTATGTCGCTCTTGAACATGGCACTTATCTGCATTCGTGTCTGGGTGGGGATTTCTCATCTTGTTTTACACTAGCCTCCATGGGTTGGGGTATCCTATCTGACCTATCATCTGCTCATTGCCTTGTCACCATGACCTCTGCTCATTTGATGTCAGATACTGCCAAATCCGCTTTTGTGCCGCCGATATGTTCAAGAGAAGTTGGCCTCTGCAAGACTACCACCTCCTTCTGATGTCTCACGCAAAATCTTTTATCCTTCTCTGTCTCGTGTCGATGATGTGGGAAACATCATGGCCCACCTTCGATCAAGGTTACTTCCTGTCGACTTCAGCTCATTATCCAGGAAGGTGACCTAGAGACCCCCTTCAAGTGCCTTAGAGCCTGCATGCCTCAATGGCAGGTTCTTCGTGTTCGACGTGAGGTTTTCATCATTGGCCTCCGATCGGATGATTCTGCGGGTGTTCGACACCAGCTCATTGATTCACACGCCGCGGATTGTACCTATAAGTACCTTGAGGACCATTGTCCTTATTGGTGGTCCCTCTCGCGTCTGTTAACGGTTTTCATCATTGACTGGTAATCAGACGATGTTCATGCATGTTCGACTTCAGCTCATGTATTCACATGCTTGAACTTGTACTTTGTTCGGGTTGGGATGGAGCGCAAGACCCTGGTTTTTGTCTGTTATGAACCAGGCTGCGATTTTGTGGATTGATTATTGCATGACTCATTGATGGATGGCTGTGCCCATACCTGAGTCTTTGGGATGGCTGCGACCATGCCCTCTTATCTTCATGGTCTCTTCAGCTGGGTGGCTGCGTCCATACCACAGACCTTCTTCGTATGTCTTTTGGATGGCTGCGCCCATGCCTAGACTACATGTGATGGAGATATCAGTTGTACATTCATGCAGGTCCTTCCTGGTGGTGTTCCAGTTCAGCAGTTTTGTAAAGCATTTCACCCCTCCCACTCTCTCGGGTCTCATGCTTTAGGGGGCATCTGTTACGCAGTAATTTGTCACTGTCTCCCTGTCAGTCTCCCTAATGTCTCATGGAACCAAATGCACCATGCTCATGCTCTCTAAACTGGCCAAATGACCCACTTTTCCAAAGTTTACTACATCAGTGCGTCTGTTATTAAAATAACCGCGCTGACGGGCGGCTTATAGTGTTACTGGTGCGCTGCCAGCGCGGAAGCACACGAGTTTCTCGCGCTGGTCGAATTTTGTGCGCCAGCGCAGCCTATCAAATTATCAAGCCGCGCTGACATAGCCTCCACTGTTATTGAGATGCACTGTCAGCGCGTCAGTTCAGTGTTGCACCCGCGCTGATCCAGTTTGGGCGAATTTGTTCCAACAGCCAGCCTTCCAGATGGTTCCAGGCCTGGTTGTTAGCCTTGTGAGTGTCGCCCTCCTTGCTATGGCATGTCTGTTCGTCATTTGGAACCACCTTCCTTGAAGATAAGCTTGTCCTCCCACCATTCATGGAGACTCCTTCTCTACTTAAACCTCCACCATTACCATGAGTAGCTAGTTGGAATAGTTTTAGATAGTGTGGAATTCATAGTGCTTGGATTGCTGCTGTTAGTAGGTAGATGGTGTGACAAGTGTGGTTTTGTTAGAGGAAGCTTAAGGAAGGTTGTGAGTATTGCTTGTGTGAGAGAGAGCTTTTTGTATTGGGAGAACTTACCTCCAAGGGTGAATGCTTAAGAGACTTGCTGGTTGGACCCTCAAGAGAAGGACTCAGCGTCAGAACATTGGTTGTATCTTTCTCTGTTATTGATTTAATAATATATGACTATTGTTATGGTTCCATTCTCATTTGTCGTTGCAATGGTTAATGTGAATTACATCCTTTCTGACTGCTGTATAATTGCTTTTATTAGATTTTACGCTTGTGTTTGTCTGTCTCTTCGTGTGTGCAAGTGTCTATTCACGGAGATCGTGGAAGATCATGACCGGCCAGAGCGAGGGAGCGAGAGCGGCATCTCTTCATCAAACAATAGCGTTGGGATCCAAGTAGGTGCTCTTTGCCTCTTGTTTAATTGCAATTAGGAACTTGCACAGTAGCATTGATTGATTGTTGCTAGACCCATTCTGGGCTAGTAGGGATCGCCTCTATCCGTAGAGGGGATTTACCTCTCCAACAGGGTTAATTTTGTTAGCAGAAGGATTCGAAGACAAGCATAAGGATGAAACCTTAAAAATGAGGAACTGTGTCTCCTTGTTTTTAGCAGTCAACTTCCAAGGGGATTCCTAATTAATTTAAAACTCATTTCTGAAAATTGAAAGATTTTTTTCTTCCCAACATATTGAACCACAAAAACCTCTTTCATTTTCTTCAAATTCAGTATGAGGTGGGAGAAATTAATGGTTTAAGTTGCGCTATGAAACCGCTGAGAAGAACTTTGTTTTCTCGTTTTAGCAGTATTTTTCAAGATCTGTTTCTGGCCACATGAAAAAGTATTCTAGAATTATGAATGAGGTTTATCTTCATAAAATCTCCAGATACAATAACATATCTCACATTTTTCATACATGTTACCAGTTGGGAGATACAAAGCTTTCTTTGAAGCCATAGTTTCAGAAATCAGAATTTTCTAGTTTTATACATGATGTTCAAAGACAGTTTCTAGGTAGTAGGAGAGGTATTGCAAAAAACCAAGAGATTTTTTTGTTCAAGACAACATGTTTTCCAAAAGCCTCCTTCATTTTCTCAAAATACATTTTGGATAAGGAGATGAAAGCTCTGTCTCAACACCTATTTTTCATGGCTGAAGAGGCAAATTGAAGATTTTGAAATTCAACTAACAAAGTCTGAAGGTCAACTACAACAGAGATTAAATAAGCAGTGGAAGGGCATGGTTCTATGGAAGTGATAACACATGTCACTTGTCTCAAAAATTCAAAACTTCCAGCAAAATGGTTTGAAGATTACCAATAAAGGTAAAGTCATAATTGCAGAACATAGATTTCTTGGTTTTCAGGGCAGTTAGGTCATGGAACAACAGGGTTCATAACAAGGTTGGAGACATCACCAAATTCGACCTCATGAGGTTGCATATGGCAAAGGATTAATTGAAGACTAGATAAGGTTGTTAGAAGTATATTTAGGAGTTTTAGTCCTACCTAAATTAGGACTCTTCAAAGACAATCAAGTTGTCATTTTCTAATTAATAAGCCTGTTTTATGGTTAGAATAGGTGTCTAGGATAGGAATTTGAATTCCTCTAATGGTGGATCATAGAATCCAAGGTTGTAAAGATATATATGAAGGAATACGATCAGTAATGTAGAGAGGTTTTCTTGAACAAAATTGAGTTTAGCTAGAGTTTAATCCTTTCTTGATCTATATGTTATTTTAATTTCTTGCAGTAGATCTTATTGTTAATACTCAGAATTCATAATCTAATTCTTTGACTTCCTTTAAGAATAAGATGACTGTGTTTTATCTTTGAACCACCAGTGCTAGATTACATTGCTATTATTCAGAATTCACAACCACGTGCTCTGATTTCTTTTAGCAATGGAATGATTGTGTTGAGCAGTAGATCTCATTGCTATTACTCAGAATTCATAATATTATGCTCTAACTTTCTTTATTAATGAGATGACTCTATTTTTTCTAAATCTTGTGAGTAAACCACCTTTGAACCATCAGTAATAGATTTCATTACTATTACTCATAATTCATAACCCTATGCTCTAACTTCCTTTTGTAATGGAATGACTCTTTTGACCTATGTTATTGAATGAATTGTCTTTGTTTAAGAACCTTGTTTGTCTCAGCTTTCATGTCAAGAAACCTTGCCACTAAATTTATTTACTTGTTGACTCCATAGCCCAATGGTAGCAAGCCTTCATCCTTTCAACCTAAAAACACACAAAACCAAGATAGAGTTAGCCATCTATATTATCATTAATCAATATCATTAACCCTTGAGAGAGCCCTCTCAAGCTGAGGAGGCTAAGCCTTAGCTAAAAGATTGGTTTGAAAGAGTTACTCAGAGTCTACTTGGTCAACATCCTATCATGGTCAGATTTTATGATAACACTTGGTATATGTAAACACCGCTTGAAAGCCATTGGAAAGTATAAAAAAGGATACTTAATTATATCCAAGATATAATTCAATTTCAAATACATTACAGTTTATGGGGGACTCCTTTGTTGGTATTGATTCAGATTGGGATGGTGACCATGACAATCAAAAGTCTAATATAGGTTACGTTAGTATTCTTGCTGACTTGTCACTTGGGCTTGTAAAAAATAAAAGGCTATTTCTCTTTCTTCTGTAGAAATTTAATGTGTAGATTCAAAACTTCTCATGACAAGACTTGAAGCTACTCTACTCATCTACGGAAAGAAAATCATAGTTGATATAGCATATATATATATATATATATATATATATATATATATATATATATATATATATATATATATATATATATATATATATATATATATATATATATATTTGTCTAGGGGAAAGCAACTGTTGGAAACCCCTTACTATATGTATTGCATTAATCAAAGAATAGAGAAGAAATGCAATGCTTGATCAAGCATGAGCAACCTCTGCACTAGTATAATATATCTCACTTCCTCGCAAACTGATTCAAGCCAATACTTAGCCAATGTCTCCGCCTACCAAGCTCCTATTTCCTTCCATTGTTCCATTGGGAATTAGGCCCCTATTAATTAGGAGATTCACCAATTTGGATTGCGCAATTCCTTTAGGTCCTTATTTGTCTGCATGCACCACTTGTACAACTTGAAATAGTTTAAAATTGATAGTACACTACGATTGAACTCCAATATCAACTAAGTAACTCGAATTCTCTGCATGCATGATTTAATTTAGGCTAA
This sequence comes from Pinus tabuliformis, assembly GCA_031772625.1. NCBI lineage: Eukaryota > Viridiplantae > Streptophyta > Pinopsida > Pinales > Pinaceae > Pinus > Pinus tabuliformis. The sequence continues at coordinate 662,474,538 of CM062804.1, forward strand.
TTGATCTGTTTAACTAGATGATCACTCAGTGTGAAAAAAGTTACACACCCTTGACTGAACCTCCACTAGTTCTACTAATAGTGAAAACTAGTTACACTGACAATAACTCAAATTAACTAAAATAGATTTCTACAAATTAGAAGTCAATCATGTAGAACTGAACTCAAGTGTCTCCAACTCAAATTTATTGAGTTAACTGAGTGACAAGATCCATGGCACCTCAGTTAACTACCTCCAAGTATTTTATTGAAATTCAAATTCAAATTTCTCCTAACTTGATCAGGGAAAAATTAAATTAGGATTTTCTTGCTACATTTTCAAAACTCCCTCTCAAAAAGAAAGGGATTATCATATATCCCAATCCTACTCCTATGGAACTCAAATTTTCCTCTTGACAAAGCCTTTGTCAAAATATATTCATCTTGTTCCTCTGTTGAAATGTGCTACAACATCATAATCCGCCTCTGAACACAATCATGTAGATGGTGATACTGGATGTCGATATGATTGGATCAATCATGAAATACTGAATTCTTAGAGAGTTTGATACAACTCTAATTGTTATAGTAAATCATTGTAGGATCCATCTTCTGACCAAATAACCCAACAAGAATCTTTCTCATCTAGATAGCCTCACATACTACTTGACTTGTAGCCATGTATTATGCTTCCGCTGAGCTGAGTGCCACATATCTCTGCTTCCTATTGTATCAAGAAATTGTTGTTGACCCAACATTGAAAATATGAAGTTCTCTTCTTGTCTTATGGACTCCCTTCCCAATCTGCATATGTGAAGCCTTGTAGATTCACTCCCTCTGTTTGTCTGTACCAAAGACCAAACTGAGCAGCACCTCTGAGGTATCTCAACACATGCTTTGTTTCCTTCCAATACAGTTTGGTTGGCTTAATCGTGGCTTGACTAAGCTTGTTAATTGCATAACACATGTCTAGTTGTGTGTTCACCAAATACATGAGTGAACCCACAAGCTACCTGTGAATGGTAGCCTCCACTTCCTCACCTCAAGTGGCATCCTCTTTCCTCCAATTACCTGCTAGAGGAGTGTCCATGGTTTTGCTACTCTTCATGTGGAAATTCTTCAGTAGCTTGTTGGCATACTTTCCCTGAGAGGCAAAAAGTTCCCCATCTCCTTTCCATACTTCCAAATCGATGAAATAATGCATAAGTCCCATATCCTTCATCTCAAATTATCTTGCAAGGTCCTCCTTGCAAGATATAATCAGCTTCTCATCACCATTAAGGATCAAGTCATCGACATATAGCACAATAATCAATAATTTACCTTCTACCACAATATGATAAAGGTTTTCATCTTCTTCACTTTTGGTGAAGCCCAAACCGGTGAGATAGCCATTGATCATGGTATACCAAGCACAATGTGCTTGATTGAGTTCATAAAATGCTCGATTGAGTCTGCCCACATGCGACTTTCTGTCAAAGGTCTCAAACCCTTCTGACTGCTCAATATACACCTCCTCCTCAATAAATCCATTAAGGAATGTTGTCTTCACATCCATTTGGTGGATCTTCCAACCCATCTGTGCTAACAATGCTATAATTAACCTAATGGATGAGTACCTTACTACTAGAGAAAAGGTCTCCTCATAGTCAATTCCATCCACTTGAGAGAACCCCTTGGTCACAAATATGGCCTTGTGTTTCTATATGCTCTCGTCTGTTGCATATTTTACCTTGTAAATCCATCTCAAACCAACCACTGATTTGTTTGTTATTCTTGGGACCACTTCCCAAACACCGTTTTTTACAATGGAATCATATTCCTCTACCATAGCATCAACCCTTACGGTTGCTTCACTTCTTCCTCAAATGAGGATGGTTTTGTCTCAACTAGATTACTCATTAGAGCTATGTACCCATCCGGTGACCTCCTCTGCATGCACTGTGATGTGGGTGATCCCACATTCTATCTAGCATTCTACAATAATTTGTTAGTTTCCTTGGTCTTCTTCCTTCCTTCTCTAGATGTCTCTACTTGAGTGGATGTCTCCAATATCTCCTCCTCTTCTTGTGGCTTCTCCACAACTTCCTGAGGTTCTTCCTTTGGATCCAAAATCTCATGATCAGGCTACAACTGAAGCTCCCTATCAAGAGAACACCTCATTACCTTCTGTTCATAAAAATTCACATCCTGTCTAACCACTATCATCCTAAGGGATGGTAAGTACACCTGATAATTGTGAGGTGCATTAGTGTACCCCAAAAAGATGCCAAACTTAGTTGTCAACTCTACCTTTTTCCTCGTTTCCTTGGAAACATGACAAAAACCAATGATCCAAAGTCCCTGAAATGTGACATATCTAGTTTCTTCCCTGAAAAAGCTTCCTCTGGTGTACTCATGCCAAGAATCCTGTGAGGACTCTTGTTCTGCAAATAGATCGTTGTGTTTCATGCTTCAACCCACAAGTGTAGAGGTAGGATTTGGTCATGCAACATTGCCCATGTTGCTCCCATGATACTTATGTTCTTCCTCTCAGCCACCCTATTATTTTGTGGGTTATGAGGTGTTGTCAACTCCCGTTGAAGCCTTCCTTTGCATAAAAAATTTTAAACTCATTCGACATGTACTCACCATGATTATTGCTCTTGAGAGCCCTCACTTTCCTACCAGTGTCTTTCTCAACAAGCTCTTTAAACTCAACAAATTTGGAGAATGTCTGATCTTTCTTCTACATGAAGTAGATCTGGCACTTCCGTGAGAAATCATCCATAAATATAACATAATACCTATGCTTGGAGGTGGAGGCTATCGAGAATTGTCCACATACATCAGAGTGGATCCTTTCGAGGATTGCATGCACTTTGTTGTCCCCATCATTGAAGGTGGATTTTGTGTACTTCCCCAATGTACACCATTTACATGTATCCCAATGCTCTAGAGCTCCATTTGGAAGGCCTAAATAAACATGTTGCATGATCTCCGAAGCGCCATGATGCAAATGGCCAAGTATTATATGCCACAATTCATCAACATCTCGACTCTACACCTTCTCTTCTTTTGTGTTCAATGTTGCACAGTCTTCTACATCTAATTTGTATAGATTCTTCACTTGAACCAAGATCTGCTTCACTTGTCCCATGGCGATGTGTCTTAATAAAGCCTTTATTTTTCTAAATATAACATCGTGGCCATGATTTTCCAACACTGTGATAGAAACTAGATTCTTCTTTAGACCTATTACATACATCACATCCATGAGCCTAAGAGGGGAGCCACACTCCCTTTGAAAATAAATTGTACCAATGTCGATCGCATTATACCTTCCATCATCTCCCATCTCGATGTACATCTGGAGATCCTTCTCCTCTAATTCACTGAAAAATTCCTTATTGCCCGTCATGTGGAATGAGGCACCACTATCGAGATACCACACACTACCAATCATTGTGATTTTCATGCATGCAATGAGGGTAAAATTGATTTAGAACTATGAAGCCAAGGCTTCACCCGTTGCTCCTCTTGTGGTATTCTTGCTTGCTTTATTGTGTGGACATTTCATGGAATAATGTCCCAGTTCATGGCAGTGAAAGAACTTGATTTTGGACAAGTCTTTATTCTTGCCCTGTTAACTCGAATATGCTTTGGATTGGGATTTTTTCCCTTTCCCTTTCGTTTCCTTTTTGGCCAAGGCACATTTCTCCTCATCATCAGTGTTAGATGAGGTTTTGTCTTTGGTGTTCCTCCTTATCTCCTCCCGTACCAAATCGTACCAAAGGCATTCCCAATTTGGTAGCTTCTCCCATTTACCAAATCTTAGTAGTTGTGCCAGCTCTGGGGAAGGCCTAGAAGTGCTAGGCTTACCCGATCATCCTCTTCTATAGTAACACCGACTTGACCAAGTTCATCTAACATTGTGTGAACCTGCTGAGGTACTGTGGAATTGTGTCACCCTTCTACATCTTGATATTCCGAAGCTTGTCCTTCAGTGCTAGCTTAATGTGGTCACTATAGTTTTGGAACAAATCTATCAAGGCCTGCCACATTTCATATGGATCTCTTTCGCATGGATATTCAAGAGAATATGGTCTCGAAATCCCTCCAATATGATCTTCCTTGCCTTTGTTAGAACTTCTTCCATTCTACTAGATCTTGAGCATCAAATGTTGGAGGCTTCAGGATATCATTCTCTATGAATTCCTTTAACCCATTATCTTCCAACACTACCTCCATCGTGTCTTTCCAAGCAACATAATTCGAGCTACCTTCAAGGGCATACGCAAGTCTCAATCCATAAAAAGCCATCCTACTAGCTCTGGAGAATTGATCCTGCAAATTTGATCCACCTGCAAAGACAACACCGAATTCTCTTCTCTATTGTGATTCCTGCTCTGATACCATGTAGACATTCAATGTATAGATTCAAAATTTCTCATGAAATTTACTAGATCACAAGACTTAAGCTACTCTACTCATCTACGGAAAGAAAATCATGATCAAGAACACAAATCATTAATGTGCATCAAGATTTAACACCCATACACAGAGATTTATCTAGGGGAAATCAACTGCTCAAAACCCCTTACTATCTGTATTGCATTAATCAAAGAATAGAGAAGAAATATAATGCTTGCTCAAGCCTGAGTAACCTTTGCACTAGTATAATCTATCTCATTGTCTCACAGAATGACTCAAGCCAATACTTAGCCAATTTCACAACCCGCCAAGCTCCTATTTCCTTCCACTATTCCCTTGGTAATTAAGCCCCTATTAATTAGGAAATTCACCAATTTGGATTGCACAATGCCCTTCTTTGACTGCATGCACCACCTTTACAACTTGGAATAGCTTACAACTGATAGTACACTGCCATTGAACTCCAACCTCAACTAGGTAACTTGAATTCTTTGCATGCATGAGTTAATTTAGGTTGATTGATCAGTTTAACTAGATGATCACTCAGTGTGAAAAAAGTTACACACCCTTCACTAAACCTCCACTAGTTCTATTAACATTGAGAACTAGTTACACTGACAATAACTAAAATGAACTGAAAAAGATTTCTACAAATTTGAAATCAATCATATAGAACTGAACTCAAGTGTCTGCAACTCGAATTTACTGAGTTAACTAAGTAACAAGATCCATGTCACCTCAGTTAACTACCTCCAAATATTTTATTTTATTTTATTGAAATTTCTCCTAATTTAATCAAGGAAAATATAAATTAGGATTTTCTCGCTGCATTTTCAACATCTTCAACAAAAGAAGAGTACCAATCAAGGTTTAATGCAAGTCAAGAAGTCATGTGGTTTTGATGAATCTTTATAGAGTTCAAAGTCCAACGACAACATCCAACCACCCTTTAGTGTGACAATCAGAGTGCCATCAACGCAATTGGTTTTTGGGCATAAGGGGTATGGCTTGGAGTATTGGGGTAAATGTCGTCCTATATTCACATGTCTCTTGAGATTAATGATCTCATTGTTTGGATTTTGTAAAATCTTAGTAACTTCGTTCGAGTCAGACACACGGGCGATTCCCTATATGCCAAAGATTTAGTTCAACATCAATGTAGAAAACACATTGAGCTAAAAATTCACTTCATTAGAAATCTTGTTCATGATCATGTTATTAAAGTGTTCTTTTGCCCTACAAATTATCGAGTTGTAGACATTTTCAAAAATCCTCTTACAGAAGAATTTCTTTCTAAACTTTGATCTATGTTAAGACTTCAGGAAGTTGTCATTAATGGGAGATAGGATCTAATGCCTCGTTCCTTATCCTATTGTGTCACCTTTGTAAATACCTCAATCCTATCCCAAGTTTTTCTTAAGGAGGGATGAGGATATTTAGACACTTATGAGTTAATCAAGTTCAAATTGGTCTAATGTATCTATTAGGTAGAAGTGTGTTTCTTTACTATGCATTAGTTATATTGTAATCCAAAGGTCACATTAGCGTATGCATTAGTGATTTGATGGCTCATATTATCCTCAATATTAATGGCTATTGATTTGTGGCTTAGCAATCGAATGGTCCATGACCTCTATTTAAAGAGCATGGAGGGTCATGGCTGATGATTGATTATGAGAACCCTCTTATGTAAAAGAAAATATTTTGCATAAATAAAATTTCCTCGCGTGGTCACGTTGGCAAGGACCGTGAACTGTAACCATGTAAAATTATTGGCATGACAATCTTTGATTTAGTTGTGAGTGATTATTGAAGGTGTTTGTCCTATCTGCTTTTCCTATCAACAACAAACTCTACCATTTGATCTGATCTATTGGGAATTATATAACCTCAAAATGAACTCTACCTTGAAATAGTCCATTTGGATTTGTGTATGTATGTATGAGAGGGAGAAGATGATGATGATTTATGCATTTTAATGTCCTTTATATTGGATTGGTTAATAAGACCTAACCAAAGAAAATGGATAATGAGAGCTACAAAAAGTAAAATCTTGGAGTTACTTATCTAGACATTTATTTCAATAGGGGTTTGGATTCACAATAAAGTCTCCCAACTTAATTTGGTTGTCTCTGATATGGTATTTCATGAGCCAAATCATGATCATCAGATATCATTGTAAAATGGCATTGTAGAAGGAAGTGAACTTCGTCTTCAATTTCCTCTAAATTGCATCTTTCTTCCCCATGAGTTTTATGATGGGCCATTTGTCAATTTTTTTATGAAATATGTAAGTTAGTTCATAGCTTAGCAATCATACTTTTTCCCTTGAGGCTTACAAACTTATAATTAAGATTGGGATTGATGGTGGTTTGATAAAAATGTAGTTTTAATTTTGTTTATGATGTTTTCATCACTCCACAATAACTTATACATTTTATTTAAAAATAATCATTTATACACTTTATTTTCAAATATTTATTGTAGGTTTTCATCATAAAAAAAGGTTATATCATCTTAGATATCTCAATTATTAAAATTCTTATCCAACATCTTTCTAACGAGAGATGGATTTTGGTTTGACATGATTGCAAGGCTAAAAGGAAAAAATAATAAATAAAAACATCTTTAAAAAAAACCTTGAATAATTTTCGATTCTCTTGTACAATAATATATGCATATCTCTTCCAAAGTAATCCCTTTTTTCAAAGAAAAATTATGTACCTTTCTATTCATTTAGGGAACAAAAGTTACATACAAAATGTATATAATGGATGGCAAGTCTCACCAAAGGGGTTGCATAGATAGAATACTAATCCCATCCATAACATCAAACCAACTACTAGTGAAGTTACAATGTATTTTCTAAAACAGACTTAGAACACTAAACATTACCAAAAAAACTTAGGAAGGTTTAGGATTCAATATGATATAAAAAACATTGCATACTAATTCTAGTGAAAATCAAGGAACTTTTCTATTCCATAATGCCCTCAACATGCTAAGAAATCACAATCCATTACAATAATAACAAAAATTGTTTTAACGTGACTTTCTAAGTGATGAAAAAGTTGTAGACTTACTCATTTCAAAGGATTACATAGAACCAAAGATAAGAGGAAGGCTTCCCATTCCTATCAAAGCAGTACCCTACCATTCTTCAAAAAAATTAATGATTTTTCCCATGGAGAGATACCTTTTCAATAAGGAATCTGCCTAAGTGTTCCATTCCCTATGAATATGTTAAAAAGCGAGGTATTGCATTTTTCTTCATTTGTATAATCTCGTCATTCCAACAAGACAAATTTAATATCTGTAAATTTGAAGACCCTGTCAACCAATCAATTATACATTTTGAGTCACCGCAAACTTGTAAGTAAGCAAACCTTTTGAAAGATGCAAAAAACATAAGTGCCCAATAAGTTATGATTTATGCCTTAGTGTTTGTTCTCAGTCATATATTCAACCAAATTTAGTGAGTGCTTGATAACAACACCCCCACCACATAGACCTGCTTAATAAAAAAACTCAATAGAGAAAAACTGAGATATCATAGGATAACTAATATTTTTAACATACATCCTTTTTTTCAAAGAAAAATTATGTACCTTTCTATTCATTTAGGGAACAAAAGTTACGTACAAAATATACAATGGATGCCAAGTCTCACCAAAGGGGTTGCATAGATAGAATACTAATCCCGTCCATAACATCAAACCAACTACCAGTGAAGTTACAATGTATTTTCTAAAACAAACTTAGAACATTTAACATTACCAAAAAAACTTAGGAAGGTTTAGGATTCAAAATGATATAAAAAACATTGCATACTAATTCTAGTGAAAACTAAGGAACATTTTTGTTCCATAATGCCCTCAACATGCTAAGAAATCACAATCCATTACAATAATAGCAAAATTTGTTTTAACATGACTTTCTAAGTGATAAAAAAGTTGTAGACTTACTCATTTCAAAGGATTACAAAGAACCAAAGATAAGAGGAAGGCTTCCCATTCCGGTCAAAGTGGTACCCTACCATTCTTCAAAAACGAATAATGATTTTTCTTGAGGAGAGATACCTTTTCAATAAGGAATCTGCCTCAGTGTTCCATTCCCTGTGAATATGTTAAAAAGCGAGGTGTTGCATTTTTCTTCATTTGTATAATCTCGTCATTCCAACAAGACAAATTTAATATCTGTAAATTTGAAGAGCCTGACGACCAATCAATTATACATTTTGACTCACCGCAAACATGTAAGTAAGTAAACCTTTTGAAAGATGCAAAAAACATAAGTGCCCAATAAGTTATGATTTATGCCTTAGTGTTTGTTCTTAGTCCTATATTCAACCAAATTTAGTAAGTTCTTGATAACAACACCCCCACGGCGTAGACATGCTTAATAAAAAAGCTCAACAAAAAAAAACTGAGATATCATAGGATAACTAATATTTTAACATACATCCTTTTTTTCAAAGAAAAATTATGTACCTTTCTATTCATTTAGGGAACAAAATTTACATACAAAATATATACAATGGATGCCAAGTCTCACCAAAGGGGTTGCATAGATAGAATACTAATCCCATCCATAACATCAAACCAACTACCAGTGAAGTTACAATGTATTTTCTAAAACAGACTTAGAATATTGAACATTACCAAAAAAACTTAGGAAGGTTTAGGATTCAATATGATATAAAAAACACTGCATACTAATTCTAGTGGAAACCAAGGAACTTTTTTGTTCCATAATGCCCTCAACATGCTAAGAAATCACAATCCATTACAATAATAACAAAATTTGTTTTAACATGACTTTCTAAGTGATGAAAAAGTTGTAGACTTACTCATTTCAAAGGATTACAAAGAACCAAAGATAAGAGGAAGGTTTCCCATTCCTGTCAAAGTGGTACACTACCATTCTTCAAAAAAAATAATGATTTTTCCCAAGGAGAGATACCTTTTCAATAAGGAATCTGCCTGAGTGTTCCATTCCTTGTGAATATGTTAAAAAGCGAGGTATTGCATTTTTCTTCATTTGTATAATCTTGTCATTCCAACAAGACAAATTTAATATCTGTAAATTTGAAGAACCTGACAACCAATCAATTATACATTTTGAGTCACCACAAACTTGTAAGTAAGCAAACCTTTTGAAAGATGCAAAAAACATAAGTGCCCAATAAGTTATGATTTATGCCTTAGTGTTTGTTCTCGGTCCTATATTCAACCAAATTTAGTAAGTGCTTGATAACAACACCCCCACCACATAGAACTGCTTAATAAAAAATCTCAACAGAGAAAAACTGAGATATCATAAGATAACTAATATTTTTAACATACATGGTTTTTCGTAATGTCAAAATTTTCGTTAAAAAACCTACAATCTAGAGAAGAATATAAACAAGTTTGAAGGATAAATCTTTAAAAATGATTTTGTTTCTCATTTGCGAGGTACCCCAAGCTATAAAGATAGGTAGGGATTTATATATGTCCATCTTTAAATCCCACCAACAAAGGCAAGATTCAAAAGAATAGGAAGATCCATCACCTTGTAGACTTAGAACATTCAAGGCATCTTTCCAGATATCCTTAACAAAGGTACAACATATAAAGAAATGGTCCACAGATTTAGGCTCAACATTACATAAACAACACACATTCGGGCCAATGAGTCCCCTTCTTTTTATATTATCCCATGTAAGAATGCAATTACCTAGAGTGAGATAGCAAAAGCATCTGAGTTTTTGTGGCTGGAATCACTTCCATAAATTCCTATGCCACCAAATTTCTCTTTGTTCCAATGAGGAAAAGAAAATAGATTCATAAGCCAGTTTTGCAGTAACCTAGCCTAAAGAGGTGTTCCAACTCCATACTAAGGAGTCCTCTTCTTCATTTAGTAGGATCCTATTAGAGTACAAGCTCCTTACAAAAGAGGTCCCATTTAGTAGCTAAATTCTCTTATAATTCCAAATCATCTGAGGTTTTCCAGCATATAGAGGGGGTTGTACTTGAGACAGTTCTCTTAACATGGCACAACGAACACAAACCCTATGTGTTTAAGAGGGAAATCGACTTCAGAGATAGAGTTTAAAAATTAGCACCTCCTATGAAGGATTACTTCCAAGGATAATCTAACTAGCGTTACCCATCTTACCCTTACCCTTACCTTTTTCTAGATGAAGAGCCGAGAGCAGCATTCCCTAAGGTCCCTCTAGAAGATAGAGCCAAAATTATATACTTGCTTGACATATGATCACAATCATTCAAAGTGGTACCCTGCCATTCTTCAAAAAAAATAAAGATTTTTCCCAAGGAGAGTTCCCTTTTCAATAAGGAATCTGCTTGAGTGTTCCATTCCTTGTGAATATGCTAAAAAGCAAGGTGTTGCATTTCTCTTCATTTGTATAATCTCGTCATTCCAACAAGAAAAATTTAATATCTGTAAATTTGAAGAGCCTGACAACCAATCAATTATACATTTTGAGTCACCGCAAACTTGTAAGTAAGCAAACCTTTTGAAAGATGCAAAAGCATAAGTGCCTAATAAGCTATGATTTATCCCTTAGTGTTTGTTCTTGGTCCTATATTCAACCAAATTCATTAAGTTCTTGATAACAACACCCCCACCACATAGACCTGCTTAATAAAAAAAACTCAATAGAGAAAAACTGAGATATCATAGGATAACTTATATTTTTGACATACTTGGTTTTTCTTAATCTCAAAATTTTCGTTAAGAAGCCTACAATCTAGAGAAGAATCTAAACAAGTTTGAAGGATAAATCTTCAAAAATGATTTTGTTTCTCGTTTGCAAGGTACACCAAGCTATAAAGATAGGTAAGGATTTATATATGCCCATCTTTATATCCCACCAACAAGGGCAAGATTCAAAAGAATATGAAGATCCATCATCTTGTAGACTTAGAACATCCAAGGCATATTTCCAGATATCCTTATCAAATGGACAATGTATAAAGAAATGGTCAACGGATTTAGACTCAACATTACATAAACAACACACACTCGGGCCAATGAATCCCCTTCTTTGTAGATTATCCCATGTAAGAATGCAATTACCTAGAGCGAGATAGCAAAAGTATCTGAGTTTTTGTGGCTGGAATCACTTCCATAATTTCCTATGCCACCAAATTTCTCTTTGTTCCAGTGAGGAAAAGAAAATAGATTCATAAGTTAGTCTTGTAGTAACCTAGCCTAAAGAGGTGTTCCAACTCCAGACTAAGAAATCCTCTTCTTCATTTAATAGGATCTTATTAGAGTACAAGCCCCTTACAAAAGAGGTCCAATTTAGTAGCCAAGTTCTCTTATAATTCCAAATCATCTGAGGTTTTCCAGCATCTAGAGGGGGTTGTACTTGAGATAGTTCTCTTAACATGGCACAACGCACACAAACCCTATGTGTTTAAGAGGGAAACTGACTTTAGAGATAGTTTATAAAAATTAGAACCTGCCATGAAAGGATCATTCCCAAGGACAATCTAACTATCGTTACCCAACTTACCCTTACCCTTACCTTTGGCTAGGTGAAGAGCCAAGAGAAGGATTCTAGAAGGTCCCTCTAGCAGATAAAGCCAAAATTATATGCATGCTTGACATATGATCACAATCACTCAAAGTGGTACCATGTCATTCTTAAAAAAAATAAAGATTTTTCTTGAGGAGAGTTCCCTTTTCAATAAGGAATCTGCTTTGAGTGTTCCATTCCATGTGAATATGCTTAAAAGCGAGGTATTGCATTTTTCTTCATTTGTATAATCTTGTCATTCCAACAAGACAAATTTAATATCTGTAAATTTGAAGAGCTTGACAACCAATCAATTATACATTTTGAGTCACCGCAAACTTGTAAGTAAGCAAACCTTTTGAAAGATGCAAAAAACATAAGTGCCCAATAAGCTATGATCTATGCCTTAGTGTTTGTTCTAGGTCCTATATTCAACCGAATTCAGTAAGTGCTTGATAACAACACCCCCACCATATAGACTTGCTTAATAAAAAAACTCAATAGAGAAAAATTGACATACTTGGTTTTTCGTAATCTCAAAATTTTCGTTAAAAAGCCTACAATCTAGAGAAGAATCTAAACAAGTTTGAAGGATGAATCTTCAAAATTGATTTTGTTTCTCGTTTGCGAGGTTCACCAAGCTATAAATATAGGTAGGGATTTATATATGCCCATCTTTAAATCCCACCAACAAAGGATAGATTTAAAAGAATAGGAAGATCCATTGTCTTGTAGACTTAGAACATTCAAGGCATCCTTCCAGATATCCTTAACAAAGGTACAATGTATAAAGAAATGGTCGACAGATTTAGGCTCAACATTACATAAAGAACACACATTCGGGCAAATGAATCCCCTTCTTTGTAGATTATCCCATGTAAGAATGCAATTACCTAGAGTGAGATAGCAAAAGCATCTGAGTTTTTGTGGCTGGAATCACTTCCATAATTTCCTATGCCACCAAATTTCTCTGTGTTCTAGTGAGGAAAAGAAAATAGATTCATAAGGCAGTCTTGCAGTAACCTAGCCTAAAGAGGTGTGTTCCAACTCCAGACTAAGGAGTCCTCTTCTCCATTTAGTAGGATCTTATTAGAGTACAAGCCCCTTACAAAAGAGGTCCCATTTAGTGGCCAAGGTCTCTTATAATTCCAAATCATCTGAGGTTTTCCAACATCTTAGTGGGGGTTGTACTTGAGACAATTCTCTTAACATGGCACAACGCACACAAACCCTATGTGTTTAAGAGGGAAATCGACTTCAGAGATAGTTTATGAAAAGTAGCACCTCCTATGAAAGGATCAGTTCCAAGGATAATCTAACTATCGTTACCCATCTTACCCTTACCCTTACCTTTGGCTAAGTGAAGAGCCAAGAGAAGGATTCCATAAGGTCCCGCTAGCAGATAGAGCCAAAATTATATACCTGCTTGACATATGATCACAATCAGTGAATGACAGACCTAGTTTTAATATATTTTCCTTGATAATGAGATTCGAGAGGCCAAAACCAATCATTGATCTCTAAAGACTCTTCATAAAGATGTTAAACCAAACTAGTGCAGATTTTTGAAACCCCAACTCCCAAGGCATTTTGGTTGCAATAAAAGGTCCTATTTAGCCAAATGAATACCTTCCTTTTCATTTTTTCTAGTCTAGAGGAAATTAAGCATTCTTTGTCTAATTTTCCTTAAAATAGATTTAGGGATCTTTGAGGGTGTCAATCAATACATCATAATACTCTCCATCACAGACTTGACCATAATCATTCTACCTCCTAGAGAGAGCCACATGTAGCAATAGTTACCTATTCTGCTTTCTACCTTCTTAATTAACTAGGACCAATCTTCCAAGAAGTATCTGTTTGATTTCAAGTAATTGTCCACATAGGTGAATCATTTCCCTAATTCTTCCACTTTAAAAGGAAAAAAATGGTCTTTTCTAAGTCTTGATTGTTGATCTCCATGACAAATGCTTAGCAAAATAAAAACAAAAATAAAAAATCTGGAAACAATGTGTAATATATAATGTCTTACACCTTACCCCTTTTAAAAAAACATCTCTTTTAACTTTAACGATCATTCTACTCAATCCTCCAAAACAATCCTACTCAAACTATATTTATACTCAATCCTCCAAAATAATCCTCCTCAAACTATATGTATAATGAAATAATGATATCTTCGTATATTATATGCAGAATTCTAACCAATAATTTTAATCATCCGAGTATTATCAATTAACTAATCACAAATTCAAATAATACTCCAATATCAATTCAGCAACTTTTATTATTCAATACCTTTAAACTATCTTTTTTAATATTTTAATAAAAAATGGCGAAATAGAGATGTCATCAAACACCCACATTCTAATGAGGGTCTCCGCAAGCCATCACATTATTACATAACATGGTCTACCCTCACTCCCACAGTTCAGTTCAGAGCAAAACATATGATGATAACGGAAGCCCAGATGTTGCGAAAGTTCGTAATCATCAGATTCATTTTTATGAAATATAAGTGGTATTGTCAAAATGATATCCGAATATCTGAATGTTTGATATAACAAATATAATCAAAGCCATGTTCTCTCGATACAGTATCGAAATTTTCTTTTTATCTTCGACGGAGGAGGAGAATCTGGATACATCTGCATTTTATTTTCCTCGATAAACAACACTCAAATACCCAAATCCAAATAAATATACAAATAAACAAATGTAGCAGCAGAGATATCATCTTCGACTTCTCAGAGACCGAGAACAACAGTCGAGTTGAACTTCTATTCTTGCATTATTTTAGTGAATTGGGGAGCCCTCGTCCCTGCTTTTCGTGAAGACAGAATCCACAACCTGCTTTGAAATGTAGGTTTCCAGTTCAATTGAAACCTGTGACAGCTTGGGATCAAAGTTTGTCCTATAATTTAAAGCCCCAGGGCTCATATTGGATGTATCTAAGGAGAGGGTGGAGGATGGCAATCTGGGGGAAGCAATGGAAGTGAAACTGAATACAGGAGAGGAAGGAGGTGGATAAGAAGAATCAACCCTCACTTGTCTTCTGGGAGCAAACCTAGTCTTCGATTTTGGCAAATTCCGCATTAGGAGGGGCATGGATTCCATGTCACCTGCAGCAGCAGGTGCAACATATGAAGCACTGATGGATGGACCACATTTTCTTTCCAAAGGCATAGGCAGTAACAATGGTGGTCCATCTGATGATGTTTTAAGTTCATTTTTGGTATTCGCAATAGTATCACCCTGTTTGGTGCTGACCCTACTATTATTAGTATCAGTACTGTCTGTAAACGCCCCACTGTCCACTATTGATGAGCTCTTGAACTGCCTGAACACAGATGATCTTCCTCTAGCCCTCTCTGCAGCTTTCAATGCTTCCTCTGTGGTCAACTTTATCAGTCTCCAGGCACTGATACTCGTCTTAAGTTGTTTTGGGGATTTAGGCCAATTAGATTCCAAATCATGCCCGAGAGATAAGCGTCTTGACTCTATGGAATCTTCCTGTTTCATCCATTCCAAAGCAATAATTGTATCAATAAACAGGAAACCGCGTAATTTCTGCAAGTATTTTCGACACAAACTAGAGAAGAATGATAACCTTGTAGAGGCATTTGAATCTCGTGAGAAAATTAGACTTTGGTGATGCACTGCCAAAACTTTCTTCTGAGCTAGTTGGAGATGAGGGTTCGCTCAGATCGGATTCATCCAAGAAATCTTCCGTGTTGCATTCTTCTCTCATGGCTAGAATGTAGTCATATGTTCTGATTCCCTGCCAAATATATGTCAAGTTATTATATTCTAAAATGACCTTTGCAAAATTCAGCAGTTGCTTTTCAGCTTAAAATTAAATGAAAATTACTTAAATATATAGTCTTTACACCCTATCTGTGCATTCCATAATCTAGGAATTTCATTATGTAATCTTCAGACACATACCTTCTTTATTAGGACTATGTGGAAGAAAAAAAGTTGCCCAAGGGCTGCACAAGCATACACTGAAACTACAGTAAGGAAAGCCTGCGCCCAGATAACAGGCTTAATTAGTATAAATTTTAATAGTTATTCTATTGCTCATTAAACCAATAAAACTGTTGTCATTCAAACTGAAAGAAAAAGCATCATTAATGAGAAGAATTTTACCACAATAACTGCTAAAGCCCCTCTCGGGAATCCATTTCCAAACCTAAACTCAAGTTCATGAATGATGTCTCTTCTATTTGCAAAGCAGCGAATAAATACAACAAGTCCTGCACCTCCCTCCAGTATGAGCTGAAAATGGACACCACATACACGATGAAACTCCAATCCAGATAATGAATCAAGGTGCTGAAAGTTTGGCTATCAAGAAAGGGACGTCTAGCATATTCCAAACCTATACTGAATCCACAGAAACCATTCTAACCATGGGCACTCTGCGCGTTTGACCTCTGGAAAACCAGATATGCTTGTGTTCAACTAGTCCATTTTAGTAAAAAATTCGATCGTTTTTGAGCTATTGGTCTACGGTCATAGCAAAGCTTATTTGAGAAATTTAGGAAGCATGCATGAGGTTTTGAAACACTTCGGAGTCTGAAGTAGCATGTACCATTTTAGGAAAAGAAAGGAAAAACAAAATCCATTTAACCTCATTCATGAAGCAAAAGTTGTTCCAGTACAGTATAATCCAATTTATCCTAGATCAAGTGCCATTGCATGAATTTCCTTCACTCACCATAATGAGGATTGAAGCCATAAGAAGCATGAAAGTAGTGTAATTCCTCCTTCCAACACAGTTGTTGAGCCACTACAAAACAGAGAACAAAATTCTCATCAAAGCCAACGATATATCATATATAAATACAAAATGTTACAGAACTTATATGAGCTATACAATTCAAGCCAAATACAGTTACACCTAGTACAATTAGAAATTAAGAAAACCCTAACCTCTGTTCTCATTTTCATATCTCTCAAAACTAACATGACTATATTGAGATCTGAATAGAGTATCGAATTTACCCGGCAATGGTGATCAAATCCATCCACACACTTATCACAACTTCTACAGTGTTTGCTAAATTTTTTCACCTGTTCCAGACAGGAGTTGAACTCAGGGATTCAGGATACAATCTCAAGCTAAAACCCTGGTAAAGCCCTAACAGTATTGTTGAAGACCTTATAATGAGTCCCATTTCACTAGACAAAACATAAGGATCGGGGCAGATTGTTTGTCACCTTTTTGTCGCAGAGAGAACAGAATATGACATCATCCTCCGGAATCCCGGGTGAAATCCCCTCATTATTAACAAGGATAGGAGGCAGACAGGATTCCAGTTCTGCTGGGGTTTTCCATGGATCCGTATATCTCCTCCTTATACATGAATGGAGAATCTTCTTCTCAATCTTCTTCACATACCTTACAATTAACTGAGCTATAAGCGCCTGAACTTTCTTCTCCCCAGAAGAATTCCTTGAAAATTTTGTTCCAGAATTCTTCAACGAGCTTTTGTCTATTGGGTCTATGCTGGAACATCTTAGAAACAAAACCATCACAGAAAATGCCTGCCATGGAATCTAGTTAGTTCGTTTCCAAAGAAAAATACAAGACAGCAATAGGATAATCCTTGGCTCTTTCCAATCTGACAAAACAAAGGTGACAGTGGGTATTGTTACCATACCACAAACGAGAATAAAGTAATTGCGGTGGTCTGCAAGACATTGTTGCCAAGGAATAAACCCAAAAACAAATAGAACGCCAACACCATTACCAAATATATTGCAATTCCCACCATCTGTCAAGCACAATAGATAACAGAAACCAGAGAAATCATTAGAATGACACAACGTTTTCAGGTTTTATTGAACAATGACCTTTCAGGGGTTGTTATAAGGCCACTAACCTGTAATAGGTGCAGAGGCCGCTGCCAGCCATGGCGCCTCATAGCTTGTAGTTCCTTCCCTGGGAAACCCTAGATATGGATCTCCAAAGAAGATCTTAGAGAACATAAACGTTAATGGATTCTTCCGTTGTTGAAAGAAAAAAATAGTAGATCGGTTAAAACTTAAAACAAACACCTGAGAATGGCGCCCTCTGTATTAACAGCAGGCCTTTTAGCCTGAATATCTTCAGAGGAAATCTGCTGTGGATTGAATGCGTGCATTGCTACAGACAGAAAGTCCTCTATTGAGCTCTTCTGCTTTTGTTGTTAATTGTGAAGTCCAGTCGAACAGAGACATAGGGCAAGGGAAGCGGGCATCGATTCCAACGGTCAGATTCTGTAATTATTCTCAACGGATATAATGAATGGCTGTAATGGTTAACGGCAATTTTTAAAAGAGATGGATTACCCATAATATGGTGTTGGAATGGCAATTGGGTCCCACCCATTAAACCACACTAAGATAATATACTGTAAAGGAACCATTTTTCACATTTTAATGCCTATTGTCAGCGTGCATTTTTTATTTCGATACGACTAAACTTATGTACGGACGTTTAGTGAAAGTTCGTAGTGGACCCGAGAAACATGTGGCAGCACCACCACCCATACCACATACCATTGTTGGACTTACTTTGACCTCCATTTTGTAGTATTCGTCCTCTAAATCACCATTATATATTGTGAATTTTGCAAGTTTAGCCTTTTTCCTCTCTTTCTCATTTGTTGGGTTTTATTTTTCTATTGGACTTATTCCGGGTTGCGGATGTATTTCATTTAATTTAGCCTCTCTTTTTTATCTCATAACTTTTTTTAAAAATAAATATTTTTTCAAGTATATTATTATTATTATTTTTTTTAATTTTATGTTTTTTACGGAGATAGTAAGGGGATTATTTTTAATCCTCGTGTTATTTTTCAAAAAAATCATTCTATAACAATAATTATATTTTAATCTTATAAATATTAATATTTATATTTATATTTTTTTGTGTTATTTCAATTTATATTTTTTTGTGTTATTTCAATTTTATTTGATTTTAGTAATGGGTGGAGTATCTATTTGAAATGTTAACATTTTAATTTATTTCCAAAAAGTGTGAAAACTTACATGCTCAAATTTACACATTTTTCTTAGATTTAAGAAAATCGGTCATTGATTAGACTTACTTAAACAAGCCATATGCTCACATCCAATTAGTTGCCACTATATCTAATGATTAACACATTCATAAATGTAATTAAAATATCTATAATTATTAACTAGATTATTAAAAAAAATTACACAAAATTTCAAGAAATTTTGAGATCAAATCTTCAGTCCCTTGAAGCTATATGTGAAAGGCATGGGGATAAGTTGGGCACTCTCATTCTCGTGGACATCTACAAAGGTTCTAACAAGAACTACCTAGGGACTTGTTCATGTTTGGAATGATCTTATCAACTCTCTATTCTTTCTTCATAGGGGGAGATAGGGTAGAAAAATGTAATGCCTATGGGTATATGGCACAATATCTTTAAGACTTGTTTTCTAGGGTTGACATTCTTACGCTAGATGGCTTACGTTAGATGGCCCAAAATGTTAGCTCAATTAGTGATTCTCAATGTTGCTAGGCATTTGGCTAGTTTCGTGCCAAAAAAAACTTATTTCAAATCTGTCTAGGTGAGATGCAATAGTTTACACCATTAGGTTTACTCGTGGTGCTATCTATTAATGTGAGGAAACATTCCTTGGGTTTACCAATGATGTTTTCCTTGAAAAAATAAACACACAAAAGATAACAAAAGGCACAATTTTTATTGTTTTAACACTGAGCTCAATATTCAATACTAAATGCGCATGGATAATGAAGACACAAAACTTCAACTAAAATAAGCAAAAGTAGTAGGAAATTTAAGCCAACAAGTAGAGAAACAAGAATAAATTGAAAATGGGGAATGAGAACTAATGTCTTTTTGAAAGAAGCAAAAAATAAATCTTCTAACTATAGTCATTCCATCTTCACATTAACCACCATTAACTTCAAAACTTACAAAACATATAAGCCACTATTAACTTTAAAAATTACAAAGTTTGAGGAGATGATTCGATCCTCAACAATCTTGAAGCCAAACACTGGCATCTAAACAATTAGTAAAGAAATAAACAAGCTTCTCAAACTTGAGCATGAATGCAACCAACAAGCTCTAAACCTTATCATAATAGGGTTACATGAGACAATCAATGAAGATGTTCTTCCCAAGTCATCAAACAATGTACAAAACAAATTCGAAATTAAAAACCCATGGATTTTGAAAGTAAAGTGAATGGGTTAAAGTTGGAAAAATTGCTTAAATTTGCCCAAATTTAAACATTGTAAGCAAATTTTCCAACTTTAAAGGATTGGGTATATTCATAAATGAAGATCTTATCCCACAAGTCCAAACCAATTTGAGAAAGAAAGTTTAAAAAGTCAAAGATGCTAGGAAAGAAGTCAAATGGGGAATTTTAAGGAATAAAAAAGTAGTAATAAAATACAGCTTCCAAAGTATCAAATAGGGATTAAGAAAACTTAGAATCTTGAAATGAAATTGATGAGGATTCTATTAGAGGAAGGGTCCTAAGCCAAGTTGGATACTAACCTCTATTAGACTTGTATTGCATGTTGAAACATGGGAACATGGAAAATCCTATAAATATATTATTTTTCAATTTGGAACAAAAAATTGAAGCACAAGGGATGGATAGTAGTTGTTACTACCTCAAGAAGTAACTTAAATATTAGAGTTTATACGATTGTTTACTATAACATACACATGCATCTTAATATTGCCTCCAATTTTCCTTGTAATATGTTACTTTGCTCCTTTAAGAGTAACTTCCTTCTAAAATAACCTTAATCTTGCAATCAACCACCCTTTTATCAACTCAAAATATAATATTTTTGGCATGAAAGAAAAAGGATATGTTCTTCTTCTTGGATATTTTCATGTTGGAAATCACTAATGATAATATTTTATGCTAATTCGAACTTAGTATGTTTACATGTAACATATCGAATGAAGTGCCTTATTGTTCTGGTGTAACATAAAGAAAAACAAGATCCTAAATTAGTGACTCTCACAAGAGATTCATTCCCATGTAGATGGGAGGTTGGGATAAACTTGATAACCTCATTAATTAAGGTTATCACATATGCTTCCTTTAAATTGGGATCATTGTAAACTATTTCTACATTGGACACTCATGAATTGGAGAGAGAACTTTGAAAGTGTGTGTTTCCTCTATTAATAGGTTTACCATTATAGATATAGTGCCAAATTTTTAGATTATGTGAAATATGCGATTAGCTTAAACATATATTAAATTCATCTCAATGATGCCCATTGCCAATGTTAAAGTGTTATGTGGCATCAAGGAGAATATTTCTTGGGCTACCAATATTCAATTTAATGTGCGTCTTAGATGTGTGAAACAAAACTAACAAGAATGCATGCTTTACATAAAGTTCTTTGAGACAAATTTTGATATATTATTAATATCCTCTCCATGAATATAATTGGCACATTATGAGTATGCTTATGATCAATATTCTTATGTATAATACCATGTCCATTTTTGTGGCAATGCATGATCTACTTGCTATATTAATTATGTGTGTAGATCCATATTTTATTATATTTTATTCACGATTGACAATAGCTTCTCAAGGGAAGTTCATGAAGAATTTCTATGAGAGGAAGCAAGTTTTATTACATCCAACATAATTGTTTAGTGGGAAACCAACTAGTGATTGTGAAAATGTATATGGTTATCATACTACTCACAACTCAAGCATACCTAGGGACTAGGGTGCATATAATGGTTATGCAACCTAAGATCTACTTGTTTACATCTAACATGTTGAAATTGCATTTACGTATCTTCAAACCGTTTGATTTGCTAGAGTTCAACAAGGTTTCACATTCATGACTAAAACTAGTCCACATCTACATTCACTGGCTCATGTTGCATAGAGATAATAAGATATTTCCATCCTAAGAGTGATCCTGAACTCCAATTTTGAGCATGGTTTGTATTGATAACTATTTTATAATTCCCAAGGCATGCCACACTTCAAAATGAATCTGTTATCAAATCCATGACTCATATCCCTTCGTATTGTTCTTGTAATCGTTATCAAGTTTACCCAATGCTAAATTGTTAGGTTGGGAAATTATCAAATATCTAATGATGTATTTTTGTAGGAATGAACTGTGTGTGCCTTAACATGCATCTTCTTACAAATATTTTTCCATGGATTATGATCTCAATAGTTGGTTAAATTTTGAGTTTTTCTTCAATAAATCCTATATATCATTAAAATGATAATCATATTGGTGGGCCTCCTTTGTGTCATAGTTTGTGGAAGTACCTTTGTAGTTTGATATCCATGCTTCAAACATATCCCCTTGTAATGTTCTTCACAACTCCTTGATTCACAAGTAGACTTATGAGCATGGGGCTCACTCAGATTGTCCCCTCCTATATAATTTTGGCATAATATGGAGCATTTATATTCTCATGTGCCTAATGTCACATAGCTTCTCCATCCATTTATGTTTATTATAGGAGTTTAACTTTGAGCAATATTTATGGGGGTCTATATTGTTATAGACATTTTTGGGCCCTACAACCCCAAGCATGAAATGTCCATAAATCAAGGGCTCCCAAGTCCCTAAAAGTGTTGTTCTAACCCCTAAAGGAACAAGGTCAACAGATTACAGCTTCTCACAGAAGTTCTCCATGAGAAACTGCTCAGAATTGGTCAAAACAGGATCATTTCAGCTGCTCCACTGGCTAGGTGCGTTGCATTGCACCTAAATACACTGTGAGGGTGCATTCATTTCAAAAGTCCCTTCTGTGGGGTGCGATGGGCGAGAAATGACAAATGGCAGTGTCATTCCGCGAGGTGGAGAGACAATGGAAGCTTCCAGAATCTTCTCCTGTGACACTTGCCTCACTGAATTCGACCAAGGATGAGTAAGAGGCCTTCAGTCTCCAAGTGGAAGCAAGAACTGACAGAGAGAAGACACTAATCAAATCACAAGCTGACTCATCCTCCTTACAGATATCTATATATGGATCCCTCATCCCAGAGATCCAGGGGCTGGAATTTTGCATATTGTAAGGAATTGCTGTTGGTTTTTTGAGACAAACATTAGATTGTTGGGTGATCTATGCTTTGTTTGAGGTGAAGAGGGGCTTCTTTGCTGGGAGGTTGATGCTGGGTCAAGAACCACTGGTTGCAACTCCTCCTGGATCTTTTCTTGTTTATCAATAAAAGCTATTTGAGTTTTCCTCCACGCTTTTGTATCATTGATGCTTGTTACATTTGTATGGTTAACTTAAATCTGATCCTAAGTTGTTTATGAATATAGATTCATGTCTTTGTATAGTGTTCTTCTTCTGTGATCTTACAGGTACTTTGTGAAGCTGGGCAAGTAAGGGAGCAGGTAGCTGGAGACTATCAAAGAAGAGAGGGATTGGATCAAAGGATTAGCGCAAGACACAGGTTGGTTCTTTCTATTCCTCTCTATCTATAGTTCATAAAGGAAATACAAAAGTAGTTTTTCTTTGTTTGTTTCTAAGGTAGCTGTCACACCTTAGTGGGATAGAGCAGTTCTAAATAGACACTTTTCCCTGTAACTAAATGGCGACTCCGCTGGGGAGCTAATTAGTTTGTTTGTTTATCATTCTTTGTTTGTTTGTTTCATAAACTTATAAGTAGCATTCGAACTGCATTTGCCATAACAAATGCAAAGTAGACAACTGCTACTTCAATCCATTCACTGGATCTGTTTATGATTAAACAATTGATTCACAAACTATCTGATTGCCTTTGTGATAGCTCTTAGATCCTCCTTAGATCTACCCCTGATTGTTGAATTACTGATTGCTTTTTACTCGGCCAAAAACCAAGGACCGAACTGCAAACTGTGACCCGGAACCCGGACAGAGTCTCGTTTCTGGCCCAGCGCAGGTACTGTTAAGAGATCCTGAATTTCAGCGCACTTCCCGAAAGGGCAACCTGTGCTGCATTTCAGATTCTCTGTGTTACAGGTGCGCTGATCAGACTAGCTCTGTGCAGCTGTGGTTCTTGTGCTTCATTCTTTCCAGTTCTATATCTGAATTTTGCTGCCTGTGATTAGTATATGTCTGTTTGAAACCCCTTTTCCTTGCTGCTATTCCACCTCCTTTGTACAAAAGAACTGTAGATGTTTTTGTGTGTTTGTTGAGTCATTTACAGTTCTCCTTAGCAAAAGTAGCGTAATCGTACTGTCGTCCTTTGATTTGAATCTGTCGTAAGTGTCGATTTCAATCGTAGGAAAGAGTTTGATTGCTGTTGATGGTTGATTATCCTGTTACTATTGCTTTTGGTCTGAATTTGTGATTTTCTAGTGTCAAAAACGAGTATTCATTTCAAAATTGTAAGGTGTCGTAATCGTCTCTATCTTTTGATTTCGAAAAGAAGCTTGTTTGTGTTTGTCACTTGAAAAGAAATTCAGATTTGTGCATCAACTTTCTTTTTAGCATCCATATACTAAGAAAGTCGAAAACAAATACATGCATGTGCATTTGCATATAGACAGTCTGTTTGGCTTGATTTAGGAAAATGCATTTACAGTGTGCTCTTTGATCTTTGTGAAAAGACTCTGTCTTTCTTTTCCCTAGTAGCTAGGATTTTCATTGCATAAAAGAGATAAAAAGTTTGTTTATCATCTTTAGATTGCATTTTAGGAATTACATCTACATCTCGTGGTGAACCCAAAAGGAAAACTTCATAAGCAAGATCAACTTAAAATAAATTCAATGAATCTAACAACGCTTTGGAACTTAACGCACAAAATTTAGAGGTCTAGGCTAGAGACATATTCCGGCGTCGTAAAGCCTGGTAACTGTTGTTCTCACTGATGGTTGGGTGATTCCTCCACTTTGAGACGATAAGTGCCAGTACGGACTTGTGCTCCCACGTACCGTCGAGTATATTTTGGGAGACCCCTATAGGCTTAAATCCTTTATCCATAGGAAGCCGTGTCTGCCGCCCTATCGATCGCAATGCACTGAACACAGCATTCGGGAAGATTGACTGCCGTACCGTAAAAAGTATTCTGTAGTTTTGCGATTGGTTTGGTACTCCCTCTACCTAGACTTCCAGAGCAGTCCCTTTCGTTCCTTTTCAGACTCCTTAACGGAAAAGGTCCATCTGAGCACTTGTCACTTCAGGCTCATTAAAAATAGAAGGAGACTAGAGTCATCTTTTGTTTTTTCTCGACTCTTAAAAACTAAAAAAACAAGTTGTGTCAAAGCGTCTAAAATTTATTTTAAACGGAATATTCATTACCCCTTTCCTACGTTGATCTTGGGTTGAGAAAAATGGAGTCCACCAACCAAGGAATTCCCCTTGGAGGAAATCCTAGTCCCTTCTCCTCTTGGGGAGATGTTGGTGCACCCCATATGGCCACATTGTCGCTTCCAGGACTGACAATTGGTTTGCCTGTATGGCTCTTCTCGACCTCTGTCGTTCAGAACACCACTATTCCTGAACAATCGAATCAGCAATTAGACGAGTCCAGAGTTACCCACCAATCTTCTACTTCCTCTAATTCTTCCTCTCTTCCTTCCTCTTCGCTTGATGGGGCTACTAAAGCCAAAAGTCAAGTACCTAAGGAGAATAAGGAAAAGAAGAAGAAAGATAAGAAGAAGAAGGAGCCAAAAGCGAATGGGGGCAAACGAGTGTCGTCTAACGAAAATCCACACACTGCACCGACCAGGCCTAAATCGCCATGTGTCATTTGCAAGGGAGACCACTATCACAGAGATTGTCCTGGAATCCCTTGGATCTTAAGGGACTGGTCTCTCCGTTTGCACAACCCGGTGTCGTCAACCTCTGATGATCATGTTGAAAACACACCGTCAACTAGTGAAAGTGAAGCCCCAGGACAGAAAGGAAAATACAGATTTCCTTGTAAATTGTGCGAAGGCGATCATGCCATCCACCGTTGTCCCTTCTTAGACGAGGCTAAAAGAGTTTTGGACGATCGTCCGGTTTCACCGTCACGACTTCCTCCTGGATATAGAAAACTCTTGCCGAGTCCGTCACCAGTTGAAAATCCGGCTGGCCCGCTTAGGTGGTCAGATGAAGCACCTATCATTGAAGATAAACCATCTGAATCCATACTAGACGAAAGTCAAAAGGTCGAGGCGGCAGTTGACCCGGTCTTGCCTTCAGAGGTTTCATCTTCAGATGATACAGTCACTGAAGAGAACAAGGATGACACCGTCCAAATTCTCTTCATAAACACAGACTCCAACGAACATGGGGGCAATTTACCCGTTCCTTTACCGCAGGAAGGAAGTTCGTCAGAGTCGTACCCGGCCATCTATTCGGTCCCACCTCCAAGCAACCTAGTTGTCTCCTTTGACTGGAATCAACTAGGCAGACCCCGTTTACCAGCTAGTGTACCATTCTGAATTATTGTTCAAATATATAGAATGGTTATGGCTGGTACAATCATAGATGAGGGGGCTTCTGTGAGTATCCTTTCCTCAACTGCTTGGAAAGCGCTTGGTTCGCCATTGCTTTTGCCTGAGATGAGAAATCTGACAGGCTTCGATAAAGGAACCAGTCGACCGTTAGGGATCCTTCCCAATGTGCCCATAACATTGAGAGGGAAAATTGTTCACATGAACGTGATGG
This sequence comes from Pinus tabuliformis, assembly GCA_031772625.1. NCBI lineage: Eukaryota > Viridiplantae > Streptophyta > Pinopsida > Pinales > Pinaceae > Pinus > Pinus tabuliformis. The sequence continues at coordinate 662,501,107 of CM062804.1, forward strand.
TAGTTCAAGGACCCCTGGATTACAACCTACTCCTTGGACGAGACTATATTTATTGCATGGGAGCAATTGTCTCCTCACTCTTTAGAGTAATGTGTTTTCCGCACGAAGGAAGATTGGTCAAGCTCGTAGACTAGCTTTCATTTCCCAAATCACGCATAGCAAATAGTCATATACCATCCCTGAATGGTCTTTTCATGCAAGAAATGTCTCAATCTCCAGTCCGTCCACCCGATGAGTGCGAGTGATTCGGGGGGACATGACTGAAACCCAGGGGGCATGCATCCTGGTCTACTTCGGCAGGAAAACTTCGGGTATAAGGTAGGTTTCCGCGAGAGAATATGACCTCCGTACTCCCGTCCGTGATTGGAAGGGGGAGTTGGACTAGAACAAGATCCTCTTGTCAAAGTTATGTCAGGGACGGTCTCGCCATACCATCCGCTCACCTTTGTTTATTTTGGTAGACATCGCCGAAGAAGTGTTTTGCTTGCGCTGTGAATAGAACAATCTTTGGGTAACCTGTAAGAGGTAGGCCTCTCTCGGTAAAACAAATGTTTTAACGGACTGAAGAAGGGGTAACCTTGAAACTCTGTTTTATACCTGGGGGCATGCGAACCTTTTGGAGTGCAAGCGAAGAGTGACTATTTATTTTTTTAAATTTATAGGACCTCTAACCCTTTAAACTCGTAGGATTGGTCGTCTCCTAACTTGCATAAAGAAATGATGTGGGGAAAAACTCTAAAAGTTGCCGTTTTTATATGAGACATTCTTATCATACGACTGGATTAATCGAGCAGTTTTAGCACATAGTTCAAGCTCGTTAAAAAATAAACATAAGACATGAGCAAATGTTTCGACCCGCGTTTATGCTCATTAAAAAATGAACTATTCCCTGGTAAATAACCATCGTGAATGTAGTACTTCAGCCATTAAAGCCTTGGTCGTGTTTGCACCGTCACCTCCACTTTTTCATTGGCCGATCATTCACCTCCATTTGATTGTTTACCCATTTTGAGGAACAACTGCGAAGAGTGATCTCACTAGCCATCCTTGTGACACTGCCGTGATTGGAAAATTCCAAACCTTACCTGGAATTAGCTGCTACCCGTTTTATCACTCGTTCCTCAAAAGACGAGTCTCCTTTAAGCTCTTTTCAACTGACTCGTAAAATATGAAAAGATTGCCGAGTCCTTGGCCTTTCCAGCTCGTTAAAGGGACAGGAAGTGCTATCCCTCCTCTAGATTTTAATCTTTTTGGACCTGAGGGATTATTACACAAAAAGATCGAGCGCTTGTTTTGTTCGGCTCGTTAAAAGTATCGAAAATTCATCCCTTCTGTATTGTTTTATACTTTTTCGGACTTAAGGGATTAGATGACGAAAAAGGAATTTTGGAGTTTCCTTTACGTTCCTTTTTAGACTCTCTAAAATTGAAAAGGATCGAGTTATCTTTGTCGTTAAACTCGTTAAAAAGATTAATAGCGACAAACTTGTCTTTAGACGAGAACGAGTTTCACTATCGCTAGGCTCGTTAAAACATAGCGATGGGTTTGCCCGAAGGGAAAATTATAGAACAAGCATATGTTATCCTCCTCAAGCTTGACAAAAATAAAGAGGTACTGGTCAGCAATGATTGGGGAAAATTGGGAAGAAAACTCAAAGAAACTTTGTTGGTAGCAAGTCGCTCTTGAACATGACACTTCCACTCCGTGTCCGAGTCGGGTTGGGTTGTTTCATTCACCGGTCACATCACCATGGTCACGCCATACCATCCACATTTCGGGTTAATGCTACCAATCCATCACATCAGTGCCGCCGATATGTTCAAGAGAAGTCATCCAGAGAAGTCACCTGTGTCTCACCCACTACCATACATTATACTCCATTCTTTCATGACAGCCACCCTGAACCTTATATCACCAGATCGTTTTCACCTCCATCAAAATCATTTGCTCTGTTCCATGTCATTGATGTGGGATTCATTAAGGCCCTCCTGTGACAAATCACTTTTTGTCGACATCAGCTCATTATCCAAGAAGTTGATCTAGGAACACCCCATTCAGTACTTTGAAGCTTGCATGCCTCAATGGCAAGTTTCTCACTTTCGGCGACAAGTTTACATCAATGGCCTTCGACCGAAAGATTTTGTGTGGTGTTCGACGCCAAGTCCTTTATTCACACCACGTGAATTTTACTGCAGTACCTTGAGGATCATTATCATTATCGATGATTCCTCTCGCGCTTGTTAACAGTTTACATCATTGACTGGTAATCAAGCGATGTCTTTCCATGTTCGACTTCAGAACATTTCTCACATGGATCGACTTGTACTTCGAGTGAAGATCGGACGAGATTGAAGACCGCGGATCTAGTTTCATCCATCTGGGCTGCGATATATATTCGGGAAAATAAAGACATTAAATGTACATCATTGCTGCACAGATAATCATCCACTCAAAAGGATGATGGCTCTACCAGAATCATCAGTCTACACTCAGACGGTTGTCTGTCCTATGTACATGAAAATGAATTTATAAAGCTGAGCATGGGAATGCCCGCCTCAGCTAGATCATGAAAATAGTATGAAGATAATGTATTGTATTGTATCTTATTATAGGTCTCCTCCCAGCATTGAAAGAACTTCGGATCCTCATAATAAAGCATTTCACCCGACACCAAAAGGTTAATGGCCTCATACTTTAGGGGGCAACTGTTATAGACATTTTTGGGACCTACAACCCCAAGCATGAAATGTCCATAAATCAAGGGCTCCTAAGTCCCTAAAAGTGTTGTTCTAACCCCTAAAGGAACAAGGTCAACAAATTACAGTTTCTCACAGAAGTTCTCCATGAGAAACTGCTCAGAATTGGTCAAAACAGGATCATTTCAGCTGCTCCACTGGCTAGGTGCGTTGCATTGCACCTAAATACACTGTGAGGGTGCGTTGCATTTCAAAATTCCCTTCTATGGGGTGCGATGGGCGAGAAATGACAAATGGCAGTGTCATTCCGCGAGGTGGAGAGACAATGGAAGCTTCCAGAATCTTCTCCTGTGACACTTGCCTCACTGAATTCGACCAAGGATGAGTAAGAGGCCTTCAGTCTCCAAGTGGAAGCAAGAACTGACAGAGAGAAGACACTAATCAAATCACAAGCTGACTCATCCTCCTTACAGATATCTATATATGGATCCCTCATCCCAGAGATCCAGGGGCTGGAATTTTGCATATTGTAAGGAATTGTTGTTGGTTTTTTGAGACAAACATCAGATTGTTGGGTGATCTATGCTTTGTTTGAGGTGAAGAGGGGCTTCTTTGCTGGGAGGTTGATGCTGGGTCAGGAACCACTGGTTGCAACTCCTCCTGGATCTTTTCTTGTTTATCAATAAAAGCTATTTGAGTTTTCCTCCACGCTTTTGTATCATTGATGCTTGTTACATTTGTATGGTTAACTTAAATCTGATCCTAAGTTGTTTATGAATATAGATCCATGTCTTTGTATAGTGTTCTTCTTCTGTGATCTTACAGGTACTTTGTGAAGCTGGGCATGTAAGGGAGTAGGCAGCTGGAGACTATCAAAGAAGAGAGGGATTGGATCAAAGGATTAGCGCAAGACACAGGTTGGTTCTTTCTATTCCTCTCTATCTATAGTTCATAAAGGAAATACAAAAGTAGTTTTTCTTTGTTTGTTTCTAAGGCAGCTGTCACACCTTAATGGGATAGAGCAGTTCTAAATAGACACTTTTCCCTGTAACATATATCTAAGTACAACTAACAATAATTGATGTGGCTATATAAAATACATCAAATCTAGCTACAAACAAAAATGGTCAATAATCAATGATGTTTTATAAACAACTTCAAATCTAATGCACATTCCTCATATTTGAAAATAATAAATGCACCTTTATCATCCCTTAGTCAATTCACACTTAAGATTGTCATATTACGCCTAATTAACCTAATAGTCAGCCTCTTATTGATCTATAATCACCTAACCTATGCTTGAGTTGATTCACTAGTCTAGGCCTTAATTAATTGTGTGAAAAGGAAACAACTTTATATTTTTATTACCAATATAGTTTTTACCATGCAATAATAGTGATTGTGTATTTTATTGCAATAACAGTGATGGAAATAATAATCACACACATAATAACAACAAAAGGTTTTAACCTCTAAGCCCAATTGGGAATAATTACATATAGAACAACAATAGAAAGTTTTACCCTATAAACCCAATTGGGAAATCAGCCAAGAAATAATGTATTTGGATTCTTACTCTTTCTCATAGAATTATTGCAATGAAGAGAATACACTCTGGGTTTGAGATTGTATGGATTCATCCTTTTCTACAATTTCATATTGTATTGCATAGTTTGGTTTTATATTGTCTTTTTCCCCCCTTGGATAGCCTATTATTTCACCTTATTGTCCCAATGAACTTGGAATAGTCTTATTCTCCCCATGTCTTCAACCCTCCAAAGTCTTATTCTCTATTCCTTGTGAAGCCAAGTCCCAATATATAAGTATAAAATTTTCGATACCACATCTTTGGTGATTGCTTTAAGCCATACAAGGACTTTTTCACCGCGTATACTAGTTCTTTCTTTCTTTTAACAATAAAACCTTCTAGCTACTTCATGTAGATTTCTTCTTCCATATCCCCATGTAGGAATGTTGCCTTTACATCCATTTGTTCTACTTCAAAATCAAAGGTAGCAATAATAGATCAAACAAATATAATAGAAGTTAACTTAACAATAGGGTAGAATATATCGCCAAAGTTAGTTCCCTATAATTGGAATAACCTTTTATTGTAGTGCCCACACAAGTTGATATGAGCCTTTTACACTATCTTGACCTTGAGAGATCATTTGAATTATATATTATTCTTTAAGAACATCAATATGATGGATCAAATTTTTACGCATTTTGAGGAAACATGTATTCATGAGGTTATTATATTTACCTTCATTCTATTGATATTGATGTTGATAATAACCTTTATATGTGATCATTATGATTCTTACAAAAAGGTACTTATATCACATTTATCAACCTTTACCTACTATTTCCTGAGTGTGGTAGCAAGAGAGAACTATGGATATCACCCATACCGTGATGGTTTGAGTCATATTATGATTTATATTTATATTGTGGGTACTTGACATTAAGGTATATAACAAGTATGAATATATATATGGATTAAACTAATGAATGTTCTCATATTTTTTGTAGGCTAATGATGAGTGTTGACTAGATGACCCACAAATGGGTAGTGGGGTTGTAAGAGAAGGAGATCAAATATATTTGGAGCGGTATGATCAACGTCCCTAATTGTACCTACTAGCACTCCAGTTGTGGCTTGGGATAAGGTACAAGGGTACTTATCCTTAGAGTTGCACTATGTCGTGAGGGTTGGACCATCGATATGTCGCTCACGAGGTACTACTGAGGGGCATGCATCAAGGGGAGCCTTGATCCTTAGTCACCATGGAAATATCAACAAGGGAAATAAGGATATTATTGAGTTTCCTTTTTTCCAGTACTTCTTTCCCCTTCTCGTATCATAGGTGTTTGAAGGGAAACCCATGTCACCCTTGGAATGAGAGGTCTTGAAGGGATCATGAGTTGGCACCCTTGGCACCAAGTGGAGGATAGCGAAATCTATGATTTGGTTAATTCATAAGCAGTTAAGGATTCATATGTTATTGAATATCAAGTTAATCTAAAGTTTAATATGTGAAAATTGGAAAACTAAATTAAATGTGAAAACATAATAATTGAAAACTTTGGCCTAGCTAATGTTAGTAAACTAATACCTAAAAAGGGGTTTAATGTTAGATCTAAGTTGAATAATAGATATAAAATATATTTACAAGATATCATGTTTAAAAGGTGGAATAATCTAAATTTAATTTGATGTGGACATAAGTGGACTAAAATCTAAATATATATGTGCAAGATTTGAATTATTTAAATAAGTAATTCTAGGAAATTAAAATCAAGAGAACCTCACCTAATTGAGAAAATCCTAAAAAGATAACTTAAGTTAAATAGGTGAACCTAAAGGAAGTAAATATAACTAATTGGGACCCTTGGTAGGTAACAAAGAATTAACTAAAACAAACAGAAAAAGTTAAGGAAGATAAAAGGGCATACAAGAACATCTATGAGTAAATTTAGGAACATGTGACTCTTAGGTGAGAGAAAATATTTAGTTTAAATAAAATAATAGGAAATTACATGAAAGCCAAATTGTGGATAGGACATGTGGTTGCGTGAATAACCAAATTTATGGAATCTAATAACTATTTATAATGCATGTGAAAACAAGTGTCACAGCTAATCCTCACCAAAAAGACAATATAAAAGAAACACTTTCATGTAAAGGGAACATCCTTGAGCTCCCTAGTGTTGGAAAAGTTCGTAATGACATTCTAAGTTTTCTAGTGAGAACTGATGATTTGTTGTAAATTTGTGGTCTTGAGCATTGTTGATAGTGTGGTGGAAAGGAATCATTGATCCAAGGAGATTAGGGTTGTGGCCCAAATTCCTATTTTCTAGTGTTATTCTCTCCTCTTGCCTACAACACCACTATAACTTAGGAGGCAAAATGGAAGAAGAGTACCTTGGAATTGGTAGGGTAAACTTCCAAATGGGTCGACAAATTTAGTCAAGCATAGTGGGAATTGTAGAATATTGATCGTTGGAGCCACAATGAGAAAGGAACAAGGATCATGACAACCTACATTGAAGATTCTACCTTCTATTGGGTGATCGATAACTCTCTTAATTTGTTTTATGGATTATTTAATAAAAAATTTGAATATTCTTTATTATATTTCATGAATTATTGTTTTGCACAATGTTGTAGAATTTAATAGTGACTGATTTCTAAATTGTCATGGATATCCCATTGGATAGTTCTTCACAATAGATCTGATAAGACTATCCTTAAAAATATGAAAATATACACTATTAGGGTTTATTCCTCTTTATATTTATGTATATGTATATATTTTTTTTTCATATGTAGAAAATAGAGAAAAAAAATTAAAAACTCACTAACCACATTTGATACAATATATATAGTAGGAAACCCTTTAGGAGAAAACCCAGCTAGAAGGTGAGGTCACTCTTCTCTCTTTCTCAAAATTGAAAAGAAATATGAGTACAAAGAAGTAAATATTGTTGTTTATGGGATACTACACAAATCCTATCTATGTGCTCTCTCCATATCCCCCTCAACCACTCTACTCATCTATGGAGCAAATACTCGAAAAGAATTGAACCCATTTTCCTCCTAGTGGCTCAGTTATAACACTGCCTAATAGCCTACTAATGGTTAGGTTTGGATCCCTAAAAACTTAACTAGAATTACAATATGGACTCTTCTATATTAGTCTTCGTCATAATCACATGGCTAACTCCTTTTCCATGATTTATGGTAGCTGACATGACATCCTCTCAAATTATGGTGGTGAAAATAGGAAGGTCAACTTCTAAGTAGCATAACGTTTACATACAAACTTTGATTGAGGTGATTATTATGTCATAGGAAATGTCTATGTGTGTAGAATAGGAAAGAAATATGTTTCACTAACGAAACAAAATTTTACCCCCCAAAAAATGTCATTCGATGCCTCAAAATTCTCTTGGAAGGTTTTAGACCCTAATTTGCCAAAGTAGGTGCTTTTGGTAAAAATGGTCCCATGAGTTGATTCCTCCAAGTTTTCGACTCTTGAAGCATCAATATGGATGAAAAACAATATAATGGTCCAATCCATATCATACCTCCCCCTTTTGGGAGGCTTTTGATCCCTAAAATCTTCTACTAAACAAGGTGATGAAATGTCTCCTCCACCTTTTCTCAGGTGTACCATATAGATTTGCTTGGAAGTTGTCCTTTCAATTCGATCTGCCAAAAGGTCATGTTTCCCATGTATTATATTTCTGGACATATTCTGCAAAACTATATCTTCTATCAACTTTGCCTAAGCATATGGTGCCAAATCGTTTATAGAAGATATGACTTGTTCTCTTTCCTAATATAGCATGTAAGGCTAATAGAGCTTCATATTTTCCACATTCACAACTAAGTAAATGTGCATGTATGGGAGTAGCATTATTCTATAGTTGTTATCTCCCACCCTTTCCAGTATCTTAGAAGGACCATATCACAAAACCTTGATTTTCTTACTAGGACCCTTTAGCGTCTCCTTGTTCAACTGTAATTATACTTTGTTTCCCACCTTGAACGATTTCTCTATTCTACGTTAATCATGCTTGGCCTTGTATTTTTCATGTGAATTTTGTTGTGTCTCTTGTACCTATATATGTATTTTCCTAATCATTTCTACATTTTTTTCATCCCTTAAGGCATGCCTTATAATATCCCCCCTTACTACTTCTTGTGACCATCATGTAATATCCAAAGGTGAAGGTGGCAAATATCTAAAAAATGTTTCAAATGCGGACTTACCAATAGAAATTTGGACTATTATGTCATATAATAGTGTTGTATATATACCATATTTTCTCTCATGTCCTCGGATGCTTCTGATTGTAACCCCTCAAAAGTTTCACCAAAGTCTTGTTCACTACTTATGTTTGCCCATTTGTCTATGGATGGAATGTTGTAGACTTCTTCAAGTTTGTGTCAATATTCTCCCACAATGTAGTCCAAAATGAACTAAAAAATCTTGTGTCCTTTTCTGAAATGATGCTCCTTGGTAACCTAAAGTTCACCTGGACCTATCCAAAGAACAAGTTTGATGATTCTTTCCAACTAATGGTCCTTTTATAGGGAATTAGAACGCACATCTTGTTGAACCTGTCAACCATTATGAACAAGTAGTCATGTCCCTTCCCAGTTGTTAGAAAACAACTAACATATCAGAATCTTCTATCTCTATTATTTCACAATTTTTCTATAAATATTAATATGCATACAATATGTATTTTGTAATCAACACACATTTGCACACAAAAAGAATCATCATATTAATACTATACTCTATAACAGATTTCAAAAATTATCCTCCTAGGCCCATTCAGTCCAAGTTCTGAACCTGGGCATCATGTTGCCACACTATAACAAAACTTCGAATCTATTTATTTCTAAGACCATCCATATCCAATGTTGAACAATTATCTGATATAATTCTATAACACTCCATCCCACACCCTTTGACTTCCCAAGCCTAGTGGGAGGTGTTACTCGCAATTAACCCGACCTCCATGGTCTCACTATGAATATGGGATTACAATATTCCTTCTCACCTAAAGTGTGTGAAAATCACTTTGGATGGCACCACCGCATCCAACTCATCAAAATATTTCTAATGATATACATTTTACCTTGATTCAACTCCTAGATCAAAAATTATTGTCATTCGAAGTTGGCCTTCTTAAACCCCTTGCCACATTAACAAATTGCCTGTCACATGGTATCCACATGGAACTCCCACCTCTCATGAGGTACAATGTGGTTCTTATTATGTCATAGCGCCACCTTACTACTCCCAATTTTTAATAGAATCATGATCCCAAACATCCGTAATGAAACAAACTCATTGCGTTAAATGACAGGGATGATCATTATCCAACAACTTTTGTATACCCCGCATGCACAATATTAATGCACCGCTTGAATATCATCCATTTGACGAAAACGATATAAACATTGGATACATTAGATAACTCCTGACAACTTAAAATTTGATTAGTTTTTCACCTGATGTAAATTATAACCATCACTCTTGTTAATTCAGAAGCATTAGATCATATCAGTTGATAGTTAGGGAATTACAACATGTGCAAGTTCGAGCTCGATATGTAATTACAGCCATTGGATCGATAGGTGCAACATGATACCTCTACGGTCTTGAGCTCCATGGTGACATGGCTTCTGACCATGTGTGATATCTTGTCAGCACCACGTAGCATCCTCACTCCAGGTGGCACCACAACCCATCACCATGTGTCATTTGATTCACATCAACATTGGCATCCATGTCACCCACTCCCATAACATCTTACTTAAGCCACGTTAATGTCAGGATGACGTCAACCAACCACATGGCATCCTCTATTGGTGTCATGTGTCATCCAAAATATAGCCATTTGGTTATCTAAAAGGGTCATATATATGCCACATTTCATGCTCATGATATGCCATGTCAGTAACCCTTCCATATGAATATCTATAACAGGTGACGAGAAATTTCATTATGTGCCCTCGTTAACTTTTCACTTCTTCTCAGTTTGCAGCCTTGTCATTAACACCAAGTCCATGTCCCTTGGAGGCACAACTTTGTCCCCACGGACGAAATATATTCTTCTCTTGGTAGATATTTCTTCATCTCCATAGACCTGACTCGATTACAAGTCGTAACAAGACTCATCCATCCCAAGCACAAGGCTGTCATTCAGTGAAAATCAGGCTTAGAGTCATAAGGAAACCAATGGCTTACGAAGCCATTTTAGATGACAATAAAGGCTTTACACCATTAAGATAATGAAGATTGATCCCTCATTCACTCACTATCACCTTAAGCATTAAATCTAGCCATTACAAGGAAATAAAACCATCAACATGACTAACAATAGGCCCTATCGGGCTCACTGATATAGCATTCCACACACACATCATCCATAGACTCCCACTAGTATATAAATAATAGTTATCCATAATATTCCTTACATATCAATAACAAAAATTATACATGGCCACAACTAGTTGAACTTAACAAATAACTGTTCCTACTAGGTAAGTAACCCTGCATTTAGTGGTTTATCAACAATCACAGTGATGTGAAAATCCCTTTGAAATCATGAGAACCATCACACATGCATCTCATTAAAGGCAATCAGAAATAACATCATTTATTCACAAGAAATACTGATAAATTCATTATTATAATCCCATAAAAATATTATTCAACATTCATAATGTAACAATACTACAAGTAGTTACACTTGTTTGTATAGATTAATGAGTGGTAACTGGGTTAGGGATTTCAAATCTCCACCCAAAAGTAGGTTAATTGCATTGCAATATTTCTTTCAGTTGACCTCCCCCAAGCTGCATTTAGGGTTTTGGGAGTGATTTGTCAAGGGAGTTTAAACCGATGCCAATCAATTCGATCACACAGAATCCATAAACCTCCCCATATCCACCTACTTAGTTCAAGATTATATCGCCTAATATCTCCACCTATTTAACTAGGAATCCATAATACACTAAATGTCCATTTTCTAATCCCACAAATATCTAATACACAGAGATTCCCCTATGTCATCCAAGAATCAATAGTACATAAAGTTTCAAGTTGCTTGACCTGACAAGGATCCAGAATACTTGGTGCCTCCACCTGCTTCTTTCTCTTCAACCACGCTTCCTAGTGTTCTTATGCTCCAACACCAATTCCTATTCTAGCATTCTTCTTTTGTCCATTTAGTTCACTTGCAATCCCTAAATGCCTAACACAACATACAAGCACCCTTAACCCACAACCTAGGTATGTGATTCTTAACCACACTTCTTCTCAACATGCAGATCACTCTCCCTAATCCCTTTTTGAGTGTTTTTTGGGTGTAGTATGCAGTAGATCAATGGACCAACATTTAATGTCAAAATAGGGTATATGGAATTCGAGGTGCAACATTGTAAATGATAGAGAAAATATTCAAGGACCTGCAAAGAAAAACCCTAATATGTCCTATAAACTAGCTATTTCACTACATTGAATTCCTACACACACTAGTCAATCTTGTTCTAATCTTGCACTCAAATAACATTCATTAGAAAAAAACCCTAACTACTACAAATTCTAGTCTTGTAATCTTCCAACAATTGTAAGGAAACCCTAATGCCTTCACACTTTCAAAATAAAAGAGCAAACAAAGATCCTACTTCTAGCTCCTCTTCTGGGTTGAGTAGCTTTTGTACAAAGCTTATCTCAGTTACCCAGGTGACAAGGGAATGTAGGTCTCAAGAAAAACTAGGGCATAAGATGATTCAAGTTGGAAATCTACTTTGAAGCAAGATAGAAAAGCTAAGATTGTCTTAACTACATATGTATCCTATTGCAAAAAAGAAGTTATGCTCTAAAGTAAAGAAGAAAATATCACTCATGGCTACCAATGCTAAGAACTCTTGCAGTCAAACACTTTCAATATTGGTCCATTCATACACAAACAAATAAGAAGAAATAATAAAAAACATTCTATCATAACCAACATTTCAATCATTTGCACTCATTAACCGATAAATTGGATCTGGATCAAGCATATAGTGTATAAAAGAGGAAGAATATATTAATTGATTTAAATTTGGCATCAAGGTATGTTCATAAGAATTTATTCAATCCACTACCCGACATATCAAATTTGGTTAAAAACAATTTCCAAGTATTAATATAAGGACACAAGTTCTAAAAAATACCTTAGACATTCTATTTATCACTTTTTACATTTGCAAAACAAAGCATCCCCACTTCATGGAACAACATATCATTTCACCGTTTTCAAAATTCAGCACTCCAATAATGTGTTCTAAAAATACATCAGATAACATGAAGGGATGTCATGTCTAAACTAAAACTCTTGGGAAGGTATCCACACTACTTATAAAAATACTCTACCCTCACAATCGTAATATGTATACCTATCACAAAGCATTGAAATCTTATGCATATAAAAGAAAATTTTGTTGTATGGAAAATAAGATCAGAGTGAATACTAGTTACATATAGATCTCCTTAATAATCACAGTGAAATATCAGTTGCATAATCAAAACCTTAGTGCACTGAAAATCTATGCATATTAATGCATTCCAAGAAGAAAATGACCACATATATGTGTTATGTGACCAGATCCATATAAAATCAAAACATAAAGATTTAAGTTCAATAAGTGATAGAAAATAAAACCACAAATATTTGTTATCCTCAAACCATGATTACAAAACTATGAATACATTAGAACATAAAGAAAGAAAACCTGAAGAGACAAAGGACAATGGCCAGGTTGGTGGGCCCAAACCACCCAACTCATTGTACCTAAAATTAAATCACAACTTTGGCAAGATAAAAGATAATAGATATAAATATGGTGTCAACTTGTATCGGAAATCCTAAAGTCTGTTACATGAAAGTGTGATAGAGAAAAACTTGATCCCAGTGGTCCCATCTTCAGATCATCCCACTGGATCAACAATGTTTCTCCCTTGGCTTCACTTTCCTATCTATCCTTCTAACTACTTACTATCGCCCCCCACCTTACATTACAAAGCTTTTATATATATAAAAAGATTAGAGGTTTCAAATAAAACTAATGCCCCCCTAATTTATGGATCAGATACATCATATATATTCTCAAAGATTAATCTTATCCAAATTCCCATATACCAAAATGAAATATTGTAACTTCATTGAACAAAATCACGAGGTTCCACATCAAATCTAATTCATATTTCTAAGGGTATCATAGATGTGTTGGTTAACTTCCAAATCATGAAACTCAACTCATAGATAATTCGATATCATCCTTGAAGATATTAGGATGTTAATGTACTGGCAATGAATTGTTGACTTGTATATAGAAGATGGTTGAACATTACTTTATGCGCTACCTTGAGGACTTGGACATAGTTGAAAAACAAAATACCATCTTGAGTATTTGCTTTACAAAACCCATATGCTCAATTCGTGTCATGAAAACTGGATGTGTAACAATCATGAAGGTAAGAACATGAACTGAATTGGATGAACAAGAATTGTACTAGGTGACCATGGACTAAATTAGATGAACAAGAAATCTTCACATGTCATATGAATGAAATTTCACATTGAACATCATTAGTGAAAATCCCACATTAATTCTTGTAAATAATTAAAACAACCAAAATTCATCAAAAAATAAAAAATTACCTTATCATGCCGATGTTTTAAAATAATAGTTCAAAAATATGCAAAATGATGACAGTAACCACAGAAACTAAGTGAAGGCATAAGTGGTTCCAAGAAAAATGGTGTGGAAAGATAGACAAAATGGAGGCTCAACATACCCCCATGCCAATCATCTTGCATGTCCTTATGCAAGAAAAAAATTCTGAAAAGGAACCAAAATTGACAAAAATTGTGGGGCTGTAGTTTCTTGCTAGAGCCTTGCCCTGTTGACAAGAATATTTAAGCTCCTTTCTCCCCTACCTCTCATTTATTTGACTCTTCTCTTTAATATCCTATTGTGAATAACATAATATTTAGCTTGTTTAATCCAATTCGTGATCACCTTCTGCAATTTTTTTTCTTAACACTCAGCTTGTTATTTTTATGTTGCAATTTAAGATTATGAGCTCTCAATTTCTCATTTTCTTCTTGATTCTGACTATCAAGGAGGAGATACTTCCCTATTTATTTCTTCAATGTCTTAATTTTCTTATTTTTCTTCCTTGGTGTGCCATAATTAAGTACGTTGGATAGTTTTTGTCTATTGGAAGAGTAGACATCTGTTTTTTCCACCACAGGAGTGTCAAATTCAAGTGGGGAAATAAAATGTACCTCTACGACAAGAATCTTAAAGTGGGATTAATGAATGAAATTGACCCTCGTTTATCCTTTGCAAGTTTAAGTGGAGAACCAGGTTCCATAACGTCTTAAATTTGAGGAGACATGCTTATTCCCTTTTCTAAAGTACCAAGAGCATCTATCATCACTTCTTTTTCTCCATGTTATTGATCCAAGTCAACAATTGTTTGAGGTTCTAAAGTTTTTCAAAGGACAAAATGAGGTTGGCTAGATCTCACCACAATCCGTGTAATCCTGCAGTCAATGGCATGGATTTGAGTCTCAAATGGTGTGGCTACAGGAGTTTCAACTTTCCTTCTCCTTGACTTTTTAGGGTGTGAGTAGAAGATAACATCCAATTGATTATCCTTTATAATATGATCTACCTCCCGCGCTTCAGGGTTAGGTTGAGTGTTTGTTTTTATAAACTCATTCCATTGTAGGAAGCCACCCCAACTATCATTCCTAATCCCCAACTCATCCATAATTATCAATTTAATGAGCCCATAATGATAAATTCTAGCGTAAGGATTTTTAACAGCCCTATGAAGCCCCTTATACATATTTTGTATTCTATTTAACACGAAATAGGGGATATTAATCATCTTCTCTTTAATAAAATGAAAAAACAACCGAATATGATATAGAAAATATGACCACATACATACCCTCACAAGTTAAATACTTTTGAAGGATGAACATGAGGTAACACCATTCATTCTTTGATCTAGAATGTGGCACTAATTTTGCCCAATTGACGTCTTGGTGTCCTGCTTTAAGAAACTATGTACTTCATTGTTTTTCAATGCATTTGTTCTTAAACCATTTAATTCCTTCCAAGGACAATTCATTTGATCGAGTGATAGTTATTTCATTTATACTCATAACCAAATTCATAATTTGAGTTATTTTGTCGTGAAAGCCCTATGTGAATTGCAAAGCAACTTGATCATTTGATCCCTGAAACTTCGCAAGGAAATCATTCCATCCCATATGAAATCATCCTCTGCTTGTAGGACACATACTTTAGAAATCATTCTAGCTCCTCTATGGACAATGACTCATGGCATTCATATTTCAATTTCTCCATAGCTCAAAAATTAAAAAGCCAACACAATCATGCAATTAGAGATGAATGAAGGTGACAGAGGTAAATAGAGATAAAACTAGCTCACTCATTAGAGAAATTTCGAGGTCTAAAATGGGCCTTGTCAGGCCAGGCAGTAACTCCATAAGGCAAAAATGATTCGACTGTATTATTCCATCAGGTAGGTCTTCATTATATACATGAGGGAGAGACTGTTCAGTTCGTCTCCCGATGACTGTTCATATTTCCTATTTATCTATTTACATAAATTCACCCTATCACAAGGATTAGGTTTCAACATTCCCCCCCTTAATCTGAAGGGATGTTGGTGAGGCCAAGCATCATTCTGAATCGTTCAAGATTTTCTCTTCCAAGTGCTTTGGTGAAGATGTCTACAATTTGCTCATTTGTGGAACACTGACGGAGATGGATTGTTTTGGCCTCAACATGATGTCGAATCAGATGATATTTAGTATTGATGTGCTTCGTTCGATCATGGAATTTTGGGTTCTTGGACAACTTTATTGTAGAGGTATTTTCAATCATGAGTGGAGTTGATTGTACTTGTTTTACCTGCAAATCTTCAAGAATTTTCCTGAGCCACACAATTTCTTTTGTTGCTCAACTGCTGCCACATATTCTGCTTCTGTTGTGGAATCTGTTGGAACTGATTATTTGCGTGATCTCTAGGAGATAGCTCCTGATCCAAGACTCGTAGCATATCCTAAAGTTGATAGCCCAGTTTCTTTGTCTCCATTGAAGTCTGAATCAAAGTATCCAATCAAGCTGAAGTCGTCCACCTATGTATATTTGATTCCAAAGTCTTGAGTTCCCTTCAAGTACCTTAGAACTC
The DNA here is from genome assembly GCA_031772625.1 of Pinus tabuliformis. NCBI lineage: Eukaryota > Viridiplantae > Streptophyta > Pinopsida > Pinales > Pinaceae > Pinus > Pinus tabuliformis. Next base: position 662,517,617 of record CM062804.1, read on the forward strand.
TTTTTGTAGCAGACCAATGTCCTTCACAAGGCTTTTGCATAAACCTAGAGAGGATTCCAACACAAATGAAACGTCTGGTCTAGTAGTAATTAGGTAGTTGAGACTTCCTACAAGCTGTCTATACTTTGTTGCATCCTCAAATTCTTTTCCTTCAATAGATGTGAGCTTTAAGTTTTGTTCCATTGGAGTAGTAAGAAGATTGCACTCTGTCATGTCAAACCTTTTCAACAGATCTCCAATGTATTTCTTTTGAGAAAGAAATATGGACTTTGGATGTTGGGTTACTTCAATGCCAAGATAGTAATGAACATAGCCCAAATCAATCATTTCAAAACTTTTCCCCAATTCCTTCTTTATGGATGCAATGTAGCTTTCATTGTTCCCTGTCATCAAAAGATCATCTACATATACCACAAGATATACAACTGTTTTTCCAACTTTCTTGACAAATAAAGTTGCATCATCAAGATCAAAATGTTTGAAATTGAGTTTCAGAAGATGCTCAGTTAGTTTTTCATACCAGGCTCGCAGTGCTTGTTTGAGGCCATACAAGGACTTCACAAGTTTGCATACTTTATGTTCATGTCCTTTCACAGAAAATCCTTCAGGCTGGGACATAAATACATTCTTTTTTAGATCTCCATTCAAGAAAGCAGTCTTTACATCCATTTGATGGACTTTCCAACCGTTCTAAGCTGCTAGTGCAAAGAGTGTCCGGATGGTAGCCCATTTTGCTGTGGGAGAAAAATTCTCCTCATAATCGACCCCTTCCTTCTGTGCAAAACCTTTTGCCACAAGCCTAGATTTATGCTTGTCAAGTGAGCCATCAGCTTTATACTTGTTCTTGTAGACCCACTTGCAGCTAATTGGTTTGGTTCCTAATGGAGGATCAACCAGCTTCCAAGTGCTGTTGTTTATGACAACATCATACTCCTTTTGCATCGCTTCTTTTCATTCATCATGAGAAGCAACTTCTTTGAAGGAAGTTGGTTCAAAATCTGTAGACAAGTTCAATTCACAATCATAAGAAACATCCATATCAACAAGTGAATTAGAGTCGTCTACATCACCTCCATTTTGCCGGTTTGAATTTCTGGTTCCTGTCTTTCCAACTTCATCAAGATGTACACTTTCAAGTGTCTTTGTTAGCCACTTTGGGGGACCTTTCTCGGATGGTCCAGGCTGCTCTGTTGATTGAGTTGGGACTGAATCAAGATTGAGTCTCCCAATTCTATCAATTACATCACTTAAAGCATCATCTGTTGTTGGAGTTTCATGTAGGGGAGAGTGTTCTTCAGAAGAAGATTCCACATGTTGATCTAATATAGGAACCCCCCTTCAAGATGTGGAATTTGATTATCAAATTCTTGAAAGGATTTTGCTTTTGCGAATCTATCCAAGTGATCAAGTTGCCACTCAACAACATTGTCAGTTTTGGATGATTCAAGAAAAATTACATCTCTAGATACAACAAATTTCTTATTTACTTCATCATAGAGGCAGTATGCTTTGGAGGTGTTTGAATATCCCAGAAAGATACACTTACGACTTCTAGCACCAAGTTTGTTTCTATGTACCTTCGGTATCAAGGCATAACAGGTGGAACCAAAGACCCTGAGATGCTTTACCGAAGGAACATGTCCATACCACATTTCATATGGAGTCTTGTTTCTTATAGCATTAGATGGACATCTATTCTTTATATATGCAGCAAATAGAACAGCATCAACCCAAAACATTATCTTTACATTTTTGAAGAAGAGCATGGATCGTACCATATTTAAGATTGTCCTATTCATTCTTTCAGCCACACCATTCTGTTGGGGATTATAAGGTACAGTTGTTTGATGTTTGATCCCATGTTGGCGAAGATAGTTTTCAAATTCATTTGATGTGTATTCTTTTCCATTATCAGTGTGAATAGACCCAATATGATATTGTGCATCATTTTCAATCCATTTATGAAAATTCATGAATGTTTGAAAAGCATAAGATTTGTTCTTCAATAAATAAACCCAACACATTCTGGTGTAGTCATCAATAAATGTCATGATATATTTATTTCCATTTGCAGAAGGAACAGGGATTGGACCACATAAATCTGAATGAATGAGTTCAAGTTTTCTATGTGCTCTTGAATGTGAATCATGAAAACACTGTTTGCTATGCTTTCCTAGAATGCAAGCATCACATTTCTTAAGTTTCCTAGGAATTGTAGGCAAACTAGCAACACCATTTTTCTTCAATAAGTGGAGACTGTCATAGTTCAAGTGTCCAAATCTAGAATGCCATAATAAAATTGATGGAAGTGTACCTTCTTCATGATGAGAATTGTATGAAAAATGTTGTGCACAAGCAGAGGTTCCTTGCAACTTGAGAAGCCTTTCTTCTTCTATTCCCCTCATGACAAGTGAGTGGTTAGATGCTTTTCTTACCTCAAGCTTGCCATCAAACATATGAATGGAGTGACCTTGCTGGCGGATGTGGACCAAGGATAGCAAGTTTCTCTTGAGCTATGGGAGATATAGAACATGATGCAGAAGAAAGTCTGGAAGACCAGGAAGTTTAAGCTTGATTGTGCCAAGCCCTAATGGCTTCATTTTTGATTGATCTGCAAAGTATACTGCTCCATCAACATTGTCAGTGAAATATTCAAAAAAATCATTTCTATGAGTCATGTGGCAGGTTGCTCCTGAATCAAGCAACCAATCATTTTCCCAAGAAGCAAGTGAAGTATTAAATAAATCTTCATTTACTCCAATGTTACATTGTGCCACAACATAGTGAGCGGATTCAGGTGCTTTACCTTTGTCTGTATCATCAGTTTTACCTTTCTGTTGGTTTCTTTTCAACTCGATTTTGTCCCATGGTAACTTGCATGTAGAGGCATCATGTGATCCATTTCTTTTGCAGTGAATGCAATGAAAATCTGCCTTTCCTCCTTGAGAATGTCTCCCCCCCTGCCTTTGAAATATCTTCCTCTTCCTCTTCGACCACCTCTTCCTCTTGTAGAATCTTGAGTAGGATGCTTTTCTTTATGAGCAAGGCACACAGCCTCATCAGAAGATTCAGGGGATGTCTTCTTTCCAAAAGCTTTCTCTCTTTCAACAAACTTTTTCACAAGAGAGTCAAAGGTTATATCTTTGAGATTTCCATTTGCTTGCAATGACTCAAGATAATTGGAGTAAGTAGGATAAAGTTCCTTGAGAAAAGCAATAAGAGGAATATCCAATTCAACCTTAGTGGATTTGATATCATGCATTATAGAATTTACTTCAGATGCAAGAGCAAGAGGATCATTATTTTGCAGTTCAAGAGTGAAGAGTTTAATCATGAGTTGAACAACTTCGAGTGCAGAATGTGAGTCATAGAGTTCTTTTATCTTTTGTAAGGCTTCAAAGGCGGTTGAATATGACGAAATATGGTGACTCACCTCTTCATTTACAAATGTTGCGATTAATACATAAGCTTTGCTGTTCTTGTTTTCCCAAATGATGAGCTCTTTGTCTGAGGTAGGCTGTACTGGTTCATTGTCTCCATCTCCGACACACACTCCTTTCCACAACTCATTGAAAATGAGGGTGTGTTTTATCATACAGGACCATTTAGGATAGTTCTCCTTGCCAATGAGAACTATTCCCACCATGGATATGATTGAATGCATACTGTAAAAAAAAACTTCTGCTGCAAAACTTTTATTGTTAATGAAAAAAATATACTTCTGATGTGACTGGATAGTAAACTCAAATTTCAATTTACATTCATCTGCACTAAGTACACAAAAAAATACCCTCAACAGCATAAAGCATTGTGTCCACTAAAAATGCTGAAGAACGTAGTCCAGACGTATTTGGACTCTCAATATTACAAGTTACAAACCCTCTTAGATATATATTAAGTCATCCCTTTGTCCATATCCATGCGGTTATACTTAAAATACCATGTCAGAAATTATACAATAAGGAATGCCCAATGAATATGGGGTTTATCCACTCTGTATGAAACAGAAAAAAGAATATTGCAGCCAAACAATAACCATCAACAACAGTAGCTCAAAATGACATGAATGAATCCCATAAACAGTGACAGAGAATGGACGTTTTGTATTGAAGCCGGCATAAAAAAACACTCAACGCTGAGAAGCCACACTTTAACACCACGCTGAGCAGCCACACTTCTGCTGTGCAGCGAAAATGGATCCGCAGCCCGCAGTATTTGTGATCACGGATTCCGTGACCATTCATGCAGCCATCATTAGTTGGGGTATTCAAAACTTTCAAGTCAGAGCTAGTGAATTAATTAAACAAATAGAGAAGCTTTAAAAATTAAAACCCATTATAGAAGGTCTCAGCGTGCTGCATATTCGTACTGAGCTTTGAGAATATTTTCCTGCCTCTTCTTGTAAATTACAAAACCACCTACTGCGAATGCAATGCCAAAGACCACTGCAACATCTACTCCAGCCTTTCGACCTGTACACATTCCGCTGGAAGATTTGGAGTGTTCAAGTTTTTCTTCGTCGGCCGAATCATCGGAGTCAAGGCTCTTGCGTGGTGTCGGAAACGAGGGAGGAGAAGGCAAGCTGAGATTTAGGTCTGGAGTTGGAGCAGGACTAGGACTAGGACTCCCATGTTGATTTACATGTTATTACACAGGCAAATCGGTTAGAGGAAACTTAAATTTGAAATCGTGGTCATTGGATGCGGTCATTTCGGTCTCTGGACTTCACACGCAGCAATGGCTACTGGAGCTCGGGAGGATTCTCAGACTTGGTGGGATTATTGTGGAGAGGATGTTTTCTGAGCAAAAAACCGTGGATGGACGATGCTAAAATTATGAAACATTTAAGGACAGTCAGGACAGCCAGAGAGCGCAGGCAGTGTCAGGCAGCAGCATTCAGGTGACAGTGTGGAGCAGGCTACCAACATTTATGAATAGACGGCGTTTTTGAATGGAGAGCAGAGGAGCAGAGGAGCAGAATATGGAGTTACAAAGGGCATAAAAGCTAAAAAAAGGAGCTGGCTCTGATACCATGTCAGGCTAGGCAGTAACTCCATAAGGAAAAAATGATTCGATTGTATTATTCCATCAGGTAGGTCTTCATTATATACATGAGGGAGAGACTTTTCAGTTCGTCTCCTGATGACTGTTCATATTTCCTATTTATCTATTTACATAAATTCACCCAATCACAAGGATTAGGTGTCAACAGGCCTCATGAGGAATACTATAAAATAATAGTGGAATTAATAAAATAAGATTAGAATACATCACCAAATTTTAGAGGGTAAAAAGAAAAAAACTACCTTTTCAACTCGTATTTTCAACTTATATCCTTATGATTTTACTCAAATTTCAAGTGGGAGCACTTGTTGGATGGGGTATTTAATTCTTCATCCATAAAGTACCCATGTTGCATACTTTTGATGGACCCTGCTATATGAAAAATGATAAATTCATGAAAAAATATGATTGCAATCATGTTTTTCATGTATTCCTCATTTTTCATGTAGCAGGGTCCATCGAAAAGTATGCAACATGGGTATTTATTAGGTGAGGAATTAAATTCCACATCCAGTGAGTGCTCCCGCTCAAAATTTGAGTTAAACCATAAGGAGATAAGTTGAAAATACGAGTTGAAAGAGTAGTTTTATTTTTATTTTTTTAATCTTTTTACTTTTTTACACCAAAAATGGTGAATCATCCCCCATGGTTGACTTCATCATCTTGAATCCTATTGGTTCTTATAAAGTTGATTTTGGTTGCACATTTTTGTTTTGAGGCCCATTTTAGACCTCAAAATTTCTCTAATGTTAGTGACTTATTCAAATGTCATAAGAAATAAAATAGTCATAAATAGGTTAGGAAAAATGCATTCAACTTCCATTCATACCGATAAATAACAGGATTACCTCAGTTATCAAAAATAATGGGCGCTAACCAATGATATCAATAGAGCTGGTACATAGGAATGATATGTAATGATCAGATAAAATGAAAAGGGTGTAATTACAAGGTTAAGGGTATCATAATATGACTTAGAGAAAAAATTATATGAGGTAATGCCAAATGTGTTGTTGGGAAAAGTATCCAATACGGAATGACCCTATCCCACTCTAAGGGTGATAGTACCTCAGCAACAATCAAAGCAAAGCTATTCGAGATTACTTCTTTATGAGATGTAAGAGAGAGGAGAAAGAGATCCACTAACCGTTATCTTCCGCTAATGATTGATCCAATCTTCCCTCTTTGCTGCTTGCTCCCAGCTCCTTGCTCTTTCACTGGCCCAGCTACACCAAGATCCTGCAAAATGACAAGAGAGGGAAACTACAAGAAGCATACATTCATAATTGATTCAAGGATTAGAATAAATCAAATATACAAGTATCAATACGCCATGGAGACACATGCATATAGAAGAACCTCAAATGCTTTATTAATGGAAGAAGTAAAGTTTTGAGAGTGTTACAACCATAAGAGGCCCAATCCAGCAACACCTCCCAGCAGAAAGAAATCTCCTCTTCACCTCCTTCAAGCAAATCACCCAATAGTTCTATACTCAAACCAACAGCACTTCCTTACATCCACAAGATTCCAGCCTCCCTAGACCTCATGAGAGAGCTCTATATATAGGAGTTTTGGAGAAAGGATGAGTCAGCTTGAGGTTGGCATGAAGCTGACTAGTGTCCTCTCCCACTTCAGTTATTCTTCAGTTCTTGAGTCCACTTGGAGGTTCTTGCTTCCACTTGGAGATCTAGATCCTCTTACTCATCACAAGGCGAATTCCCTGATCCAAGTGTCATTTTGGAAGCTTCTTGGGCATTTGACACCTTGAGGAATGACTGTGCCACTTGGACAATCTCGCCCAGTGCAGGTAGCCTTCATTACTGTTGACATTCAGCGCAGGTACAGAGTGGAGCAGTTGACATTCAGCGCAGATGCTCAGTGGAGCAGTTGACATGATCCAGAATTAGCTTGTTTTTGAGTGTTTTCAGGTGGAGAACTGATATTTAGTGCTGTGGTTTGCTGACCTTGTTCCTCTAGGGGTATGAACAACATGTTTAGGGACTTTGGATCCCTTAGATTATTGACATTTCATGCTTCATGCTGTAAGGCACAAAAATGTCTATAACAGTTGCCCCCTAAAGTATGAGGTCGTTTATCGGGTGAAATGCTTTATCAGGAGGATCCGAAGTTCATTCAATCGCTGAGAGGTGACCTGTAATAAAATACAATACAATACATTATTTTTCATTCTGCTTTCATGATCTAGCTGAGGCAGGCATTCCCATGCTCAGCTTTATAAATTCATTTTAGTACATAGAACAGACGATCGTCTGGTGATAGACTGATAATTCTCTGCTGAAATTATCATCCTTTGAGTAGGATGATCATCTGCTGCAATGATGTACATATCAAATGTCTTTATTTTTCCTGAATATATATCGCAACCCGGATGGATGAAACTAGATCCGGGGTCTTCAAACTCATTCGATCTTCACTCTAAGTACAAGTCGATCCATGTGAGAATTGCGCTGAAGTCGAACATGGAAAGACATCGCTTGATTACCGGTCAATAATGTAAACCGTTAACAAGCACGAGAGGAATCACCGATAACGATAATGACCCTCAAGGTACTGCAGTACAATTCGCGTGGTGTGAATAAAGGACTTGGCGTCGAACACCACGCAAAATCTTCTGGTCGAAGGTCATTGATGTATACCTGTCGCCGGAAGTGAGAAACTTGCCATTGAGGCATGCAAGCTTCAAAGTACTGAGGGGGTTGTTCCTAGATCAACTTCTTGGATAATGAGCTGAAGTCGACAAGAAGCGATCCGTCAAAGGAGGGCCTTAACGAATCCCACATCAGTGACACGGAACGGAGCTAATGATTTTAGTGGAGGTGAAAACAATCTGTGAAACATGATTCAGGGTGGCGATCATGGGTGGATGAAGGATAATGTATGGCAGTGGATGGGACACGGTTGACTCTTTCTGAACAACATCTCTTGAACATATAACGATACTGATGTGATGGATCGGTAGCATTACCCCAAATGTGGATGGTTTGGCGAAGACCATGGTGATGAGACCGGTGAATGAAACAACCCAACCCGATGTGATACGGAGGACAAAGTGTCATGTTCAAGAGCGACTTGCTACCATTAAAGCTTTGAGGTTCTCCCAATTTTTCCCCAATCATTTCTGACCAGTACCTCTTTATTTTTGTCAAGCTTGAGGAGGATAACATATGCTTGTTCTATAACCTGCCCTTCGGGCAAGCCCATCGCTATGTTTTAACGAGCCTAGCGATAGGGAAACTCGTTCTCGTCTAAAGACAAGTTTGTCGCTATTTAATCATTTTAACGAGTCTAACGACAAGGAAAACTCGGTCCTTTTCATTTTTAGAGAGTCTGAAAAGGTACAGAAAGTTAACTCCAAAATTCTTTTTTCGTCATCTAATCCCTTAAGTCCGAAAAAGTATAAAACAATACAGAAGGGATGAGTTTTCGATAACTTTAACGAGCCGAATAAAACAAGCGCTCGACCTTTTTGTGCAATAATCCCTCAGGTCCAAAAGATTAAAATCTAGAGGAGGGATAACTCTTCCGGTCAATTGAACGAGCTGGAAGGCCAAAACTCGGCAAACGTTTCATATTTTACGAGTCAGGAGAAAAGAGCTCAAAGAAGACTCGTCTTTTGAGGAACGAGTGATAAACAGGGATAGCAGCAGATTCCAGGTACAGGTTGGAATTTTCCAATCACGGCAGTGTCACAAGGACGGCTAGGTGAAATCACTCTTCGCAGCTGTTCCTCAAAATAGTTAAACAATCATATGGAGGTGAACGATTGGCCAAATGGAATGGAGGTGGCGGGTGCAAACACGACCAAGGCTTTTTACGGCTAATAAATTTACGATCACAATGGTTATTTACCGGAATAGGTTCATTTTTTAATGTGCTTAAACTCTGGGGGAAACTCTTGCTCACACTTTTCTATTTTTTAACGAGCATAAATTCCACGGTAAAACTGCTCGATCTTATGTTTATTTTTTAAAGAGCATGAACTATGTGCTAAAACTGCTCGGATCTCGCTTTTCTATTTTTTAACGAGCATAAATTCTGCGGTAAAACTGCTTGATATACCAGTCATAAGATAAGAAATGTCTCCTGCAAGATTCCATTTTTTATAGAGCTTGCACCTCACATAAGCTATGCTCCCTCTCATCCTTTCTTTATGCAAGTTCGGAAACGGCTAATCTAAAAAACAGATAAATAACCGCTCCTAGCTTGCACTCCAAAAGGTTTTCATGCCCCCAGGTATAAAGTACAATTTCAAGGCTGCCCCTACTTATCCGATAAAACATTTGTTTTAAAGGGTGAGGCTTGCCTCTTTCTGGTTACCCAAAGATTGTTTTGTTAACACCATCAAACGAAAACACTTCCTCGGCACGGTCTACCGAAGTAGACAATGGTGAATGACCTTTGTCAAACAAGTAACCTTATCAAAAGAATCCTGTTCTAGAACAACCCCTCTTCCATCCACGGACGGGGTACGGACTAGTCATATTCTTTCGCGGAAATTCTACCTTATACCCAAGGTTTCCTTTGCCCAAAGCAGACCAGGATGCATGCCCCCTGGGTTCCAGTCCCATCTTTCCGAATCACTCGCACTCATCGGGAAGGAGGACTGGGGGTGGAGACATTTCTTGAGTGAATAGACCATTGAGGGTTGGTATGTGACTATTTGCGATGTGTGATCCCGGAAATGAAAGTTGGTCTACGAGCTTGACCATTCTTCCTTCGTGTGGAAAACACATTACTCTAAAGAGTGAGGAGACTATAGCTCCCATCCAATATATATAGTCTCGTCCAAGGAGTAGGTTATAATCCAAGGGTCCTTGAATAACCATCATGTTCATTTGAACGGTCTTCCCTTTCAATGTAACAGGTACATTGGGGAGGATCCCTAATGGTCGACTGGTTCCTTTATCAAAACCCGAGAGATTTCTTATCTCAGGCAAAAGCGCCGGGGAACCCAGTGCTTTCCAAGCAATAGAGGAAAGGATACTCACAGATGCCCCTTCATCAATGATAGTTCCAGCCATGACCATTCTATAAATTTGGACTATGATTCTGAATGGTATACTGGCTGGTAACCGGGGTCTGCCTAGTTGGTTCCAATCAAAGGACACAACCAGGTTGCTTGGTGGTGGGACCGAATACACGGCCGGATATGACCCTGACGATGTTCCTTCCTGCGATAAAGGAATGGGCGCATTGCCCTGATGCTCATCAGAGTCGGTGTTGATGAAAAGAATCTGGATGGTGTTATCCTTATTCTCTTCAGTGAGGGTGTCATTTGAAGATGAATCTTCAGTGACGGTGTCATTTGAAGATGAAACCTCTGAAGGCGGAACCGGGTCAACTGCCGTATCGACCTTTAGACTTTCGTCTGGTCTGGATTCAGTAGGTTCATTTTCAATGACTGACGCTTCAGCTGACCACTTGAGTGGGCCAGCTGTATTTTCAACCAACGAAGGACTTGGCGCGAGTTTTTTGTATCCAGGAGGAAGTCTCAGCGGTGAAACCGGGCGATCTTCCAAAACTCTTTTTGCTTCGTCTAAGAAGGGACAACGGTGGATGGCGTGATCGCCTTTACACAGTCTACAGGGGGATCTTGCTCCCCCTCTTTGTCTTGAACCTTCACTTTCGCTGGTTGACGGTAAGCATTCAACATGGCTATCAGAGGTTGATGCTCCCGAATTGTGCAAATGAGGGGACCAGTCCCTTAGTATCCGGGGAATACAGGGACAATCTCTATGGAAGTGGTCTCCTCTACATATGACACATGGCGATTTAGGCCCGGTCTGTGCTGTGTGTGGATTTTTGTCAGATGTCTTTTGCTTGCCCCTAGTCGCCTTAGGCTCCTTCCTCTTCTTCTCCTTCTTCTTCTTCTCCTTCTTCTCCATGGGAGCTTGGCTTTTTCCGGCTCTACCTTGCGAAGATGAAGGATTGGAGGAAGAGTTATAGGAAGTAGAAGGCTGGTGGGCAGCTCTAGACTCATCTAACTGTTGACTCGACTGTTCAGGAACCATGGTGTTCTGAACTACATTGGTTGAGAATAGCCAAATAGGCAGGCCAATTGTCAGTCCTGGAAGCGACAATGTGGCCATGTGGGGCGCACCAACTTCTCCCCAAGAGGAGAATGGACTAGGATTTCCATCACGTGGAATTCCTTGGTTGGGGCGTTCCATGTTCTCAACCTAAGATCAACGCGGGAATAGGAGGTGATTATGTTCCGTTTAAAATAAATTTTATAACGATGCTTTAGACACAACTTGCTTTTTCAATTTTTAAGAGTCGAGAAAAAGCTAAAGATGACTCTAGTCTTCTTCGATGTATTAACGAGCCCGAAGTAACAAATGCTCGGTTGGACTTTTTCAGTTATAGAGTTTGAAAAAGGCCAAAAGAAACTGCTCTGGAGATCTAGGCAGAGGGTGTGCCAAACTTTTCGCAAAACCACAGAATACGTTTTACGGTACGAGTGGTCGATCTTCGTGAATGCTGTGTTCACTGCATTGCGATTAGTAGGGCGGCCGACACGGTTTCCTATGGATAAAGGCTTTGTTCCTATAGGGGTCTCCCAATATATACGCGACGGTACGTGGGAGCACAAGTTCGTATTGATACTTATCGCTTCACCGTGGAGGAATCACCCAACCACTCAACGCTAAGATATCACGTTTAACGACGCCGGAACACGTCTCTAGCTTAGACCTCTATGTGTTTGCGTTATGTTTCAAAGCGTTGTTATGTAAATTCAATTTATTTTAAGGTTGATCTTGTTTAGCAGTTTGCCTTTATGGATCACCACGAGATGTATGATAACACTCCTAAATGCAGTCTAAGATGATAAGCAAGCTTTTCAATCTTTCAACTTTGAAAATCTTAACTACTGAGGGAAAAGAAAGACAACATCTTTTCACACAGATCATAGAGCACACACTAATGCACTTTTTCCTAAATCAACATGCAAACTGTCATAATGCACATGCACAATGCAGGTATTTCTTTTCTCTTTCTTAATGTTTGTGCGACACAAAAAGAAAGCTGTTGTATAATTTTGAATTCAATTTCAAGTGAAAGCAAACAAGCTTGTCCAAAATCAAAAGACACCTTAAGATTTACTTGTTTCGACACTAGAAATATATAAATTCAAACCATATGACGAAAGCAAAAGCTCAATTAGCTATGAACAACAAAAAAACTAACTCTTAAGATCAAAACGACACTTTATCACAGGTCTAGATCTAAGAGGCCACAACAAGACTAGTTCACTTTCGTTATGCGAAACTGTAAATGATACAAGAAATACACAAAGAACAAACACAGTTTCTTTATACAACCGAGGCGGAATAGTGGCAAGGAAAGTTGGTTTCAGATAGGTACATTGACTGGTAACAGGCTGCAAAAACAAGGGTGAAAACAGGGCAAGACACAGCAGGAAACCCCAGTAGCACAAGGCAAGACTGGTTCAGCGCAGGTGGTACACTGTCAGTTTGACATTTAGCGCAGGTAGCCCCTTCGGGAACTGTGCTGAAATGCAGACAACCTTCACACAGCCTGCACTGAAGAACGAAACTTTCGTTTCTCTTGGTTTCCGGGTCACAGATTGCTCAAAAATTCACAGTTTTTGGCCAAATCAGAAGCTATCAGTCAAGTACACACTAAGGGATGACAAGGAGGATGAAAAGCTATCACTAAGAGCTATTAGAGTCCTTGTGGATCAGCTCTTCAAATCATAAACTTGCTCAGAAACTGAGCTAGAGTAGCTGCCCTCTATTTTGCATTTGAAAGATCCAAATGTAGTTCGATTCGGTACTCCCTTTGTTTATGAAATGAATAGCAAAAACACAAACAACCAACAAGATACGATCCCCAGCGGAGTCGCCAATTTGTTGTTGGGAAAAGTATCCAATACGGAATGACCCTATCCCACTCTAAGGGTGATAGTACCTCAGCAACAATCAAAGAAAAGCTATTCGAGATTACTTCTTTATGAGATGTAAGAGAGAGGAGAAAGAGATCCACTAACCGTTATCTTCCGCTAATGATTGATCCAATCTTCCCTCTTTGCTGCTTGCTCCCAGCTCCTTGCTCTTTCACTGACCTAGCTACACCAAGATCCTGCAAAATGACAAGAGAGGGAAACTACAAGAAGCATACATTCATAATTGATTCAAGGATTAGAATAAATCAAATATACAAGTATCAATACGCCATGGAGACACATGCATATAGAAGAACCTCAAATGCTTTATTAATGGAAGAAGTAAAGTTCTGAGAGTGTTACAACCATAAGAGGACCAATCCATCAACACCTCCCAGCAGAAAGAAATCTCCTCTTCACCTCCTTCAAGCAAATCACCCAATAGTTCTATACTCAAACCAACAGCACTTCCTTACATCCACAAGATTCCAGCCTCCCTAGACCTCATGAGAGAGCTCTATATATAGGAGTTTTGGAGAAAGGATGAGTCAGCTTGAGGTTGGCATGAAGCTGACTAGTTTCCTCTCCCACTTCAGTTATTCTTCAGTTCTTGAGTCCACTTGGAGGTTCTTGCTTCCACTTGGAGATCTAGATCCTCTTACTCATCACAAGGCGAATTCCCTGATCCAAGTGTCATTTTGGAAGCTTCCTGGGCATTTGACACCTTGAGGAATGACTGTGCCACTTGGCCAATCTCGCCCAGCGCAGGTAGCCTTCATTACTGTTGACATTCAGTACAGGTACAGAGTGGAGCAGTTGACATTCAGCGCAGATGCTCAGTGGAGTAGTTGACATGATCCAGAATTAGCTTGTTTTTGAGTGTTTTCAGGTGGAGAACTGATATTTAGTGCTGTGGTTTGCTGACCTTGTTCCTCTAGGGGTAGGAACAACATGTTTAGGGACTTTGGATCCCTTAGATTATCGACATTTCATGCTTCATGCTGTAAGGCACAAAAATGTCTATAACAGTTGCCCCCTAAAGTATGAGGTCGTTTATCGGGTGAAATGCTTTATCAGGAGGATCCGAAGTTCATTCAATCGCTGAGAGGTGACCTGTAATAAAATACAATACAATACATTATTTTTCATTCTACTTTCATGATCTAGCTGAGGCGGGCATTCCCATGCTCAGCTTTATAAATTCATTTTAGTACATAGAACAGACGATCGTCTGGTGATAGACTGATAATTCTCTGCTGAAATTATCATCCTTTGAGTAGGATGATCATCTGCTGCAATGATGTACATATCAAATGTCTTTATTTTTCCTGAATATATATCGCAGCCCGGATGGATGAAACTAGATCCGGGGTCTTCAAACTCATTCGATCTTCACTCTAAGTACAAGTCGATCCATGTGAGACTTGCGCTGAAGTCGAACATGGAAAGACATCGCTTGATTACCGGTCAATAATGTAAACCGTTAACAAGCACGAGAGGAATCACCGATAATGATAATGACCCTCAAGGTACTGCAGTACAATTCCTGGGCATTTGACACCTTGAGGAATGACTGTGCCACTTGGCCAATCTCGCCCAGTGCAGGTAGCCTTCATTACTGTTGACATTCAGTGCAGGTACAGAGTGGAGCAGTTGACATTCAGCGCAGATGCTCAGTGGAGCAGTTGACATGATCCAGAATTAGCTTGTTTTTGAGTGTTTTCAGGTGGAGAACTGATATTTAGTGCTGTGGTTTGCTGACCTTGTTCCTCTAGGGGTAGGAACAACATGTTTAGGGACTTTGGATCCCTTAGATTATCGACATTTCATGCTTCATGCTGTAAGGCACAAAAATGTCTATAACAAAATGACAACCCATCAATGATTACGAGGTAGAGGTAGTATTATAACGATGGTCACAACATTAGGAAACTCTGACATAGTCATTTGAAACAATTGTGATATGGAAATATTTAAATACAATTTTATTAGTGAATTAAAGGTATCATGACTAATCAAAGGTTTCCCAGCTTGTTGTAAATGTATCATAATATTTTACTCGACATGAATTCAATTATACCATCATTCTTTGAATTACACCAAAGGTAAAAATCATGGGTTAGGTATAGAACTAAATGAATGGGTTAATAAGAGCATGTAGGTATATGTTAGGTTTACAATACCAATTTCCTATGCATAAATGAAATAGGGAGCAACAATTTATACATCTACTTTTTTTCAATGAGCTTCCTGATTTATCATGAATACTAAAATTACCACTTTTTTTTTTTTGTAATTAGAGGCTTGTCATTGACAAAAATAATTTTTTCTTTTTTAGAAAAAGTCTTTTCTAAGACAAACTTAAATTTTGCAAGAAGATTATGCTACAGGTATCATACAACGACTACAGTAATCCTACAACTAGCCTATGTAATGCAAGCAATATTATTGAAACTTCGATCATTGTTGTCTACAAAACATCTCATGAGTAATTATCAATCAGTGTTTAATCATCATATGTACCTCAGTATAGATAAAAGTGACTTTAATGTTATGGTATCAAAGAAAGAGGACATAAGGTAGGGCAAGATGGTACATCCCTAGGATAGAGTATTTGTCTCTCCAAATCTTACTATCATCCAGTGCATAATCAAAGCTCTTCTTGTTCAAGCAAAGTGAAACACCTAGACGAAGGGTCCCACTTCCATGAAAACCTGCTCATCTCTAAAGGGTAGAAATTCAAAACACATTACTGGAAGGATCTTTGAAGCCATTCTCCAAGAGGTATAAAGTTAATTTCCTAGCTTCAATTTTAATGATAATTTCTTTAGAATGTGACCCAAGGTTTTTTCTTAAGTGTGACAATGTGTGTTATCCATCTCTCTTACCTAGGATAGCCCCGCTTCCAATAGGTTTTTTTCAATACCCTGACAAGTTTTCCTTGGTACCATACAAGCATAGCCCCACTGCCAGCAGGCTTGTCCAGCACCCTGACAACTTTTCTTGTATTTCCTGATACTTCCTCTTTTATTATTATATATCACTCAAAAATATTTTAAGGTAATGCATACTACTCATTGTTAGGTTGTGTTATATTATTTCCATGACTACCCCATGCGTGGGGGGGTTACAGGGGGGGCGGTAACCCCCCCTGTACATTGTGCGGGGTGCTTTTGGGGGGTGGGTCTGGGGTAGCGCCCCGAGATTTTTTTTTGGACCCTATATTAGGTGGGTGGACCTACCTATGGTTTTGTGCATGGATTTCGCACATGGTTTTATGCATGATGGTTTACTGTCCATGGTATTTTGTAGATCCAGTCAAGGGAACTACGATTATGTTCTAATCCAGGGTTAATGGATTGGGGTTTACTGATGCTTCGACATGTATATATTTGTATTATAACATTGAAAGGAATAATAATGAAAAATAAATCTAGTAGTCTCGGTTTTGGGATTCAAGGGAAAATCTCCGTGTATATTTGTTTTATGTTTTATGCTCTCGCAATTATTTATTTTCTGTTTTTAGAATTTGTATGTAGGTAATTTATGTACGGGGTTAAAACCTACACTCATGGCAACTTTTAGAGTGTAAGGAAGACAGGCGGTATGAGAGTTTTAGATTTTCCAGGAACATAGATAATTATTTATATTTATTCCATGTACAACATCATCGACAATAATCCTAAATATCTATTATTCAATGTATAATAAGAACCTCAGATAATGTCTGAAATATTCCTCAAGTTAATCATGTTCAGGTTCTCGTGAAAGCTCATTAGGATTTTATAGGAGCGCTACACCATAGGAGGATTTTCAACAATGCCTTCTAAGAGAAACTTGAAATTTTTTCTTGGATGGCATTCTGTTAGAATGAATAGGCTAGGAGTAGGGTCACTAAGCTTATGAATTGAAGTATTAAGCATAATATTAAAAAATCCCACTAACTAACCCACCGGATGATCACGACCATGGATAAAAACCAACTAATCAATCATCAAAGTCACTTTTCAAAATATGAGGCATTAAGAGTGAATTGCTTCTGACATGACTTACCACAAGAGTGTGTAATAATAGAAATTTCAATAACTATGCCTTAGGTAGTTGCGGTTTCAAGAGTGTTATTGCAACAATTTTATTTCAGATGACATTTTTATTTATTTCTCTTATTCTTCCCTACCCTAATTTAGAGAGAGGAAGATCTCCTTCAAGTGTAGGATTACTTCTAGTGTAGCCATGTGCGTAACAAAATGCTAAATATACTTACACTTAGGTTTAAAAACTAGACTTTAACACATAATAGAGTATGAGAAATCAAATACTTTAATTGATATGGTACTAAAAGAAATCAAATGATGAGGGAAGGTTGCCTACCGACGATTGTTTGGAACCAAAATTTGATTGGATCAACATATCAAGGCTTCTCTAATTCATTCAGAATTTTTGGCATGTACTCATTTGATATGTTATGCAATCCTTCCTTAGCTTGATGATTGATCTTTTGAAAACACAAAGGATCTGGTGAAATGTAAGAGAGAAAATCCTCAATATTGAGCTCCAATATCTACTCTTTAGATTGTCAAGGGAATTCTAGGGATTTTTTCATGATTTTTAACAATAGTTCCAGAACAAGTTCCAATTATAGATCATTCCTCTAATGGTTTTTGGATTGAATTTTCTTCCTGGGGTGAATTCCCTGTGGTAATAGGGGAAGATTTTGAATTCACTCCTCTCCCCACTCTAAAAGATATGACATTACATTCAATAGGGGAATAAGTAGGAAGAAGAAGTGTTTTAAATTGTTGTGCAACCTGATTGTTGTAATTAGGGTTTGGTTGCACAGGTGGTTAGGACCATAGAGAAGGATAACTTGGTGGTACATTGGATGGGAATTGTAGTTGTTGTTCCTCAAGTGCCATTTGAGTTTTCATGGGGAACTTACCTAGATAATAGACTCCAAATTGTTGGAAAATCAGAAAGGAAGTAAATATTTTCTCGATCTTGATAATTACTTGTGATGTTACATTTTATTATGATTCTTTATATCTTATTTCTTTAGTTTGTCAAGAAATTACACAAAGTAGTATCACATAAAACAATGAACACAAGATGTATGCACATGCCAGGGAAAAACCCCCCTCGAGGGGAAAACCTAGTCAAAGTAATTCTTCCTTTTAATAGTATTATTTGAGACTCTTCACCCTATACCTTGACCATACCTTCATGCCACACCAATTCAGCCTCCAGAAGACTGATATCTTTCCAACAACTTCGACTATGCAGCAACTTGCAGCAGCTCATGATTTCTGATAGCAGTCCAGCTTGGGATAATTCATTCTCCCAATATAGAGCATGAAACATAGAGAGATCACCACCAAAATTTTGATTTTCCTTGACTCCTTAGACTCCCCCAAACTCACATTCACTTTGGCTTCCTGACAACAGACTTTCCCAGCTTCCTACTTCGCACTTCTGCCCGACAAACATAATTTCACACTTCTACCCAGAAGAGAGAGAATGAGAAGTGATGCACCAAATGAATTCGTTTTACTTCCTTTTATAGGCTTCTTGTGGGGTTGAATGGGTCCTTAGGCTAACTTGATCTTCTCTTAGGCTGACGTGGTGTGGAGGTTACATAGTTCATATTTGACTCAATACTTAACCGACTTACATGATTCAAAAGGCCAAGACAGGTCTCTTTAAATGTACAATAATTCTATAGACTCAAAATAAATCCTAGAAGTCCTCATGGGGACTTTGACCTAAAACATAGTGACCCAAGCATGAAACGCATGCTTTAGTAAGTGACAATAATAATTATAAAAATTAGTTTCTTTATTCTTTTGACAAGTACATTACATAATGACTCAAGTACATTATTGAATACCAAACATAGTTACATTTTCCAACACTCCTTCTTAACTAGGGAGGTATTCATTATGTACATATAAAATGGAAGATCTCAAACTATATGAACCATGAAAAACTTTAGGCACCACAATGCCATGGGCTAGATTCTTGACTAGGGAAATCTATCCAACTAGTCATTGAACAATTTAGGCACTGCAATGCCATGGAATAGATTCCTAACAAGGGAAGTCTATCCAACTAGTCACTCAAAAATTTAGGCACCGCAATGCCATGGGCTAGATTCCTAACTAGGGAAATTTATCTAGGTGGGACTAAGGTGGACTCAATATTTCAAACCCTCTAGGTACCATCAAGCTTACTTTCTAACCACTAACCCAAAAATCTAGGTTTGTGTTAGAGCTCAATGATCAATGCCACCTTTCCAACTTCGGGGACTCATACATCAACACAAAGTGTCAGCCAAATGTCTCCCTAGGAAATGATTCACTCACAAAGCCTCAACACCCCTTTATCTAGCAGATCAAGAATAACCAATCTCTCCCAATCAAATTGATTGGTAGCCAACATGCTTTTCTTCGTGAGATTGATTTGTACAAACACAACCCCAATATTTCACATGTACATAATCAAATAAAAACTTCTGGGGTCTTACAGACAACAAACATTGCTTCTCATATTTTCATAGTAGGACTATCAACTGAATCTTTGACAGAAGATTCCTTGATCATATGTTTTCCTTCCTACTTTAGATGCAACAACACATTCTTTAATTGGATCTTGCTTTCTTTCTTTCAGCGACACTACAAAATGCATTCTCCAATTTTCTTTTCCTTCTCACAAACTTCACTCGGACTTATGCCTGTTAGTCCTGGTATAGTGCATGACACATGAATAAGAGAACCATATCTTTCACTCCCTCTCAACCAGGAAGCACCTCTTTATCTAGACTCCCTCTTAATCTTAGGGAGATCTTCTTCTATTCATGCTTCCTCCATTGGAGAATCTTTCATGGCTTCCAACCATTTCATCAGAGTTATCTTCATACCCATCATGTTCATCAAATCTTCACCAAGTTGAAGATTGTGTAGCTGCACAACTTGCTTGTCACATCGAGCATCTTCACCAGGTTGAAGGTTGTGTACCTGCACAACTTTCTTGTCTCATTGAACATCTTCACCAAATTGAAGATTGTGTACCTACACAACTTAAATATAAAGTACAAATAAAACTATAGAAGCGTGATGTTATCCATATCAGAAACAAAGAAGCATTTAAACCAAACTTAATTATAAACAAGAGACAAATGCTCTTCAACATCTTGCTAGGGACTTTATACACCCTAGACTCCTTCATAAGATCATTCATTCCATCTAGGGTTTCAACTGTGTCCTCAAAAGGTATAACATACCTTACTACAACATATAGAAAACCATAGAAACAATTCAAAAAAAAATAGATCTTCAAAGAATCTAACAACCTTTCAAAATACTTATGTTAGATTTCTCACTAAGGATTCATATAAATCCTAGATTTCATACAAACAAATCAATCAAGTCAATCACAGCTTAGTCATCAACCTGACCAGCTTCTACTAGGGTTAGTTCCAAGCCCCTAGTTTTCAATCAACCATCAACCAATCACTACCATGACGAAAGACTACTAAATTTATTTGCAAACCCTAGATTTCCAAGCAATCATCATACTCAACCAAAAATTCAAATTTCAACAATTTCTTCACAAATCTCAAATTATCATATAGTCAACATTCATGAGAGATTTCTACTTTGAATAAGGTTTAATTCCAAAACCTTAGATTTCTAATCTAAAAAATCGTTACATGCATAAATCTCAGATTGTTATATTTCACAATAGACAATGTCACTACTAGGGTTTAACTACCAAACCCTAGATTTTCATTTTCCAACAATCATCTAAAGATTTCAGATTGTTACAAACTATTTTTTTTTAACTTCACTAGAGTTTAGCTATAACACCTTATATTTACAAGCATCAACATCCTATAATTTGATACAAGGACTTCATTAAATCCTAAGACTCATGACCATCATTGACTAGGTCACCACACTTATCTAGGAATTCATAAGCATATCATATGTGCAGTAACATTAATACATTTGACCTAGACCAAGCTAGGGATTCAACCAAAGGGACATATCTCTATATGCTTATATTTCATCATCATGAAACATACATTTCATATCATGTGTTAGTGAAACCCAACTTCACAACAATATCAAAGAAGAGTTAGACACATAATCATTTTGATTACACTATGGTTTGATGAGACAACACACACATACCACATAAATCAATTCTAAGACAATATAAGGGTATTTCTCACACATTCCATCAAACCATAATGAGATAAGGTTCCAATGTAGAACACACATTCCACCAAACCCCAATGAGCTAGGGTTCTAATGTAGAACACATATTCCACCAAACCCCATATTATCAAAACTTCAAAGGTTCCGAGATTTTAGATCTTATCATGCCATCCTAACAAGTTAGGATTTCCCAGTCATACAAAATCCTAAACTTGAAATCATCAATAAAGTCTCCAACTAGCATTTCACAATATCCCTAATTAGTTTATGGTTTCAAACATTCACAAGAGCATACCCTTCGGTTAGGGTTTTCTAGAACTTGTCTAGGGTCCTATAAAATCAGATAAGTGTGGGGTGGGTAGATTTATCAAGAGATGAATCACCCAAAAAAGAATCATTAGGATTCAATAATTATATTCATAACAAGGTTAGTAATAGATCATCAAAAGAATAATATTTTCAATCAATGAATTCAAATCATACCTTTGTTTCTTGACTAACCTTGTCTTGAGAGATCCTCCTTCTTGCAGATGTTTTCACTAATCAAGACAACAAAGGAAGAAAGGTGATTAGTATTTAATATAATAAAAAATAAATAAGTACAGGAACCCAAAACTAAAAAGACATGAGATACTTATCTTTTCTGGAACAATCTCATTAATGGCCAAGAGATCATCCTTGAGTCTAACTATCTTCACAAAAGAGGTTTCCACAATATCTTCTTTTGCCATCTTTGTATTCCTTATCTCATTCTTCAAACTTGCTACTTGACCAATGTCCTTAATAGTAAACAAATTCAACAAGGCTTCATACATATCCTGAGCATGATTGATGTTATCTATGAAAGGGACAAGATGGCCTTTTATCCATTCTACCATCAAAGTCATAGCCACCAATTCTAGATCCTTGAATTTCATTTTTTCAACATCACTGGCTTCTTTGGTAGGCTTATTTACATTTCATTTAACCATATCTAATGCATTCTTCTTCTAGAGGATTAGCTCAATTCTCTTTTTCCAGGATCTGAAGTTAGATGCTCCTTCAAACTTGTTCTCACCCTTGATAGAGTTAGACATCTTCCCTGAATATAATAGATTCCTTCCCTGAGATAGTGCCTTAGAATGGATCTGCCTTTTTTCTTCTTTCCTCACCAAAGCTCTGATACCATGTTGGAAAATAAGAAAGGAAGTAAATATTTTTGCGATCTTGATAATTACTTGTGATGTTACTTTTTATTATGATTCTTTATATCTTATTTCTTTAGTTCATCAAACAATTACACAAAGCAGTAGCACATAAAACAATGAACATAAGATGTAGGAACTGTTATCACTCAGGTTGTTCCCTGCCTCCTAAAGGGAATATGGCCGAGGTAACCACTAACCAATCTTTTAGGTGCAGGTCCTAGCCTACCTGCAACCAGAGAGGGCTATCTCTTTGTAATTTTTAGCTTTGTTTTTGGAGTATTTTTAGGCTAGTTATTATGCACAAGTTTTTGTTTTGAGTTCGTTGGAAGGTAATTTCAGGTGGAACAGGGATGCAAGTAGGAAACAATTTCTTCCATTGGGTAGATGGAGTCAGAGTGAGTGAACTGGTGAAGTGTTGAAGTATTCATTTGGTAAGAGGAGTTTGCTATAGAGCAAGGTAGTCAATTTAGGAGCAATCTTGATATTTGAAATGGTGGAATGAAATCAGTGAATGAAAGGCAACCAAGAATCTTTGATTATGCTAGTAGAGGGGAAGTGCATGAAGATTACTAAGGAGCAATGAAGAATTCCTAAGCAATATCCAGAGTGAAAGAACTAATGCAAATAGGAGCAATTAAGAATTCCTATTTATGACTAATTCTGAAGAAAACATATATAGTAGATGAGATTGAACATAGAGTGCTTTTAGGCAAATTTTGTGCTATTCTTCTTCTCTACTACCAAGTTTAGGGAACATACATGAAATTGCATACATAGAAAACATAAAAAATACAGAGAAGAGAGACTTATTGATCCATAAACGACGCAATAATCCTGTAGCATTTCCCAGAGCGTAAATTCCACATTCAAATGGTTCATCACAGTGAAATTCCAGCATCCTTTGTATTATACAGCTTCGATAACTTATAGCGCAGTTCAGAAATGAAATTACCAACCCCCAAATACATATTATGGGGAGGAATTCATACAAAAGGGAGATACAAAATATCATGAGGATAAGTCTTGAACTCATAATTTTCTTTACCAACTATTAAGAAGTAGTAAGTGAGGGAATAAATGCTGTAGTAAATATGAATGCGCTAGCTGTCCAATTTGTCAGAGGAAATTTGACTTTCTGGGCTGAATGAGTCGGCTACTTGCTGCGCATTCATTCTGTGTGTGCTGTCCCAATGCCAATATGCTGTTTGTTGTTGTCTTGGTCTTCATTATCGGTGCTCGATTTCTTTGCATTTAATGAACTGTAGTGACTATTCTGCTTCTGCCTTGCACCGCTTTTCCTTCTCTTTTGACAGGTGGACCATGCCATCTGTATATGCTGACTTGTGGCTTACAAAAAGAATTAATAACCAAAATCATCTGAGCAATGTCTCCATCATTCCTCTCCACCAATCCTCTGTAGGCAGCTGATGCCTTTGTATCTTTATCAATGTTTCATCAGCTTCAGTGTATCTATAAAAGTTTGGTTGGACTTCAAAGAGATGGTTTATCTCATGTGCAATGTAGAATAGACTTTCTAGTTTATCAAAGACACTCTGTCCAGATGGAGGCCCTGTTTCTTCTGATGTGCTTGAGGAAGCTATGATTTGATTGGAAGCATAGTTGTTTACCCTGTTGGCATAATGCTCATGTGATAGCAGTCTTCTAGCGCTAGTTACTAAACTTGGTAGCCCTCTGCTATGAAATGCTGTGATTTTTATTCTAAACTCATCCACCTCTGCTTGCATTTCTTGGAATTTTCTTTCCAATGTCTGCACAAAATTCCTTAGGGTCAACACCCTTTTTACTAACAAGATAGTATCAGTCCTGTTCCTGATTCCTATTGCTGCCAACTGCTCTTTCGTGTGAGTGTTCAGGAATTGGATCATTCTATTAGCTTGCTCAGGCATATTTCCTAGAGATGCTCTAGCCTTTTGGTTTTCAAACTGAGCCAAGCCTATCAAATCCATTTGATCATGAATGGTTTCAATGGATTGCCATTGGTCTATAATGGATTGGCCAATCTTGGCCCACAAAATTTTCTTGACATCAGCTAGAGTTTTATCAAAAGTGAGCTCTTTCTCCAGCTCCTTTATTCTTTTTTCCAGGGCTTTCACTTCCCTTGTTTTCTCAGCCATATCCTGCTTTGACTTGTCGTATTTTTCCTCAATTTTAGCCATCTTTTCTTTGGCCTCTTTCAATTCTGCCATCTACACTTCCAGGGCCTTTATTTCTTTCATCATATTGTCCATACTTAGGCTAGTCTCTTGCTCTGTAGGTGCTGTAGTAGTTGTCGAAACTGGTGCTAAACTCGAGCTACCGGCTTCTAATGCTGGAGTAGTGGGAGGCACTGTTGTGGTGGCCGTAGGAGGAGTAGTTGTAAGAATCTGAGCTGTTTGAATTGGCTAAGAGGCCAACTCTCCCTGTCTCCCTTGTAATGATGCCTCCAAGGCACTCTCTTTTTCTATCAACCTTTTATGTAAGGTCATAAGCTAAGCCACCACATCCTGCTCTTCTTTTTGTTGTGCTATCTCTGTGGCTTGAGGATGCATTGCAGCTGGTAGCTTGAGTTGTCTTTTGAGGGCTGCTATGTCTTCCTCTTTCTTCTTTATCAAAGCCTACATGCCTTTTGGATCAGTGGGATCATGTCCCAGCTCTATAATGATCTCCTCCAAAGACTTGATTCTATTGTCCTTGGCCTGTGATGAAGCTTTCTCCAATTCTAGTTGGGCAGAAGTATTGTGCAGAGAGTTTTGCAGTCTATGGGCTAACAATGTTTTGTCTGCCAAAGTAGAATATACCATCTCCCCGGTCTGCTTGTGTAATTCAATCTGGTCCATCGGATGGATATCCTTGGCGAGCACTTCCAGATTGGTTCTAATATAGTCAGCAACTGATTGTGGTTGCTGCATTATAGGTATGAAATGACTGAGAGTCATTTTCCCTTCCTGGATGTCATAGGCTGCCATTAGCCTTTGCTAATTAGTGGGAGCCATCCTTAGCAACTGGTTGTACAGCTGGTATCCCACTGGCTCATTTCTAGCTTTGATATCTGTGAATGCTTTTTTAATGTCAGAACCCTGTCTACTCTGTTTCCTGGTGGATGTAACCTCCACCCCTTGTTGTCTCTCTTGCTCCTGCTGAAAGGAGCTAGCTGATGTCTCCATACTTGGGGGAACTTGCTGTTCTATTGGCCCTTCTGGTATTTCCTCTTTTGAAAAAGGATTTAATCTCTGTCTTTTTTCGCCTTGCTTCTTTGTGGATGTCCCTGGAGGTGTCTCTTCTTGTCTATCCCTTTTCTTTGCTCTCTCTTCATTTGTAGGAGTCTGTAATATAGGAATTTCAGTTGTCTTTGCTTGAGTAGAAGGGTCTTGCCCTTGACTTTTCTCATCTGTAGAAGCAGACCGATTTGCCATTGTTTCTTGCTGTTCCAAATTGTGCACTTGCTCTTCTGAATGCTGCACCGCTTTACCTTTATCTGTTGCTGCTGGTGAAGCACTTACTTGGGCAGGTTGCTGGGAGTCTGTGGCAGATGAGGTGCCTTTTCCAAGGTGCCGAGGGGCTGTGAAAATCACCTGTCCAAAAGATTCCAAGTCAACTGCTTTTTCAAGGTCTTTGATTGGTTTTTCTGCTATCTCTTCCTCAGAAAGTTCTTCAACTAGTGTGCCCTCTACCCATTCTTGTTGATTAGCATATTGTTCAATTTGAGGGATACTGCAGTGTTCATATGCTGCAAGCCTGTGTTTGACTCTTCTAAGGCTTATAAAGTGATTGGGGTCATATGGTGCCCAATAAAAGCTTGTTTTTAGCAACAGAAAGTTTTTCAAAATCTTGTCTGCCTCTTCCCAAGCTTCTTCTCTCTTATTGAAAATAAATGGGCCCAATTGATGTCTAGTCTTGAGCTGTGCCTTTTTGCTTTTTCCATAGAAATGAATCATATATATATTACCAAATTGCCGGAAGTATTCCAAGGCAAAGACTCTCAAGGGGACATATTTTGGCAATCTGTAAGGAGCTAACTCATAGCCATAAATCCTGATTACTGTGTGCTTTTGGTAAAAATACCAGTCACCAATGCTGTAGCTTTTGGAATGATGTAGAATCTTTTGCATCTCATCAGTGAGTCTAGGAAGAGGGGTGCTCACCAGTAAGGAGGAAGCCAGATGTATAAATAGGTCAATAAACTCGCAGTAGGTATATGGAGAGTAATAAACATGGTGGCAGACTGATGACCAAAATATTACAGACCTTCGCTCCCCCTTGGCATCCAATTTTCTGAGAAAAACTGGGAAACTATCAGGCTCGTAGTACAGTAGCAAATGCTATATGTAGGAGGTGTATTCGAATACCCTTTCTCTCTCCAGGTTCATGAATTGCTCATGAATTTTGTCAGCTATGAAGGTGGCATAATCATACATGACAACATGGGGCTGTCCTGGAGCAAACATGGACAAGAACACCAAGACTGTCTCATCAACGAACTCACTGGTATTGAATCCTAAGATGCAAGATATGATGTCTACCAGTAGTCTCCCTGTTTCATTGAACCAAACATGTAGATAAGGAGGAGGTTGCTGAGGCTGAAAACCTGGTTGCATGAAAAGCTGGGAAATTCTTGAGATCTCTGAGATAGGCAGCTTGGCACCTTGGTCAAGCAGAAGTTTCATGGAGAGAGGAGCCAAAGGCTTAGTTGGCTCAAAGTTTAGCATCTTGTTTATGGCCTGAGGGGTGATGTGAAACAAAACAGTCCTGATGGAGCTAAAACTGCTCTTTGACTGGGCTCATAATTTTCACAACACTGATGGATGAGGTCAGGGAATATATTTACTTGTGGGAGATAATAGATTGGCATGTTGGACTCCCAGATACCAAGGACATCAGCATTGCTTCTGTATTTTTTCCTTATCTCACAAAAGGTTTCAATGTGATATTTGTTACTCAGTTCAACTGTTTCCTTCATTTGGTAATCCCTGTCAGCAAGGGGCAGCCACTCCAAGTTCCTATGTGGTGCATTCAAGGGGGCAATATTTAAAGCTGTGGGAGTGGCCATTTTGAAGTTTATCTGTGTTTATACTTGGAACCAGGATTAGTGCAACAAAAAACTGATGAAAACTGCTTCTGAGGACTTGTAAGGGAGCTGAAGAATGAGTTTAAATATGGCAGTGGCCTTCACTGTCTGTAGTTTATGACAAAAGATGCAAATTTACAGGGTTCAGACAGGCTTTTATTTTGTTTGATGAATTCACTGGGTTAATAAGCTTGGGGGAAAATTGCAGAGGGAATGAGAAAGTCCTTTTTGAGCCAAATAGGAGGAATTTTGTAGAGGAATTTAGGAAAAAGGGGACAATGCACGACAGTATGAAAATTTTGCCAGCAACACGAACTTTAATAATGATTTTTAATTGTGAAATTGCAAGTGGGCGCGGGTTCACAGGATTTTCTTCAAACAGAGGGTTAATCAGTGAATTTTAGGCAGCCTTTAGGTGTATGAGTGCCTTTAGTTTCTGAATTTGTAGAGTTTCAAGCAAGTAAAATGGAGAAAACGGCAAAAACAGGGGTAAACAGGTGAAATTTTGGCAAATACCTGGTTTTTATGGCGCCGAGGGTGTTGGGCTAGTTCAATGGCGAAAAATGGAGTCGAAATTGCAGGCGGCAGCGGCTCGGATGATTAATTTTGAACTTGGGCGGAAGAACGACGTAAAATAGCATGCACAACACTCCCAAACTAACCAATGATAATGAAAGAAAACGGTCATTTCACGTAATTTTATGAAAATTTGGGACTTTGGCGCTTTTGGGGATGACGTCAGCATGACGTCATTTGGTGGGTAGTGGGTATGATATGGTGACGTGGTAGCCGATGTGGGCGCTGACATGGATGGGTGACGAGGCAGACACATGGGATGGAACAGTGACATGGGGGCTCATGCAGGTGCCGATGTGGTGTATGACGTTGGCAGCGGGGGACAGAAGGTGGTAAATGGTTTTATCGGACTGCCTTTGGTATGGGGGTGGTATATGTCAGAGCCCGCCTGATGCAATCAAAATAGGGCACGCATCTTTTGTACGATGGAAAACCCGCCGTGCTATCGGGTGCTAAGTCTCGTACGTCGGGGTCGCTCCGAAATCGGCGAGGGCCGTCCGATCTGGGAGGGCGGATCAAAGGGTTGACGGAACTGCGAGCTGGAAGCATGTTAATGTACGGGGCCAGCTGAATATTATATTATTTATTTATATGGCGGGGGTTCAAACTTTTGGAAAAACGGTTTTATATGTATACAAAGTGTGGGCATGGTTATTGGTTCAACCATGTATTAAACCAATCCAAAACAAAATATGAGCGCGGGGTTAAAATAAAGTATGGTTTAGGAGGGAGGGTTAACACGGTTATTAATTTAACCAAAGGTTAAACTAATCCCAAGGTATATATGCGGAAGGGTTAAATATAAGTCCCAGATGGACTTAACATTTCCTCAAACTAGGTTTATATTGCTATAGTGCCAAGGGGTGGGGATATTTATTATTTTTGGGTTTTTATATAATTTTTTGTATAATAGGGATAGGGAAGTGATCTAGGGAGTTAAATAATAGAGTTAGAAGTTAATATGGCTTTATGGATTGAGATTATATGTGTGAATGCCAAGCTTATAAAGTGAACTTAGGCATGAGAGAAAATTGAAATGATGATTTTACACAAGAAATGTGGCTTTGAGCCTTTAAGCAAACCAGAAGTTTTACTTAAGTTTTTCATGAAAATGGAGTGAAGTTAAGAGTTTTTGAGCAAATCTCAATCTCTTTAAGGGATGTTAGTGAGTGTTTTTTGTGAGGGAGGAGAGGGGAGGTTATTCATGCTTCCATTGTTCCATAGTCCAACAATTGCCTTAGTACTTATGTCACTGGTGATATGAGCCTTTCTTGATAAGACAAAAATGAGCACCCACCTGCTTCTGCAACCTCAAACTACCTACCCATCCTAATACACCTAGCATTTTTTCTTCCATTTGATTGGGTGCACTTGAACTAGCAAACCCTGATTGTCCTCTTTTTCTTCTGATTGTCCTCCTATCTAAATCTACCCTTATTTCTTCCAAGGGCCCAGATTAAGCAGTTGGGCTCCTTAATTTCTCTACCTATCTACCCATCTGCCAAGCTTAAACTGTTTGGACAGATATTCTTTCTCTAGTCTGTAGTAGCAAATTTAAACATGGCATGGTCCAGATTGAGCTGTTGGGCCATCCATCATGTGTAATAAACAACAAGACTTTGCATATTATGAACTTGCAAATCAGCTAGCAGTGGTATTTTGGCTGGCCACTTTCCTGGTCTTTCTTTGGGGTTCATTTTTATTACTTTTTTCTGGCCAATTCATTTTTCTTGCCCTTTGATTATTCTTTTAGGGCATACCCTCTTTACATTTTTTAATTCTCTCTAACTCTTTACAACATATGGAACCTTTGTAGCATGAAAACAAGAACATATTTGGCACTTCCCAGGTCAATCATGAAAAACGAAACCTATTGGTATAGGAACCTAACACTGGCTCCACTTGGGGATGGCATTTGCTGGTGAAAAGCCAAGAATAGCAGGTCAGATTGCCTTATTTTTCAACTTTTTCTGTAGTCTAAAACTTCCTTTTCTTGAATACCAATGATTTGAATCTTTGTATCCTGTATGCAGTCCTTATGAGCTGCTCTGTGCAAAATTAAAGCTCTGTCTTTGCTGATTTTTCTGACTGCTTATCAACATCTTTAGACTTTTCAAGTCTTCTTCTTGATTTCTTGTGGTAAACTCAAAATATACATCAAAATGGGAGTTATTCTTTGACTCTTTTCCTCAAAATCTACTGCATGCTGTTCCTTATCAAATTGCTGTAAATAAAAACTGCTGAAAATACCAATATTTATGTACATTATACAGTCATGTTATGCTGATCAAAGGGAATCAAAATAATGCTTGAGAATTCGCCCATTGACTGGGCCTTCCTCAGTATCTGTGCCATCCAAACTCTTCAGAAAATAAGTGTTGTTACCCCGTATTGCCTGAATAACATATGGTCCCTTCCATAGGAAATCAAATTTTCCATGCTTCCCTTTATCTTCCCTCCTAGAATCCCATCTCAGCACTTTGTTTCCTATGAAGAAATCTTCAGCTTTTGTTCTTTTATCAAAGATCTTCTTAAGTTTATCTTGTAGTACCTGGGTTCTCTGATATACTTCCTCTCTTGTTTGCTGCAAGTGAATAGTTTGATTGATCCTTCTTTGAATATCATTAGGCTCTGTCTGTATTTCTTGCAGCAACTTGATTACAAGGATTCCTAAAGATGAAGGGAATCTCGCCTCCATTCCATAAACCAATTCATATGGACTTGTACCAATAGATCTTTTAGTGGTCAATCTGTCTGCCCATAGTGCATTCACAAGTTTTTTATGCCAATTTTTCTTATTTTCCTCCAAGACCTTTTTGATGATGTTGATGAGGCTTTTGTTGGAGGACTCAGCTAAGCCATTACCTTGAGGATAATAGGCTGTGGAATGGCCTAAGGTAATGTGGTATTTGTGGCAAAAACTGATCATTCTTTTGGATTTGAAAGCAGCAGCATTGTCTGTAATAATTTTATCTGGACAGCCAAATCTGGACAAGATGTTGGTTTCTAAAAATTGCATAATAATGGAGTCATTGGCTTGCCTACAAGGGATGGCTTCTATCCATTTGGTGAAATAGTCTGTGGCAGTCAAAATCCACCTATGTTGGCCATAAGAGGAGGGGTTAATTTCACCAATGAAGTCTAAGCCCCATTGTTGAAAAGGTTTTTCAGTTGAAACAGGTTTGAGGGGTAAAGGTAACAACTTTCTCTTGCCTTCAAAGATCTGGCATTTATGGCAGGACATTACAAATTTTTTCACATCAGCAAATAGGGAAGGCCAATAAAATCCAGCCCTTAGAATTTTATCAGCTGTTGATTTCTAGTATAAGTGTCCTCCACAGTCACCTGCATGAAACTCCTTGAGGACTTTGTTAGTTTCATCCAATGTTAGGCAATTAAGTAAGACACCTTCATGATTCTTCCAAAACAAAACATTGTCTAAGATACAAAATTTTGATGCTTTCATTTTCAAGAATCTCTTTTTAGTTCCGGAAAACCCTGGAGGAGCTTGGAGGTTTAACAATACAAAATATATATCAGCATACCAAGGGGATTGTAAAAAGGCTTGATTGATCTGTGGTGTCACCATCTCCTGTTCGTTGTCCAGTTGATTGATGTCAAGGGCTTGAAAATTAGTTTCAGTCATCATTTTGGCTAATCCTTGTCCTTTTATGAGTTTTGTGGGCTTGATTTCAATGTCATACTCTAAGATATTTGCTATCCATTTGCCCCTTTTACCTTCAATTCCTTCTTGAGTTAAAATGTCCTTAACCACAACATTTGGAACATATGCGATCACATGAGAGTACAAGATGTAAACTCTGAAATCCTTGATGCCTTTTACACGGGCATAAGCTTGCTTTTCCATGATCTGATATTTTAAGGGAGCATCTCTAAGGGCTTTGCTAAAGAAAGCAATTGGCTTCTCGCATCCTTGGTCATCTTTTTGTAATAGGACAACAACAATAGTATGCTCAGATGCAAAGGAAAAAATGATGAAATCTCGATCAAACCTGGGACTTGTGAGGACTGGTGTATTTGTCAAAGATCTTTTGATGTCCTCAAAGGCTTGTTTAGCTTCTATGGTCCATTTGACTTTAGAATCCTTCTTCAGCATATTATTTAACAGTCTAATTAGCTCAGCCAAATTAGGAATGAACCTTCTTAGGAAGTTGATCCTTCCTAGAAAAGCCTACAGTTCTTTAATGTTTCTTGGATGAGGCACTTGAAGGATAGCTTGAATTCTCTCCGGGTCAATCCTAATGCCATCTTTTGAAATTATGTGACGTAGGAGTTTGCCTTCTTCTAGGCCAAACAATGATTTCTTTGGGTTCAATGATATGCCATACTTTCTGCAAATTAGGAACACTTGTCTTAGATGTCCTAAGTGTTCTCGGTCTGATTTTGAAAAGGCAGTAAGATCATCAAGGTATATGACTAAGAAATCATGGATCTCTTTGGCAAAGGCTATGTCCATTTCTCTTTGAAATGTGGCACCTGCATTTTTGAGTCCAAAAGGCATTTTCACATATTTGAAGGTTCCCCATGGTGTTGTAAAGGCACTTTTGTCTTGATCATCCGGGTGGACTAAAATCTGATTGAATCCTGAGAATCCATCTAGCAATGAGATCCTAGAGGCTCCCACTACCCTTTGTAGGATATGATCCATTTTTGGTAAAGGGTAATGGTCTTTGAGAGAGACTTTGTTCAAATTTCTTAAGTCAACACACAATCTTATCTCTCTCGTTTTCTTTCTGGTGGGTACTAGATTTGAAATCCATTCTGAGAACCTGATAGGTGCAATGATTCCAGCTTCATACATTCGTTTGACTTCCTTCTCAATCAGGGGAAGAAGGACAGGGTTCACCTTTCTAAGATTTTGTTTAAACGGTTTTTGATTCTCTTTCAAAGGTATAGTATGTTGGATGACTGAAGTATCATAGGATTTGAGGTCCTCATAACTCCAAGCAAACACATCTTGGAACTCCTTAAACAAGTCAATATACTTCAACTTTTGATCAGTAGGCAATGATTTTGATAGTTTTATCATTTTGGGATTTTCTGTGGTTCCAATGTTGCAGTCCTCAATTTCAGCATTCAGTGGTTGCATTTTTGGCTTCCTTGAAATATCATTTGAACCGAATAAATCCTCCAAAGGAGTTAAACCCGTGGGCAGAAAATTGTCCTTTAGTTCAATTACTTCAGCTTCTGCCTCAACTATTTCATCAAGGTCTGTTCGCCTCAGTTCTTGTACATTTTTGGCATCAAAAGTAGTTGGGTGCAATATCAGATTTGTTGTTTCAGCTGATATATTTTGTTGAATTTTGTCTATCTGTTGTTGGTCATCCACAGTGCTAGTATCAATGTTCATGTTAGAGAATTCCTCCTTCAAAGTCAGGAAGTTATTTATCTGTGTGTCATTTTCAAAGATCTTCCAATTTTTGACATTATCAGGGACAGCAGGTCTATGTTTGATTTCGGTAGTGAAATGGTGGTTGGGCTCAAAAGGAAGCTTGCAAGTGCTGGTAAAATTTGCCAAGCTATGTGCATGTAAATTGTGCTTTCTAGGGATTTTGGTTAGCTGAGATTCTAAGAAAGTGTTAAGTATTTCAATGGCTGCCCCTCTGTAAGCCCTCAACCTTAGATCATTTGTGACAAAATTTCCCTTTATCTGATGTATGATCAGATCTGAATCCCCTAGTATTGAAAACTTAGTTTCTCCAAGACCTCTAATTAGTTTGAGTCCCAAAAGAAGGGCTTCATACTCGGTCATATTGTTTGTGCATCTAAAATTTAACCTGTATGCATGACCTTCAGCATGGTCATTCTGCATGTTGTGTATCCAAACCCCTGCCCCTGCTCCTAGTTTGTTTACAGAGCCGTCAAACTCCAAGTATCATAAGATTTCTTGGTTATGACTTGTCTTAAGAGTTTTGGAAGTTTGTTCAATGGGTAGATTGGGTTCCTGTAAGTCATATGATATGTCATTTTTCTTTAATGCATTAGTCACATCGACACTTTTTTGATCTTGAGCAGCAGATTGTTCATTCATGCTTTCTAGTTGTGCTATTATCAGGAGTTTGGCATCAGTTTTGGGACACATGTCAGCATTGTATAAGATGAATGAATCCATGTCAGAATGCATTGCATAGATGGGGAAGTTTTGGGGCTTTTCTTGACTACTCACCACATATTTCATCAGTGTTTCACGGTATAATCTCTTTGGATGTCCAAATATTGAAGCAGTGGCATAGGACATGTCTAGTTGCAAAGATCCTTGGAGTTTGCCCCCCCAAGATCTTGATAAAAGCATACCATACTTAGGTGGAATGTTAGCTACCACCACATCCATCAAGATTGCCTTAGCTGGATATTGGACTACGGATACACAAAGGTATTTGATTAGGCCTAGACACCTGACCTGGCTGGAATCAAATGAGAATAAGTCTTTGTAGGGCCTTGTGATATCTAGGTCTAATCTTTCCATTATCGACTTAGGCATTAGGTTATGGGAAGCTCCCGAATCAAACATTCCATTATGCGGCACTTTGTCATGAATGTTTAAGCTCACATAAAATGGAGGAACCCCTCCGTCTACTGTTTTACCATTGACTTCAGGACCAAAAATCAATTCTGGTTGATCATCAAGAACATTGACTGCATCCCTGTTCTCTGGTATTTGCAGTGACCTATTGATTTGATGTCTGTACACTTCATGTTTGGAAAGTTCAGAGAGAGGAATGGCTATTTTCAGCTTACCTATTTCTATTTCTAAGTTAAAGGGTTTTTGTACCTGAACTTTTGCATTATGGGCAGCAGACTTTTCCTTTTCAACTGAATTTTCATTGACCTTTTCTTGATTAGTAGTGCTGTTACGAATTAAAACTGTTTTGAAATTGTTTTCAGGAGGGTCAGTTACATTTTATTTTGGAGGAGAGGGTATGTATGGCTAGTTTTTAGAGGGTTGTACATCTGATATATCTTCCACAGTGACTTCCTTTGGGTCTGGGTCTGTTTTATCAGAGGATTCTATCAGGGTAGCTTTATCTTTTACTTTCTTTGGCTACTTGGTATCCTTCAACTTGGTAGGTTCAGGCACATCTATGGTTCTACTTCTTAATTTGTACTGTTTATGAACCTCATAGACTGTTGCATCATAGCCTTCCCTAAAATCAAATGACTCTCCTGATTTGGTTTGAAATTGATTGAAATTATGGGCCTCTTGGTATTCTTGTGTTAAAAAGATTTGTTGTTCACTGTCTAAACCCATTAAGTTGATATGAGGTTCCTCTGTTGGTTCACTAGATGTTGAGGCTTCGACATAGTTCTCTTGAAATGGAGGTATGATATTCTGGTCAGGGCCAGCCCTTCCAACATTTGGATTTTGGTTTTTTCTAAAATTTGAGTTCCTTGCTATATTACTTGTTTGACCTTCCAATGATGATTTTCTTTCAATGGTTTCCACCCTATCTCCAAGTCTGTCCATGCCTTTGATGGTGACATCAAGCTTTTGTTCAAATGCTGAAGGTTCCTCTTTGAATGTTGTTCTTCTTTCAGCTCTTGCCCAAT
This sequence comes from Pinus tabuliformis, assembly GCA_031772625.1. Taxonomy (NCBI): domain Eukaryota; kingdom Viridiplantae; phylum Streptophyta; class Pinopsida; order Pinales; family Pinaceae; genus Pinus; species Pinus tabuliformis. Next base: position 662,553,224 of record CM062804.1, read on the forward strand.
TTATTTTAGCAATGAGATTTGCTTCTACATTAACAGCTATATTCTGCGTGTCTGCTAAGGTTGGAGGGGCTCATTCCCTCAGTTGATATGCCATGTGAGAGTCAAATCCATCTGGAAATTTGATCAAAGCTAGATCAGGTGGAGGTCTAAGGTTTTGAGGGATAGCATTGTATACACTATTGAATCTAGCACAATAATCTAGGACAGCTTCCTGTGGACCTCTTTCTATACTGTCATACTCTGATAGGATATGCAGTGGATCTTTCTTCTTTTCCCATCTGTTGAGGAAGGTTTGGTAAAGGACATCCAGATTGGCTATGGAAATTACAGCCAGTGCTCTAAACCAAGTTCGTACTTCACCTGTTAGACTTTAAAGATTTTCATTCTCACATCATCATCATCTATTTCATAATTCTCAAAGTAATATTGCATTTTCTTAGTGTGTTGCTGGGTTGTATAAGAGCCAGTCCCATCAAAATATGTGATTTTACTTTGATAATCTTGAGGCATAGCCCCTGGATTTGCAGGAAACTGTAAAGGATCATAACGATTCGCCATGTTTGCCAGGATAAATGGGACGTCGTGAAGAAATGGGAGAACTGGAACAACAGGAATGGTGGTAGAAATATGTGTAGTAGATGGGGGTGTGGAGAAGGTGCTTTGAGAGGTGGATGAAGAACTAGGGGAAGTAGGGGTAATGTGAGGATGGAGTGAAGCTTTAGCAGGGGTTGGAATATAGTTTTGCTAAACTTTTTCAGGGCTTGAATAAGCAGAATCTTCTTGTTCCTCTTGTTTCCTTAGGATCCTTGGGATTAAGTTGGGATTTTAAAAAACAACTGGAGGATCTGGGTCAGGATTTGACTTGGTGTAGCGAGTTTTCTTCTTTGGAGCCAGCTTCTAAACTTGTTTTTGGTATTTTCTAAGAATGTTTTTGGTATTTTATTTGAAATATGGGAGGCTTTGAGTTTTTTCTTTCAGTAGCTTGAAACAGGGAAACTGATTGAATCTTTTGGAACTGCTATTATTAACCTAAAACTATACTGGAGATTGACTGAAGCAACTTTTATCTACTCCTGTAAATGCGCAACAAGAACAGTTTCAAAGGCTACCTGGCTAACTTCAGGCTCCATCTGTAGTTTTTTAGAAAATAGATAGTAGTTACAAATAAACATTCAAAGTTTCACAATGGAGTCGCCAATGATGTTATCACTCAGGTTGTTCCCTGCCTCCTAAAGGGAATACGACTGAGGTAACCACTAACCAATCTTTTAGCTGCAGGTCCTAGTCTACTTGCAACCAGAGAGGGCTCGCTCTTTGTAATTTTTAGCTTTGTTTTTGGAGTACTTTTAGGCTAGTTATTATGCACAAGTTTTTGTTTTGAGTTCGTTGGAAGGTAATTTCAGGTGGAACAGGGATGCAAGTAGGAAACAATTTCTTCCATTAGGTAGATGGAGTCAGAGTGAGTGAACTGGTGAAGTGTTGAAGTATTCATTTGGTAAGAGGAGTTTGCTACAGAGCAGGGTAGTCAATTTAGGAGCAATTTTGATATTTGAAATGGTGGAATGAAATCAGTGAATGAAAGGCAACCAAGAATCTTTCATTATGCTGGCAGAGGGGAAAGTGCATGAAGATTACTAAGGAGCAATGAAGAATTCCTAAGCAATATCCAAAGTGAAAGAACTAATGCAAATAGGAGCAATTAAGAATTCCTATTTATGACTAATTCTGAAGAAAACATATACAGTAGGTGAGATTGAACATAGAGTGCTTTTAGGCAAATTCTGTGCTATTCTTCTTCTCTACTACCAAGTTTAGGGAACATACATGAAATTGCATACATAGAAAACATAAAAAATACAGAGAAGAGAGACTTATTGATCCATAAACAACGCAAGAATCCTGTAGCATTTCCCAGAGCGTAAATTCCACATTCAGATGGTTCATCATAGTGAAATTCCAGCAGCCTTTGTATTATACAGCTTCGATAACTTACAGCGCAGTTCAGAAATGAAATTACCAACCCCCAAATACATATTATGGGGAGGTATTCATACAAAAGCCTGGGAGATACAAAATATCATGAGGATAAGTCCTGAACTCATAATTTTCTTTACCAACTATTAAGAAGTAGTGAGTGAGGGAATAAATGCTGTAGTAAATATGAATGCGCTAGCTGTCCAATTTGTCAGAGGAAATTTGACTTTCTGGGCTAAATGAGTCGGCTGCTTGCTATGCATTCATTCTGCGTGTGCTGTCCCGATGCCAATATGCTATTTTTTGCTGTCTTGGTATTCATTATCAGTGCTCGATTTCTTTGCATTTAATGAACTGTAGTGACTATTCTGCTTCTGCCTTGCACCGCTTTTCCTTCTCTTTTGACAGGTGGACCATGCCATCTGTATATGCTAACCTGTGGCTTACAAAAAGAATTAATAATCAAAATCATCTGAGCAATGTCTCCATCATTCCTCTCCACCAATCCTTTGTAGGCAGCTGATGCCTTTGTATCTTTATCAGTGTTTCATCAGCTTCAGTGTATCTATAAAAGTTTGGCTAGACTAAAAGAGATGGTTTATCTCATGTGCAATGTAGAATAGACTTTCTAGTTTATCAAAGACACTCTGTCCAGATGGAGGCTCTGTTTCTTCTAATGTGCTTGAGGAAGCTATGATTTGATTGGAAGCATAGTTGTTTACCTTGTTGGCATAATGCTCATGTGACAACAATCTTTCAGTGCTAGTTACTAAACTTGGTAGCCCTCTGCTCTGTAATTCTGTGATTTTTATTCTGAACTCATCCACCTCTGCTTGCATTTCTTGGAATTTTCTTTCCAAGGTCTGCACAAAATTCCTTAGGGTCAACACCCTTTTTACTAGCAAGTTAGTATCAGTCCTGTTCCTGATTCCTGTTGTTGCCAACTACTCTTTGGTGTGAGTGTTCAGGAATTGGATCATTCTATTAGCTTTCTCAGGCATATTTCCTAGAGATGCTCTAGCCTTTTGGTTTTCAAACTGAGCCAAGCCTATCAAATCCATTTGCTCATGAATGGTTTCAATGGATTGCCATTGGTCTGTAATGGATTGGCCAATCTTGGCCCACAAAATTTTCTTGACATTAGCTAGATTTTTATCAAAAGTGAGCTCTTTCTCCAGCTCCTCTATTCTTTTTTCCAGGGCTTTCGCTTCCCTTGTTTTCTCAGCCATATCCTGCTTTGACTTGTCATATTGTTCCTCAATTTTAGCCAGCTTTTATTTGGCCTCTTTCAATTCTACCATCTGCACTTCTAGGGCCTTTATTTCTTTCATCATATTGTCCATACTTAGGCTGGTCTCTTGCTCTGTAGGTGTTGTAGTAGTTGCCGAAACTGGTGCTGAACTCGAGGTACTAGCTTCTGATGCTAGAGTAGTGGGAGGGACTGTTGTGGTGGCCGTAGGAGGAGCAGCTGTAAGAATCTGAGCTGTTTGAATTGGCTGAGAGGCCAACTCTCCCCGTCTCCCTTATAATGATGCCTCCAAGGCACTCTCTGTTTTTATCAACCTTTTATGTAAGGTCATAAGAAAAGCCACCACATCCTGCTCTTCTTTTTGTTGTGCTATCTCTGTGGCTTGAGGATGCATTGTAGCTGGCAGATTGAGTTGTCTTTTGAGGGCTTCTATGTCTTCCTCTTTCTTCTTTATCAAAGCCCACACGCCTTTGGGATCAGTGGGATCATGTCCCAGCTCTATAATGATCTCCTCCAAGGACTTGATTCTATTTTCCTTGTCTTGTGATGAAGATTTCTCCAATTCTAGTTGGGCAGAAGTATTGTGCAGAGAGTTTTGCAGTTTATGGGCTAACAATGTTTTTTTTGCCAAAGTAGAATATACCATCTCCCCGGTTTGCTTGTGTAATTCAATCTGGTCCATCGGATGGATATCCTTGGCGAGCACTTCCAGATTGGTTCTAATATAGTCAGCAACTGATTGTGGTTGCTGCATTATAGGTATGAAATGACTGAGAGTCATTTTCCCTTCCTGGATGTCATAGGTTGCCATTAGCCTTTGCTGATTAGTGGGAGCCATCCTTAGCAACTGGTATTACAGCTGGTATCTCACTAGCTCATTTCTAGCTTTGATATCTATGAATGCCTTTTTAATGTCAGAGCCCTGTCTGCTCTGTTGCCTAGTGGATGTAACCTCCACCCCTTGTTGTCTCTCTTGCTCCTACTGAAAGGAGCTAGCTGATGTATCCATGCTTGGGGGAACTTGCTGTTCTATTGGCCCTTCTGGTATTTCCTCTTCTGAAAAAGGATTTAATCTCTGTATTTTTTCTCCTTGCTACTTTGTGGATGTCCCTGGAGGTGTCTCTTCTTGTCTATCCCTTTTCTTTGCTCTCTCTTCTTTGGCAGGAGTCTGTAATATAGGAATTTCAGTTGTCTTTGCTTGAGTAGAAGGGTCTTGCCCTTGACTTTGCTCATCTGTAGAAGCAGACCGATCTGCCATTATTTCTTGTTGTTCCAAATTGTGCACTTGCTCTTCTGAATGCTGCACCGCTTTACCTTTATCTATTGTTGCTGGTGAAGCACTTACTTTGGCAGGTTACTGGGAGGTTGTGGCAGATGAGGTGCCTTCTCCAAGGTGCCGAGGGGCTGTGAAAAACACCTGTCTAAAAGATTCCAAGTCAACTGATTTTTCAAGGTCTTTGATTGGTTTTTCTGCTATCTCTTCCTCAGAAAGTTCTTCAACTAGTGTGCCCTCTACCCATTCTTGTTGATTAGCATATTGTTCAATTTGAGGGATACTGCAGTGTTCATATGCTGCAAGCCTATGTTTGACTCTTCTAAGGCTTATAAAGTGATTGGGGTCATATGGTGCCCAATAAAAGCTTGTTTTTAGCAACAGAAAGTTTTTCAAAATCTTGTCTGCCTCTTCCCAGGCTTCTTCTCTCTTATTGAAAATAAATGGGCCCAATTGATGTCTAATCTTGAGCTGTGCCTTTTTTCTTTTGCCATAAAAATGAATCATATCTGTATTACCAAATTGCCGGAAGTATTCCAAGGAAAAGAGTCTCATGGGGACATATTTCGACAATCTATAAGGAGCTAACTCACAGCCATAAATCCTGATTACTGTGTGGTTTTGGTAAAAATACGAGTCACCAATGCTGTAGCTTTTGGAAAGCTGTAAATTTTTTTGCATCTCATCAGTGAGTCTAGGAAGAGGGATGCTCACCAGTAAGGAGGAAGCTGGATGTATAAATAGGTCAATAAACTCACAGTAGGTATATGGAGAGTAATAAACATGGTGGCAGACTGATGACCAAAATATTACAGACCTTCGCTCCCCCTTGGCATCCAATTTTCTGAGAAAAACTAGGAAACTATCAGGCTGGTAGTACAACAACAAATGATATATGTAGGAGGTGTATTTGAATACCCTTTCTCTCTCCAAGTTCATGAATTGCTCATGAATTTCGTCAGCTATGAGGTTGGCATAATCATACAAGACAATAGGGGGCTGTCCTGGAGCAAACATAGACAACAACACCAACACTGTCTCATCAACAAACTCACTGGTATTGAATCCTAAGATGCAAGATATGATGTCTACCAGTAGTCTCCCTATTTCATTGAACCAAACATGTAGATAAGGAGGAGGTTGCTGAGGTTGAAAACCTGGTTGCATGAACAACTGGGCAATTCTTGAGATCTCTGAGATAGGCAGCTTGGCACCTTGGTCAAGCAGAAGTTTCATGGAGAGAGGAGCCAGAGGCTTAGTTGGCTCAAAGTTTAGCATCTTGTTTATGGCCTGAGGGGTGATGTGAAACAAAATAGTCCCTGATGGAGCTAAAACTGCTCTTTGACTAGGCTCATAATTTTCACAACACTGATGGATGAGGTGAGGGAATACATTTACTTGTGGGAGATAATAGATTGGCATGTTGGACTCCCAGATACCAAGGACATCAGCATTGCTTCTGTATTTTTTCCTTATCTCACAAAAGGTTTCAATGTGATATTTGTTGCTCAGTTCAACTGTTTCCTTCATTTGGTAATCCCTGTCAGAAAGGGGCAGCCACTCCAAGTTCCTATGTGGTGCATTCAAGGGGGCAATATTTAAAGCTGTGGGAGTGGCCATTTTGAAGTTTATCTGTGTTTATACTTGGAACCAGGATTAGTGCAAAAACAAACTGATGAAAACTGCTTCTGAGGACTTGTAAGGGAGCTGAAGAATGAGTTTAAATATGGCAGTGGCCTTCACTGTCCGTAGTTTATGACAAAAGATGCAAATTTACAGGGTTTAGACAGGCTTTTCTTCTGTTTGATGAATTCACTGGGTTAATAAGCTTGGGGGCAAATTGCAGAGGGAATGAGAAAGTCCTTTTTGAGCCAAATAGGAGGAATTTTGCAGAGGAATTTAGGCGAAAGGGGACAATGCACGACAGTATGAAAATTCTGCCGGCAACATAAACTTTAAAAATGATTTTTAATTGTGAAATTGCAAGTAGGTGCGGGTTCAAAGGATTTTCTTCAAACAGGGGGTTAATCAGTGAATTTTAGGCAGCATTTAGGTGTATGAGTGCCTTTAGTTTGGGAATTTGTAGAGTTTCAAGCATGTAAAATGGAGAAAATGGCGAAAACAGGGGTAAACAGGTGAAATTTGCGCAAATACCTGGTTTTTATGGCGCCGAGGGTGTTGAGCTGGTTCAATGGCGAACAATGGAGTTGAAATTGCAGGCTACAGTGTCTCGGATGATTAATTTTGAACTTGGGCGGAAGAACGACGTAAAACAGCATGCACATAACTCCCGAACTGACCAATGATAATGAAAGAAAATGGTCATTTCACATAATTTTATGAAAATTTGGGACTTTGGCGCTTTTGGGGATGACGTCAGCATGACGTCATTTGGCGGGTAGCGGGTACGATGTGGTGACGTTGCAGCCAATGTGGGCGCTGACATGGACAGGCGACAAGGCAGACACATCAGATGGAATAGTGACATGGGGGCTGACGCAAGTGCCGACGTGGTGTATGACGTTGGCAGCGGGGGACAGAAGGCGGTAAATGGTTTTATTGGACCGCCTTTGGTACGGGGGAGGTATATGTCAGAGCCCGTCCGATGCAATCAAAATAGGGCATGCATCTTTTGTACGACAGCAAACCCACCATGCTATCGGGCGCTAACTCCCGTACGTCGGGGTCGCTCCGAAATTGGCAAGGGCCGTCGGATCTGGGAGGGCGGATCAGAGGGTTGACGGAACTGCGAGCTGGCGGCATGTTAATGTACGGGGCCCGCTGAATATTATATTATTTATTTATATGGCGGGGGTTCAAAATTTTGGAAAAACAGGTTTTATATGTTATACACAGTGTGGGCATGGTTATTGGTTCAACCATGTATTAAACCAATCCAAAACAGAATATGAGCGCGGGGTTAAAATAAAGTATGGTTTAGGAGGGAGGGTTAACACGGTTATTAATTTAACCAAAGGTTAAACTAATCCCAAGGTATATATGCGGAAGGGTTAAATATAAGTCCCAAATGGACTTAACATTTCCCCGAACTAGGTTTATATGGCTATAGTGCCAAGGGGTGGGGATATTTATTATTTTTGGGTTTTTATATAATTTTTTGTATAATAGGGATAGGGAAGTGATCTAGGGAGTTAAATAATATAGTTAGAAGTTAATATGGCTTTATGGATTGAGATTATTTGGATGAATCCCAAGCTTATAAAGTGAACTTAGGCATGAGAGAAAATTGAAATGATGATTTTACACAAGAAATGTGGTTTTGAGCCTTTAAGCAAACCAGAAGTTTTACTTAAGTTTTTCATGAAAATGGAGTGAAGTTAAGAGTTTTTGAGCAAATCTCAATCTCTTTAAGGGATGTTAGTGAGTGTTTGTTGTGAGGGAGGAGAGGGGAGGTTAGTCATGCTTCCATTGTTCCACAGTCCAACAATTGCCTTAGTGCTTATGTCATTGGTGATATGAGTCTTTCTTGACAAGACAAAAATGAGCACCCACCTGCTTCTGCAACCTCAAACTACCTGCCCAGCCTAATACACCTAGCATTTTTTCTTCCATTTGATTGGGTGCACTTGAACTAGAAAACCCTGATTGTCTTCTTTTTCTTCTGACTGTCCTCCTATCTAAATCTACCCTTATTTCTTCCAAGGGCCCAGATTAAGCAGTTGGGCTCCTTAATTTCTCTACCTATCTACCCATCTGCCAAGCTTAAACTGTTTGGACAGATATTCTTTCTCTAGTCTGTAGTAGCAAATTTAAACATGGCATGGTCCAGATTGAGCTGTTGGGCCATCCATCATGTGTAATAAACAACAAGACTTTGCATATTGTGAACTTGCAAATCAGCTAGCAGTGGCATTTTGGCTGTCCACTTTCCTAGTCTTTCTTTGGGGTTCATTTTTATTACTTTTTTTCTGACCAATTCATTTTTCTTGCCCTTTGATTATTATTTTAGGGCATACCCTCTTTACATTTTTTAATTCTCTCTAACTCTTTACAAAATATGGAACCTTTGCAGCATGAAAAGATGAACATATTTGGCACTTCCTAGGTCAATCATGAAAAATGAAACCTATTGGTATAGGAACCTAACAGGAACATGCGAGGGAAAACCCCCCCTCGAGGGGACAACCTAGTCAAAGTAATTATTGATTTCAATATTATTCTTTGAGACTCTTCACCCTAGACCTTGACCAAACCTTCCTTCCACACCAAGTCAGCCTCCAGAAGATTGATCTCTTTCTAGGAACTTCGACTATGCAACAACTTGTGGCAGCTCACAACTTCCGGCAATAGTCTAGCTTGGGAGACTTCATTCTCCCAATCCAAAATATGAAACAGAGAGAGACCACCACCAAAATTTTGATTTTCCTTGACTCCTTAGACTCCCCCGAACTTGCATTCACTTTGGCTTCCTGACAACAAACTTTCCCAACTTCCTACTTCACACTTCTGCCCAGCAAACAATTTTTCAAACTTCTACTCAAAAGAGAGAGAATGAGAAGTGATGAGCCAAATGAATTCATTTTCCTTCCTCTTATAGGCTTCTTGTGGGGTCGAATGGGTCCTTAGGCCGAATTGATCTTCTCTTAAGCTGACATGGTGTGGAGGTTACATAATTCATATTTGACTCAATGCTTAATTGATTTACATGATTCAAAAGCTCAAGAAGGGTCTCTTTAAATGTACAATAATTCTATAGACTCAAAATAAATCCTAGAAGTCCTCATGGGGACTTTGACCTAAAACATAGTGACCCAAGCATGAAACCCATTCTTTAATAAGTCATAATAATAATAATAATAATAAACCTTTTCTTTATTCTATTGACAAGTACATTACATGATGAATCAGGTACATTATTTAATACCGAACATAGATTCTTTTTCCAACACAAACCATTCTTGAAGTTGCAAGAATATCTAACTTGAGGGAGAGGAACATTTTGGCCATAAGTTAGGGTATTGAATTAGAGGATGGACATAAATTTTGCATGGAACTATAGGATTATTAATTTGCCAGGGAACTTGCTGAGGATAGTAAATGTTAGTTCAAGTATTAAATGGTTCTGAGTTTTGAGTTATACTTGGTGATCAATTTATTTCCTTACTTGATTCATTAAATACTTGTTGTAACCTATTGATGGTGCTAGAAATCTATCAACCAAGGGGATCTCCCCAATATGAAGTCCCAATTAGACCTCACACAATTTGGTTTAGGAGTTCCATCTGGTGTAAAGGCCCAGTTGCAAACTCCTTAAATATTTTCCTTGGCTCTAGCTGTTAGCACAAGAAAGTGATGTAATGGTGTCTTCAAAAAGAAAGGGAGGTGTGCCTAGTGAGTGTGCAGTTACAAACATGTCAAGGTTGTTATACTACAAAGGGGGGAGAGAAGTGAGCCTCTAAGTGAGAGGTAATAGTACCACCCAGGAAGAGACACACATGAACTAGAAAGTCTTGTCCAACATCTAGCAGAATAGTCCACAATGGATGTGACAACTGTTACAACCAACAAATAAGGGAAGATCCATCTAAGATATAGTGGAATAGTCCATAGTAGATGTGACAATCATTATAACCAATAAAAAAGGAAAGATATGTCTAGTATCTCATGGAATAGTACACAAAGATGAGACAATGATAACAACCATTACAACACATTCTCAACAAGTTAAGCACTAAAATAACTGAAATAGTTCAACTATCTTAGTACATGCGAAAGAAAACATGAAATATAAAAGTCCACAAAATAGTCTTACATACATTCATAGTTCATGCCTGAAGAACGTGATGGCCTGAAAAGGCTTATGATATTAAGAAAAATTTCCAAGACACATATTTACATTGTACATCACTAGCCCCAGTAGTGAGACATTGGAGCCACTCCTTGCTCCTCAAAGAACTAGTTGATATCTCTAACGCCTTGCGGGAGGAGCCAAGGTGAAAAGTCCTTTGCTAATATAAAGAAGGGGTACGTGTAACCAATGGGTGATGCTTCCCCTTTTTGACTCTTTGACTACCCTCATGACTCCTCAACTTCCTATGAATTTCAACTTACATGACCCTTCATATTCATGTGTGTCCTTTGGACATCCACTTTACAATACATTTGAATATAATATACATGGTCCGCAATGATGATGTGGCATATGATAGCTCATAACAAGACATGACATGGCATTGCTGATGTAAACTACTTGGATGTTGTGGAGGTGATGGGCCAATGCTACTGTTTTTAGTGATGTCTTCTTGAGCATACTCTTGTCTTCCACCTCCTCATGTCTTCGTGACAAGAATCTTCAATGGTCTCAAGTCTTGGGTTGTGGTCACGAGTTGGTGTCCCTTTGCTTTGCCTTGATGGATAAACTTGCATGTTCAACTACAAGAATGTTCTTTACATATCTTCCTCATTGCATCTCCTTCTTCATCATCCCGCTAGGTTCCTGTATCTGCAACTCACTCATGATGAGATGACATCATCTTGAAACCTCCTAGCCTAAGATGATGGATTTTGGTCCAGGGACTGAGCTAGAAATGAGTTATAAGTTGGGAAGGGAGGCTCAGTGACTACACATTGTGCAGTTCCAGTAGCCAGGGTTAAGGCTTGAGGCCTGGAACTGTATAATGCAAAATTTAGGTTGGGTAGAGGGATAGTCTCCATGCGATTTTGAGAGACAATGAGTCCAGCTAAAGGAGGGGCCATTATGGAAAATTTCTACGCAGTTCTTGAGTGGAAGGCTAACTAACTTTTACATAGTTCTGGGAGATGGTGGGTCAGGATGAGGGGAGAACCACTGAAGGAAGCCTCTTTGCAATTCTGGAAGGGAAGGCTAACTGAAAAGATTGCACAATTTTGGAAAAGAAGGTTGGGTCTTGGGTTCAGGAATTGGGCAATGCAGCGGTCCTGGGGGATAGGAACTGGACATTGTGTAAATCCAAGGGTCAAGGTCACAAGCTGCTGACTAGAACTATGCAATGCATAGTCCAAGCAGACTGGGTGAAGCCAAATTGAAGGGTTGGGGAGCTTCTTCAGGAAAAGCTAAGTGTTGGACCAATGAAATTGACAAGTGAAGTGATGGAGCTTAGACTATGTCATAACACTTAGAATACTTGACGACTCAACAACATTGATCACCCATAACAAATGAACAACACTTTCACTTGTTTGTGACCATTTCATGACCATCTATGACAAGTATGACACTTAATATGGACTTTATGATGATCGTGATGACACTTGTGCAACAATAATAAAATCTTTGTGAATGAGTGCGAAATGTGTTTACATGGTTAGGAAAAATCATAAACACAAAGGTGAGCCATTGGAACCACCAGAATGAGCTTATGCATAAAGTGCGACAGTCAGCATGCAAAAAGATGACATCTTTCATATCTTGCAAAAGGGAGCAAAACACTTAGCGGAAACACATGGAATTACTTTCAAAGTTTGCGACCATACATGTCATTGAAGACATAATGATATTTTAAAGATAAGTTATCCTTCATACTACACTAAGAGGTGCATTTCATGAAAGATGTGATCTATTTTTCTTACTTGCCATCCAAAGGGTTATGAATCAGATGGAGTCTTCATATAGTCCAGATCTTTGATCTTGTATCATACCCCAGGCTTCCTTGGTCTTCTAATCTGATGATTATATTTTCTCATCAGACCCTTAAGCATATTCTAGCATGTCCTCCTTCTTCATCTCCTTCTTCATCATATTTCCATAGCATGGTAGAATTCTTGTATCTACAATCCACTCATGACAAGACAACATCAGTCTGATAAACCCATAGTCTAAGACACTGCATGATAATCCATTGAATGAGCCAAAACCAGTATTAGGTTAAGGGGGAGGGCCTAGTGACTGGGCCAAACTGGGGGATAAGATTTCACAGTGCCCATTGAGGAACAAATTTGTGCAGTGGCCACTGAGGGATAGAATTACACAGTTCAAGTAGGTAGTGGCTACTGCGAGATGGGGTCCTGGGAGGAAAATATATGCAGTTTCAGGAGGCAAGGGGGACAGGGAAGCTGAGAGGCTTGAGAGATAGAACTTCACAGTTTTTGAAGGCAGAGAGCTTCGGTTGAGGGAAGGACACTGGAGGAAGCATCTACGTAGTTTTGGAGGCCAAGGGAGGCTAGGCTTTATATGTCTTTCTCAATTCCAACAGGCAAGGAAAACGCTTGAGGGTTGCGGATGCGAAGTGTGCAGTTTAGGAAGGCTAGATGTGGCTAGGTTGCGAGGAATCCTCCATAATTTAGCTAAGTGTGGGATCAGTGGAACTGTTGTGAATAGTGATAGAACTTGACTATGACCACACACTTACTTAGTGATACAACGTAGATCATACAAAACATATGCAATCATACTTCGCTTAATGCAACAACCATTGTGGCAACTTACGACAAGTGAGGCCGTGTTGATAGACTTTGTGAGGATAATGTTGACACTTGTGTAATGGTGTGTGAAACCTTGGAAATGAGTGCAAAACATGTCTATATGATGAGAACAACTCATTTTCACAAATATTTCCCCTTGATGCAAACCAAAACTCCCCTTTGCATGACAAGTGATAACTCCCATGTTCGAAGATGACACTTTCTATATAAAGATAAAAGCTAGTGAGCTCCAGTATTGCAACAATAAGGATGCAGCTCCTGGGGCTCCCCACTTTACTTTTATCAACCCGATAGTTCGTAACAAACTTGGAAGCAATAGTGCTATATGCACAAGTACTAGCTCTTATTGCAGGCTATCACTTGATCAACTGAAGCAAGTTCACTAGGAGCTTAAGCCAACTTCTATGAGTTCTCAAAAGAAGCTTCTAACTGTGATGGAAGAAAGATAACTCTACATAGGCTATTCTACTTGCAGAAAGAGAATGAAAACTGAAATGGAACACAAACCCTAGTTTACCTACTGACCCTACTTTTGCAAGAAAAGAGATGGAAACTAATGAAATAAGTGCCATTGACTATGGAAAAGGTAAATTTCATTTATTCAGGCTACTTCTGAAAATAAATGAGAAGAAATCATCTTTTTGTACTTTTGAGTGTTTTTGTGTGAAATTATTATGCTTGTGATTTATCTGGTTATGATTGTGTAGAGGTTCAGTGGCAAAGGAAGATGGAGTTGGTTGTTGCAGAGGTGGAGGAAGGTGTGGAGAGGTCCTAAGAAGCCCCTAGTACCCTTATGAAGACTTCCATTATGATCAGACTTCGAAAAATCACTCACAGGAAATTCTACAAGAGGCTGTAGGGGATCTATAGGAGGTTCTACAGGAGGATCTACAGGAGGAGGCCGAAAAGCAGAAAAATTATGGGAAAAGGGAACTGAAGGCTAGATGAGGGTGTTGAGGTGTCTATAACTTGTCAAAGAAGATCAGGGATGAACGTGATGGTTGGATTTTTTCAAATGGCAGAAAACAACTTTATGGAGAAAACGCAGAAATTAGGGCAGATTGGAGAAATGTTGAGAATAAGCTAGGAAATATATGAGGAGTGAGCTAATGTTGGCTGTTGCATGGATGGATGGTGAGCTAGAAGGTCCAGCAATAGATCTGCACAAAATATGATCAAAAGAAGAACTAGTATACCATGAAAACAAAGCTTTTTCTATCTTGACCTAATTTCTGACCTACAAACAGAAAATGCTAAAAAGTCACTTATGAACAGAAAAGAATGTGGAGAAATATGGTAAAATAATAGGAAATGATCTAAGCAAGTGAATCTGAAACAATATAAACTTTTCCAAATCAAGTTATCACACTAGCAGTTGCATGGAAGAGCAAAAACTGTGTTTTTGGTGGCAACAGTAGTGCCTTGACCTCAAATCATAGTCCCAAGAAGGGAGAAAGGAGATTAGGGCCTACTATTGCCTTTTTGAATATTATTTTGTCACTGCAATAACCTACTTGAGCAACTGAAACAAAAACAACTATGCTAACCATCAAAAGCAACCTATTCTAACAAAGAAAAATGAATCTATGCAACATAAATTAACTCATGAATGGAAGCAAGAAAACATATAAATACACAAAGGAGATGTTGGGAAACTTGGGTTGGGACCTAACCCAAGAGCTTCAGCTCTATGAAAGAGATCAGTGATGGCTCAAAAACTGTTTCATCTTCATTTATCAAAAAATAGTAGTTACATCACATAAACTATTCTAAAAAACAACTCGAGAATAAGCTGACCAATGTGCTGCAAAAAAGTGCGACAATCTACTAAGAACTAGCTAAAATACTGAGGCTGGAAGCCTTATTATTTATACAAATGGGGACTTCCAACAGTCCTCCTAAAATCAAGGAACTCGGCCTCCTAGAACTGAAGATAAACAACAGTCCTACTTGACTTGCTTGGCTGCTCCTTGGAATCATCAATGTGGGCCTTTGTGCTCTGAGTTGCTGATTGAGGATTCAAGGAAAGGGGTCATTAATGAAGGAGACACCCCCCTACAAGTCCTCTTCCCTGTTTTCCTCGAGTTTGGCTGCCATTTGCTCATAAATTCCTTGTATTTGTCAAAAATTGTCCAAAAAATTTGCATAAAACACTCAATAGACTACATGGCAAAGTGACTAACCCAATTCACTCTATTAGCATAAATATATTCAAAAACATGCATTAAACTAATGAGAACAGTGGATTAAGTCGAAATAAGAGGCAGAATGAGCCCATATAATTACCCATTTATGGGGCTCATCATCACCTCCCTGCGAAATGGGTTGCTCATCCTCTAAGCAATTAATCTAACTCTTCATCCTTAGGGGTTCTGACAGATTCCCTGACATCTCAAGCCTCTGATGTGATGTCTTACTCCTTATCATGGAAACCTACTTTCCTATCCACTTCCTCCCATTGTTTTTGTTCTTCCTCCTCCTTAACTCCTTCTAACAATCCTAACATCAGTAGAGGACTGAACTTAAGACCAATCTAGTTGGCTTTCAAGTTTTTCATTGAGTGCTTATATAGGGGCACTCTCCTCATGGCCTCCCTCATCCTGTTTTGGGAGTGATACTCCCTGATCCTTAGGCTATGTGGCAATGTATTCCACCTTCTCATGTAGGCATGAAGGCAGTCATCACCAAACAATCTCTCCATATCCTCGAAATGAGCAATAGCCTGTGCTTGCCTGTCAACATAGTTAGGGAGAACTTGAGGATTAGCTGCAAGGTGTTGGTGGGCATAGATGAGAGCTAATGGGTCTGCTGGTTCTACTCTAATCATCAGGGGCTCACTCAGCTCTTTTTTCATCATTTTCTAAATTTCCACTGCTCTCTTTTCTTCATGGCTCATCCATGAAGCCATAGCCATGAGCTGCAAGTCTCCCACTGCAGCATTTGGATCCCATAAGTTCATGTCAGGAAGTGCCATGTTGTGTAGGTAAAATTCTGCTAGTTTTGCTTTATCATGAGTTGAGTTATGATCATATAAATGCATAAATTGGCCATAATCATGAAATGGTATTGTGCCCCTCTGGGCCAATGTCTTAATATGGAATTGGAGCCATTGATCTTTGTGATACAATGCATATGATTTGGCTGGCTATCTGCACTGCAATGCCTCCATTGCCCAGCTAGCCATGCAGGCTAACTGGGCTTCCTTTTCTTGTAGCTGCCTTTTCAAAATCAACACTTCAGTTTCTGCCTGGGATTCTTTTTCTTACTGTTGTTTCATCAATGTCTCACTATCTGTCTGCTTCTTCTTGTTGCTATTTATTTGTAGCCTCACTATCTTCCTGGGGTCCCTCTTTTTGTTGCTGTCCTTCCAAGATTGACAACTTATTTCCTCCTTGAGGTTCCCTTTCTTGTAGCTTCTTTTTCAACAATTCATTTTCTTCCTATAGTTGAGCTCTTCTAATGCTCTCTGTGTGCCTTACCATGCTCAATTCTCTGCTCATCTCTCTCAACTTGTTTTCCATGTGCCCTATATCTTCGACCCCCTTGGATTTTGCAATCTGCATCCAGGTGTGGGTCCTGACTCTTTCCTTCTCCTGTTCAAAGAAAAGAGGCACTGCAAATTTTTGTGGGATGATCTTCCCACCTTCTAGAATGTTGTAGTAGGAGCCTAAGTTAGGTTGCGGTCAAGGCTCTAGTATCTCTTTTGCCTTACCTTAAACTTGGGACTGTTCTTTTGCCTTCTTTTCCAGTTTTCCAGTTTCTTTGAGCTTACCCAATGTCTCCTGTAGAGAGGTTTGTGCCTCCTGTAGGACTGCTTTAGAGTCCATTAATTTGATCCTTTCCTTCTAGGTGGAGGTCTTAGGACTCCCTCTCTCGTAGGTGATAGAGATTTTGGAGGGAGATTCCTCCTTTGTCACAGTAGGTGCATCCTCAATTATGATGGGCTCCTTTGAAGGTGGCTGAGGCTTCCCTATCTTGATCCTGGTGCTCTTTCGAGCCTTGAAGTACATGGATGTTTGTCTTTTTCTCTTCCCTTTTTGCTTAGCTGGAGTGCTAAGTGCAGCAAGAACAACTGCTGCTTCTCTTGCTAGTGTCTCAAGAGACACTTCTTCTTGCTGTTTTTCTTCTTCATCCTTTGCAGTTTTGCCTATGTTCACTGTTCCTGATTTTGTTTCTGCTATCTCTAGTGTTGTTTTCTCCTTTTCTTGCTGAGTTCCTACCTTTCCTATGGCAATCTTTTTCTGAGCTGTCTTGGGCTTCTTCTTCTCAGCTTTTGTCCTCTTCCTCTTCTCTGCTTTTGATGCTGTTTTCTTCTCTGCTTTAGGTTCAACTGTGGTGGTGTCTTGTTTCTCTTCTCCTCTCTGTTTTTCTTCTTTGTCTTCTCCCAATTGAATATTCTATGTTTCCTCATGGATTTCCTTCTCAAGTTCCTCTTTCTGCTCCTCCTCTTCACTGCCAGATGGGCTAAGGTCATCAGTGAGAGTTTTTATGTCATCTTCCCTAGACATGTTCCTGAAAATTTCCCAGGCTATAGGGATGGTGTATGTGTGGATGGAATCCTCTACCAGTAATTTAATGAGCCCATGGTGGGTCAGTTGGTTTGGAACCCCTGCATTCAACTTGGTGCCACACTCTATCAAATATTGGAGGAGGAAGTATGGGAGACTGATTTTTCTAGATGTAGGTAAGTCCATTCCATATCTTAGTTCATACAATAATATGAAATGATAACTGTAGACTATACTGTATTTCCCTTCACAGGAGATGTATTTCATGATCTGGTAGCTGACCTCACCCCATGGATGAGGTATACTTGTCCTTTTGACCCCATTCTTATCCTCTATAGGTTGTTCATCAGGTTGGAAAAATGTCTTTTTAGCAACCTGTCCTAATGGTTTTTCTTCTTTGCTCCAGGGGAGCCCAAGTGGAAGACCTGTGATTCTGCTGATGAATTCTGGTGTAAGCTCTATGGTTAGACCCCTGAAACTGACTGTAGCATGGGTTTTTGAATGGGGTCTTAAAGACATTAAAAATTCCTCTGTCACTTCCTCATCATACCCATGAATTATCTCAAAGAAAGGCATCCAATTTGCCTTGGTAAAGAGGGCTACCACTTTTGGGTGTTCATGCAATTTGGTGGAATTCAGAGGCTCTTTTCTCATAAAACCCCCTGTCATGATGTTTAGTGACTGCTAGAAATTCTCAGGTGAGGAGGAAGACAACAAATTTTCAAGACCAAAAATAGAGGAATAGCTGAGGTTTGTCTTTCAAGAACCACATAGGGAATTTTTTCGTGTTTTTTTCTCAACAACAATTTGCAATTTCCCTCCCTTCAAACCCTATTCTCAACCTGAATTTACTTCTTGGGCATTTTGAGGAAATAAAGATTTTGACAAAACAGAGAGTATATAAACCAATGCTTTTCTTTCTCACAAGATAAACAGATTTCCCAAATGCAAATTCATTTTTTTTTAATAGGCTTGATTTTCTATGGTTGCATCCCTTCTTTACAGGAGAATATGGGAAAGAAAAAGACAGACTTTTAGTGCAAAGAGTAAAATGGAGAGACTGTATATATTTAAGAAAAACACAGGCATACTTTTGTCTTCACTTTCCCTTCCTTTTTCAACCCAGTACTTTACTTCAAATCCCACCACCCTTTGTAGATAATTAACATGCAGTGTGGGTTTTCCAAGCCTACCTTTTCAAGCTAGATTCTGGCAAAAATTTTGAATTTTCCTTCTACAAAGCTGCTCTCTGGGCTTCTTGTAGAAAGGCTCCTGTAGATTGTGTTTTTGCTCTTGTAGAATGCGATAATGCTCTTGTAGAGCGCGATAAGCGCGAGGGTTTTGAAAACTAGTAGAGAACGATTGTTTCAATGTTCTGAAGGTGGTAGGTGAGTTGTTGCAGCCGAGAACTCATCGATACCAATGAAAACAAAAGGTGGTGGAGGCTTCTACCGTAGTGTACTTAAGCTGATGACGTGATCTGCAGTGACGAGGTGAGGTGGCAGGATGGGTACGTTATCCCCATCCAGACCGTTGGTCCCTACTCCAGTGCCATTATGGTTTTTCATGTCACCTGCCTGCCATCACTTCCATCATTCTCATTATATGTTGCCACCACTACCAGTTCTGAGTTTTTCTTCCCGAGTTGATAGACCACACGTGCTGACTGCACCTTCTGACCGCCGTTTGAATTGGACGAGGCTTGTTTGAACTGGACGAGGGTGGCCAGTTAGCTGGCCACCGATTTCGTTTAATCGTGACCATCTCAAAGGTTCATGTAGTCTCTAAATAATATTCATGCAACAGAGGAATGGGTTTAGCCACTTACCTGTTAGTCGCTACCGTGCTCTGCATGCTCAGACTTTGGCACTTTGTTTTTTGATTGCTGCTGCTGTTGATGCTTGTGGCCTCTGAACTGGTGGCTTGGCTACCTTATGCTGGTGATTTTTGATCAGGAACCACTCCTTGCACGTTGCATACATCTTGACTGCACTGACCCTGCCTCTGGAGCTTGTTTTTTAAAGGGATCAACTATTACAGGAATCCTGCAGGATTTCCTGTAGCTGCTTCTCCCTCTAAAATTTTTGGTTGATGCTTGAGAAGGGATTGAAGAGACAACTGAGGAAGGTTTTGAAGGAAAGGAAAAACAACTGGAATGCATCAGGTAAGAACCAAGTGAAGAATGTTGTTGTTTTATTCATCATTTTTATTATTTAAAAAAACAACAAAAACAGAATTTCTGTGTTTTCTGTGCAGGGAAGGAAAAGCGAGTGGAAATGTAGTGGTGCAGGGATGGAATGGAGAGTTAGGAGGATGAATGGTGGCAGGGAGGTCCATAGGCCTTCTGGACAATTTTCTAGCCCTCAGATTCTTTTATGAACTTGATTTGGAGCTCTCTGTGGTTTCTACAGGAGCCTCCTATAGAATGCACAGAGTTTCCTGTAGGATGCAAAATTTCTAGGACGAGTGAGACCAAGGCCTGGGAAAAGACAATGGCAATGGAGAAATGAGATATCAAGGGTGTATGTAGCCTGGCCATGTCCTTTCTTCTTCTATGACCCTCCTGCAATCTGCACTGCTTTCAAAAGAAGCTAGTTTTTTTTTTGGCTTTTTTCTTTGTCTTTTTTCCTCTTTTTTTTTTTTATGAGACAGTTGGGGTGCCTCCAAAAGGTTTTCACCCTCATTGCCTTCCCTGGGTGCCTCCGGGAGGTTTTCACCCAGGGAACTTTTTTTTTTTTTTTTAAGGGTGTGGGTGGAGTGGAGGCAGAGACCTGCTCCACTACCAACACTGTTTTACTCATATTTTCAATGAATTCCTGCTTGTAGAGGGGCTTCCTATAGATCTTCAACCTATGCCCATTGAAAAGAATGGGGATGGATTCTTCATCGATGGTCCAGATCAAGACTGAACTATTATCATTGCATTTTTCTACTGTGTACAGTCCCAGCCATCTTGTCCTCTGTTTGCCCTTGAAATCTTTATATCTTGAATCATACAGTAACGCCCAATCTCCTTCCTGGAATTATTTTTCTTTGAGGTGTCTGTCATGCCATATTTTCCTTTGAAGTTGGACTACCTTTGAGTGGAGAAGGGCCTGCAATCTCTGTTCATCCAATCCATTTAGCTGAAGTAACCTTTCCTTTTGTGCATGGCTGAGATCTAGGTCCAGCTGAGCTGCCATCCTTAATGTGTTATATTCAAATTCTATTGACAGCAAAGCCTTCTTCCCATAGACTAGCTCATAGGGTGTGAACCCTGTGGTGGTTTTCCAGGTGGTGTTATAGGCCCAAGTGGCCTCAACCAATCGATCTGCCTAATCTTTTCTACTGCTGCTCACTACCTTGGTCAAAATTCCTTCCAAAGCTCTGTTAGTGACTGCCACTTGTCCATTTTCTTGCGGATGATAAGGGGTGGAAGTTCTATGCTTAATTTTGTGATGTGTGAGCAGGTCTTCAATCAAATTAGATGTAAACTGACTCCCTTGATCTGTGACTAATTCTCTTGGATAGCCAAACTTGTAGAAGATATTCTCTCTCAAAAACTCAACTACTTTTTCTTCTGTTGCTGCCTTGATCACCATTGTTTCTACCCATTTTGTTAGATAATTAGTACACACAATGATGTAAGACTTCTATTTTGAAGGAGGGTTGATAGGACCCAAAAAGTCCATGCCCCACTTCTTAGATGGTTCGAAAGTCCCTTGAGATTGTAGGGGCATCTCATCCCTTGGAGTAGGTTTCCCCATCCTTTGACATTGATCACATTGGCTGATATATCTCTTGACATCTTGATGAAGAGAGGGCCAATAGTAACCTGCTTGCAGAATTTTGAAGGTAGTCCTCTTTGCTACAAAATGGCCCCCACAGGGCCCATCATGACAGGTTAGAAGAATGTCAAAAACTTCCTCTTCCTTGATACATCGCCTCAAAATCTAATCTGGGCCAAGTTTAAAAAGATTGCCCTCAATCCAGGTGAATGGGGCACTTTTCCTCACAATCTTGCTCTTCTCTTTTGAGGACAGGTGTGGTGGAAACTGTGCTAAAACCAAGTAATTTGCTATATCAGCAAACCATGGAGAGAGTACTGAGATAGCAAATAGGTGCTCATCTGGCATTTGATCATCAACCATTCCTTCTTCACCTGCAGGCAGATCTAGAAATCAGCAACAACATTTTCCTTACCCAGCTTATCAACAATGGTTAAATCAAATTGCTGTAATAAAAGTAACCATCTAATAATACGAGCATTCACATCTGGTTTGTTCATCAAATACCTAATTGCAACATGATCAGTGTGCATGAATGTTTGATAGCCAGTGATGTAGTGTCTGAACTTATTTAGGGAATGGACTACAGCTAGGAGCTCCTTTTCGGTTACAGTGTAGTTTAATTATGCCTTGGACAAGTTTTTACTTACAAAATATATGGCATAAGGCAGCTTCTCATCAACTTTCCCTAAGGCTGCTCCTATCGCTTTGTTCGAGGCATCTGTATGAATGTGGAAAGGTAGGGCCCAGTTTGGACCTCTCAAAATTGGGGCAGTTACCAGTTTACCTTTCAAGGTGTCCAGAGCCTCTTGACAGTTGTCAGTCCATATGAACTCAACATCTTTTCCCAAAAGACCAAACAATGGAGAGGCTAGCTTACTAAAATCCTTAATGAATCTTCTATAATACCCTGCTAAGCCTAGGAAACTCCGAACATCTCTTACCTTTTGAGGAGGTGGGACCCTTTGGATGATGGCAATCTTATTGGGATCCACCTATAATCCTTGATGAGAAATTGTATGACCTAGCACGGTCCCTTCAGTCATCAGGAGTTCGCATTTTTCAGGATTGAGGGACAGGTTCATTTCGATGCACTTGGCTAAAACTTTTATCAGGTTAATTAAAGCTTCCTGGAAGTTACAACCATAAGGGGTAAAGTCATCCATATAGATTTCCACTAAATCATGAACCAGTTTAGCAAATATGCTCAGTACTGCCCTCTAGAAAGTGACGGGAGCATTGCACAACCCAAAAGGAAGGACCCGGTATGCAAAAGTACCCCAAGGACAAGTGAAAGTGGTCTTATCTTGGTCTTCCAGGCTGATCTGGATCTGGTTGTACTCGCTAAACCCATCTAGGATGGAGAATAACTTCTTCCCTACCAGGCCATCTAACACTTGATCTATGAAAGGTAAAGGAAAATGGTCCTTATTGGTGGCCTTGTTTAGTTCTCGATAATCAACACAGATTCTCCACTTCCCATTTTTCTTTGGCACTAGAACCAAAGGAGAGACCCATTCGCTATCAGAGATGGGGTAGATGAATCCCGCATCCAACAACTTTTGCAGTTCTTCTTTGACAATGTCCTTAAGGGCTGGATTCATCCTCCTTTGAGGCTGCCTGACTGATTTACAATCTTCTTTAATGTAAATGTGATGAGTGTAGACTAAAGGGTGGACTACCTTCATCTCCTTATAGCTCCAAGCAAAAGAATCCAAGTGGTTTCTCAATAAGATACATGGTTCCTTCTCCTGAGAGGTGGATAGGGATGAGTTGATCTTCAAGGTTCTCTCTGGCCAAAATTCCACATTCTTAACTCAGAGAGAGGTCAGATCAGCCACACAAAGATCAATTAAAGCATTGGCTTGGGTTTCTTCCACCAGCTCTTCTAATGGAAACACACTGGGGGGTGGATTCTAAATCAAGTTTTCAATAATATCATCCTTAATTTGTGGGCCCCCCATGGTAGCTTCTACTGTACACAATGGTGCAGAATAGACTTCATCCTCATCTTTCTCCTCCAACTAGAGAGGTAAATCATGTTCTAATAGAGGTTGGGTAGGAGGATATAGGACTGGCTGTTTGGACATATGCCCATTCTTGATTGTAATGTTCCCAGCTCGACAACTGATGTAGGCATCTGCAATAGCCAACCAGGGTCTTCGTAGGATGAGAGGATACACAATGAGCTTTGCCTTTGGCTGGATAACTAGGAAATCAACATGGTACTCCCAAGAATCAATAGATACCATTACATCTTCCATAATCCCCTCAGGGGTCATGGTGGAGCGATCTGCTTGTTGCAGTACTGTTGTGGTCTTTCTCAGGGAACCCTGAAGGTTGAACTTGAGCATAGTGTCCTTGGTCATCACATTAATGGCAGCCCCTAGATCGATTAGGGTATGGGGGACTACGGTGCCATTGATGTGGACATTGAGTACAGGACTCCCAGGGTCTAGATATTTCGGACAGATTACCTGCCCCAACATTAGGTCGGACAGTTGTCCTATGACATTGATAGTTGGAGCATCTCTCCTGCACCTGCCTGGGTGCCTGAAGCACTTCTCCTTGATCATATTGTTGTATATAGGCACATCTTTTATGGCTTGGAGAAGTGGTATCTTTACACATAACTATTTCAATTCTCCCAAAAAGTCAGTTTCTTCTGGGGTCGGTTGTGTTAATCCAGTTAGTCTCTCAGGAAAGGGTGGAATGGATTTCGGTTCACTTTCTTATTTTTCTTCCTCATCCTCCTTAGGAGGAGGTTGGCTGTCTGGGAGAACCTTCCCAGATCATAGGTTAATCTCCTAAATCTCCACAGCATAGGTTGGGCATGATGTTTCTCCAGTATATACCTGCTGGGCCTGTTTGTTATTAGGGTTTGGGTTTGGTTGAGCAGGTATTTGGGGTTGCCTTGGTGGAGCAGGAGGCAATGGTTGTGGTTGAGCAAGTGGTGGAGGCAAAAGAGTGGGAGGAGAGTTGTACTGGGGCCTCCACCCCTGATGAGGTGCATTCCACTAAGGCTGTGGCTGAGCATAAGAGTGAAACAGAGAAGCAACTAGTTAAGCATGGTATTGAGATGGATATGACCAAGGAGGGGGTGTGGACCAGGAAGGATGAGCAAGGGGACCCCAGAAGGCATGGAAGTGGCTTGATTGGGGTTGTAATATGTTTGGGATGTCCTTTTCATTCCATGCTGGTAAGGTCTAGGTCCATGTGGCCTCCTTTGGTTCATGAAATAAAGTGGTTTAGTGGCGCCTTCAGCCCCCTAATATGCAGCTTTATTTCCGGGCAAGGAAGAGCATTGATTCGTAGGATGGTCTTCTTCACAGAATAAACACACTTCTATAGAGTGCAATGGACATTCGTTCCTAGGATGCTCTCTAGTGCACCTGGGACAAAAGATGACCAAAGCCATCTCGACTTCATCTTGTTTCCTTTTGATATGCAAGGTATCCATTTGCATGGAAAGAGTCTACCTCATCTCGCTCTTGAAATCTTCCAGCCGATTCTTAAGTTCGCTTCTAAGGGATGAACATGATAAGGGTGTACTGGCTAAAGGTTGACTTCCCATACCTCTCTTTCTGGCTGCCCTAGAATGGTTTCTAAACATAGTCTTTATGTCATCATAAGGTAGTTGGTAGATGTCTCCCCCAGCCAGAAAATGGAGGTTATTAAGAAGGTCTTCAAGGACTCCTCTGAGCAGGACCAACTTCAGAGATTCGAGGTCAAGTGTGCACCTGGCCCTTTTATAACTGAGCTGAAACCTCTCTTCATAGTCTTCTAAAGATTCATCACTTCCCATGGTCATTCGGAAGATTTCTTCCTTGGTATCCTTTGACCTATAGTAGTCCCAGTATTTTTTGTTAAAGGCTTGCTGCATCTGAGCCCAAGTTGTGATACTGTTTCTAGGTAACCCCATGAACTAGCGCAATGCTGCATCCTTGAGGGTAGAAGGAAATAGTTTCAACTTCTGCTCGTCTTCTGCATAGTCATAGGTTCAACAGAGAACAACAAATTCAAACAAGAAGGTATCAAGATCTTCGGTAGTCAATCCATGGAAGTGAGGTAAGGCTGAAGGACTTATGTTTTTCATTTTTGTGTCCCCATTGGTCTCTCGGATAGGAAAGGCACCCTCTATTCTTTCCCCATTTCCTCTAACATTTATGTTTTCAGCCATAGTCTCAGGAGGAATGGTTTCTTGCTCTTCTTCTATTATAGGATCTTCGTATATCTCTGGAGGTTCACCTATAGGTTCTTCTGGATCACTGCCACCAAAGAAGAGAGAAGGGTGACTTAGTGATGTGGTGGGGGTGTTGGGTAGGAATTTTCCTGAATTGTCTTTGTTCCTACGAGGCATGAAAGGAAATCTCTTTTTGGGTGATTTTTTTTTTTTTTAATTAATTAATTTTATTTTATTTTATTTTTTCTGCTTGTACCTGCAAAATTGAAATGGATTGAACAACAAATTGCAACTAATTGAAATGAACTTGCTGAAATGAAATTGCAGAATTGAAATGAAAGAAGGAAATGACTAATCTACTCTTGCTGAAATGGAAATTGTAGAATTGACATGAAAGCAGGAAATGCCTAATCTACACTTGCTGAAATGAAATTGCAGAATGGAAATGAAAGCAAAAAATGCCTAATCTATGCTTGCTGAAATGAAATTGCAGAATGGAAATGAAAGCAGGAAATGCCTAATCCACTTTTGTAGAATTGAAATTGCAGAGTTGAAATTGTAGAATTGAAATGAAACAACTACTCTACATTTTCTGAAATAAACTACTTAACAGAATGTTGCAGTAAAAAATAGAAGAAAAGCAGTAATCACAAAATACTTTGACGCTTCCCTGGAAACGACGCCAAAAAGATGGTGAGCTCCAGTATTGCAGCAATAATGCTGCAACTCCTGGGGCTCCCTACTTTACTTTTATCAACCCGGTAGTTTGCAACAAACTTGGAAGCGACGGTGCTGTATGCACAAGTACTAGCTCTTATTGCAGGCTGTCATTTGATTAGCTGACGCAAGTTCGCTAGGAGCTTAAACCAACTTCTATGAGTTCTCAGAAGAAGCTTTTAACTGTGATGGAATAAATCTAACTCTACATAGGCTATTCTACTTGCAGAAAGAGAATGAAAACTGAAATGGAATGCAAATCCTAGCAAACCCTAGCAAACCCTAGTTTACCTACTAACCATACTTTTGCAAGAAAAGAGATGGAAACTAATGAAATGAGTGCCATTGACTATGGAAAAGGTAAATTTCATTTATTCAGGTTATTTCTGAAAAGAAATGAGAATAAATCATCTTTTTGTACTTTTGAGTGTTTTTATGTGAAATTATTATGCATGTGATTTATCTGGTTATGACTGTGCAGAGGTTCGGTGGCAAAGGAAGATGGATTTGGTTGTTGCAGAGGTGGAGGAAGGTGTGGAGAGGTCCTAAGAAGCCCCTAGTACCCTTATGAAGACTTCCATGTGATCAAACTTCGAAAAATCACTCACAAGAAATTCTACAGGAGGCTGCAGGGGATCTACAAGAGGTTCTACAGGAGGAGGCCGAAAGCTGTTTTTGGATTTTTGAAAGTGGAAAAATAATGGGAAAAGGGAACTGAAGGTTGGATGAGGGTGTTGAGGTGTCTAGAACTTGTCAAAGAAGACCATGGATGAACGTGATGGTTGGATTTGTTGAAATGGCAAGAAAACAACTTTTTGGAGAAAACACATAAATTAGGGCAGATTGGTGAAATGTTGCGAATGAGTTGGGAAATCTATGAGGAGTGAGTGGATGCTGGCTATTGCATGGATGGATGGTGGGCTGGAAGGTCCTACAATAGATCTACATAAAAACTGATCAAAGGAAGAACTACTATACCATGAAAATAGAGCTTTTTCTATCTTGACCTAATTTCTGACCTACAAACATAAAATGTTGAAAAGCCATTTATGAACATAAAAGTGTGTGGAGAAATATGGTAAAAGAGTGGGAAATGATGTAAGCAAGTGAATCTGAACCAATATTAACTTTTCCAAATCAAGTTATCACACTAGCAGTTGCATGGAAGAGCAAAAACTGTGTTTTTGGTGGTAGCAGTAGTGCCTTGACCTCAAATCATAGTCCCAAGAAGGGAGAAAGGAGATAAGGGCCTACTGTTGCCTTTTTTAATCTTATTCTATCACTGCAGTAACCTACTTAAGAAACTGAAACAAAAACAACTATGCTAACCATCAAAAGTAACCTATTCTAACAAAGAAAAATGAATCTATGCAACATAAATTAACTCATGAATGGAAGCAAGAAAACATGTAAATACACAAAGGAGGTGTTGGGAAACTTGGGTTGGGCCCTAACACAAGAGCTTCAGCCCTCTGAAAGAGATTAGTGCTGGCTCAAAAACTGTTTCATCTTCATTTATAAAAAAATAGCAGTTACATCACATAAACTGTTCTCAAAGAGAACTCGAGAATAATCTGACCAATGTGCTACACAAAAGTGAAAAAATCTACTAAGAATTGGCTTACCTACTGAGGCTCAAAGCCTTCTTATTTATACAAATGGGGACTTCCAACAGTCCTCCGAAAATCAAGGAACTTGGCTTCCTAGAACTGAGGATAAACTACAGTCCTACTTGACTTGCTTGGCTGCCCCTTGGAATCATCAATGTGGGCCTTTGTGCTTCGAGTTGCTGATGGAGGATTAGAGGAAAGGGGTCATTAATGAAGGAGACACCCCCCCCCACAAGTCCTCTTTCCTTTTTTCCTCAAGTTTGGCTACCATTTGCTCATAAATTCCTTGTCTTTGTCCAAAATTGTCCAAAAAATCTGCATAAAACACTCATTAGACTACATGGTAAAGTGACTAACCCAATTCACTCTATTAGCATAAATATATTCAAAAACATGCATTAAACTAATGAGAATGGTGGATTAAGTCGAAATAAGAGGCAGAATGAGCCCATATAATTACCCATTTCCGGGGCTCATCAAAAGCGTGAACAACACTTGATATCTAAGAAGGGGGCTTGAAATCATCAACTGACGAATAAGTGACTAAGGAATGATCAATCATAGGATCCAAAATAGGCTCTAAAATTTGAGTGTAGGCCAAAATTTTGGAGGGTTTTGCAACCACTACAACAATTGGTGACACACTAGTAGAATCCAGCTTCTCTGTTTTGGTTAGATCCTTTCATGTAGGGCCTTGGTTCTTCAAGGAGTATTGATTCATCGTGCAGATTTCCTTGGCCTTTTACACTTACCCCATGAATATACATGGTCCTATTTATACCTTATCAGTCAAACACAACATAAGATTCAACATAATCACAGTGTTTTGAGTTGGGAAGGGTATTGTAACTCGCGAAATTAAGATTTTTTAGAGTATAATTTTTAATCTCAAGTGTTGCTCTACTGCCATCAGGCCTAAACAATACCCCGGTGGAGTCACGCAGGAACACAAACATTGCTCTCCTACCAGTGAGTTTGCATAGTATCCCAGTGGATTTGCTTGATTCACCTTTTTTCCTAGGAAGCCTTTCTCTTCTTTCACTTTTATTTATTTATTTGAAGAGAACTGTGCATTGGCACTTATTTATTTTGGGGAAGAAGAGGGATCTTGACTTATTGAGAGAAAAAGAGGTTGTTCCTTCAGAGAAGCGTATAGAGACATATGATTTAGGTTTTCTCATTTAGATTTTCCCCTTCTCCATTTCCACTAGCTAGATAATATTGAGAACACCAAAGTAGAAAAAATGAGTATAGGCATGAGGTTTTCAAACTAGATGTCGGTTCGTGGTTGGACCAAAACTCTCCTTACAAATGAATCATATTTTCTGTTGGAACTTCATTGGCCAAAAGATGTAATCAACACAAGGAAGATGGATAGATTTCTAGCCAAAAGCTGAGGTTTCACAAGACTCTTTATAGTTCGACCACACACATACTAAGAAACCAAAACATGTCTAGGCACAACACTTATTCGCATGATGAGAACAAAAGGAAAAAATCAACAAGAAAGAAAAACAAGGCGAAAATTAAGAAAAAACACAACAAGGAAACATAACTAGAAGACATGCAAACAAAAGGCTAAAGTAAACATGATGTAGAATTAGAATAGGAAAACAAAGACAGACTATAGGGAACGAGTGCAAGAAATGGAAAACTAGGATGCAACTAATTCTACTCCTAACCTAACAACTAGAAGGTCGAGCTCACATATAATGAAATTTCCAGTGAAGCCATCATAGTCGTTCCTGACCTGCATCCACAAAGATATGAATAATTAAAATAGATAAAAGGTGATGTGCAAATGAAGATATAAAAAATAAAAAATATTGCACAAGAAGAGGAAGGTCCTGCCTATGGGAGGAAAGGTGTGCCACACCCACTACTTTTATCCAATTCACATGCTTATCTTTTCGATGAATACCATTTTTAAACAAACCTTGGAAGCTACTTGTGAATGTGTCTTCATCTACACTAAGCTCCTTAGCAAGCGCGAGGAAAGATTGAAACTTGTTGTTTGCTACAGATCTTTCTAGGTAAGATTGTTCCATCCATTTAGTGATTGGATCGTAAAATTCATGATGACCCTCTTGAAAAACCCGAAATATTGGAAATGGTGATTTTTCAATTAGAGGAGTGGGATCACGATGGGAATATTGTGAGGAAAAATAGATCTGATCATACTCAACAGTCATGCCAAGATAGTGAGGACCTGCCATAACCATCAGCGAAGGCTGAAGTGCCTCACCTGCTTGATAGAAATATGAATAGAGAAATGTTGAACAATGAAGATCAAGAGATGTGAAACAATTGTCATTGGATGTTCTGATGGGAAAAATGATAAGCTAAATGACACTAACCAAAAATAGAGAAGTGATCAGATGAGATGATTGAAGCATCAGATTCCCAATTTGTAATAAACGAAGAAAATTGATTTGAATATTCTTGTGAATTCTCCGAACAATCAAACCAAGTTCCTTGCAAGCCAAATATGACAGACCATTTTTCTGCAACTGGTGACAAATTGTAGAAGCATCATAGTCATCAAAAGAGTTTAAAAATGATGTCAACAACACAAACACATGAGACTAGTTGGGACATGGTGAATGAAGAAGAACTTTATTTGTGTGACAACTTGTGCATTCATTATGAGGATTTCTGGTGCGATGAGAGGAAAAATTTGCAATATAAAATTTTCAAGAAGATCGAGGAAATAACCATTAAGGGATAAATTCAATAAGTATGATTCCTTTGGAAAAGATTGTCCTTGGAATGATAAACTTCACAATTTCATGAATCTATGAAAATGCACATTCTCAACCAAAGTTTGATGCGAGAGATTTGCATGAATATGAATGAACTATAACAAATTCTTGAATTTGGCCAGAATTAAAATCTTGAAAATTTGGAAGGTCACACCCAGAATAGCAAACATTTTTCATAAGGAAATTTACATTGAGTGAAACCATGCAGAGAGATGGATTATGCGGGAGAAACCAGAGCTGACTTAGTTCGGTGGGCTTACCAGAGTCGCAAGATCTTGACATAACCATCAAAGGAAGTTGAAGTGCCTCAACTCCCTAGCAGGTCCTGGGACTTCCCAAGCTTGTAGAATCACATTTTGAAGGTTGGACCAGGTCATGCATGGTTTGAGGATAGCTACTATTGCAGGTTTTAGTAAGACCACTTCCCATTAGATGGAAACCATCTCTATCACAAATTTTACCAGATTTTTCAACTTCAACAACCATATTTCTCAAGTTAGAAGACTCTTCCAATTGAAAATTCAGATAAATGAATTAGTGAGATCTCATGAGTAAGCTGATTTGAAAAGTTGTCCTCATGTAAGAGAAAATACGATAAGGGGTGGGAAGGGTTATCTATGATTTTATTGTTTTCAATTTCATCATGGAAAACCTCATTGCCTTGTGTCCATCGAGGGGATAACTCATCGGATGAAGAAACATAAGAGCATGGAGTATCTCTGTCATAAGTAGATGCATTACAAATGGTAGGACACAAGGGATAGTGAGGTGAAGAGGAAGTTTCGATATGAACATCTTCTTTGACTGAACAAGATTCTAGATCCAAATTAAAAATATTCATGAGAAACTGAAAGACCACGTGATGCGCTTGGGAATTCGCCATGACATACAAAAATATTGGAATGATTACTGCCCAAGAATGGGGGTTGATTGGAAGAATTGATTGCATTGAATTGTCTACCGAGACTAGTAGATTGAGAATCATCCAAGAGTGGAAACTCATTAGTTTGACATGGAAGATTCTAAAAAAGAGAGGAAAATTGAAAGCTTCTTCACCTTTCTGCTCCTCTACCTATGTGATGTGATTGCTTTGTACATGATCACAATTTGAGCCAACAACTTGAGAAACAAGAGAGTCTAAGAAACTAACTGCTGGAATTGATTACTCAAGCAGGTCATGGTGTAAAGAGTCAGGATATGTAGATGACAAAGGATAAAAGAAATCCAGATTAGCTTTAAGACTAGAGTTGTAAACGGTGACAACATCTTGCGAAATGGAGGAGTGATTCATCACCGTAGGCTTCATGATCCATTCTGGAATCTCCACCGTTGAATCTAAATCATGAAAAGCGGAAGAAGAACGAGAATATGGACTGGAGATTTGATTCAAAGATTTCCCAATTTTACAACCACCGCATGGAGGCACTCGCATGGGGACTAGAAAGGGAGGAGGAAAAATAACAAAAGGGGCAGTAAGTTCCTCCTCTGAATTTTGAGGTGCCTCATCATTCGCAAGAGTTTGGGGAGCAAAAAAACAGGAGGTTCAAGTTCACCGTGTGAGGAGACAAGAACCAAGCCCTCAAACTCTTGTTTCAATAAATTCTAGTTCAAATGTTTTTTAGGAATTTCATAACATAGGTTAAGGAATCGATTAGAAAAATCATCAAGTGATTCATCAGGCTTCATTCTTAAAAGATTGATACTTACACAAAAATCTCGGTAGTTATACTTATCGAAGGATTTAGGAAGCATCTTGGCAAGTAGGTTGAATGAATGGATGGAAATAATGGGTAATGTATGCCACCATAGATTAACCCAACCTTTGAATGTGAGGGTGAGTAAACTAGCCATGACATATTTGGAACATATTCTGTGAGGAAGACAAAGACGGACAAATTGAAACAAATGTTCACAAAAAGTTGATTCACCCTCATTATCAAACTTAAATCTGGACAAGTTAT
This sequence comes from Pinus tabuliformis, assembly GCA_031772625.1. Classification (NCBI taxonomy): domain Eukaryota; kingdom Viridiplantae; phylum Streptophyta; class Pinopsida; order Pinales; family Pinaceae; genus Pinus; species Pinus tabuliformis. Next base: position 662,585,649 of record CM062804.1, read on the forward strand.
GAATTTGGGGAAGAGCCATTTTACATAAGAGATTCAAACTACACTCAATGGGCACAACCTATTGTTTGGCCCCCCTTCTAGTGCCATGTTGTTGACAGTGCCAGAAATCCTTCAACCAAGGCGATCTCCCCGATATGAAGTCCCAATTAGACCTTACACCACTTGGTGTAGGAGTCCCATTTGGTATAAAATTTTGGTTTCCAACTCCTTAAGTATTTTCCTTGGCTCTAGCATCAGCACAGGAGAGTGATGCAATGGTTTCTTTGAAAAACAAGGGAAGTGTGTGTGGTGAGTGTGTAGTTGCAACTATGTCAAGGTTATTCTATTGTAAAGGGGGGAAAGAAGTGAGCCTCTAAGTGAGAGTTAATAATACTACCCAGGAAGAGACACACATGAACCAGAAAGCCATGTCCAATGTCCAACAGAATAGTCCACAATGGATGCGATGGTCATTATAACCAATAAACAAGGAAATATCTATCTAGTATCTCATGAAATAGACCACAAGGATGAAACAACGATAACAGCGATTAAAACACATTCTCGACAAGGTAAGCACTAAAATAACCGAAATATTTCAACTATCTTCGTACATGTGAAAGAAAACATGAAATACAAATGTCCACAAAATAGTCTTACAAAAATTAATGGTTGATGCATGATGAACATGCTAGCCTGAAAAGGATTCTGTTATTAAGAAAAAGTTCCAAGACACATATTTACATTATACATCACTAGCCCTAGTAGTGAGACATTGGAGCCACTCCTTTCTCCTCAAAGAGCTAGCTGATCTCTCTAATGCCTTGCTGGAGGAGCCAAGGTGAAAAATTCTTTGCTCATATAATGAGGGGGCATATATAACCAAGGGGTGATGCTTTTGCTTTGTGACTCTTTGACTACCTTCATGACTGTTCAACTTCCTATGACTTTTCAACTTACATGACTATTCATATTCATGTGTGTCCTTTGGAATTCCACTTTACAATACATTTAAATATAATATACATGGTCCACAATGATGATGTGGCATATGACATCTCATGACAAGACATGACTTGGAACTGCTGATGTAAACTGCTTGGATGTTCCAGCAGTGTCAAGAAAATTCTACTATTGCGAGTGATGTCTTCTTGAGAATAATCTTGTCTTCCACCTCCTCATGTCTTGGTGACAAGAATCTTCAATGATCTCAAGTCTTGGGTTGTGGTCACGAATTAGTGTCCCTTTGCTTTGCCTTGATGGATCAACTTGTATGTTCAGTTACAAGAATGTCCTTTGCATGTCTTACTCCTTGCATATCCTTCTTCATCATCTCGCCAGGTTCCTGTATACGCAACTCACTCATGACGAGATGACATCATCCAGAAAACCTCCTAGCCTAAGATGATGCATTCTCGTCGAGGAACTGAGCTAAACTGAGTTACAAGTTGGGAAGGGAGGTTCAACGACTGCGCATTATGCAGTCTGAGTAGCCAAGGTTGATTCTTGAGGTTTGGAATTGTGGAATGTGCAGTTCAGGCTCAACTGAGGGATAATCTCTGTGCAGTTTTGAGAGACAGTGAGTCTGGCTGAAGAAGGGGCCACTGTGGAATATTTCTACATAGTTATAGAGAGGAAGGTTGTTTGATGTCTATGAAGTTATGGGAGACAATGAGTTAGGATGAAGGGAGGACCATTGAAGGTAGCCTTTATGTAGTTCTAGAAGGGAAGGTTGACTAAAAATATTGTGTAATTCTAGAAGGGAAGACTGGGGCTTGGGCTCAAGAATTTCACAATGCAGCGGTCCTGGGGGACAAGAACTACACATTGCGCAAATCCAAGGGTCAAGGTCACAACTTGATAATTGAAACTACATAACACACAGTCCATGCAGGCTGGGTGAAGCCAAGTTGAAGGGTTGGGGAGCTTCTTTAGAAAAGGTTAAGTGCTAGAACAATGAAAATGACAGGTGAAGCGTTGGAGCTTAGATGATGTCCTAACACTTAGAATACTTGAAGAATCAACAACATTAATCACCTATGACACATGAACAACACTTTCGCTTATGAGTGATCAGTTCATGACCATCTATGACAAGTGTGACACCTAAGATGGACTGTATGATGATCATGATGACAATTGTGTGACAAAGCTAAAAAAATTGTGAATAAATGTGACAAGTGTTTACATGGTTAGGAAAACTCATAAACACAAAGTTGAGCCCTTGGAACCACTAGAATGAGCTTATGCATAAAGTGCGGCAACCAACATGCAAAAATATGACATCTTTCCTATCTTGCGAAAGAGAGAAAAACAATTAGCAGAAACACATGGAAAGACTTTTAGTGTTTGCGACCATACATGTTATTGAAGACATAATGATATGATAATGACAAGTTGTCCTTCATACTACACTAAGAGGTGCATTTCATGAAATATGTGCTTTATTATTCGTACCTACCCTCCAAAGGTTTTAAAATCAGATGGAGTCTTCATACGGTCTTGATCTCCGATCTTCTATAATATCCCAAGGTTCCTTAGTCTTCTGATCTAATGATTATCTTTTCTCATCAACCCCTTAAGCGTCATCTAACATGCACTCCTTATTCATCATCTTTCCATAGCATGGTATAATTCCTGTATCTTCAATCCACTCATGACAAGATGACATTAGTATGATAAACCCCTAGTCTAAGATGTCGCATGATAATCCATTGAATGAGCCAGAACTGGTATTAGGTTAAGGTGGGGGGCAGTGACTGTGCAATACTGAGGGAAAAGACTGAAAATGGCCCACTGAGAGAAAAATTTGTGTAGTTTAGGGAAGAATTGTGTAGTTCAAGAAGGCAGTGGTTGTTGTGGAATGGGGCCTTGGGAGGAGAAACTACGCAGTTTCAGGAGGCAAGGGGGACTTGGAAGATGAGAGGCTTGAGAGACAGAACTGCACAGTTTCTGAGGGCAGTGAGCTCCGGCTGAGGGAAGGACACTGGAGGAAGAATCTGCATGACCAAGAGAGGATGGGATTTCTGTGCATTTTACAATTCCAGCAGGTAAGGAAAAAGCTTTAGCGTTGTAGATGCGAAGTGCATAGTTTAGGAAGGCTGGATGCGACTAGGTTACCAAGAATCTTCCAGAATTTGGCTAAGTGTGGGATCAGTGGAACCGATGTGAACATTGATAGAACTTGACTATGACTACACACTTGGATACTTGGTGATAGAACATAGATCATCAAGAACATCTACAAAGTGCTTAATGCAATATCCTTTGTGGCAACTTACAACGAGTGCGGCCCTAACGATACAATTTGTGAGGATAATGATGACATGTATGTAATGGTGTCTGGAACCTTGGAAGTGAGTAAGAAACATGTCTATATGATGAGAAAACCTCATTTTCACAAATATTGTCCCTTGATGCAAACCAAAACTCCCCTTTGCATGACAAGTAATAACTCCCATGCCCAAAGACGACACTTGTTATATAAAGATAAAAGCATGAACGAAACTTGATATATGAGAAGGGGCTTGTAATCATCAATTGACCAATAAGTGACTAAAGAACGATTGATCATAGGATCCATAGTAGGCTCCAAAATTCGAGTGTAGGCCAAAATTTTGGAGGGTGTTGCAAATGTTGCAACATAACCCTAAATATGATGGGAAATAATTTTCGAGTGATTATCCTTGCACTACTTATGCTCTTCCTAAAAATCATCCAATTGTAAATTTAGAGGGATACAAATACTGATTTTGACTCCTATAACTCCTATTCTTGTAGAAGATTTCAAAAATTGAGAGGAAAGTTCTCAAGAATTCTTACCAGTCTTGGAGATCCCTCTTGAATACCTAATAAATAATTTACAAACATCATCGTATGGTAGGTAAAAAACATCACATGTTCCCATCATATTTAAGAGTTCTAAAAAATTTTCTTTGATTCCTTTGAGTAGGAGTGTTTTCAAGGTCTCTTTTTCCAATTATTTATGCATTGATTTTTGAAGGAGTTATTGAAATAACTCCACATAGTCATCAAAACTTTCATCTTCCCCTTGTATCATTATGCAAATATCTTCACTAACCTTGTTGTAGTCTAGGTATTTCTTCAAGAATACATTCTTCATGTCTTCCCATGTTTGAACGTAGTTCCCATCAAGGCCCATGAACCATTAAAGAGCTGCCCCTTTTAGAGTAAGAGGAAACACTTTTAATCTTTGAGCATCAGTAAAATAATCATACTTTAAACTCAAACAAGAATGTATTTTGGTCTTCATTTTCCAAACCATGCAAATTTGGTATAGTAGATGGGGGAATGATATGCATTTGTGCCACTCCTCTTGGATCTCTGATAGGGAATTCAAAGGTAACAATTTGTGCCATTTCTTCCCAAAATAGAAGAGGTTCTTCAGGTGCTAATTTGAGACTCCTCATTGAAAAATGCCCGAAATACCATCTTTTTGTTATAAAAAAGCTAGCTACTATGTTCTATCAAAATAAGGATGAATATATATATGGAGGGTTCTTACAACAACCTAGAAATGAGGTCATAAGCAACATTGAAGTCGCTATACATATCTCAGGGCGACAATGGCGGAACCCTAACCCTAGTTTCTGTGCAGGCACGATTCTAACCATGGCGATGATCGGCCTGAGCATTGGGTTCACGAATCTCTGACTGGCTGCATCGCGATAACTGCTCAGGGGTTTTTTGGCACATTGTTTTACTCTGCGGTCCCCCACCGGTCACTTTGGCGCATAGGCCCTTCTACCTTTCTGTTGGGCGGTCCCCTGGTCAGTTCTCTCTGGGGCTACTCTGTATCGACAAGCAGCATGGGCGACGAAGACCTCGGAGACTACGAGGCGGACCCCATGCCTCACCAAGACATCTGGGCGCATACGAAGAGGCCTACTATGAAACCTCGGAGTGTTGAACTGGCCTCTGAGATAGCTGCCTCCTCTCTACAACCGCATCTGCCGCTCACAGGGAAGAAGAAATCCACAGATTTCAACTTGGCCGACTTTCCGACCCTTGAATGCCCGCCCCTTTCCCCTGCTACACTTCATTTATTGGGATCCTGCTTACAAACCTTGCCTTCTTTCGACTCTCCGCTTCTGAACCCCACTCGCCCTGCCTTACAAAAGCCCCCACCGCCTCCGCCTCCATCGAATTCACATTCACCCTCCGTCTCATTTATGCTGCAGAACCAACAGATCTCACCTCACCCCCCCCATTCTCTTCTCCCGGGCACTAGCTGTATTGGACCTCGCTCCCCAATACGCTCGGGCTGCTTTAACACTCCTCTGCTTCTGGTTCGATCTGCGGGATCCGCACAGCACAGTTCATCGGATCCGTGTCGTAAACTACTAAAGGACCTCCACTTTGGTAAGCGCACAGAGAAATTGAAAAAAGGCAGGTGCCTTCGAGCTATAGATTCAGACTTCAACATCACCTTTGGGGAAGAAGCACAGTTGCCCGATGTGATGGAAACTGCCCGTAAAGTCCTGGTCGGTAGGGTAAGGGGACGTACCTACTCAGTGGAAAGACTCAAGCTCTTGGTGGAGGAGAAATGGGGCACTCTGCTCAAAGAACTTCCTGATATCAAGGTCCTCGCGAGGGGCTGGTTCGCATTGCATTTCCATAGGCCTGAATACACACAATGGATTCTCTCCCAATATTGGCATATCGAGTTAGCACCAGTCATGCTCAAGCGTTGGGATCCTCTGTTCGACCCAGAACGTGAACAATTGGGGGCTGGACCCATCTGGGTTCGTCTTCCTGGTCTGCCCATGCAATGGACCCTGTATGTTTTCAAGCGAATTGGGGACACTCTAGGCACCTACCTGGAGCATGACAAATCCTATGAGAAAACGGGAATCATGACAATGGCCCGTATACTTGTTCATCTTGACACCAGGCTGGGACTGGAGGAGAAAATCACCCTGCATCACAGCCATGTCTCGCGCAAGCACCTGCTGGACTACGAAGGTGTACCATTTCGATGTCGAAGATGCCATAAAATTGGTCATCTCTATAAGGATTGCCCACTAAATTCGGGGGTGACTTCCGAGGATACCAAAGGCCCTAGACAGCAGCCTAATGTGGATCAAGACATAGGAGTTAATATTCCTACAGAAGGGGAGAAGACTCAACAGGAGACTCCATCTAAGCTGGCTAGTGATGGCGCCAAAAAGAACACCAGAAGAAAGGCTTCATCTACACCTGGGCCGCCTCGTACCCGCTCCAAGACTGCAGAGGCTGCTCCTGCTCATCCGGGGAAAGAAATTCAACTGCTGACCGGCTCTCGAAAGAAGCGGCGGATCGACCTCTAGGAGATTGGCTGATTGAGGAATACAAACCAGATGGGATGCACAGATTTTTTCATCGACCATATATTGACGGCCTCCTACAAGGGGGCAATCCCCCCATCTAAATTTTTTGCAATGCTATGATATTTATTGTATATAACAGCCATAGTACAGATCGTCCTTTTTTGCTACTGTATAGAGGATACACTCCTACAACTCTGTTTATTTTGGTTTTTATTTGAGATATTGTACTTTCTATGAGGGATACAGAACCATCGTATCTCTGTGGGTCCTTTTGATGTAATTTTGTTTTTCTGAGCAGTGGTGAAAACCACACTACAGCATATGCCAATGGCATCAACAGCATGTAATTTCTTTTAATAGAAATTATGAATTCTCTTTCTTCAGAAAAAAAGCAACCTAGAAATGAAAACAAAATATGTAGGAAAAAAAATATACTCAAAGGAAAAACTAGGTAAAGAATCAAACCATATTGTAGCACATCACCAAGGTCAATCCTGTAAGCACCTCCTCAGCAACAAAGCCAAAATGTTGGGTGTAGTATGGGATAGATTAATGGACCAACATTTAATGTCAATCCAAGGTCCATGGAATTCAAAGCACAACACTGGGAATTCTAGAGAAAGTCTTTAGGGACTTGTAAAAAAAAAAAAAACCCTAATTTGTCCTGCAAACCAGCTATTTCACTGCTTCAAATTCCTACAAACACTTGTCATTCTTGTTCTAATCCTACACTAAAATAAAATTCAATATAAATGTAACACCTCCTCCTAGTCCTACCAAAGAAACCGACCATCCGGGGTAAAGATGCAACGAGAGAGGGTACTATAAGGGATTCAACTTCCTTGGTGACCTTAAGGAAATTTAATTGACATAACACCTTAAACAAACCCATCCACATCAACAAAAGCACCCCAAGGAGACATGTCAGCCACTCAGACATCCTATCCCTGAGTCCCACTGATGTTTTAAGACTTTTAACCATGGTCGCTCTCACGCTATAGGAAAGACAACGTTTAGAAGTCAAAGTCGCTCTCACAAGCCTATATGCCACCATCCTTAGACTCGTTTCAGTAGACATGTGCCAGTGTCCCTAAGATTTGAGCCACTTTTCAAGCCCATAGTCCCGACCTCTGAACATAACTTGTTAAAACCACCATAATCCAACAAAGACTTGATGACAAGATAAACAATTAAAAAAACCTGAGGACTAGGCCTGAGCATCCTCAATTGGGACTCACATTCTGTCAAACACTTGGCATCTATGCAACCTATAGGTCCAGGATACAAGATAGAGCATAAATGACTGAAATCACTTATGAAACATAACTAGAAGGATCACCACCTTCTCCATTGAACTATTATATCATCAATTAGGCATTGAATCCACCCATTTAACAATTATAAGTAAATACATGAAATAATAATGACATTAACAATTCATATAACCATGCTTATAACTAGCCTAAAACCATATAAATATTAGATATATGACAACCATTAAATACACATATAAACCAGTGCAAAAGTAAGAGAACTTAGCTTTTATTAGTCATAGACAAATCTGACTAGGTTCAGGACTTCCATGTAACACCTAACCATAGACATGGCTAAACCAAATCTCTCTTTCATCCAATCAACCACGTGCCATATTCCAAGCATGAATGTGAGATCTCATAGAACAACCAGTCCAAAAACAACCAATCCAAAAACAACCAAGGAAATCCAGAGGTTAAACCACCTCCACCCTCATCAAACCGTGATCACACCAAACCTGTTAGAGTTAGATCCAACATTCAGTATTGCAATGAGAATATATTAAATACACCAATCTTATCTATGCGTTCATAAGCAACATCTGCCAAACACCTTTGGCATCTTGCCCTTATTTTTTACTAGAGATGCCTGAAGCATCATTACATAAACAGAATGCAATCTTTTGGGAAGTCCATTCAAATGTGGAATCCAAGTTAAGCATTGATATTAGACCTTCCATACACATTTCATGGATTGCTGTAGTAGTGACATAAAAATGGACTAGGTCAGTTATATCATATATGTCAAAGATAGTAACTCGGAGTATGAAACTGCCATCTAATCTATAAACCTGACTAAATGGTCCAAACCTGAAACTGTGACCCTTCTTTGCAAATTGCAAGTGCTACCAATTAACCATACTTAAAAGGCTTTAAATTCAATACGAGAGTAATCTTATGGAGGAGCTGTTGGGTTTGGAAAGTCACCACAGAACAAAGGCCATTAGGTTAATCTCCTGAAACAAGGTGTTAACATAGTCTTCCGAGAGGCACATTTATCATTAGGAGGTTTGGAAAGTCACCACAGGACAAAGTCCAGTGGGTTAATCTCCTGAAACAAGGTGTTAACATAGTCTTCCGAGAGGCACATTTTGCATCAGGAGAAACCCTAGACTGATCTCTTTTTATGAGGAAGCAAAAACATGACAAATGTTTGGTTAGGTAGGAATACAGCTTGTTAATTTGGTCTAGCTTGAGTGATTAAAAGAGAAGGTTGTTAGGCTCTCTACCATTAATGGATTGATATAGTGATGAGACAAAAGAGGCTTCCCCTTGAGACTTAACTGGGTCGTTCATAACAGTTGTGGTGTTGGTGCCTTAACTTAGCCAAAAAATGCCAAAACTCTAGTGATGCACAAAATTTATTACTGAATCGACCTCAGAATATGCCTTAGTCACTGAATATGACATGCACGGCTGTACCAAGGAGGCCCTAAACTTTTGAACAATGGAACCTTACATTGGTATGGTCAACCTACATGGGGAGAAACAAAAGATTTTAATAAGATGCCAGCAAAACCTAGACACTGCTGTGTGAGATTATTGCTTGGTACCTGTAGATTGCACAACGACGTCTGTGGTTGAGCCAGCAAGAAGTGATACCTTCAGGTGGATCTTACCAATAAAATATACGTAGCGGTCTGCAATCTCTGGGGTCTGTGAACCACATAGACATAAACCAAATGAAAAATAAATAAATTTACAACAACAAAAAAAAATCATAGGTCTAACCAGCAAATATATATATATATATACACACATGTCCCATTTCAATGGTGTACATGCCCAAAACTCATGTCCGTCTGTCCCAGTGTCAGTGTCAAGTGTGACTTAGATTGAGCATAAACAAATATATGTGAGAAAGCAAAAGCATTTACTATGGAAGCCAAGTTAAGCATTGATATTAGACCTTGCATGCACATTTCATGGATTGTTGTAGTAGTGACATAAAAATGGACTAGGTCAGTTATATCATAATGACATATGTCAGAGGTAGTCTAACTCGAAGTATGAAACTGCTATCTAAGCTATAAACCTGACTAAATGGTCCAAACCTGAAACTGTGACCCTTCCTTGCAAATTGCACGTGCTACCAATTAATCATAGTTAAAAGGTTTTAGATTCAATACATGAGTAATCTTATGGAGGAGCTGCTGGGTTTGGAAAGTCACCACACAACAAAGGCCAATGGGTTAATCTCCTGAAACAAGGTGTTCACACAGTCTTCCGAGAGGTAAATTTTGCATCAGGAGAAACCCTAGACTGCCCTCCTTTTATGAGGAAGCAAAAACATGACAAATGTTTGGTTAGTTAGGAATACAGCTTGTCAATTTGGTCTAGCCTGAGTGATTAAAAGAGAAGGTTGTTAGGCTCTCCACCATTTCATGGATTCATATAGTGATGAGACAAAAGAGGTTCCCCCTTGAGACTTGACTAGGTCATTCATAACAGCTATGGTGTTGGTGCCTTAGCTTAGCCAGAAAATGCCAAAACTTTATTGATATACAAAATTTATTACTGAATCGACCTTAGAGTATGCCATAGTCACTGAATATGACATGCATGGCTGTACCAAGGAGGCCCTAAACTTTTGAACAATGGAACCTTACATTGGTATGGTTAACCTACATGGGGAGAAACGAAAGATTTTAATAAGATGCCAGCAAAACCTCGACACTGCTGTGTGAGATTATTGCTTGGTACCTGCAGATTGCATAACGACCTCTGTGCTTGAGCCAACAAGAAGTGATCCCTTTAGGTGTATCTTCCCAGTACAAATATTCTTTGGACGTAGCCGTCACCGATCTTTGGGGTCTGTGAACCACATAGACATTAACCAAATGAAAAATAAATAAATAAATAAAAACAAAAAATTTCATAGGTCTAACCAAAATATATATATATATATATCTATATATCTATATATATATATATATATATATATATATATATATATATATAATATATATATATATATATATATTATATATATATATATATATATATATATATATATATATATATATATATATATATATATATACACACACACACACACACACGTCCCATTTCAATGGTCTACATGCCCAAAACTCATGTCCGTCTGTTCCAGTGTCAGTGTCATGTGTGACTTAGATTGAGCATAAACAGATACATGTGAGAAAGCAAAAGCAACTACTAATTGCAGAGGAAATACAGGGGACACAAAAAAAGGTACAAAAAATTATATTTTACTAATTAACTAATTCAATTGAATTACTTCTTGTGCCCCACAATGATTGATTGAGGCACTTAGTATTTGGGAATCTTTGTTATATTATTCCTAAAACTGCATTGGTTCATTTTACTGCATTAGTGATGGTTTATTGGTTGACTAGGGCACAATGACTAGTGTTATTTTCTAAAATTCAGTCATAAGCTGATGTTTTTCAATATTCTGTGTCACCCGATTCACCAAATTGAGATGAATGATTCTCATGGAGCATTGGGTCCCACTCTTTAGGTGATAAGAATTTATTCTTATGTAAGCAATTCTCTACTTGTAAGGCTACGTGGGCTAGAAAGATAGCAAGAAAGTTTCATACCATCATATTTGTCATTTACTGGCGTTACCTTGACATCTTCTCATCCTTCCTGATAAATATGATGACATCATCTTCCCATCCTTACTATAAACATTATAATATCATCTTCTTATCCTTGCTGGAATTTACTTTGCCCAACTTGAGGTTTATTTTTTCAATGGCATGTTTTTCTAGTTTATTTCAAAATTTTGGAGACTTTCTTCATCATTTTCAAACAGTTCTAAAATATCCAGTTAATTCCTCTCAGTAATATCAAAATCTCAGATGTTGCTTATGAAAGGTGTTTGTCAGATGTTGCTTATGAACGCACAGATAAGATTGGTGTATTTAATATATTCTCATTGCAATACTGAATGCTGGATCTAACTCTTCATTACAAGGCCTTCATCAACATTCATTCTTTTGTAAATCGCCATATTAACTTAATTCAACATAAAATACTTTTAGTAATTTCACCCAAGTAGAGATCATGAATAAGTGAAACACGAAGTTGTTATGTACAATAGTATCAATACATGATAGGAGTGTGAAATCAAACTCTTAGAAGCAATTGATTTAAGCTAAATCATATTAGTATGTCTAACATACAATGAAGATATTATAGTTATGGATAACAGACTAGATTCCTCGATGTTTGAATTTTGTGTCTGGTGACTCTAACCCCCTTTCCCACAGCCTACGACAGATTTATTGATTGAATGATGGTGATTTGAGGATCTTAGTGTAAATGGAAAGGATGTGTGTCCCTTGTGTTGCATTGAAAATATTCCACTAAAAACCTAGTAAAATGTTTTTGTGCTCAAGTTTCCTACGGTCTCTTCGTGCCTTTATGAATCACTAATGAGGGGGTGATCATTCATCTTCGTAGCATCCAAGCATCCATTATAAAAGTTAGGCATTGTTGATCTAGGTATTTCAAGAAGGTTAGGCACCATTGATCTATCTCCACTCAAAGCCAAGTACATCAAATGAGAGTTCTTAAATGGGTATTCAAGTCGTTCCATTGTGATGGACAATGTCACAAATTGAAGTAAACAAGAATTAGTGGTCTTCTTGTAAGTAGTGGAGGCAAGGGTTTTCAAATATTAGTACAGTTGATAATAGTGTGGATATTGATATCTCCTTGTAAACATTGTCAAAACCAATAATAGTCTCGATGTACGTAAATACTAGTCTCAATTGTATGGAAAACCATGATTGACCATTACTTTCACTAAGAGGAGAAAACGAAAAGATTTTTTAATGGGGAAAAAATGACTGTGAAACATAACTCATGGATTTTAGTTGAAATTTATATAAGTCCTCGTGTTCTTTAATTATTAAATACTTAATGTAAATACAAATAAATTATTGTTAAGATATTGATTTTGAAGATTAAATATGTATTAAAAGGCATTCATCTACGACCCTTGAATTTTCATATACTCTGAATATACCACTTAAAACTCATTATCAATTAATTCTGATTAGTTTTGTAATATATATATATATATATATATATATATATATATATATATAGATATTTATATATATATTTACTTATGTTAAGAGCTTTATTTCAAAAATAAATTAGATTTATAAACTTATATCAATACATATAACTAAATGGAATTCAATAAATACCTTCTAAGTCTTGTTGGATTATATGAGATTATTTAAAATACAAATAGTTTCTTTAAGAATTGAAATTTACAAAATGTTAATCTTGATGGGAAAATCATGTCATATGGTGCAAAAGTTTAAAGACATCCATTTATGGGTCATCTGTTGAATGAGCTTAAATAATCTACTTAATGCTCATTGTGAATTCATTAATCCATGTTTTATTAGAAAATGCATTTTTACATGGATTTTTATTCTAGAAATAACAATCTCACATTTATACATTCATATTAAACCACATGATAGTTAAATAAAAATCAATTATTGGTTTATTGACTTACTCACTTATATGACATGATTACATATAAAAATAATTGATTTAAGAATGCATAGTTAGAAAAAGTTGTCAATCAAAATAGAATAAACCAATTAGAACTCATCAACAATTGATTTTAAATTATTAATTTTCTAAAAAATATATTTTTACTTACATTAAGAACTTTATTTCAAAAATAAATTGCATGTATACATACATACAAAACAAAATTTAATACATACTTGTCTTATTGGCTTCTATGAGATTATTTCAATTACAAATAATTTATTTAAGAATTGAAATTTACAAAATGTTAATAGGGGTGGTAAAATCAAATGTCGTATGTTGTAGAAAGTTTAATTACATGTATTTATGACCATATCCTAAATGAACTTGAACAATCTACTTAACATTCATTACCAATTAATTTTTCTATGTATTGTTAGGAAAATCATTTCATTTTACATGGAGTTTTATTTCAAAAGAAATAATGTCACATTTATACATTTATATTAAAACTCATGATAGGAAAATAAAAGTCGATAAATGGTTTTATATAGACCACTTAGAACTCATTATCAATTACTTATAATTTGTCTTATATATATATAAAGAGCTACATTTCAAAAATGCACCACATTTATAAACTTTTATCAATCCATATAACCAAATAGAATTCTTCAAGTCCTATTGGATTCTATGAAATTATTTAAACCAAAAATAAACTATTTAAGAATTGAAAATGACAAAATGTTAATATGGATGGGAAAATCAATGTTTTATGGTGCAAAAAGTTTAAATACAACCATTTTTTACCCATCTCTTTAATGAGTCTAGATGGTCCACTTAACACATTGTTAATTATTTATTCCATGTTTTACTAAGAAGATAATTTTGTTTTACATAGAGTTTTGTTTCAAAACAATACAATATGAAATTAATACTCTTAATAAATTAAGTGATAGAATTATGGATTAAAAATCGAATGCCCTACAATTTAACTAGTATTCACCTATGTGTCATCACCTATTAGCCTAAAGTGTCCACTTAATACTTATTACCAAGAAATTATAAGACTTATTTTTGGAAGAAATGCATCATTGAATATAGCTATTATATATCACATTTATACACTCATATTATTGGACATAACTAAGTACAAGTCAATATAATTCTAGCTCAAATGATATGTTTTCAATTTATTTAAAATATTAATTTACAAAAAATTAACTTTAAGTAATGAAATTAGATGCCTTACAGTTCAAAGACATAATTCATCCATGATAGTGTCTAACCAAACCTTGATAGTCCACTTAGCAATCATAATCTTAATTATATGTTTTTTTAAGAAATGCAAAACTATTTACAATATATTTTTATCCCAAAAATTACAAATCATATTTATGCACTCATATTAGTGCATTTTATATGTAAAAAAAGAATAACCGACTTTGTGCCTTGTTGATTTTCAATATGATATGATTGCAGCTACAATCATTAATTGATTTAAGCATATAAATTTATGAAAATTATGAATTGAGAAATCACATATCTTATGCTTCAAAAAATTCAAATCATTCACCTACGACACATTTCCCATTAGCCTTAATAGTGAATAGTGCACATAACATTTATCAAGTAAATTATTATAATTTCTTTAGTAAGAATTACACCTTTGTTTGCAAGGAGTTCTATTTCAAAACTTATATTTCACATTTATATATGATTATTGATGCATATAAGTAAACAGAAATCATTAAAAATAACATGTCTCGATGGTCCATGTAAGATAATTTAAAAGGTAAACAATTCATTTTAGAACACACACACACACACATTTTAGATTTAACCAAAAAAAAAACGATACAAGTCATTACAATTTTTTTTATAAATAATAAGAAATATACATATTAATATAATTGCCAATTCCCATATATTTCAAAAAATATAAAATCATACAAATTGATACAACAAAAACTATGTCCAAAATGCACTGAAAAATTGGAATGTACTTTTCAACAAATTTATAAAGGAAATTATCTCCATCCACTACAATGAAGTACATGTTCTATTAAACATTCGAATGTACTCGTGTTTTTGTTTGATACAATGAAGCGTCTTAAGAAAGGGGAATAAAACTTGCATAAGTCAAGTATCTTGCTCTTTTCCTGTATAGGCTTTTTATCAAGACGTGGTTTGATCGATATCTAATGAATTGAAAAGTATGCTTTGTTGTATCTATTAGTAATACATTTGATTCTTCATAATTATCTCCATATTGGGACCACAAATCAATCAACTTTTTCTCATAAAATTGTCTTGTTCTCCCTGCTTCCAATTTTGTTTGCAAATGACAATGAGACCTATCCCATGCAAATTTAAAATCCTCTATATCAATATTTGATTTTTCAAGTACTTTTCAGATGTACTTGTTAGTGACATTTAATGTCCATATTGTAACATCATAATTTTTTAAGCAGCATTTTAATACTTTTGACTAAAAATGCCTTAAAAAAAAGAGGACTCTCACCAAACTATCAATCTAGTCCTCTTTGAATATGAAAATTTTGTTCATCTTTGGTGTATGATTGGAAGAATACTCCTTCCATTTCAAATATCAACATCTTTTGGCTCGTAGCAATGCCCATCTGCATCTGCATTGCAACCACATGTATGATATTAAAATATCTACACTTCATTGCTTAAGGACATAAACACCTACCAATTTAAAAATGATATTAACATTTATTATGAATTATTTCCATTTGTATGCAAAGGGAATTTTACAACGAGTTAATAGTAATCACAAAATACAAATACAATGGCTCTGTTAAAATGAACAAACTAATGATATATTTAATTTATACATACAATACAACCTAATACCTTTATTTAATTTGTATGGAATAAAATTTTCCTAAGAACTCATTGACCCACCATTTAAATCATTGATTTTAATACTTATAATGATTTCTTTAATTGCAATTGAAAAATATAATTACAATGGTCTAGTGCGAGTAAACAAAATAATTATATATTAATTTCCACATACAATATATTACAATTTTTAAATTTCAAACCTAATTAATTATATGCTAATTTTTAGAGTCTCTACCTTAGTTGATTTTGGTGCTTCTTTTAGTACAAATTGTATGTTTATTGTTGGTGCTACATAGAACCTAATATAGTTTTTCAACTTATATGGAATAAAAAAGTTATAAGAATGCAATGGGCCATCCTTCACATTACTAATTTCTAAGAGGTATAATGATTACTTAAACCACAATTGAAACAAATAATTGTAATGATCTAATTCAAACAAATAAACCAGTTATATATTAATTTTTACATATAATGTAATCAATTGTAAAAAATTGTATAGCATGGGAAATTTTGATATGAAAACATTAAATGACCATTGAAATCAATAATCGTTATCAACACAATATCTCACCAAAAATAAATAACACAAAAATATTATTTTTTTTAGTAATGACAAACCAAATCAACAATTATTTTATTAGCATTGTGAAATAAAAGCAATAATTCATGATGACATACATATAATAGCATGAAATAGACACCGGTCATCTTAAGGTACTTCTAAATGTAATTGAACATCTTTCAAAGTAGCTCACACATCTGTAGCCTTCTTGAGTTTATGCAACATTCTCCATAGTTCATCGATCAACCAATTATCCTCTTGATTTGTTCCAATGAATGGAAGGGCAAGAATCACATTTTCTTTGAGATTCTCTCTCTCTCAAATGAACAATCCACTATAATAATATTAGTTGCATCATATTGGGTATGCATTTCACACGTTTTTTTCAATGATTTAGTCTATAACTTTGGTTGGATTGTCAATGACCTTATGTCCATTTTGTGGTTTAAAATCTTACACAGTCCACATAAACACAATTTTATCTTGTAATGTTTCTGAAACCCCAACCTTTTTAAAACTCTTCTTGTGCTTTGCTTCAAAGTTGTTGTCCAAATTGAAATGTCCAGAGATTCATTTTTTAAACACATTTCAAAAGATGTTTTTGCATGTGAATGAACCCAAAATAACCTTTTTCTCTATTGTGTAATTAGCATTAGTTCCAATTTTCTCAATATGCCCTTTGTTTGTTGTTTCATCATCAATGCTATGATAAAAAAAAATGTCTTTTAGTTCAAAAATAACTAATTTCTTTTTAGTTATTTTGGCTGCAACAAAATTACAAATAATCTAGTCAAACTGTTTTATTCATGTTTCAAAAATTACTAAAAAAATGTTGAAATGATACACTTACCTTGAGTGGTGTTTTCACTATTTATAGATGAAATAATAATTTATTTTATCATCTTGATAGAACCTAGAGTAAACACATTAGACCTTCAATGAAATACCAATAGTACTTCTTATTAAACCTTAAATCAAATACCAATACCAAGAAAAACATTAGTAATGCAACCTTTAAAAAGAAACACACACACACACACACACCTTTAACATTATTTTGATTGTTAATTTTATCATTTTTATTTGTTCTTATAATAAAAATGTACAATGTTATGGTAGTTACAATCATTAGAGTTCAAAGAATAATAAGATAAACAATAAGACAAGTTATAAGTATCTGATATGATATTATCTTCATATTTGTAACTTTGCACCTCATCATCATCTTTGTTACCTTTATTTGTCTCTAAATTAAACATATAAAATAATTTGAATTCTAAAAATGAATAAAATCATTAAATAATAAGCAAAACAAGTGGACAAATTATAAGTACATGATATTATATTTTGTCCTTGATTAAAGCTTTGTTTCATATTCACTTGATCAACGTTTTTGTTCTCCATGCTTGTCGCTATAATAAACATTAAAGAACGTTATAAATTGTGACAATGAACAAAACTCATTAAACAACTATACAAAAAACGAATCATCTTTAATCGTCCATATAATATTTTGGTCTTGATTGTAGTTTTGTGGGACATTCCATTGGTCACTATATTCACTCTCTTTATTTCCTACAATAATCAACATATGAAATGCTATGAATCATGATAATAAAAATAAAAATTTAGATTTAAAAAAAAAAAAAGTTACAATGATTAATACCAATTTCTATCTCCATCATTCCATGGTCATTGTCTTGATTAATTTCATTCTTCTCATAATTCCCTATAATAGGCATCCAAAAATGTTATGAATATGGAAATTAAATAAATTCAAAAAGTAACAAGAGCAATAACCAAACAAATTATGTACCTAGTATGATAACTTTTTCTCCTCCTCCACCTGTTTCCATATCTAAACTTTTTTCAACATCATAAGCATTATATTAATTTTTTTTTTTTTTTTTATTACCACTTTCATTTTCTTTGTTTTAGAATCTCCATCATTAATCATTTTAGTAAACACTTTGACTACTAAGAAACCTAAGCAAAATAATATCCAAAGTATTATAAGAGAAACAACAAAGGAACTATGGTACCTGAATTTTCCAAAAAGTTAATGGATCCTAGATTTGATAATTGAAAAGATTTGTAATTATTCAACATGATTATCCTTTGTGACTGTTTGCACAACACATGCAATTCTTCTTCCATATGTACAACAAGCCTTGATTAATTTGTCCCTGCATAAAGAGAAATAACCACTTTTGCATCACTACATTGTTGGTGCTTTTCCAATAAATCCATTCATAAATCATAATCTCTCCCATTTTCATCAAATATGTCTTCAAATGTGTGAGAGTATTTTGAAGCCTTCAAAATTTTTAATTTTGAAATATAGAAATGTATAGTAAAAACTATATCATAACTATAATTGTTTTGAGACTTATATTCATAAATGCCACTAGTCATTTTATAGTTGAACTTGGAGTTCTTTATGGAAATTTCCAAAGACTCCCGTACATTATTACAAAACCAAAGTTCTACTAAGAGAATTGTAGTAAAGTCATTCAACACATTTTTTTTATAAGTCGAAAATATTCAATATAATATCCCTTGTGGAATGGTCCTTTTTTCAAAGCCAGTGTATCCAGAACAACAAGGTGAGTATGTAGAATTGGTTGCAACTGAAATTGGAAAAGAGTGAAAAAGTGTTGACAAAAGAGCAAAGCCCCCAAAATGATAACCAAATTCAAAATTGTTGTCAACCTATTGAACACTTCTTGATCCATTTATCATTTTGTCAAGGAGTTCACATGCTCGCTGAGAAAGGGACTCTATCTTTGTATTATGTGTTCCTTTTACATAAGTAGACCCCTTCACCATGTTGCAAAAATTGGAAAATGTGATATCGTTAATTTCATAATGCTCAACAATTGTGAACGTGGTAAGAGTCTTCTCATTCAATTTCTCATCATGACTTTGACAATATGTAACCATTGCATCCAATATTGTTCTATTGGATTTCAATTTAGAACAATAATATTTTAGTTTTATGACATCTATTGGATGATTAAGTGGAATAGAAAACCAAATGGTTCCATCCAATAGCTTATCTACTACTGAAGCAATTTCTTCCATGGTCAACCCCTGAAGGGGCTGAAGAGTAGTTGTTGTCAAACTGTGTAGACTATTTCTCTTGTAGTTCTAAAAATCAAGTTGGCTTGGAGAAGACTTTAATGTGCCTAGTTGGTAACAGTTAAGAACAATGTCCTGTTTATCCCAAATAGGTTGATCAAGTTATAAGAGAATTTGTTTATTAGAAAAAATTGTAATTGGAAAGTCGAAAGAGCACAACATTTTATCCTCGATCTGATAAAATAATAAATATAAACTAATCAACAACCATTTATTAGCATAATGTCTAATCATTGTAACAAAGTATAAACTAATTTTAAAATTGTCATACCATTTAAAGATTTTGCTGTCGTGTTTCTTCAACTTAATTTTTCCTTTGATGCTTTCTTTGAATTTTCACTAGCTTCATAGTCCATGGTTTCTAAAAAAAAACACACACACACACTATTATCACAATTTCGAATTATTGAAGAAAGTATGAATTTATAAATACTATAACCACTCGCATCATTATATGTGTAACAAAATGAACAAGATCAATAACAAGTGTAGAACTCAATAATATCTAATCATGGTGTTGATTAGAAAAAAGGCACCCCCAAATAATTTATTATATTCTTTTAATCGTGACTATAGGCAAGCTAGCACCTACTAGCCTTCCTTCTAGCACAAGCATAAGCACATTTCCAAAAGACATTACATTGTGAATAAATAAAAACAATTGTAGAAACTACAACATCATATTTACACAAAATTTATCTTTTGTAGTCATGTATAGTCTTAGCTTGCTTTAGAAACCATAAAAGAAAAATACAATGAAAGAACATTAAGTATGGAAATCATTATATTTTCTTCTAGATCTTTGTCTAACACAAAGACAAACACATAACAACATTGTAAGGTGAAAGAAATAGAGAATGTGATAGAATTACTTCTAGCAGAAACACAAGCATATTGCCAACAAGAATGTTGCAAAGCAAAATCAATATTTGCATCCTAGATTTCTTTCTATCACAGACACATGGATATTTCCAATAAAAACATTGTATTGTGAAATAAATCTAGCACATGCTAGAATTATTTTTTAGCACGAACACATGCATATTTCCAAGAAAAACATTGCAAACCAAAAAAATCTAACATAAGCTAGAGTTCCTTTTAGCACAAACACAAGCACGTTGACATTAAAAATATTGCAAGGCAATGGAAATGTAACACATTCTAATCTCCCTTTTATTGCATAAAAGAAGATTGCCAACAACAACATTGCATTGTAAAGTAAATCTAGTGCATGCTAAATTTCCTTCTAGCACAAACACAAACACGTTGTCAATAAAAACATAGCAATAATAATATTTCCTAAGACATCTCCATGCTTATGAAAATTGACCTTGCTTTTTAGAGATAATGAGGTTTTATTCCATACCTACATAGATTGTTGTTACAATATAAAAAATCTTAAACCCTCAAATTACTAGAAGGCCCTTCATATGGAATATGTGGTCTAAGAATGGGATATCGTACAAACATAAGGATGTTGCCAACAACAACATTGCATTGTGAAAAAAAACATTCTATATTACCCTCTATCACATACACAAGCACATTGCCAATAAAAACATTGCAAGGTGAAATAAATATATCATACGTTAAATTTCATTTTAGCATAAAGACAAACACATAACAACATTGTAGGGTGAAATAAATCTAGCATGTGTTAGAATTACGTTTAGCAAAAATACAAACATGTTTCCAACGAAAATATTGCAAAGAAAATTAAATGTAGCGGATGCTAGATTTATTTCTATTACAGGCACAAGCACATTTCCAATAACAACATTAGAAGGGGAAAGAAATTTAAGCATAAGATAAACCAAAAAAAAACAAAAAAAACAAAACTTGTATCAACATTGGTAGATGAAAGAAATCTAACATGTGCTAGATTTACTTATATCACAAACACAAATATGTTGTCAACAACAACATTACAACAGGGTAAAAGAAAATCTAGCACATGCTATATTTCTTTCTAGCACAAAGATAAGTAAAGAGCATTATTGTATGGCTAAAGAAACCTAATACATGTTGGATTTACTTCTAGAACAAACACGAGCATATTACCAATAACATCATTATAAGGAAAAAGGAATCTAGCACCCACAAGATTTTCTTCTAGCACAAACAAAAACATATTGCGAATAATAACATTGTAAGGTGAAAGAAATCTAATGTGTGTTATATTTCATTCTATCATAAACACAAGCACATAACAACATTGCAAGGTGTCAAAAATCTAGTATGTGCTAAATTTACTTCTATCACAAACACAAGTATATTGTCAACAACAACACTGCAAGAAACCTAGTGCATGCTAAATTTCCTTCTAGCATAGACAGAAACACATTGCAAAATAAAAACAATGCAAGGCATTTGATTTCCTTCTAACACAAATAATTATATTGTCAAAATTAATATTGCATTGTGAAAATAATATAACACATACTAGATTTCCTTCTAGTACAAATTCACAAACATATTGCCAACAACAACATTACTAGACAAAACAAATCTACCCCATGCTAGATTTACTCCTATCAAAAACACAAGCACGTTGCAAATAGCAACATTACAAGGTGAAAGAAATATAATTCATGGTATATTTCCTTCTAATGCAAGCATAATCACATAACAACATTGTAGGGTGAGAAAAATTTAATCTGCGTTATATTTACTTCGAAAACAAACATATAAATATTTCCAATGATAACATTACATGACAAAACAAATCTAGCACAAGCTAGATTTCCTTTTAGCCCAAACAAAAACATGTTAGCAATAACAACATTGCAAGGTAAAATAAAATCTAATGTGTTAGATTTCTTGTTGGCGCAAACACAAGCACATAACAACATTATAGAGTGAAAAATCTAGCAAGTGCTAAATTTATGTCTACCACAAATACAAGCACATTGAAACAACAACATTGTAGAGTAGAAGAAATCTAGCCTATGCTAAATCTTCTTCCAACACAAACACAAGCACATTTCAATTTGAAAGAAATCTAGTGCATGTTATATTTCCTTCTAGCACAACCACAAGCACATAACAACATTGTAGGACTAAAGAAGTCTAGTGCATGCTAGATTCATTTCTATCACAAACACAAGCAGATTGCAAGCTGAAAGAAACAAAACACATGCTAAATTCATTCTAGCACAAGCAACCATATTTCCAACAACATTGCATTGTGAAATAAATCTAGTGCATGCAAAATTTCCTTCTAGCCCAAAGATAAGCACATCACCAATAGCAACATTGCAAGGTGAAAGAAATCTAATGTGTTTTAGATTTCCTTCTAGTATAAATACAAGCAGACACAAACATTATAAGGTGAAAGAATTCTAGTGCATGCTAGATTTACTTCTAGCACAAACACAACCATGTTGACAACAACAACATTACAGAGCAAGGAAATCTAGCGCATGCTAGATTTCTTTCTAACACAAACACAAGCACATTACAGGATGAACGAAATCTAACCCGTGCTAGATTTCCTTCTAACACAAACACAAGAATATAACAACATTGTAGGGTTAAAGAAATATAACACACTAAATTTATTCTAGCACAAACTGAAACATATTGCCAATAACAATATTGCAATAAAAGAAATCTTGCATGTGCTGAATTTCCTTCTAAGACAATCACATGCAAAATTCCAATAACAACATTGCAAGGTCAAAGAATTCTAGCATATTTCCTTCTAGCACAAGCAACCAAATTTCCAACCACAACATTGCATTGTGAAAGAAATCTAGTGCATGCTAACTTTCCTTCTAGCTCAAACATAAGCACATAAAACAATGTAAGGTGAAAAAAATATAACATACGTTATATTTACTTTTAGCAAAAACACAAGCCTATTGCCAACAACAACATTATCAAGCAAAAGAAATCTAACACATGCTAGATTTCATTCTATCATAAACACAAGTGTATTGCTAACAACAACATTGTAAGATGAAAGAAATCTAACGAATGTTAGAATTCCTTTAGCAAGCACATAACAACTTTAACCCTTAGTAGCTCCCACACACATACTTTTATTTGCATGTCTCTTTTTTGACACCTAGCACCCCTCAAGTCATGTCATGGACTTTTTTTAGAAGCCAATGCACTTTTATCATAATGATTAAGTTATATGAAACCTGCTTTGTATGCACATGGGGTCTTACCCCCTCATACTCTTTTCATCTTATTTGGTCTACATCGCTAATGCGTTTATTGGTATGCATGAAATATCATATTTGCAACACCGGACATTTTAGCCTCAAAACATATAAAAGCATATGCCCACCAATACTTTGGTCCCAAAACATATACACATACATGCACTTTGCGTTTAACAACCGTTACCTTTCCCATTTATTATAAGCATTGTAAATTAATTTAAATAAAAATGTGTCGAGTTTAGGGAGACATCCCAGAGTTAAGAAGGGAGGGAATTGTCTAGGATATTGATTGTTTGATAGCAGCCATGGAGGCTGACAAGTGTGCACAAGGGACATGTTGTAAAAATAGCAGCTAAGGATGAAGGCAAGAGTATTCCTTTGAGTAACTGAACACAGGGCAACAAGACCAATGGAAAGTTGGCCACGTAGCAAGGAACCAGTTTGTGACTAGGTGCACATAGGATTGTTGGCCGCCTGTGGTAACAACAGAAAATTCTAGGAGACAAGGGGGAACAACACATAATTTGGAGTGTCGAGAGGACACGGGCAAGAGAGGAGCAGCACAGAGGGTGGAGGTAGTGAGCTCCTAAGAGAAATTGAGAATAAATAGCAATCATAGAGGACACTGTGTCGTAAATAGAAGAGGAGATCCTTCGAAGAAGCTTGGGGAAAGTTTGACAGAGGTCTAAATGGTGAACAAACAGCATCGAGAGCCCTTGAAAATGTTGGGGAAAAACTTGTTGTGAAATCTACAACATTGAGATTAAGTGATTTCTCTTCGATTGATAATTTCTTGTGAATGCTTTTTACTTCTTGGGTTAGTGTTATTATAGTGTTATTCTTCATCAAACAGTTACCAATGCATAAACCATAAAGAGATAAGAGACACATAATATAGGTTATCAAACAGGGCCAAAACCTCTCCCACTTCAGAGGAAAATCCAAACGAATTCTTCTTCTTATAGAGACTTCAATTAATGAATACGAAACCTAGACCCTTGACCAAGAGCCCTGTAAGACCAATACACAAAGCTTCTGAGCTTGACCCTTTCCTTCCTTGAGTCAATGATGGTCAAACTGTTAATTCTTCTTTCCTTCTCAACTACTCCTTAGACTTCAATTTGTTGTTGTACTTAGCTTACTTTAGAAACCCTAGCACGTGTGAATCATTAGGATTGTAACGTTAATTTCCTTTGCTTTAGGTGAAGGCTACTTGTTTGTCAACTCGGCTTGAGATACATCCTTGCTTCTTCCCTAACTTAACCTTCCAATGGGACTACAATATTTCGGCTTCTTATGCAACAAGGACAGTCCCTTTTCTTTGCATATGTGAGATCAAAGTGACCCAAAAACATATCCAAATGATACCATAGACTTCTCTCCCTTCTTCGCTAATGATTAGGCTTCCTTCTAAGTGAAATTCGCATATCTTTATATCAGACTGAATTCTTCACCAAAATCTTTCCTTCTAGAATGAGGCCGAGCTGCCTATTTATAGTTGTTCCCTAGTCAATTAAGCTGACTTGAGAGAGGGTGAGCCAACATGTCCTTTTGTGAAGATTATTTATTCCATCTTGTAGCCGACTTGTAGGAGGTGCCTTTGCTTGATCTTGGAGGGCCTTCTTATACATGTAAAGACTCATACACAAATGTAACATGCCCAAGAAGGGTCCTTCATACATGACATTGACTCAATTTGAATTTTATGACTAGATAACAATACCTAAAGGTTCACAATGGGAACCTTAACTAAAATAAAATCCCTTGATCATAAAACCCATGATTCAAGTACTTACATAGATAATTTTATTTTCTTCTTTTCATAAAATCACAATTACGCATATCGTTATGAAGACCGAACCTAGTTACACTTTACAACAAAACTGATTGAACATCACACAAGTTGGATTATCAATAGGATGCAGATAACCTGGGAGGGCATTTGAAAGTTTGGCTAAGGAGAGTAGCAGAGCTCACCCAAGATCTACGTAGACAATTCATGCATCCCTAGTGTGAGCGAAGAGTATGAGACAGAGTGCATAGTGACGAGGAATTCTAGCATTGTTGGAGGGAGCTACGCTATGAGAGTGCATTCCCAGATATTTGCCTTGACGCAGTGATTGAGCGAAGTCAAAAAACACAAAGTAGAAGAAGAAAGGAGTTGAGCACGATAGCTCATAAGAAGCTAATAAATAAGTTGCCTTGTTACACCATTGACATCTTTGAAGGTCCCTGTGCACAATCTGACTTTCGTGTCTCAGCTGATGGGTGGAGGTAGTTGGACATCTGGAACCCCTGTTTCAACTGGTGGATTTGGTTTTAATCCTTTGAGCAAATCCCTCACTCATGCTCTGGAATTTGGCTCGAGGGTGATTGGAGTCTTGGATTGCAAGAAAGACCATAGTGTAGCCCAATCTAAGGTTGGGTGGAGTGCTGGAGTCTCGGACTCAGTTGTCGGTCCATACTTCAAGATAAGTATCTATCCCATTTAGCATATGCCATGAAATTTCATGTTATATAACCTATTGTTATGATCACTAAATGCTTGACCATGGTTTACTCGTGTTGGATTGAATTTAAGCTGATGGTTCATAGACTATTGATAAGAGTATGATGGGTTCCATGTATAATGCTGACTTACTAACCTGCCTAGAAATTATGCAACACCCCATATGGAAGGTTATTAGTGTTACGATTGGATCACAAAAAGCAGACTCATGGTAGTAGGATCATAACATATATATACATTATTAATCTCTCCTCTATAGCAAGGCTGATCATGTACTCATGGGCTTGGAATTCCTTATATATATATATATATATATATATATTTATCTACATATATATATATATATATATATCTATCTATATATATATATATATATATATATATATATATATATATATATATATATATAGATATATATATATATATATATATATATATATATATATATATATATATATCCATCCCTGTGCAATAGTTACAACTTACAACCCTGTTAGCTTAAAGTTTGAAATATGCATATGCATTGATATGTGTGCAATTAAGGTGAACAAACTGTACTCCTTTCAATACCAGGGTAGTGACCATAGCCCATAACTTGCAATGACTACCATGCTGAATTAGTTATAGGAAAATATATGTGTTTTTCCAATTAGACCTAGGCACATATGGCATGATGATGAGAGTCATGGGATATTATTCTCTGGCCGCCTTAGTCACTTTTATGTTAAGTGATTGGGAGTATTAAGACTCCTCCATTCATTATTTAAATCACTTAAATGATACTAGTAGATCTGAGTGACATTCTGTAAATTAGACCTGCTTATCCAACTAACTGTGCTATTATTTATTCTCGAGCACCTGAGGATGTGCTTCCTAAAGGATAGGAATAATACCTTGTGAATTTTTGAAAGGCAGTCTCCCAGACAGGCCTGCTTCTACTTATTTTTTGGAGAGCACATGTCATCTGATTGTTCTATACATCAAAACCCAATAGACAAACTCATTCCTATACCTCCTCAATCTTCTCCATTCCAACTAGGCTGAATGGTCCTCAATTCAGAGGCAAAGTACCAGTATTCTCTTCATGCAATCTCAAAAAAACTCCGAGGGCCAACCTACCTTCATTGGATGAATGGAAGGTATTAGCACATCTATTTAGGGTGCATCTAGATGTGCATTTGTGGCTTCTTCAGCACCGGTGTACACCACAGTGATGATTCAGTTTTGTGCTTGTGCAGAGGTGAGACATGGCATTTTATGAACAATGCTGCTCAGTGTCCCTGGAACAGAGTTTAGATTGTTATCATCCTTGCTGGCATGTGAAGGTTTGTCAAACCTTGTATATTCTCATCATGTAGATGTATTGATTAAGTTAGTGAAATTGGAACCTCCCCATTGACATCTTTTCATTACCAAATTGCCAAATGCTATAAAAAAGGTTGACCAAGGTTGTAGTGTGTGAACTCCAGTGTTTTTGCTGAGGCAGAAGCCATGCTTCTTTCAAGTCAAATGTCTAGTGCTACAATTCTCAGGGTACTTCAGGACTTGAGCTCTCTTGCTTCCTCACTTAACAAGGCAAAGGATTATTAGTTACTACCTTATAGAGATCATGATGAAAGTGTTATTATAATCAGGAGTCTTAAATTAGCCACTGAACTTCTATGGTAACAACTGGGTCTCTGCATCAGTAAGATAGAAAAACTGGTCATCTTTATTGTCTATTGTACTTGTGTCTTCTGTTGCTAATGGAGTTTTACTCCCTGTAACACCAGGCATACAGAAGATCTTGCCATATATTGACGTATTTTTGTAATATGTGAAAAGTTGCAACCTCATCAAATGACACCTACACAACTAGAATACATTAGTGCTACCTCTAGTGAGCTAAAATCAGCTGCAAGTTCATCTGATTCCTTAGTGCTCAAGATCCCGGCCCATTGATTACACATAATCAAAGGGAATATCCTTCACTTTGACAAGTGAAACAACTAGTAAAATCAAGGCAGTAATATCAAGATGAGTCCACACATGCTATATTATTAGATTGACATGGTAAACTCATATCTTGCTGCCTGTTCAGATTGCTGGGGCTACCTTTAGATTCTTTCTTTTTTATACGGATTTTAAACTAAACACATATCCGACCCATTTCCTTGTAAGCATTACTAAGCATAGGATGATAATATGGGGCATTTTCCTGGATCGAATTCCATCTTAGCTATTTCCTCTGCTTTTGGGCATATGGAAAGTTAAGTGCATTCTAGGGGAATTTGATTGCTTGTTTCTTTGTGTCAAGATATCTGCAAATGTCCTTGCTGACACTGTGACATCAATGTAAGAGAAGTCCTTATAATGAAATGGGTATTTATCTCAGGAGTTTATTCTTGCGCATTCTCACACTTTCAAAGCTTGCATATGTGCCAGAAATCATTGACAAGTACCTAGACTTGGAAGAAAACTCAAAGTTGCTATGTAGTGACCTAACCCAATTCCAATTCAAGAGGTACAGAACTTAATCAATAATAGCACTCGAAGGGTTATGCTGCTGCTGAGCTCCATTTCATAGAAACAGAGATCTCAACGAGTTAAAACTCAATCCATGGACCATTGAAGAGTTAGATCCAACATTCAGTATTGCAATGAGAATATATTAAATACACCAATCTTATCTATGCGTTCATAAGCAACATCTGACAAACACCTTTGGCATCTAGCCCTTAGTTTTTACTAGAGATGCCTGAAGCATCATTACATAAACAAAATGCAATCTTTTGGGAAGTCCATTCAAATGTGGAATCCAAGTTAAGCATTGATATTAGACCTTGCATGCACATTTCATGGATTGCTGTAGTAGTGACATAAAAATGGACTAGGTCAGTTATATCATATATGTCAAAGATAGTAACTCGGAGTATGAAACTGCCATCTAATCTATAAACCTGACTAAATGGTCCAAACCTGAAACTGTGACCCTTCTTTGCAAATTGCAAGTGCTACCAATTAACCATACTTAAAAGGCTTTAAATTCAATACGAGAGTAATCTTATGGAGGAGCTGTTGGGTTTGCAAAGTCACCACAGAACAAAGGCCATTAGGTTAATCTCCTGAAACAAGGTGTTAACATAGTCTTTCGAGAGGCACATTTTGCATCAGGAGGTTTGGAAAGTCACCACAGGACAAAGGCCAGTGGGTTAATCTCCTGAA
Source organism: Pinus tabuliformis (assembly GCA_031772625.1). Classification (NCBI taxonomy): domain Eukaryota; kingdom Viridiplantae; phylum Streptophyta; class Pinopsida; order Pinales; family Pinaceae; genus Pinus; species Pinus tabuliformis. Next base: position 662,615,243 of record CM062804.1, read on the forward strand.
ACAAGGTGTTAACATAGTCTTCCGAGAGGCACATTTTGCATCAGGAGAAACCCTAGACTGATCTATTTTTATGAGGAAGCAAAAACATGACAAATGTTTGGTTAGGTAGGAATAAAGCTTGTTAATTTGGTCTAGCTTGAGTGATTAAAAGAGAAGGTTGTTAGGCTCTCTACCATTTCATGGATTGATATAGTGATGAGACAAAAGAGGCTCCCCCTTGAGACTTAACTGGGTCGTTCATAACAGTTGTGGTGTTGGTGCCTTAACTTAGCCAGAAAATGCCAAAACTCTAGTGATGCACAAAATTTATTACTGAATCGACCTCAGAATATGCCATAGTCACTGAATATGACATGCACGACTGTACCAAGGAGGCCCTAAACTTTTGAACAATGGAACCTTACATTGGTATGGTCAACCTACATGGGGAGAAACAAAAGATTTTAATAAGATGCCAGCAAAACCTAGACACTGCTGTGTGAGATTATTGCTTGGTACCTGTAGATTGCACAACGACATCTGTGGTTGAGCCAGCAAGAAGTGATCCCTTCAGGTGGATCTTACCAATAAAATATACGTAGCGGTCTCCAATCTCTGGGGTCTGTGAACCACATAGACATAAACCAAATGAAAAATAAATAAATTTACAACAACAAAAAAAAATCATAGGTCTAACCAGCAATATATATATATATATATATATATATATATATATATATATATATATATATATATATATATATATATATATATACACACGCGTCCCATTTCAATGGTGTACATGCCCAAAACTCATGTCCGTCTGTCCCAGTGTCAGTGTCAAGTGTGAATTAGATTGAGCATAAACAAATATATGTGAGAAAGCAAAAGCATTTACTATGGAAGCCAAGTTAAGCATTGATATTAGACCTTGCATGCACATTTCATGGATTGCTGTAGTAGTGACATAAAAATGGACTAGGTCAGTTATATCATAATCACATATGTCAAAGGTAGTCTAACTCGAAGTATGAAACTGCTATCTAAGCTATAAACCTGACTAAATGGTCCAAACCTGAAACTGTGACCCTTCCTTGCAAATTGCACGTGCTACCAATTAATCATAGTTAAAAGGTTTTAGATTCAATACATGAGTAATCTTATGGAGGAGCTGTTGGGTTTGGAAAGTCACCACAGAACAAAGGCCAATGGGTTAATCTCCTGAAACAAGGTGTTCACACAGTCTTCCGAGAGGTAAATTTTGCATCAGGAGAAACCCTAGACTGCCCTCCTTTTATGAGGAAGCAAAAACATGACAAATGTTTGGTTAGTTAGGAATACAACTTGTCAATTTGGTCTAGCCTGAGTGATTAAAAGAGAAGGTTGTTAGGCTCTCCACCATTTCATGGATTCATATAGTGATGAGACAAAAGAGGTTCCCCCTTGAGACTTGACTAGGTCATTCATAACAGCTGTGGTGTTGGTGCCTTAGCTTAGCCAGAAAATGCCAAAACTCTATTGATGTACAAAATTTATTACTGAATCGACCTCAGAGTATGCCATAGTCACTGAATATGACATGCATGGCTGTACCAAGGAGGCCCTAAACTTTTGAACAATGGAACCTTACATTGGTATGGTTAACCTACATGGGGAGAAACGAAAGATTTTAATAAGATGCCAGCAAAACCTCGACACTGCTGTGTGAGATTATTGCTTGGTACCTGCAGATTGCATAACGACCTCTGTGCTTGAGCCAACAAGAAGTGATCCCTTTAGGTGTATCTTCCCAGTACAAATATTCTGTGGACGTAGCCGTCACCGATTTTTGGGGTCTGTGAACCACATAGACATAAACCAAACGAAAAATAAATAAATAAATAAAAACAAAAAACTTCATAGGTCTAACCAACATATATATATATATATATATATATACATATATATATATATATATATATATATATATATATATATATATATATATATATATATATATATATATATATATATATATATATATATATATATATATATATATATATATATATATATATATATATATATGTACACACCATTTCAATGGTCTACATGCCCAAAACTCATGTCCGTCTATTCCAGTGTCAGTGTCATGTGTGACTTAGATTGAGCATAAACAGATACCTGTGAGAAAGCAAAAGCAACTACTAATTGCACAGGAAATACAGGGGACACAAAAAATGGTACAAAAAATTATATTTTACTAATTAACTAATTCAATTGAATTACTTCTTGTGCCCCACAATGATTGATTGAGGCACTTAGTATTTGGGAATCTTTGTTATATTATTCCTAAAACTGTATTGGTTCATTTTACTGCATTAGTGATGGTTTATTGGTTGAGTAGGGCACAATGACTAGTGTTATTTTCTAAAATTCAGTCATAAGCTGATGTTTTTCAATATTCTGTGTCACCCGATTCACCAAATTGAGATGAATGATTCTCATGGAGCGTTGGGTCCCACACTTTAGGTGATAAGAATTTATTCTTATGTAAGCAATTCTCTACTTGTAAGGCTACGTGGGCTAGAAAGATAGCAAGAAAGTTTCATACCATCATATTTGTCATTTACTGGTGTTACCTTGACATCTTCTCATCCTTCTTGATAAATATGATGACATCATCTTCCCATCCTTACTATAAACATTATAATATCATCTTCTTATCCTTGCTGGAATTTACTTTGCCCAACTTGAGGTGTATTTTTTCAATGGCATGTTTTTCTAGTTTATTTCAAAATTTTGGAGACTTTCTTCATCCATTTCAAACAGTTCTAAAATATCCAGTTAATTCCTCTCAGTAATATCAAAATCGAAACAATCATTGAACTGACCGACAACAGAAATCAAAACTAAACAAAAAAAGAAAACAGAACTGGGCCACAAAACCAGTCAACCAAAAAATAGATAAAATATTCAACTTTTGGAAAAATTACAAATTCATGTGCATCCATATGAATCCAAGCCATCATACACAAATATGCAAAGTTTCTCATGTATGTAGCAAGCAAGGGTGCATATAACCAAAATAGCACCAAGTACAATCCATATCTGAAACCAAAATACATCAACAAAGATGTTCTAAAACTCTCCAAATCAGCCCAACAAATTCTTCAAATCAGCTCTCCAAATCAACCCAAGATACTCAACTCAAAATTTCCAAATTTCTGCAATGAATTGTGAGTCAAATGGAAGGTGGGGAGCTCTTTAAATAGCATTAGGGTGGGCCTCTGGTTAGGTTTTCATGTTCAACCGTTTTATATTTTATCGATTTTTTTTTTAAATATTCAAGTCGTCCCCATCACCAACGATATGGCTTTTTACAGAATGGAGTTGAGCAGTTCTGTACAGAACCAGTTAGTTTTGACATTTATCACCAATTCCAGTATGGAACCAGCTATTTACAGTGTGGAACATTCAATAGAACCAGTACGGACCCCTAACCGATTGGTTCAGGATGGTTTCACCAAAGATAATTTAGGTCTGATAACATCGATTTCTCTGGCTAATGATTTTGTCTGGCTCCTGTCAGCATAACTTAGAACTTTTCATTTCCAAACTTTCAATACTAGGACTAAGAATTTAGAAAAAGGTTTTTCTAGTGTTGGTAAGATTGAAATAGTCCATGCATCTAAATCCATGCACATGTGCATGGAGAAATCAAAACTATAGTTTTAAGTTTGTAGTACATTTCAACCAGTAATTCATGTCGCAAGGGTGTTGTTATAGGTTTACAGATTTCAAAAAGGATAAAAGTTATGTTACATAATCATAGCTTTGGTTTAGAGAACCTGAAACAATCACAGACTCTTTTATGACAGTTTTGCGGCATTTATATTTCTGGATTTACGGATTGAAAGAGTCCAGGACCTATATAAGGCACTAAAACGATGAATCTCACATGATTAGTTGAACTAATGAGACCTGCTAGGTCAAATTCTTAGCAAATAATTCATCTTAAAGATATCAATCAATGACTCGTTTATTTCTAAAACACAGTTCAACAAAATGACCATAAAAAAATTTATGGCTTCAACTCCTAAAGTTTTATACACCTTTTGATTTTACTTCAAATATGTGAAGCATGTTGGCAATTTATGGCACGGAAACAGTGTTCCATGATTTCGATTCCAAGAGATGCATTTCTTGAACAAATTCTAGATCTCTTATTTTGCATTTATTAAAATAGCTCTCTAGCATAATTGTTCCTCTCCTTTCCTGACATAAAACTTTGACAAATAACCCAATAAAAAGCAAACAAGAATAAAGCCAAACCATAATGGATAAATTATTTCTCCAAGCATTTTGTATACCATGCAAACAGTAACAAATAACTGACATGTTAGGCGGCTACAATATGTTTCACATTGGGGCTTTCATTAACACTTCAAACACATGTAATGCTGCAATACAATACTCTTAGAAAAACTCAAAACAATCCTACTCCACAAATCACCCAATATATTGGCTCTTACACGCTTAGGATATGATGCAATGACTGTCCTGTCACCTGGTTGGCACGTGCTAGCCTTGATTTCCCTAACTTCATGCCATGGGGAGTCTGTGAGCCCATAATGGCTAAATCAAACCTTGAATCCAACATTTCTATTGACAATTCTGCTCTGGTTACTATTGATTCCAGTGTTGATGCAACTGTGTCTGGACAAAAATCCCTGAATGGTCAAAATGCCCTAGGAAGTTCATTTTGGAAGTCGTCCACAATGAAATGGATCTGATCTTGATGGAACTCCAATAGTCATTTAGCTTTCTGAATACAATTTTGTGTGTGCTGATTATCAGCAACAATCACTGCTTGGCCATTTCATGGACCAGATTCCTTTGTGGATGATCTTCAAGGTATGGATGCAGGAGGTAGGGGAGTCTCAGATGGCTTTGGAAAACTACTGGTAGCTTGACCATGGGTTTCTTTTTTGTTTTATTCTTTGAATAAAGTTGTCTTTGATGAAAGTGTTTCCAGCAATCCTCGGTACATATAAACACCTTAGTTGTCTTCTCCTGGTGGTATGAGAAACTCTCAGTGAAGAGAAACACACAGTTATGTCTTCTCCTGGTGTTTGCATCAAGTTCCCTAGGATAGCCATGCAATATTGGCATTTCCACAAACATATTTCTTATTCTCTCACTCACTTTAACTATCACAGGCCTGAGAAACTTTACAACCCTCAGGGGCCATAAAAGCATGCCTGAAGTTTAACTTGTCCAAAGACCTTAAAGAATAAGTTCTGATTGGGGTTGGAAAAAAGATGTTTATATTAATATAACTTGTGAGGTACCTCTCTCCTTAGAGCCTATGGGAGGGAAAATTGCTTCCATCCAAATAAAATGTAAATGTTATCAAAGAATAAGGGAATCTATAAGACAATGCCTCCAGAATATCCTTTTCAATGAAGCACTTCAAGTCAGGGTGGCCACACTCAATGGTCATCTGAATATTGTCAAGATTCAAAGTGCCAAAGGGACACAATTCCAGGGCCATCATCCACTGGCTTAAAACAGGCGATAGGCCTACAAAAGGATTTTTAATTTTTTAGGGGCCCTATATTCAAAAGAAGGCTTGAAGAAAATCTCCACTACCAAATCAACCAAGGGTAGGCTTACTTAAAAGATGAAATTGAGAAACAATATACTTCTCAGTTCTCCCTACAAAAGATTTTTCAATTGCAAATACTAAATGAGGAACGTCCATGCAACCCTGTCTTGGAGTTGTGTCACAAACTTTATGAAGCGCAAAGAATACTGTGTGACTAGTCTTTGACTTTGGGTAAGCTAGTTGCTACCCTCTAAAACATGAACAATGATGATGGTAAACCCTAGGATTAGACAGATTCCAATGTGAATTCTATAATGCTACTTAGTACTTTGTCAATCCAGACATTTTGCAGAGGTTTACAAAGAATCCATCACAGAGAAATCATTGAGAACCAACTTAAACAAAGGCATTATCAAGTTTATACCCAATTTTGAAGATTCCAAAGTGACTATGAGCTAGAAGCCTATCACTCTATTGAATGTATCATGTAATAGTCTTACCAAAGCTCAACACTCATAATCAAGCATATTCTCATGATTATTATCAAACCTGAGCAGACTTGTCTCACCAAAGGGCAATTTATCATCAATAATATTATTGCAGTCTGTGAGGGCATGGAGTGGCCTAGTCATTATGGCCATAACATCTTATTCATCAAAAAAACCAGCTTCGAAAAAAACCTTACAAGATAGTACGGTATCCCTTTATTCTACCTCTTGCATTTGAGCCAACTTCTCTAAAGGCTACTAAAATACTAAGAAACTGGATTCGCTGAAAAGGGGCCACATGTCCGAATCTCGCGAATCGGACATGATTCGTTGGGGATTCGAATCCCAGAAGGGGACACGTCGTGTCCTAACGGGACACGTACGAATCCCGTACGTGTCTTTAGGACACAACGTGTCCCAATTTTGGGATTCAAATCCCCAAAAATAAAACCCACAGGCATAAAAAAAGGCGTTGTTCTTTATGTTTTTTTACCATTTCTCTCTTTCAGTTTTGCATACATTGAGCTATGGGCAAGGAGCTAAGGGTGTGGAGCATTCGGCAAGGAGATTCAAGCACCAAGTAAGTGCATTTCATCTCTATTTTTTTGCATTTCTATTACAACAGTTTGTATATGATTTTTTTTTACAAATTTGTGCATGTTTTGTTTATTTCTTTTATAGTATTCATAGATCAATCAAGGGTAGCAGTTAGGGGGCAAAGGAAGGGAAAGAATGTCTCCATTGGAGATGCCCCTCCTTCCCAAATATCATCAATCTGCTACAAGTAATGTTGAGGGAAGAGGAAGACCTAAAGACAGCATTGAGAAATATCCCTTGTGGAAATATGTCACAAGAGAGGATGGGACAAGCACCAACGGGAAGGGAGGATGCAATGTGCAATGGAGATGCAACTTTTGCCACATTTCTTTCAAAAGCACATATTACCATGTGAAAGGCCATTTGTTGGCTTTACCAAGTTGTGGAATTGGAGCTTGTAAAACTGTTCCTTTACAAAAGAGGAAAGAACTAGAAAAGTGTTAGGATATTCCGACACATAGGATATAGTTAAGTTCAACTTGGTCTAGTATAGAGTTAGGTTAGAGTTAGGTAAAGTGTGTTTCTTTACCGTTGTACATTTTGTAACTTACAATCCGACGGTCACGATATGTAGTGATCCGACGGTTCACTCTCACCTCGGTATTACCGACACTTGATCCGTGGCTTGACACCCGATTGGTCCATGAGTTCTATTTAAAGCGCATGGAGGGTCATTGTTCAGGTAATCCATGCATGAGAGAAGCTTATGTAAATTTTCATTCTTTGATTAATAAATTGCCTGTAGTACCCACGTTGGGACAGGCCGTGGACTGTTTCCCTCCTTGCACTCTGAGGGTTTTAACCACGTCAAAAATACTGGTGTATTGATTTGAGATCTGGTTGTGAGCGGTGTCCTTTTGGTATTCTTTCTGTGGAACTTACCCTGTAAATTCCTACATGGTATCAGAGCTATTTGAGGGCCGCGTCCGTTGGTGATCCAAATCTGAAGCCGGTAGAACTGCATGCGGCTGTCGTTTCCTAGATCTGATGTTTCTGACTGCTTTCGGGCCGAGAGGACTGCTCTATTGTGTTCGGAGCATCTGTTCCAGTGAGGAACCCCTTTCGTTTCACGCGAAAAGGTTTCCGGTAGCCCTAGCTGCGTCATTTTTTAGATCGGGAGGTATACAGTGTTTCTTTTGCAGTTTACTGTTATTTTCTCTCTGCTTATTTCGGTCTCAGTTTATTTAGCCTTTTTTTAACCGGATCTATACCTTTCATTTCTACATATGCTCTTTGCCCTGCGACTCTGTGCGATCTGGGCAAATCAGAAACAGAAAGGAAGGATTTTTCTCATGCGTATGCTCTTTTCCCTGCACCTTAGTGTGATCTCGGAAAATCAGAAACATTGAGAAAAATATTTAGTTTTTCGGCTAAAGCTAACTTTGAGATTTTTTTTTTAAATTTCTAGTTTTTTGGCTAAAGCTAACTTCGAGCCGCAAGGTTCGTTTTTCTTTGCATATTCGTGTTGGGTTTTGTGTTTTGTGTTTTGTAGGGAAAAAGAGCTTTCTCAAGGCAAGCACGCAAACCAAGGCCCCCCCCCCTCTCTCTCTCTCTCTCTCTCTCTCTCTCAAATTTTTTGTATAAATCAATTGGTTCAAAGCTATTTTAAGAGAGTAGAGGTCTTGGGTTCAAGTCTCCATTTTGTGGGGGCAGATTTTTTCATTCCCGCACATTCGCGCACTTTGCCGGCAACGTCAACAATTTTTTTTCAAAAAGCCATAACTTCTTCATCCGGAAGCCTTTTTCAGAGCCGTTTTTTTTAAAACCGCCTATTTTTTCGAGATCTATCCGTTGGAACACTTACTTTCAGCATCTTCAGCTTCAGTTTTTTTTAAAATGGAAAGTCCATGCCAAGTCATTCTTGACAGCACTAACTACTTCCAATGGGTAGAATACATGGAAGATTTACTTAGAAGTAAAGGTCTCTTCAGAATAGCCACAAACCAAGAGAAGAAACCAAAAGATGAAGACAAGGCGGCAAAATGGGAAAATAGACAAGATCAAGCACGTGGTTTGATAGGGATGTCTATTTCTCCTGATCTTAGATTCCACATTGCAGGACTTGAGACTCCTCATGAAGCATTAGAAAAACTTGCTAAAGTTTTTGGGATTAAAAATGAAATTAGAGCCCATCAACTTGAAAATGAGCTGCTTACTTTGGATCCTAATAATTTTTCTTGCATTGAAGATTTCTTGTCCAAATTCAAGACCCTTAGATATCTCTTGGAAGGTGTTAAAGTTAAGAAAGAAGATGGTAACCTTATTTATTCCATCCTTACTAAGTTGGGACCAGCCTACTCTGTATTTGTTTCCACTTTCCATTCTACAAGGGAAGCTTTCATTTGTCAAGGACAAGACTACAAGGCCCCTTCCTTTGACTCCTTTTGTGATTCCTTAATAAGAGAACAAGAAAAACTCTTACACCTTGGTCTTCTTAATCTTGGAAACTCTTCCACGAAAGCGTTAGCCGCCCAGCAGCAACCAAATTCAAAGAATCCTAAGAAGTCATATCCTCAAAAGAATGGTCCTAAACCATCTCAGCCTCAAAATGAAAGATCATTTCAGCAAAATGATAAGACCAATAAAAACAAATGGAAGAAGACTGATAGACATTGTAACTTTTGTAATCGAGATGGCCACTTAGAATCTAAATGCTTTAAGAAGATGGAAGCCTTGGAAGCCGCAATGAAGAAACATAACATCCATGTGGAGCCTACTTCAACTTCAACTTCCGGAATGGCACTTTCTACATCTCATTGTCAATCATCTCAATCTGGTTATGCATTAAATGTATCTTCTTCTTCTTCTCATTCTCATGAGTGGCTCATTGATTCTGGAGCCTCTTGTCACATGGCCAAAAACCAAGCCATGTTTTCTTCTTTAAATGATTGTAACACCAAAAATATATATATTGGTGATGATAGATCTCTTAATGTTGTAGGGACTGGAACTGTTCATCTAGACAATGGTCAGTTTAATGATGTATTATGTGTTCCAACCTTATCCTGCAACCTTCTATCTGTCTATCAGATAACTCACTCAGGTGAAGGTAAAATTGTTGAATTTTCACCTCATGATGTTGTAATCAAGGATCTAAAAGATCCTAAACAGATTCTAGCTACTGGTCTTGCTGATGATTCCAAAAGGTTGTATAAGTTTCACAACTTTGGGTCATCCAATCTTCCCTCAGTATTTGTTGCTCATAATGATGAAGTGAGCAAACTTTGGCATGAGTGATTTGGTCACTTAAACTATCGCTCCCTTCAGCATCTATGTAAATAAAATATGGTGACAGGTCTTCCTATGGTATCTTGCAGAGATGGTGTTTGTTCCGGATGTGTACTCGGAAAACATCATCGGGACAGTTTTGACAAACGTGCCTCTTGGCACGCCTCAGCCCCTTTACAACTTGTGCACAGTGATTTATGTGGTCCTCTTCCTGTTGCTTCATTCTCTGGCTGCAAGTACTTCTTAACTTTCATTGATGATTTCTCCAGACGCACTTGGGTATACTTCTTAAAACTCAAGAGCGAAGTATTTAACACTTTTTTGGCCTTCAAAGCCTTTGTTGAAAAACAATCTGGACATCAAATTCTTAAGCTAAGAACTGATAATGGTGGAGAATATGTTAAAAACACATTCATCAACTTTTGCACTGAAAATGGAATTCAAATGCAACATACTGTTCCATACACTCCACAACAAAATGGTGTAGCTGAAAGGAAAAATCGCACCTTAAAGGAAATGGCTAATTGCATGCTACAATCTAAAGGACTCAGTCTTAGTTTTTGGGCCGAAGCAATTAATTGTGCAAATTATATAATCAATCGCACTCCTACTAAGGTTCTAGAGAATATCACTCCAGAAGAAGCTTGGAGTTCCATTAAACCACATGTAAGTCACTTTCGTGTGTTTGGAAGTGAAGCATGGGCCCATATTCCAGATGAAAAGCATAAAGCTTTAGAACCTAAGAGTGAGAAATGTACTTTTGTTGGATATTCTGAAGATGTAAAAGGTTATAGACTTATTCCATTTAAGTCCAAAAATGTTATCATTAGAAGAGATGTAAAATTTGATGAAAATAAATCGGCCTGCGAGCTTAGTCCAGCGGATGTGCCACCTCTTCCTATCTCTTCTACTTTTGAAAACCTTTCTTCTTCAGATGATGAAAGCGAGGATGATAATCCTCCCCCACCTTCTCAGGATCCTCAACTTCCAAGATGGGTTCGTGCTACTCGGGATGCAGCAGGTGATCTTGCCGGTGATCCTACAGATCAGCGACGTACACGTTCTCAGTTTGAAAGAGCCTCTTCTTTACTGGCTCAAGCTCCAGTAAATCATGATCCTGACACTTTTGCAGAAGCTTCAGGCCATCCACATTGGGAAGCAGCTATGAATGAAGAATATCATTCATTAATGACAAATGATACATGGGATCTTGTTCCTCTACCAAAGGGACGCAAACTTGTTAGATGTAAATGGGTTTACAGAACCAAGTATGGACCAGATGGGAAAGTTGATAAACATAAAGCTCGTCTCGTTGCTAAGGGCTTTTCACAGGTTGAAGGCATTGACTACACTGAAACCTTCTCCCCTGTTGCCAAAATGAACTCTATCCGCCTTGTTCTTTCCCTTGCTGCCTCTTTAAAATGGGAAGTCCATCAGATGGATGTTAAATCTGCCTTCTTGCATGGGGACTTGCAGGAAGAAATCTATATGGAACAACCCATTGGCTTCATACAAACAGACTCCAGCCTTGTTTGTCGACTTAAGAAATCCCTTTATGGCCTCAAGCAAGCTCCTCGGGCTTGGTATGCCAAAATGGATAACTTTCTTTTAGAATCTGGCTTTTCTAGGTGTCATTCTGACAATACTGTCTACACCAAGAAAGTGGGCAACTCTCTTATCATCCTTGTTCTTTATGTTGATGATCTTATTCTTACTGGTAGTGATCCCAACCTTATAAACCATGTGAAGTCCAGCCTTAAAAAGAAATTTGAAATGACAGACTTAGGACATTTACACTATTTTCTCGGTCTTCAAGTCTTGCAATCCCAAGAGGGTATTTTCCTTTCCCAGTCCAAGTATGCTTGTGATATTCTTCGTCATTTTCACATGGAAGACTGTAAGCCAGCCCCTTCTCCCTTTCAATCTGGAGTCAAACTTTCAGTCTCTTGTACTTCTCCTGAAGTTGATGCTACCTTATACCGTCAACTTGTCGGAAAGCTCTTGTATTTAACCCATACTCGTCCTGATCTTTCCTTTGCTGTTGGCCTTGTTGCTCGTTTTATGCAAAACCCCCGTGAAAGTCATTGGAAAGTAGCTAAAAGAATACTTTGTTATGTTCGAGGTACAGTACAGTTTGGGATTCATTACAGTGCCAAAGCAGCTCCTCTGTTAGTTGGTTTCACTGATTCTGATTGGGCTGGTGACCCTGATGATCGGAAGTCTACTGCCGGTTATGTCTTCACTCTTGGTTCAGGACCTATTACATGGGCTTGTAAGAAACAGGCTGCCATTTCTCTTTCGTCAGCAGAAGCAGAGTATCGTGGTGCCGTGGAAGCTAGTAAGGAAGCCTTGTGGCTTCGTCAGATCCTATCAGAGTTTGGCTTTGAGCAGCAGCATCCAACCACACTTTGGTGTGATAATCAAAGTGCCATTCAGCTATGCAAAGATCCAGTCCAGCATCAGCGTAGCAAACACATTGAACTGCACATGCACTTCATCAGAAAGCTCATTCATGACCATGTTCTTGAAGTGCAATATTGTCCAACAGATGATCAGGTTGCAGACATCTTCACAAAGGCTCTCACAGAGGCGAAGTTCACTAAACTTCGATATATGCTTGGAGTTCAGGAAGTTGTCACTAAGGGGGGATAGGCTCTAGTGCCTCCTTCCTTCTCCTATTGTGTCATATTTGTAAATCCTTCAATCCTATCCCAAGTTGTTCTTAAGGGGGGATGTTAGGATATTCCGACACATAGGATATAGTTAAGTTCAACTTGGTCTAGTATAGAGTTAGGTTAGAGTTAGGTAAAGTGTGTTTCTTTACCGTTGTACATTTTGTAACTTACAATCCGACGGTCACGATATGTAGTGATCCGACGGTTCACTCTCACCTCGGTATTACCGACACTTGATCCGTGACTTGACACCCGATTGGTCCATGAGTTCTATTTAAAGCGCATGGAGGGTCATTGTTCGAGTAATCCGTGCATGAGAGAAGCTTATGTAAATTTTCATTCTTTGATTAATAAATTGCCTGTAGTACCCACGTTGGGACAGGCCGTGGACTGTTTCCCTCCTTGCACTCTGAGGGTTTTAACCACGTCAAAAATACTGGTGTATTGATTTGAGATCTGGTTGTGAGCGGTGTCCTTTTGGTATTCTTTCTGTGGAACTTACCCTGTAAATTCCTACAAAAAGGAGTTCACTGTTGTTATGGAAAATGTGGCTGCAAAATCAAGAAAATCTAAGAATGAAGACACCCTTCCATTTTTGAGGAAAGGCACCAACAAATTTCCATTTGAGAGTTATATTGGGGGACAAGCAGCAAAAAAAAGAGCAATTACACTTGGTCCAATGGACAAGATTTTTCAAAAAGAGAAACGGGAAGAGCTTGATCTCACCATTGCCTTCTTTTTCTATCAAAACTTCATATCATTTAATGTTGCATGCTCACCTCTATTTATTGAGATGTGTTGAGCTCTAACTCACGGGTCTCCATCATGGTATGTGCCTCCTGGTTCAGAGAAGCTTAGAACCACATTGTTGACGAAGGCAAAAAAAGAGGTGCAAAAAATGCTTGAGCCTATTGTAACATCATGGCCAACATCTGGGGTTAGCATTGTTTCTGATGGATGGACAGATCCAGCACGACACCCAATCATCAACTTCATGGTGTCTTCCCTGAATGGTCCAGTTTTCTTGAAAGCAGTGGATACACTTGGAGAATACAAGGATGCACAATTTATGGGTGAGTTATTTATTAAAGTTATTGAAGATGTAGGTGTTGATTCTTGTGTGCAAATCATTACAGATAATGCACCTGTTTGCAAGGCTGCTGGCATGATTGTGGAAAGTAAATATCCACAAGTGTTTTGGACACCCTGCATTGTCCATTCATTGAACTTAGCACTGAAATCCATTGCTTCTGATGTGATTTGGATTGGTAACATTATTGAGGATGCACGACATATCCGTAACTTTGTGCAAAATCATACAAATGCCCTCACTATCTACAAGGAGTACAACAATCTATCATTGTTGAAGATTGTTGATACACGGTTTGCCTCTTCATTCATGATGTTGAAGAGGTTGAGGGAGGTCAAGACCGCTCTTGGGGCCATGGTTATTTCTGAGTTTTGGTCTTTTTGGAGAAAGACAGATCAAGTAGCCTCTAAAAGAGTGAAGGACACAGTGCTAGATGATGCTTGGTGGGAGAGGGTAGATCTAATTATTCAGATCATGGACCCTATCATTTCTTTGCTTTGATTTGTAGATACAAACAAACCCATCCTAGGAGAGGTTTATGAGGGATGGGATTCCATGATTAAGTCTGTGAGGAGCATTATTCTACAGAGTGAGTGCCCCGAGTATGAGACATCACCAGAGGCCTTCTGTGGTACTATACAGGATATTCTTGTCAGCAGATGGGACAAGAATTGCACACCTTTACATTGTTTGGCTCACTCATTGAACCCAAAATACTACAGCGATGAATGGCTGAATGGTGGACCTTCCCGTAGATTCCCTCCTCACATGGATGGTGAAATCTCACAGGGGAGGAAAGATGCATTCAGGCAGGTTTTCCAAGATAGAGCATCCCTTGATGAGGTAGAGGATGCCTTTGCAGATTTTTCCACTGGCATTGGTCAATTTGCAGGATATGATGTGATTAGAGGCAGGGGGGCTAAGAAGCCTTATTCTTGGTGGGCAAATCATGGGGCAACAAGCCCTCCTCTTCAGCAGTTAGCCATGAGGCTCCTCTCTCAGGTGACTTCATCCTCTTGTTGCAAGAGGAATTAGAGCACATATGGGAATTTGTATAGTGTGAAGAAGAGCAGGCTTGAGCAGTCCAAGGTAGAGACAATGGTGTATGTGCACACCAACCTTCGTCTTATTTATAGGCAGAGGGAAGAGCAGTTGAGGGGAAAGACAAAGATGTGGGATGTCTTTCCTAATGATATGGGTCTGGACATCGTATCTCGATCGCATGCCTCAAAATTATATATTGACAAACAGCATATACCATCAACATTATCATTGATTTCTTATGTCACTATATTTTCCATCGCATCACCGCTTGACACTGCGTGTCATGCAATCGTTGTCGAAACATTATCTATAAACCGAAGGGAATATCAATTTCTGTGGGTCGTTTGGTGGAGAACTTAGAAGTAATCATCAATTCAGCGGTTCTACCACAAACTTTACTAGTGGATTGCCAAACCTGCAAACTCTTTTATTTGTTTACCAAGATGGCTGGAGGAAGAGCCGCAGCAGTAGGTAGAAAGGATTTTCCCCATTAGAAAATAGTGAAGTTACAGCTAGTTGCTCTTCCTGGGACGAAGATAAAAATGAAAAAATATCATTATCGGTCAAAGAATTTAAATTATTTGAGTTGCAACAATTGGTGAATGAAGTTGTCTAGTAGCACCCAAATTTAATTCAAAAGCTCAAGGTAACAGGAGATTGTCATGAACAACAAAATGAAGTAATGCAAAAGAAGGTAGATAGTGTGAGTTGTTTCCCTGAAATCCAAAGTCCGAGAGTATTGTTCCTGTCATGTCCCTTCCCAAAAGAATTTGTAAGAGGTTTTGTCTCTCCACAATTTTTTACGAATTTGGTTAAGGAAAAGGATCCAAGCAATTTTGACTTAGGAACTTAGGAGAAATGAAGGCCAGATTAATTTGTTAGTGGAAGGTGAGGGCCATCCACATGGGAAAATGCATTGGGCAATTTGAATTGGCTTGGAGGAAAATCATATGGCTTTTGGAGGTGCCCACATGGGGAAAAGGGAGGCCCACGAAGTCATTAGAAGGAAGAGTTCCTCACTTGGGGATTCATTAATTCTTGCATATTGAAAATCACTTGAATGTTTGCTCGAGCTGCTTAGCTGAGTCAATTGGTTGCTTAGCCACGAATCTCTCAAGCGGGAGATTCAACCTTACCTTCGGGGGACTATGAGTGCCACCCTAGGAAGGCATTTTCAGAGCACTAGGGAGGATTCATATCCAACACATTCATCCACAAACCAGCAGTGCGTATTTCAGGGCCAGCAAAGAAGGGAACACGCAGTTGGGGACAGAGCTTTATTGGGTCAGCACTTGCCGAAGGAATATGAAGAGTTGAAGGACTTTAGGAGGTCAGCACTTGGGAGGAGTTTTGGAGCATGTGGGTGCAGCAATTGGGCAGTTCAAAACTCATCCTTGGAGGACAGCGCAGAGGGACAGACTGAGCAACACGTGGGTCTTGAGGGAGAGAGCCATAGCACCAGAATTACAATTGGGAAGGAAGGAAATTCATAAGGGGTCTCATTCCAGTGATTTGGGGCAGTTTTGGAGAGCTTTCCTAGCTTCATTCAGAAAGCCCGAGTTTGCCAGCTTCAGCAGAGGACGGACTCCTTAGGGGTCGAATTTCAGAAGTTTGATCTAGGCCAAACCCTTCCTGGTTTTTGGTAGGTTTTTGCTGAGGATCTGGGAGCTGAAGTTTTATAATTTTCTGAGCACGGGAAGCAGTGATTCCAGCATTTTTGTTCCAGCAGACAGCGCAGATCAGTTCTAGAGCAGCAGTTGGGCAGCTCTCAGATCAGCATTTGCTCAACTGGGTTTTGTCACGCTTGTCCTTGGAGACAAGCCCAAGCCCAGGGGCACCATTCCATTCACTGTTGTATTTTCCTTTGATGATTTAATAAAATGGCTTGACAGTTCTCTATTTCCAGGGTTTTCATGGGTGTATGATGTTTATTTCGCATTTTTGATTGCTGGATTTTCTGTTTGCTTTGTTATCACTTAATTTCCTAGTTATAAACATTACAGTTCCGCATCACTCCTTCCCTGAGAACTCAGGGGCAATGTTGTACTAGCAGAAGATCCAATCCAATATCCTATAGTAGATCCTCAGGATGCAGAGGCAAAGTTCGATGAAAGAAATGGGAAAAAGGTAAATGAAATATCTTGATCCTGGGATCAAATCTCTCTTCCAAGATCTCTCCTTCAAATTGGGCTTTGAACAGTGGCCCTTTATGTGCTCCGTTCTCCATTCGTCTTAAAACCCTCTCTACAGGGAAAACGCTCATCATAGAGAATGCCATTCCAAAGAATAGGTAGCCAAATGGTACATACAATACCAATGCCAATTTTCATTGAAAGCAAGGCATGTAATCTAGATGCAGAAATTAAAACTAAAACGATCCATAGGATATCTACAATGATAATGTGACCTTTCTATTTGTTGGAATTGAAAGTTTGAATCCAAATAACAGAACTTGTTAAAGAGTTTTTTGTAAATCTGAGTGATTGTAGGAAGGCCAGATGCATACGCTAAGTCATCTGTTTTGGTCTCTAGTGTTTAATGAAATAGGGGACCTGGTTATGGAAGACTATTATATTTATGCACTATGTGCATCACCTTCATGGTGATTTTCATTTTAATTAAACAAATAGAGAGGGAATACTTTAAAACGAAAACCAAAAAAACAACAAAATCTGCAAAAAAATGCAATCTGAATAATGCGGCAACAAAGTTCATTCAACGCAGCAACAACTTAAAATTAACGTATATCGAATTCAAAAAGGTATGTAACTCCATATTGAACCCTAACAAATGTGGATGGGCTCGAAAGTTTTCTCACCTTGAGAAACTGCCGCTGGCTGGGGGCTTAGGTGATGAAAATTATGTTAACCAGTTTCTGCCCTATGGTCAACGATATGCTTCCCATACTTGGGGACTTCTGCCCCGTGCACGGATTGCCAGGTCCATGAATTTCCATTGACAAATGCATCTGGGCATTATGATTATTATTACTGTGATGAGTATTATTACTACCAGCCCCCGCTGCTACTGCCCTCCTCCCATAGGACCACGTTTCATTGGATACCTCAAACTATACAAGGCCTCGAGCTTAGCTGCTGGGAACTGCGCTTATTATTAAACCTACTAATTTGTTGGTCTCTGTGTAACCTCTCCAACTTTAAAAGCCTGGTAAAACCTCAATATTAGAGGAAAATATACCTTGTAGAAAACTTGACGCCAAGGGTTTAACGGTGAAATTGTGGCCAAATCCTGCAAAATGAAAATCCACGGATAGAGGAGGAGGAGGCAAGCTCAAAGCTGTTAATGGATTCGAATCACTTGAACAAATTCCCACAGCATTGAAGCTCCGAAGTCCCTGAATGAAAATCGAGTAATGATTCCAGAGGTCCATGAGTTTGTTTAGTTGGTTTGAATTACCATAGCAATGAAGCTCCGAAGTACCTGGATGAAAGTCGAGGTCCATGAGTTTGTTTAGTTAGTTTGAATTACCACAGCAATGAAGCTCCGAAGTACCTGGATGAAAGTCCAGTAATGATTCGAGAGGCCCATGAGTTAGTTTATTTAACTTTTTGCAATTTTCGCTGATTGAAAATATTTTAACAGGCGGGGCATAACTAATAATCTCTTTGTTCAAATTTCATGTGAACAATTAATTTAAATTTATTTTATGGGTATTTTAATATTATTGAAAATTTATTTTTTTTATGGGTATTTTAATATTATTGAAAATCTCTCCATCACTTGTTAGAGGTTTATGGTGATATTTCTACCCAGTTCAATTCACTTTAAGGTTTTTTTTAAAGAGTGTTGTTTAATTCACTTTAAGGGTTTTTTTAAAGAGTGTTGTTCAATTCACTTGAAGGTTTTTTTTTTTAAGTGTTGTTGATGACTTAGATTTATATGAGAAGAGATTTCAATGTTTTATAAGAATCATATTTTTGTAGTTATTCTGAGTTTGAATCATGTCAAGGTAAAGGGGTAAGTGCATAGTCGTGGCTTGAATCACAAGGGCTTCCCAGATGACCATAAGTAGAACGCCAACAAGGAGAAGACATTGGAACCCGTGGCACCACAATCGGTGGTGGTTTGAATCACAAGGGCTCCCCAGATGACCATAAGTAGGACGCCAAGAAGGAGAAGACATTGGAACCCGCGGCATCACAATCTCATGTGGGCCACCCCGAGGCAATCGAGAGGATCTACGAGGTTTCTAGTTTTCAAAGCATTGGGTTTAGTATCACCACCTCTAGCTAGATTGTTAGTAGTGGCACCAAGGTTTATCAATATCGTGCAGTGGAATATGGGCGTTGGTGGCCATTGTCTTTTAAGGCTAGAAATGACAGTTCATCAAACAATTTTTTGAAAGATCATTGGTCTCGACCATGGCCCAAGGCATTGGATTGAGTTGGTCGCTCGGTGTATGGGAGCTACTACAATGTAGTTGTCCAATTTGCTCAGTTGCTTCCCAAATCTACGAGTTCTTTGGTTGCTCGCACAGTGTTTGAAGAAACACCTGAATGAGCTAAGTAGGGCAGCACTTGGGCCATCTAGGATATGTTTGTCAAAATGTTTCACCATGATGAAGAGGGTAGGCATGAATTTGTCCCTCACTTCCCATGGAAAAAACTAGTAAAGCATGGATTTTCAAATTCATAACCACCTGTTTTCATAATATTTGTAAAACCTCTCTCACAAGGGACTATCTGTATCACGATGTCAACAGCTAACTTGGTAGCCATGCTTGGTACCAACTCTAGGAACGTATAAGAATTCCAGTTGCGCTTTCGAGGCTTATCTACAAAGGCAGGATGCTACAAGAGGAATTCCTTCTAAGCGACTATGGCATTCAAAATGAGGCTTTAATCTCCCTCGTTGTAGAATTGAAAGGGGAAGCCATGGGAGAGGGGGCTCCTTCTACCACAAAGTTAATAAGCCTTCAAGCCTGGTCCCATCTCTTCAAATTTTAAGGATCATTCAGGCTTGGGCTTTGTGGTTGAGCACTCTATGGCCACTCCTATCCTGGAACTAACAAAGGTTGGCATCAATTTGAGGGTTGCATAGTATCTCAATCAAGCAATCATATGTCGTTTCAACGGTTTTTGGCCCTCATCATCTGCCCTCACGGACTGGATCTATCAAAATTGGACTCATAACCTAGAATTGATATTTTGCTCAAAGTTTTTTTTGTGGCGATCTTCAAATGTCTTGAGGATAAGCAAAAAAATCCTTGACCAAGGCCCATGGTTTTGGGGATGAGTTGGTCTTCCTGTGAAGTCATGGTTTCCCAACTTCAATCCTCTCACTATGTCATTGATGACTACTCCAGTATGGGTAAGACTCCCATTTTTCCCATTCACTTTACCCATCCAGATCTCTTAGAAAAAGTGGGCAATTTTATTGGAATATTCGTCAAAGTAGACGGGGAAAGACTTTTGAAAGGCATTTTCACCTATGTTTACATATGTGTCTAGGTAGATCTCAATGAAGGTCTATTAGATAAAATAGAGCTCAAATGGATGGGCATTGCTTATTCCCAACCCCTAGACTATGAAAAGACAACTTTTTGATGTAGGAATTACCAACAAGCTAGACACCTTCAAACTGTATGTCCCTTTCCAAAAGGGGATTCCTCCTTACAGTCATCTAAGTACTCTACCTGCAGTTGGAGGGATCTTAAGGAAAGAAAGGGATCCAAAATGTAACACCCTCCCTTTTGTGTCAAACTTTGCAAACCTAAGCTGAGAAAAGCTAGGTATGATGTGTAATATAAAAAGTAAATACATTATTAATAAATTAATCACTTGGAAAAGCGAGACACCAAGAGATGAGATTCTTGCCAAATCCCATTGGTGAATGGGAAAGGATAATTCTTTCATGATAAGCTTCTAGATTTAATTCTAGATAAGCTGGATGGATTGGAGATCAATATCCATCAAGAAAAACATAAAAGTTGTGTAGGAGAGAAAGGCAATCTTTTATGAGGAAAATCCTCGTGGGAGAGAAATGCGAGATTTTCTGAGATAAGCCTAGGCAAATGGATAAAAACATCCATAAAAGTGGGGCGCCGCTAATGGAAACCATATCATGAGCAAATATTTGCATTAATATGTAGTGAGGGAATCAAAGGAAATTTGGTACCCCTAAGCCACCATTACTATTTCCAATCACACGTTCAATAGTAACCATAAAAGATAGCCGCATATAAACAGAACCTGGAGGTGTTGACAGCCAAAGGCTATTGTAATAGCTTTGACATATACACAATTGCGTGTTTAGATGAGAATGAAGTGGGCTTCATCCAGGCTTTGGCTCAATCTTCGTCTATTCTGTTATCACAAAATCACTACTGAGGGCTGCAACTAAGCAAGATTTCATGTAACTCTTTCAACCTATCTTTAGATCAAAGCTTAGCCTCTTTGATCAGAGAGGGCTCTCTCACACACTCTTGATAAAAAACATTCACTACAAAAGATGGCTAACTCTTTATTCATTCATGAAAGCAAAACTGGTTGGAAACATATCAAACTGGTTCTCATTGGGCTATGGAGTCTCATATATTAAGTAAACAAGGAAAACATAGTGATCTCATGGAAGTCAAGGCTCTTTGCATTATATGTCAAACATACTTCACCAAAACATAGCTTGTCAAACACACAGGAAGTCAGAGCATAGGATTATGAATTCTGAGTGATTGTGTTACAACAAGACTATAAAAGAACATAAAGTATAAAACACCATCATTATATTTGAACATAACAATCCATCGAGAATCTTGAGTAGAGAACAACACTGTTTTACTATTACTATCAAAAGGTCTTACAATGGCCCAAAACAACTCTGTTTCTCTATAAAATGTCCAACCTTTTTTACATATGAGTCATTTCTATATATAGCCAATCAAAACATTACTACCTGAGACTCCTCAACAAGCATGAAGGGAGCTCGGAACTCTGTCATTAATGACCTTATCTATATCATAAAAAAACTAATTAATTACAAGAGATATTGTGCTACGAAAACAGAGGACTCCATTACATTGACACTTCAAGTCTATCTCCTCGTGTACTTTGCTGTGTTCTGGAAACTTGACACTTGTGGCACTTCAATAATAGCCAAAACAAACTGAAAACACATTCAATGGATGAGCAGCTTCGGATGCCTGATGTGTAGATGATTCATCAACCAATAAGAATATGTACCCTACATTCACGGTTTCTGCCTCCCATTAGTGTTTATGCATTAATGATCATGTTTCAAGCCATTTAATCCCCTGATAGTCCCGTATGACTGAAGAAAACTAATGACCTGGCCATCCCATAACTGAACATGTGTACCACTCAACACCTCGGCAGCTCTATCAAAACCCTAAAAATTCGGACATAAAGTGAAAACTTTCAACAAAAGACAAAATTTCACCTTTTCTTCGAATACTTACACCTGGCATCCTTTTTAAACATCTGACTGACTTTCTATAGTCTCCATGCTGGCATTAAGTCATCTCTTCAAATATTTGCTGACCTCAGCATTCAAACTCAAGTTTTCAATATAAACAGTCATCTACAGCAGTTTCGTAGCGCGCTACGAAACTGCTGTAGGTAATCAAAACTAAGCATATAAACCTTGAAGCAACAATAACTTAACTCAGTGATTTCTTCAGTCATTCTACACAGGTGTAAGGACATCAAAAAGTCTCAAAAAGCTTTAAAATGTTGACAGCCAAAATATACCAAAATTTGGAAAGCACATTTGTCCTTGGATCATTTAGCTAGTTTGTCTAGCTTCCCTTTCAAGCTGCTGACTTCTTCCTTTAACATCTTGTTTTCTGCTCTTAAACTTGCATTCATTTGTTTCATGATTTTTGCCTGCTTCAGAGCTGGCACTGTCCACACATATGCATCAGATACTGAGTCAGCTTGACTGATCAAACTTGTTCTGCCCTTCATTACAGCCTTCTTATAACTTGTATATCTTACTGCCTTTTCCTTAAAAACATTTTGAACCTGAGGTATTTCTTCCTTTGTTGCTCCAGCTTGTTTCTTAATAGCAATCACATTTCCACTTTGACTGATAACAACCTTATTATCCTTGTTCTTGCTTTTGGCTGTTTGAACTATTTCAGAGAAGATTTCAAGTGCCTCTGTCCTAAGCACTTCCAAAGGTGCTTTCTCTTTCTGAGCTTTCTCCACTTCTTTAATTTGCCTTCTAGTCACTGGTCTGCGTGGTTTAAAGGCATATTCTTCACTTGGTTCTTCAAACTTTAACCTTTTAGAAGCCCTTGATTTTTTAGAACTTTCAGGTGAGGACTGAGTTAGATCAATATGCATTGGTGGTACCAATTGATCTTGCTCAAGTTCAAGTGGTTCAATTTGTATTGGATGATCTTGCTCTAGTTCAATGGCTTCAAGTAAGTCATTTAAACTTCCCTTTGAAATAGGACTTTCTTCCACAGGGACTGACT
Source organism: Pinus tabuliformis (assembly GCA_031772625.1). Taxonomy (NCBI): domain Eukaryota; kingdom Viridiplantae; phylum Streptophyta; class Pinopsida; order Pinales; family Pinaceae; genus Pinus; species Pinus tabuliformis. The sequence goes on from CM062804.1 coordinate 662,638,392, forward strand.
TTCCTTTCTCTTTGCTTAGTTGGCTTCTAGTTCTCACCCTTGAAACCTTTTCAACTTCACTGGATTTAGTTTCATCTTTCCTTTTGTGAGTCTTCTGCTTTGATGACTGAGGTGTTTCCTTAGGTGATGACTTAGGGGTTTCCTTTTCAGATACTCTAGATGATTTAGGAGTTTTATCTACTGATGCTTCAGGTGTTTCTTTAACTGCTGGCTTAGGAGTTTTCTTCATTGATGCTTCCGGTGCTTCTTTAACTGCTACAGACCTCTCTGATTTCTTTGTTTTAGCTTTAGGCTTCTTATGGTCTGTCACTTCTCTTCTAAGTTCAGCCAAAGTAGGTTCCTCACTCCTTTCTTCTCTTTCTCTCACAGGTAATGGAGTGAGGCCTGTTTTGCTTGGGAAACCGGCCATAAACACAAATGAATCCCAGTCTTTACCAATTTTTTGTAAACTATCTAACACCAGCAATTTTACTAGACCATGATGAAAAAGGGATGTTTCATAAGCATCTTTCTTTAACTGAATCTTATCACACATTTTGCTAATACTCCTGAACAAATAGAAAGGTATGTCTATTGAACTCTTACCAGTGAAGTGTAACAGAAGTTTGAAGTGGTAGGAGTAAACTTTATTGTACCTACCCTCACATGTCAGGTACTTCTGGATGCATGTCAATAGCATAGCATAATTTTCCTTTAGATAGCTCCTTGGGACTGCTTTAGTGAGATCTTCATCTACATAAGGTGCCTTCAAAAACTCTTTGCATGGACCCATGTCAAACTTGAAGTTCTTGAACCATTCTTGGCCACCCCTCGGGATTTCTGTGACAGTGGAAATAACTTCAGGGGACACCGAAAACTCCAACATGGCCACCTTCGAATTCAGTCCAGTGAAGTTTAATGCGAAAGCCTTGGTCACTTCTGCATGTCCTCCCTTCAATTTTTCGCAAAATCGCCAGCATCCAGCACTTCGAAATGCCTTTGCTACCTCTTCATCCCTGAGAGTAACATCTAACCCCTCCGGCTCTGTCCTCACACATTTACCAGAACAGTGTTCCTTTCTTTCCATGCTGCTTTGAGTATTTTTACACAAAGGACTAATGGTGGCTTGTAGCACGAAAACAAACTTCAGCTTTGGAGAGCAGGCTCGCTTGCAGTAGTCCGTTTAAATAAAAGCTTGAGCTTTTCATATAGCAAACACGTTCATATGATATGAAGAACCCATTATGAAATGACCACCTCTTATAACATCCCCTAAACTGACACACAACTACATGACTTCGGACCTTATGGCGAAATAATGGCTTATCATGACATGGAGGGGGTGTGAAATGACAATCATGAACGGACTTGTGACTCACTACTCTCGGATTTGACATTCAGAGAAAAACGCTGCAAAAAACCCTGAAACCCCGATTTCGTAGCGCGGGCAGTTTAAATTTAACAGGATGCGCTACGAAATCGCTGACAAACAGAGCGCTGCGAAAACACGAAAACATTATTTCGCAGCTAAACTGACCAATCACACCCGCGCTGCGAAACTGCGCAAAGTACCAATGACATGACATGCTTTAACTAACAATGATGGAGGGTGTCTAATGATTTTTCCTTTACACGAATTCACATCAATAGCTCTTGAATTTCAAATTTGAAATTGACATATGCTAATAAACCTATACACAAGACTTCAAGACTTTATATAAAACTTATGGACAACCTTATATACATGAACTATATTTCCAAGTGATAACATATTCCATGCAATGGCCCCTCCAAATCACATATATACAGGTCAACCGTGGAGCACAAATGGAGAAACATTTGGTGGATTTGAGGTAGCATACCAAGGAAGAAAGGATTGATGCCCTAGCTTTATTGAAGATCAATTGAAGGAGGCCGACAAGGTCATTCCATCCACACTTTTGATCTGTTAATAACTGGAAACAATGAAACTTACACTGCATCCATGAAGAAAGATTTGAAGAGATATTTGAAGAAAGGTTTTGAGATGACAAATTTGGAACATCTTCATTACTACTTGAGAATTGAAGTCAATCAAAATCCAAAATACATATTAATTTCCCAAAATAAGTACATTGGAGGACTACTAAACAGCTTTGGCATGACAGATTGTAGCCCTCTCTCCACTCTAATGGATTAGAATTTAAAGCTTACGTCAAAGAAGGGAATGCATTTGAAGATGCAACCAAGTACATAAAACTTGTTGGAAGTATCAACTACCTAACCACGAACATACCAAATATCTCATATATTGTGAGCATACTTTTCAGATTTATGCATAAACCATGTGAGGGATATTGGTCTGCTGCAAAAAGAGTCCTCCTATATTACATTGTCCAAAATATGTCTCCCTTTGACAAAGCCGCCTTGGGTGGGAGAAATGAGTTTCCCAAGCAATGGCTTGATTTTGTTTGCCACTAGTTTTGTCAGGATTTTGTATGATGCATTGCAAAGCGAGATTGGCCTAAACCTATCAAAAGTGCTCAGATTCACTTCTTTTGGTATTAATGCAAGGAAGGTAGAGTTAGTACTGCCTCCCACTTTAGCTTTTTGATGAAAAGCTTTAATCATCCTTAGAAGATCAATTTTTATTATTTCCTAGCAGATTCTATAAAAATGAATTGAGAAGCCGTCAGGTCCTAGTGCCTTGTTTGGTTCCATGGACCATATTACTTTGCAGATTTCTTCTTCAGAGAAAGGTTTCATAAGACTAGTGTTGTCCTCCTTGCTTACCAAAGATAGAATGTGGGAGAGAAATTCAGAGGTGACTTCTTCACTCCCATTCCCTTCCTCTTTATACAGATTCTGGAAATAATCTTCTGCTGCCTTTTTTCGCTATTCTTGACCTTTGAGCACAGTCCCATCTGAGCAAGTGATTTCAAAGATATGATTTCGAGATAGCCGGGCTCTATATTTGTAGAATTTCTCACTGTAGAGCAACAGATCATGCAATATACTAAAGCAAAATACTAGATCTACTTTACAACAAACTTGTGGAAGCTTAATCAATTTTGAGCAAGATCAAATAGAACACATATAACAGAGAATGAGAAAGCAATCACACATGAACACAGAAGAATACTCTCGGGAAAGCCTTCGCAAAAAACCCCGATCTCTGTATTATCATACAAGTGGAAATATGTTTGGATTACACAAAGCTTTAGCTCACAAGCTATCCAACTCTCAGTACAATCCTACAATGCTGCTCATAGACTGAATAGACACCACATATGCCTTCCCTCAGTCCACGAAGCCTCCTATTTCCTTACGCAGTTTCTCCTAGGTCCTCCAGTTGCAACCTGTGTGATTCTCACCTCACACATAACACTGACCTCTGAAAAACTGTGCAATCCTGAAGGAGATAATTCCTTCTGCATGGATGAGTTTCCTATATAGGAAAATTCCTCCAACTAATAGTACACTGTCCCTTCCTCTGATCTCAACTGGGTCTCTGACTAAACTGGCATGCATGAGTTATTTATGAGAGAATATTCAATTATCTGAAGTGCAACAGTTACATGCATGCATGCATTAACTAACTGAACTCACAATCAGTTCCACAAATTGTTGGAACTAATCTAACTGGACTTAACTCAGATAACTGAGCTAACTAATTACAACTCAAAGTACAACTCATCCTGATCTCATTAATCAAGGGATAACTTCCTTAATCGATGGAGAAACTATTGCATGTCTTCACATAGACTTCATGTTTGATTTTCTAAAACTAATTAACTGAAGATGAATTAATTAATTATTTTACAAACAGCTGTTAAGATCAAATTCGAAATTTACTTCTCAATTTTAGTTCACGGACTAACTAAACATGGAATCTATCTTGAAATGCTATTTATAGCAATGCTATTTTTAGTATTTCTATTTTATCATTCCTTGTTTCTATTTCCAACACTGGTACCTGAGATGCTATTTATAGCATTTCTTGTTGCCATTTTCAACAATATTGCCTATGGAAGAAAGAGGTATTTTGATCTCCAGCTTTAAGCCACAGGCTACAAGACTTAAGCATCCAAGTCTCTCCTTCATGGCGGAAAGCGCGAAATGATTTGATTTGGATAACTTGTTCTTTTTCTAAATCTGAAGCAGAGGTCTCCTTACTTTCCAAATCCATTTGCAGATTCGATAACAACTGCACTGTCTCCTTTCTGTTGCTGGTAGGAGAATTTGAGGGTTATTTAATCCATTTTTCAGAGCCCTCTTGGTTATTTTTAGTTTCTGCTCCCACACGAAGCTTGGAGATCCTATCACAAGTATGGACCATGCCTCCAAAACAATTTCCATGAACCTTTCTTTCCCTAACCAAAGTAGGTTGAATCTAAAGGGGATAGGACCCAAATATTCTTTCTCTTCCAACTGTAAGAGAATAGGTTTGTGATCTGAGGCTAGCTTTGGGAGAATTTTTGAGGAGATCAGTTTTTTTCCTAGCAACAAAGAGCTTTATGCTAAGAAGCGATCTAGGTGAGCATAGATGTGTTCTGCCCCGACTCTATTGTTTGTCCAGGTGTAAATACCTTTCTTCGGTTTGAAGTCAAGAAGATCCCAATGAAGTATCAACTCCTCTACTAATGGAAGCATTTGGTCCCTGCCACTCTTGCCACCTATCTTTTCTTTTGGATCAATGACGAGGTTGAGATCTCCAGCCACTATTATATTCTGAAGGGAGTAAATGTCTAAGAAATTAGACAAGGTTTGCCAGCATTCTTTCTTCTCTGTAAGGTAGACTAGAACATCAAGGTTGAAGAGAGAGATGGAGAGATTACTAGAGAGGTGCCGAAGTTCGGTGAATATCCAATGTTGGGTCTCAAAGGAGCTTTCTAGTTGATACTTGTTCTTCGACCACAATGTTGCTAGGCCACCAGAGGTACCTCTTGCACTAATGGCCTTTCCTGCATTTTTTCCCCATTTTAATTTGCTGATCTAAAGAAGGGTTTCCCCTTCAATCTTAGTCTCTTGGAGCATGAGGATCTCGGGAGTTTCTATTTTCATAATATCTTTGATTGCTTCAGCTTTCGAAGGGTTCCCCAAGCCTCTGCAATTCCAAGAGACTAGTTTCATTATTTAGTGGGACTTGAGTGAGTTGATGCCCCCTTAGAGGGCCTTGTTCTGGTGTTTCTCCCGATGGACATTTCAATGGTGGATTGGTTGCCTTACATTTTTTGCCTCTCGGCCTCTTCTTCCCTGGCTTCCTTATGAGATTTCCTTCCAACTCTTTTAGAGGTTCTCTCGAATGTCTCGTCTTCCGATGACCCAGAGGTTTCCGGGGGTTTTTCTTGTCATTTTTGCTTATGTGGGTGAGGAGGAGGTTCCTGCTGGGGAGTCAAGTTGGGTTACTTCCATGTTCTTCTTTTCTGCTTCGAGTGAGGGAACTTGTTGTTCAATCTCCTCTATCTCTGTTTTTGGAATTTCAATTGAAGAGCTAAGGGTTTATTGTGGTTGTTGTCTTTGGCTGTTCTCCTCTTCCTTCCATTTGAACCATTCCTGTTAAGGGAGTTCCAGACTCCATCGATACCTCTTTCCATTTATTCCTATTACTCACCTTGGCTTGGACTGCTTTCTGCACTTGGATCCATTTCTCTCCTTTCGACTTCTCTAGATCTTCCTCCTTTTTTTTTGCAGTATCTTGAGAAATGCCCATATTCATGGCAATTTCTGCATTTGAATGGTAGTTGCTCGTAGTCTAACTCTTGGATATAAGACCAGTTTGCTATTGTTAACTTTATGGCTTCAGGTAACCCTATTTCCAAGTCAACTTCGACACATATTCTTGCACATGAATACAGATCCCTTCTCTCTGCTCTGTCTATGTATTTTCCCAGGGTGTTACCAATTGTTTCTAGTGACTTCGGGTTCCAGCAGTGCAGTGGAAGATGAGGGAGGCGCACCCACAATAGAACTGCTCATGGCACATCTTGTGTCGGATCGAAATTTGGTGACCATGAGTTTAGATACAGACCCTGAGGTCCCATGAAATATGGTCCATTCCTAAAGATATGATTTCTGTCTTCTACTGAATAAAAAACAAAGACAAAAAAGCCCTTACCAACCAAGAAGCTTCTGATGCCTTCCTTTACTAGTGATTGCCAGTTCCTCTGTACCCACGCCTCGAAAACCTTGGGGGAAGGCCATAGCCTTGTAAATTCGCTGATGAGCCCTCTTTCAGCTAAGTTCAAAGCAGATCTGCAAGAATCTTCAACGGGCAGGGCGACTGTGGGAATGTTGTCCAGTTTCTTTACAAACTTGCGCTGAGTTTCCCTTGCTGGGCGTTTACTACTGTCGCTGATTAGCTTCCTGAACACAAGGATCTCTGGTGGAGGAGGGGCCTCAGGGCTCCCTCCTAGGGCCATGGCGATGGAGGGAGTATTCAGGTCACACTAGGGGCTGCTGTTGTGCGCGTGAAAGAGGCCCTTTTTAAAAAGTTCGCAATCATAATAACCGAAATTAATTGATTTTGTAGTTGTTGGATTCCTATTTCCATGATTACTTTGTTAGGTTCCTATACCAATAAGAGTCATAATTTTATGGGTTAGGTTTTAATTATCTTTTTATGTAATAAATTCTTTTTTATTTCTCAATGAATAACCATTAGAACTCTTCGATCCTTAAAAAAAATACAACCTTTCAAACCCATTTCCTTTTTATCTTTCCTAAAAAACAATCCTGGCTTAAATGACAATAAGCTTGAAAATAAAAAAATAAAAAATAAGAGTAAAAAAAAAATAACACATAATTTTACATTCTGTCGCACCGTGACCCTAATATCTCCGAAATTTGAGTAAAAGAAAGATAAAATCTATTTATGAAAATTAGAGATTATAATGATTCCAAATTATTTCTTCCAAATTTACGAATTTGAATTATTGCCTCCAAATTTATGAAAAACATAGGTTGCCTCCAAATTTTCACAAATCATCACTGTGCAATCCGAATTAAACCATGTGCACAGTTTCAGATTTTTCCATAAATGAAATAGTCATAGCCTCTGTTGCCCTCCTGAACCGATTTCAAAATCATTATCTAGGTCAATCTTGCCCTATAGTGGGCACAGTTTTTTCAGTTGAAGCGTCACCAACAAAAGTAGAAAAAGAGAACCAGAGTCTGCATTGTCAAAGACCGATATAGAAATGGGCACAAAGGCCAAAACTGGAGAAAAACTTGTGAAGTTTGCTATTTGGGGCTATGTCATCTTCAATCTCATTTTTCAAATTGGCAATACATGATTTTGTCTCAGATTGGTCGAGTTGAAGCGTTTCAGATTCTTTTCCTCTACATGTTACACAGTTCGGCATAGGTATTTTTTCTTTCAGTTTTATATTCTTTCCCTATAGTGGGCACAGTTTTTTCAGTTGAAGCATCACCAACAAAAGTAGAAAAAGAGAACTAGAGCCTGCATTGTCAAAGACCGATATAGAAATGGGCACAAAGGCCAAAACCGGAGAAAAACTTGTGAAGTTTGCTATTTGGGGCTGTGCTGTCTTCAATCTCATTTTTCAAATTGGCAATACACGATTTTGTCTCAGATTAGTCGAGTTGAAGCATTTCATATTCTTTTCCTCTACATGTTTCATAGTTCAGCATAGGTATTTTTTCTTTCAGTTTTATATTTTATTATTTTCTTCTGATTTTGTTAAATTCAAAACATTTTGAATTTCCAAATGTGGTTCTGATTTCTTGTACGCATATTTTAAATTAGTTACTGCCTCTTTGCAATTCTGGGTTCCAAACACCAAAATACATTATTAACATGGTTTTAAAGATGCATGCAAAATAGGGTCCTAGGCATTGAGGATGTAACCCACCCTAACCAAAGGTGGTTACCATCCTAACCTTGAATCTCAATGTGTATATGGGTGACTTCACCTTCTCCAGCGATGCCGTGTGGGGGCAAGGTCATTTTTCAAGGTTTGCCTTCAGTGTGGGGCAAGGTCATTCTTTGGGAATTACATATTTGACTACACACAATTTCGAAAGTCACCTCACATAAAGACAACCATACATGCACTACATGTAACCAAGAAATGCTTAAATGCATAATATGTTTTGGCCAGTCTTGGCCTCTGCCATCAACACTTTCATATTAATAAGCATAGTCACCACTGGATCTAATATGCCTATTGATGTGCCCCATCATATGTCAAAATATGCTCAATTCTTTAATTTGAACCTTTGTTGAAGGTTAACAAGAATCCAACTGACATATGGATAACTTGCAGCTTACTAAAAAAAGGATTTAGTATTCGGGATCTCCTTTCATCTAGACCAAGAGTTTACAGAGAATTATCAACTGCAATCTCCATTTACATTTCAGCAAGTAGTATACCTATTTCTATGAACAAGATTGGTTTCGAAGGAAATAAAGTAGTATCTCTTGAAACAACCATGTGAGTAATGATAACAAGAGTATGCATCTTCTACCTTATTTACGCTCTATATATCTTCATTACTTTTCAAGTTGACAGATCATGTAAACTGCGCACACCGAGATGGAACTATGCTCAATCTACTATGGCATCGATTAAATTTGGCTTATGATTTTTCTACAAAGTTAGGCCTATGATCATTTTTAACCAGGTGCAAGTTCAAGCTCCCAAACTTGGCCGAAATTTGAAACAATCTATAACATATTCCAGTCATGTCAAAGAGTTTGCTCCAAGTTATGTGTTCCACAAGTATGCTCCACATTCTGTAAGTATAATCCAAGCATAGTAATCTAAGACCAATATGATGACCTAAAGACAATAATGAGATCCAAAATGAAGATCCAAGTTCCTTGGATGAATCTCGAAGTTCTGTTTACTAGAACATTGTCTACAAAATGATCATGAGATGGAGTTCGAAGTGCACCCTAAGATGGAGTGAATCTGAGGTTCTTCTGTGAGGTTTGGCCTAAGACATTTTCATGATCCAAAGTTGCTAAGAATTTTTGAAAGAGCCAAGGATGATCTGGAGTCTTGATTTGAAGTAATCTGAAGTCTTGACTTGGAGTATTGATCTGCTTTGAATTTGAGGTTTGGTGTATTTTCTAGGGTTTTTGGACAAAACCATAGAGTAATCTATCCCTTGTGTAAAAGTACATTTAGGGTTTTAACTTTTTTATTTATAGGGTTTGCAAATTTAGAAAGGCTTGATAAGAGAATGCCTAGGGTTTTGGACAAAACCCTAGGATGAGATGCTCCCGCTAAAAGAAGAAACCCTAGGTCATGATAATGATGTCTAGAGCAAGAATGTTGATCTATTGGATAACTGCGAAAATATAAAATCAAGAGGGAGTTGTTACTCATCATAAAAGATACGTACTCTATCTCTCTTCCTTTAATATTATTGATTTCTCTAGTAATCTAGTCTCGTTTTATTTTCATTGCTTGATTGTAACTATTCTTTCGTGACCTCCTAGTGAGGATTGCAAGAACATGTTGAAGGTTGTCTAAGGTTGGAAGAAGTTTCTGACAAGTCCTGGATTCAAAGGGAGCTTTGAATCTTGAAAGGGTTGTGAATGTAGAAGGAGCTTTGAACCCAGAAAGAACTATGAATTTAAAAGAAGCTTTGATTCAGAGGGAGTAGTTTAATTCTTATGTATTTAAGTATTATTTTTAAATTATATTTAATGGCTAAAGCTGTGATAGGCCTTTGACAAGCCTTTGTCCTGGATGAAGTACATGTACTTCGGGGACAAGCTTGGACACATTAAGGTAAGTTCTCTCAGAAAGAGGGAGCATTAATGAGATAACAATAGGGGTAGAAGTTTGGCCCAGACTATTGTTGAAATCATACATTCTCCTAATTTAGAAAGTATGGTCTTTAAGGCCTGGTTACTCAGAAGAGTAGGTACCTTTCTATGATTGCAACAACCACTCTATAAGAGTGAGTGCCTCTATCAAGCTCGTTTACTTGTTGAGTGAGCCTTTTGAGACCTTTGGCCAAGATAATGTCAACCCTGTGATGTGAGGATTTGTTAGGGTTTTGACCCTGTGGTGTGGGGAGTTAAATATGCTCTAGGGTTTGGCCAACCCTGTGTAGTTGGAACTTGGAACACAAATGTTCTTGGAGTTTTGACCTTGGTGATGGAAAACCTATACTAGTTTGTATACGATGTGGTTGAGGCACCGATCAGATCATGGTGACTAGTTGTTGTTCCTTAGGCTAGGTAGCCTGTATGATGGTACATAAAGTTGTGGTACCTTAGGTTGAATAGGCTGTATGATGGCACATAGGGTTGGTACCTTAGCAGTAGCCTAGATGGTACCTAGATCCCTACAAGATGTTGGGTTGGTACCTTGGCAGTAGCCTAGATGGTACCTAGATCCTTGAAAGATGTTGGGTATGTACCTTTTCAGTAGCCTAGATGGTACCTAGATCCTTGAAAAATGTTGGGTCGATAAATTGGCAGTAGCCTGGATGGTATCTAGATCCGTGAAATAATATGTGTTGGTTTAATGCCTTGGTAATCACCTAGATGGTACCTAGACCTATAGATCAACATGTCTTTTGGATTAGTGTCTCAACAATAGCCTAGATAACACCTAGAGTCTTGGAGAAGCATGTCTGTTGGGTTGGAATCATGGCTGTGAAGAAAGAGTAATTATCATTGTGAACTTTGTTGAAGAAATTTTTGGAGGCAACTCTGATGAGCAAGTTCCTCCCAGTATCATGCTCAAATCTTTCTACAGTGAGCTTGTTTGGTATTAGGCCTAAGACGAGGTCTTTGGAGTTTCACCTAGACTATGTATGGAGACTAGTTGTTTGATGGTGAATCTCGATCATAATTATGTTATAGTACCATAGGATAATGGTATTATGAAGTGTGTAACCTTATTCTTAAAGAAAGATTTTAACAGAGAAAATCTGGATAGTCATTATGAATACCTCCCTAGCTAAGAGGGAGTGTTGATGTAGTACAACTGTTCATAGTCCCGAAGATTCCTAATCTCATAAGGTATGGGATGACCACTCTGCATCAACACTGCCCCAATGCCCTCACCTGATGTGTCACACTCTAGTACAAAGGGTTGGGAAAAATTCGGTAACGCAAAGACTGGGAAAGTACTCATGACCATCTTGAGGTGCTCAAAGGCCTCTTTCACTGTGTCTGACCAACTGAGTGCCCCCTTCTTCATGAGGTCTATAAGGGGTGCGACCAACTGAGAAAACGCCCTCACGAAGCGCTTGTAATATGTGCATATGCCCAGTAATCCCCTCACCTCCGTCACATTACTTGGTGTGGGCCAATCAAGGATGGCGGGAATCTTCTCCTGGTGGAATCTAACTCCGTCCTCTCCTATCACATACCTTAGGTACAACATCTTGGTTAGCCCAAATTCACACTTGGATGTCTTGGCATAAAATTGTTGCTCCTCCAGGATGCTTAAGACCTATTCCAAGTGTTGTAGGTGCTCCTCCCATGTCATGTTGTAGATAAGCATGTCATTGAAGAACACCAAAACAAAACTGCACAAGTGCTTGCAGAACACATGGTTCATGCAATACTAAAATGTGGTTGGGGCATTGGTGAGTTTAAAGGGCATCACCAAGAACTTAAAGTGCCCCTTGTGGCACCTGAATGCTTTCTTCAGAATGTCCTGCTAACACACTCGAATTTGATGGTACCTTGTGCGCAAGTCTACCTTAGAGAAGTACTTGGCTCCTCTAAGCTCATACATCAGTTGATCTATACGGGGCATGGGGTACTGGTTCTTCAAAGTCTTCTATTTAGCGCCTAGTAGTCGATTCACATGCGAAGGGTCCCATCCTTTTTCTTCACTAGCACCGCCGATGAAGCAAAAGGGCTAGTACTAGGCCTGATATGCCCCAACACCAATAGCTTCTAGATGGACCTCTCAATATCGTCCTTGCAGGCCTCAAGGCGTTGATACAGAGTAGTGATAATTGTATGTACACCCTCTTCCAACTCAATGGTGTGCTCAAACCCTCGATCAGGAGGCCTTCCTGGACAGATCTCCCAAAAAACTGTTTGATGTCTCTCCAACAACACAAAGATGTCTGGATGAACCAGTCATGCCTAAGTTCTTGCCTCTGAAATCATGAGCACCACCACTCACTCTATACCACTACGTCACATGTCTGCTTCCATCCGATGGACGTATATTGACTATGGTGGGTAGGAGTGCATACCCCTCAACACTACCAACTTCCCATTTGGGCCCATGAACTCCATCTCCAGTTTCCTCCAATCGGTAGTGACCCACTCCAATGAATACAACCATTGGACACCCCTCACCACATTAGTGTTTGGAACATCAACTACAAAGAAATGGTTAGTCATGGAATAGTTCCCCATAATCAAAGTTAGACTAGGGACATATCTCGTGCACCGCATAGTTCGGTCTCCTGGTACCAATATCAAAGACCCCTCAAATGCCTCTATATGTATGCCTCTCTGGTCCACCATCTAGGAATCAATAAAATTATGGGTAGCCCCACTGTCCACTAATACTAACACACACTGCCCCTGTACTGTGCCCCTGTTCCGTAGTGTCAAGTACTTTGGAACTTCCTGAAATGAAGCAAGAACTCCCCTGGTGGGAACAGTTAGCCCTCCTCACCGAGGTGGTGGTGGCGGCGGTGGTTCTCCTCCTGCAAACTGTGGTCCTCCGTCGCCATTGTCTATCTCTTGCTTAGCCTCATCCTCCTACTCACTATCTGAGTACACCTTGATGTAATGGGCCTTGCCCTTGGTGCACTTGTGCCCTGGTACCCACAGATCTTGGAACATGAAACACCACTTCCTCCTCCATAGGTCCCTCCAAGTCTCGTCATCCAACTTCACCACACCCAATCTCCCTCCAAGGATGATGAGTATATTTGCTCCCCTAAGGAGCCACGGGCACAGTGGGTATAGGGGCCTTGGTATTGGGAATTGCATCAATCATGTCTCGGGTCTTGGAAATGATGTCCATCAATGTTGTGGGCTTGTAGGCCCTCATCAATTCACACAAGAGATCTGATAACCCCTCTACAAACAACATAATCAACTGAGCTTGAGAGATGTACGACACCATTACAGCTAGACTCTGGAACTACGATATGTAAGCCTCTATGCTGCCCATTTGTCTCAAGTGTGCCAACTCCATGAAATGCAGCTTGGGGTCCCAATAGAACATTTTTGTAAAATTAGATTGTCCATTATTGAGAAAAACCATAGTTTTTGGAGATAGTAAGATAATACATTCTTTAGCCAGTGGAATCAAATGAGAGGGTGCTCGTAGATGAAATTCGATGTTGAAAATCCAATGAAATCGATGATTTTTCGATGAGACTCATGGTTACAATTTAATGGCGAGATGCAAATCCCTTCCTAAAGCTCTTCAGGGAGACAATTGACATTTGTTGCTTGGGCATAAAATATAAATCGAGCGACATAATTGAGTTTTGTAAGTTTTTGCTAGTGCGTTCAACCAGGGACCAAGTGGGAAAGCTACCCAAAATCACCAAATTTATTGTCTTGAATAATAGAATCTTAATGAATATATTACATTGTCCTTTATTAAGCAAAACCCTAGTTTTGGAGATTTGCAAATAAAAACCTTTTTAGGTGGTGGAATTAGATGAGAAGGTTGGCACTAGTTGTAATTCGATGTCAGGAGTTCAACATAATAGACAATTGTTTCGGTTGAAGTCCCATTTAGAGTTTAAACTTTATTGAAAGTTGCAACTCACTTCCTAAAATCATTCAAGGAGATAATGAGAATTTGGTATGGAGGTATAAAATCCAAACCAAGTAGCATAATTGAGTTCTGTAAGCTCCTACAAGTGTGTTTGCCTAGAGACCATGTGCGCACACTACCCACAATGTCGCGACATATTGTCTTGAAAAATAGAACCTTAGTGCAAGAATTACATTGTCCATTACTGACCAAAACCATAGTTTTGGATATTGTCAGATAAAACATTTCTTAGCTAGTGGAATTAGATGAGATGGGTGCGCCAAAATGTAGTTTTATGTTAGTAGTTCAAGCTAATTGATAGTTTTTTAATTGGTATCTTGTGTAGGGTTTTCTGGCATGTTGCAACTTGCTTCTTGAAGCCTTATTGGGATAGAATGAAAATTTTGTTTAGGGATATATAATCCAAACTAAGAAGCATGATTGAGTTTTGTAAGCTCTTACAAGTGTGTTTAGCCAAGTACCATGTGAGCACACTACCTAGAATCCCCCAAGTTATTGTCTTGAAAAATAGAATATTAATTCAAAAAGTTGCATTGTCTCTTACTGAGCAAAATCCTAGTTTTCCGGATTGTCAAATAATACCTCCTTTATCTAGGGGAATTAGATGAGAGGAGTTTCCCTAGATATAATTTGATGTTATTATTCCATTGCAATTGAGGGATTTTCAGCTGGAGTTTTATGCCAAGTTGCAACTCCCTTCCTAAAACCATTCGAGGACACAATGAGATTTTGGTCCATGGGCATAAAATATAAATTGGGAAGAAAATGTAGATTTTTCTGTAGATTCACAAGCTCAAGTAATCTGCTAAAACAAGAGACAAGAATCTACTTCTACTTTCAACTAGCGGAAGCTAATAGATCAATGAACACAATAACACAAGAAGAAGATAAATCAATGGCACATAACACAAAAAGTTTTTATGGGGAAAGCCACTGCTCAAAACCCCGCTTATCTGTATTGCATTAATCAGAAATATGAGTGAAGATACAAAGCTTGTTCTCACAAGAACAATTCCGCACAAGTATGCTCAACTCTCTCCCTCACAAACCTAATCTTAGCCAACACTTAGCCAATTTCCACTGCCTGCCAAGCCCCTATTCCTTGCGCAATTTCTAGGATGAATAGCCCATATTAATGGGAATCCAGTGCACCAAAACTGCGCAATCCAATCTAGGTCCTCTTCTTGAGTGCATGCATGATCTATACAACTCAAAAAATTATACAACAAATAGTAAACTATCCCTGCACTCTAGTTTCAACTGGGTCTTTCTCAAAACTAACATGCATGAGTTTTCGATGAGAGAATCTTTAGTTAACTGGAGTAGCACCTGTGGATACACTAGTGCATTAACTGACTGCTAATCCTCTACTAGTTCAACAAACAGTTAGAAACTAGTTTAATTGTCTATAACTCAGTAAAAATGCATATTTCATTAAATTTGGAATTAAATAGTGGATCTAGAATTTCAAAATAACCAAAAAAACTCAATTCTAGTAATGTCCTTGTAATAAAATGTCTCCAATTTTAGTGAAA
This sequence comes from Pinus tabuliformis, assembly GCA_031772625.1. Taxonomy (NCBI): domain Eukaryota; kingdom Viridiplantae; phylum Streptophyta; class Pinopsida; order Pinales; family Pinaceae; genus Pinus; species Pinus tabuliformis. Next base: position 662,653,642 of record CM062804.1, read on the forward strand.
TATGTGTTTAAACTGAGTTATCTAGTTCCACTCAATCTAAACTCATACTGGACCCTTAAAACTTAGGGAGAAAACTTACATGACTTTCAAAAGACTTCCAACTCGAAATTCCTAAGTTAATTAAGCCAATTAAATTTAATTAACTATTTACAAGTTGCTATGAGAATAGAATTCTATTTTAGTTATCAGTTTAAATTCAAGGACAAATTTAATCTGGAATTTCTTGTTGCCATTTCTCAACAGAAAAATTGAATTTTCTATGCTCTTGCAAGTGTGATCAACCATGGACGACATGAACACACTGCCCATAATCACCTGGGCTATTTCCCTGAGAAATACAACCTTAGTGCAAAATTTACATTGCCCAATATTAAGCAAAACCCTAGTTCAGGAGATTGTCAAATAAAATAGTTTTCGATAGTTGAATCAAATGAAATGTGTGCCACTAGCTGTAATTTGATGTCAAGAACCCAACACAATCAACAATTTTTAAATTTTCATCCTGATTAGAGTTTTATGGCGAGATACAACTCGCTCCCTGAAGTCATTTAGGGACACAATGAGAGTTTGTTCTTGGACAAGACCTCTGGAATTACTGGTCTGGACATTGGGATAGGTTGCATAAGCTAGGGGGTGGTAGTTGCATTTTTGGTTGCCAATGGTTGAAAGGAGAATCATAAAGCTTGCCCCAATGCCCACACTGTGCTGAGTGTTTAATTAACTGAGATGCCCAAATATGTCCATGCATGGTTACAAGGTTACATTTCCGTGTGTGTAGGTTCTAATTTGTAGAGAAGACTAATGGATATAAATTTGTAAACATTAGTGTGACTGGTAAATTTAAAACTGTGTTTTTTTAACCCTAAGATAAATCTACAGATCTCCTGGATAGTATTACCCTTAAGTAATATTGATATAAGGCAAGATCTGTGGTTGAGGGTACCTTGAAGAAGGGAAGCCTTAGGTTGTCTGAAGACTAGGCCACTAGGTGTTCTGATCCTTCAAAAGTCTCATACATAGCATTTGCATGGTGTCCACTTATTGCATTAAAAGGCTCATTGGCATGATATCTGGAGGTTTGATGGAATCCCGATGAAAGTTGTCTGTTTATGACACAAACTTGTCCCAACTGACATATTGATTGTAGGTACACTAGACCTATACACCTTTGTTCCCAGTATTCCCTGCAGTATCCCCTGCTCCTGATAAGTGCCGTATTGTTATTGGTGTCTCTGATATAAATATGCAGTAGTGAAGGTAACTTCTGTACAAATATTTGAGCTCCTTACACATATAGTAAAGAGGTATTCCTCTGAGCACATGGAAAATGACAAGTATTACTCATCATAGTGTATTCAAAGGTCTTTGACTTTCAATGTTAGATGTAGACACCACTTTCTAGCCTGAATCCTGCAACGCATTCTACAGTAAAAGACAAACATCACTTCCCAGTCCTCAAGACTGTAAATGGTAAACTTTTGAGTTCAAATTTAGCAGTAATTACAGTAGGTATGCACAGAAATGAGATGATTCCCTTAGCTCAGAAATGATGACTTGCATGTGTATCGTTGATATTTAATTGCAATGACAGTGTGTGCGTGAATGGAAGAATTTCCTTTGTTTTCCAACTATGTATTGTACTTAGATTGCTGATATTTAATTGCAGTGACAGTGTGTGTGTGTGAATGGAAGGATTTCCATTGCTTGTCAATAATTTCTTGTACTTAGATTGCTGATATTTAATTGCAGTAACAATGTGTGTGTGAATGGAAAGGTATCCGTTGCTTGTCAATAATGTCTTGTACCCACATTACTGATATTTAATTACAATGACAATGCACGTGTGAATGGAAGGAATTCCACATCTTATCAATGGTGTCTTGCATGTGTATTGTTGATATTTAGGTGTAACAGTAGTGTGTGAGTGAATGGAGAGTTTCCATAGCTTACCGATGATGCCTTGCATTTATATTGCCAATATTTAACTGCAATAACAATGTGTGTGTGTGAATGGAAGGATTTCCAAAGCTTATCAACGTGCTTGGCATTTGTACTATTGATATTTATACAATGGTATATGCAGGGAAGTAATTTTCCAAAACATGAATGATGCCTTGTGCTTGTAGTGAGGGTATTCAAAGTTTTCAGGTATACTCTCTAAGGAGATGGGCAATATCATTGCCATCCACAACACATGCCAAATTTCATAAATGAACTAACACTGCCATGAGCATAACCAAGCAGCCAAGGTCAGATTGCTACAAGAGGATTTTGCCATATGAAGCAAGGTCATCACATTATGTTAAAAGCCCATCCATAAGTCAGAACCTAAGGATAAGATGGTGACCATTCCTTAGGCAAGTTGACTCTCTACGTTTGAAAAGTTCTAGGGCTTTCATTAGAAACTCCATTGCCAGACATAAAGGATATCATGAAGGATGCTCCAAAAAGCACCATAAATCCATGCACATGGAGGTACATGCACAATCAGCTGCCAAGAGGAGTCAATGGTAGGAATAAGGAGACCATAAAACTCCGTGAATAAGGAATGGCAGTGAAACTCAAATAGGACGGCTTCAATGCCATTCACATGATCACCAAACACATCCCCTAATTAGTCTGGAAACAACACGCCACCAGTCCCATGAGACCCATCACTTTAATAGATGTCAAATTGAATGCCATGGATATGTCTACCAGAAAATATCCAAGTCCTAACGTTTCCACCACAAATTTCTTCCACCACATTTGGTTTTCCATTAAAAATGAGGTCTAAGCATTGAAATAAAAGTTACACCAAATATCAGGTGCCTTTCCAACCATAAAGGCTATCTTCATCACTCTAATTCCAAAAGAGGACAAAGCACTCAATCCATCCAAATTCCAAGCTATAGGTCTCTTCTATGTTATTTACAAAATGAGATGAGAGGGGTGCACAAGCTGTTGCTGTAATACAATGATTGCAGCCTGTAGATCTAGTCACCTCTTAAGGTTTCCATCTGACACCTCTACTAGATCTAACACTGGTGGGTTTTTACAATCAAGGGCTCTATACCTTGGCTCATTGAGGTTTTTTACTTTTCAACTTCCACTAGATCTACTCCCTTCAACCATCAAAAAATTGTGACGTGCATATTTTTTCACTAGTGTGCCTGATTACAATCAAACTGCAAGATGCAGAATTTTGGCTCCATTTCCACATTGGGGTCATAATAGTGATTTTGTGTAGTATTGTAGGTGTTATGCCCTCAAGAGGTTTTCCCTCCTTACATATCAAAGCCCTATATTGCAAGGTAATTTTTTCCTTGCCTAGGAACTAGATTGAAGTCTGCCATCAAAGGCCAAATTTATATGCCACTTCTGAATTGGTATCATAATAGTGATTTTGAAAAGTATTGAGGAAGTTATGACTATTTTATGTTATGATTTTGTTCAAACTCACTTGGAGTCACAATCCTCATGGAAAAGCGAGATCCATTGGATGTAAAATTTTCTTATTTTTTTTACAAACTCTAGATCTATTTATGTTGCTTCATGGCATACTGACAGTCACAGAATTAGATTTTTTTATGCAAGATCTAGCATACCAGAAAGATGCATTTGCACAACCACCACATTTGGGAAACCATGATGGTCATGTTCAAGACCATTTTGCATGTCCTCCAACCATCATTGATCTCTAATCAAGAGATCTTACTCCTATGACTTTTTTGTAATGTCAATGATCTTTATTTTGCTCCAACATCTTCTCTCTCACCTAATTCTCTTCTTGCTGACCCCTGCATGCTCAGTAGCAGCATAACACTTTGAGCGTTATTATTCATTAAGTTTTGTACCTCTTGAATTGGAATTAGGTTAGGTAGCTACATAGCAACTTTGAGTTTTCTTCCAAGTCTGGGTACTTGTCTACGATTTCTAGCACATATGCAAGCCTTGAAAGCATGAGAATGTGCAAGAATAAACTCTTGGGATAAATACCCATTTCATTGTAAGGGCTTATGTTACATTGATGTCATAATGTCGGCAAGGACATTTGTAGATAGCTTGACATAAAGACAGTGTCAGCAAGGACATTTGTTAGCTTGCATTTTGATGTATATTTGTGGCTTCTTCAGCACAAGCGTACACCACAGCGATGATTCGGTTCTGTGCTTGTGCTGAGGTGAGACACGGCATTTTATGAACAATGCTGGTCAATGTTGCTAGAATAGAGTTTAGATTGTTATCATCCTTGCTGGCATGCGAAGGTTTGTTAGACCTTGTATATTCTCATGTTGTAGATGTATTGATTATGTTAGTGAAACTGGCACCTCCTCATTGACATATTTTCATCGCCAAATGCTATTAAACAGTTGAGAAAGTTTGCATTGAGCGAACTCTAGTGTTTTTACTGAGGCAAACACCATGCTTCTTTCAAGTAAAATGTCTAATGCTGCAATTCTCAGGGTACTTCAGGACTTGAGCTCTCTTACTTCCTCACTTAACAAGGAAAAGGATGATTAGGTACTACCTTATAGAGATCATGATGAAAGTGTTATTATAATCAAGAGTCTAAATTTAGTTGTTGAACTTCTATGGCAACAATTGGGTCTCTGCATCAGTAAGATAGAAAAAACTAGTCATCTTCATTGTCTATTGTACCTGTGTCTTCTCGTGCTAATGGAGTTTTACTCCCTTTACCACCAGGCACACAGAAGATCTTTCCATATATTGACGTATTTTTGTACTATGTGAAAAGTTGCAACCTCATCATCTCATTCCTTAGTGCTCAAGATCCCGGCCCATTGATTACACATAATCCAAGGGAATATCCTTCACTTAACAAGTCAAACAACCAGTAAACTCAAGGCAACAATCTCAAGATGAGTCCACATGTGCTACATTATTAGATTGACTGGGTAAACTAATATCCCATTGCCTGTTCAGACTACTGGGTGTTTTTTTATTGTACAGACTTTAAACACATGCCCAACCCATTTCCTTGTAAGCACTACTAAGCATAGGATGATAATATGGGAATTTTCATGGATCAGATTCCAGAGAGCTATTGCCTCTGCTTTTAGGCATATGGAAAGTTAAGTTCATTATAGGGGAATTCGATTGCTTGTTTCTTTGTGTCAAGTTATCTACAAATGTCCTTGTTGACACTGTGACATCAACATAAGAGAAGTCCTTATAATGAAATGAGTATTTATTCCAATAGTTTATTCTTGTGTATTCTCATGCTTTCAGGACTATGTGCCAGAAATCATAGACAAGTACCCAGACTTGGAATAAAACTCAAAGTTGCTATGTAGCTACCTAACCCAATTCCAATTCAAGAGGTACAAAAATTAATGAATAATAACACTGAAAGTGTTATGCGGCTGCTGAGCTCCATTATGTAGAAACAGAGATCTCAATGAGTTAAAACTCAATTCATGGACAATTGAAGAGTTAGATTCAACATTCAGTATTGCAATGAGAATATATGAAGTCCACCAATCTTATCTATGCATTCATAAGTAACATATGACAAACACCTTTGGCATCTAGCTTTTAGTTTTTACTGGAGATGCATGAACCATTATATAAACAGAATGCAATCTTTTGGGAAGTCCATTCAAATGTGGAACATTACTATGGAAGCCAAGTTAGGCATTAATATAGCATGCATTAATTTTTTTTGCATTGAATTGTTGTTGTTTGCAATTTTCTTGTGTTTTCTTTAGAAGTAAATCCACCATGCACTAGATTTCCTTTACCCTACAATGTTATTTCATGCATGTGTCCTTCTAGTTGTTGGAAGAATTGTCATTGAGGTCAAAGGGTGAATGAGCCATATGCCTTGAGAGGCTTGATCAACATATCAGTGGGATTCTCAACATATATATTTTATTGGTGTTTTTGTTGGATGTGGACGGTATATTTGACATCACACTAGACTTGTTCAAAACATTGATCATTGATGTGATCCAATTTCTAGCATGATTTTTGTTAATGCAGTTGATGATGACCAACTTGAAATTTAACTTGCCATAAACAAAGAGTACGAGGAAGCGATTTCAACAATTGCATTCACCTCCAGGTGGTGCGTATTACTGGAGGACACAGTGAAGAGGAGGCCGAGTTTGCTTGTGGTGTCTTGCAACGGAGTTTGGTTGGGAGAGTTTCTGGATAGGAAGCATAGGAATTTGCTGTCACTTTGGAGAGTTTGGGAGCTGGAGGAGTGTACTTTGAAGTGTGACTTTCGCACTTCGTGGGCCAGTGCAGGGGCAACACTTGGTGCACACGTGGGAGGTAGAGTATTAATATTTGAGGCTGAAATTTGCTAGGGAGGTTAAGGGAAGTATTTGAGGAGGAGATTACTTCATTTGTGGAGCTTGGGAGGAGGATTTCGTTGGGGGTCTTTGCAGGTTGTTTTCTGGAGCAGCTTGGAGGGCATAGGGCATATTGGAGGCCAAATTTGGGAGTTTGGATTCAGCCCAAACCCTTTTTGGGTTTTTGACAAGGATCCCAGATATAAAGTTTTAGCATATTCTGAGCACCAGAGATTAGATTTCTTGCAGTTCCTTTCCATCAAGTAGTGTAGTTTCTGGGGACAACGTAGAGCATTAGAGGAGCAGTCATTTCCAGCTTCGAGATTATTGTTTTATCACCTGGGTCGAGTCAAACTTGCCCTTGAGGCAAGCCCAGGTTCATTTCTCCATATTATTGTACTTGCTCCATTTCATTAATAAAATGGCTTAGCTGGTTCTCACTTTTGGAGTTTTAATAAGCATTTGTTGATTGTTTTAATTTCCTGTGTCACAAATCAATTTTGTTTTGCATATCACTATTTATTTAAGTTTGTAACATTACACTACCCCTTTCAACAATTACCTTCATTAGCATTACTTAATGGAGTTTCATGGATAAATTATAAAAATTTTCCCACTAGGAACATTCTTTTCATATCATCAATGAGTAACACATGCAAAACTTCCAAAGATCACAATTTCACACCATATCAAGTAGATTAGGGCATAAATATTCACTATGAGAAGGAATTCCATGCATTAAACATTTACATAAAGATATTTGACAGGAAAAAAGCACTTGCTAGACAATATGAAGTATAGCCATCCATCAACAATGCATCTAGAAGCACCAAAAAGATAGCAATAAATCCATACATCAAAGTGCATCCCAAAAACATCCAAATCTTCTCCAAAATTGCAGGTCCAAATCCTCTAATGAGACTATTGAAAATCCCAAGTATGATGGTTTGTAATGATACTAGGTGTCATGTATTTATACAAACTCTAGAAATTCAAATTTCTAATTATGAAGCCCCTAAAACATAACAAATGGTGTGAAGACCGTTGGTTACAATACAACCAAGATAACTTAACAATTAATCAATATTTAATCTCATTTTTAGCTCAAGTAGGAATGATGTCATCCATGCGAAGTGCTCTCCAAGGCTAGTGTTGAGGCCTCTTGTGCTCAAAGTGTGGGAGAGGGCCTCCAAATCAATAAAAAAGGGGGACATGGCCTCAAAATGTTGCAAAACATCTCCAAATCCCTATTTAGGCTATGTGGACTCCAAATGGGTCTCATGTGTCTCCAAATGGCTCAATATCAAGTCAATGCTCCATTAATGAGGGCATGAAGATGACACAAGCCCTCCCATGTCTCTCCGGATGAGACAAAACCTCCTTTAGGCCATGGATTAGTTGCCGTGTGTTGGGTGTGAATGTGTGGCCAGTTGGGAAACATGGTCCAAGCACATAATCTCTATGTTGTTGGGGCATGAAAAAACAATTTGTGGTGTTGAAGAAGCCCATAGTGGGACAATCAATGCTTTGCAATGGTGGAGGCCCATGGCTCTCAACGCTCACCCTTCAAGTGCCATTATGACCCACTGGAGGGCTTGGATCCCGTATAGGGAGACCAAGTTCAAAATGGAGACCCACTTGAAATCCCGTCTAACATCCAATGTGTCCTCCTCACCCTCCAATACGACAATCCATTAATGTAATTAAGTAAATAAGCTTACTAACCAAGGGAAAAAGTGGACACTTCATAGTGGGATGCCCTTCTAAATGGGATTTAAAATGTACAGGTGTTACCAAGCTCAACAAGAGAGGTTCATAAAGGACCCTATTAGGCGGTTTCAACCTATAAGAGGGTGACAGGTCCATGATACATCCATCAAATCACTTGTGTGATGTGAAATGATGATGGAACAAAATGGGGGTAAAGGGAATGCTCTGAGCCACATGCCATGGCACTAGGGTAGCTATGATGAAGGAAACCCATCCATCAAATCACATGTGTGATGTGAAATGATGATGGAACAAAATGGGGATAAAGGGAATGCTTTGAGCCACATGCCATGGCACTAGGGTAGTTATGATGAAGGAAACCCACACCAGTATATGGATGTAATATGCAGATTTATACAACCAATTTTAAGTCTATTTTAGACATCTAAACAAAGACAATACTAGACTCTCTAGGACATATTTGAAGTGTGATCGACTCCTTAAGTTTTGAGACTTGTAGAGAAAAAAACAAAATAGTTTTCTATTAGTTTTTTATGGTGGTTGTAAGGTGGCATCAATGCCTCTAAAAGAAAAGGGGCATTTGGGGTCAGAAAAGACTCTCGAGAGGACAAAGTCAATGAGGCAATGATGGTGGTAAAACTCCAACTTGTAGGTTTACTCAAACCTTTTCCTTATGTCCTATACTTTACAAATTCATCAAATGGGAGATCACAAGTGAAGACAATCTCCAAGATGATGGGTTTTGTATTGATCATGGACAATTTACTCATGCATTCAACCAAATGTAAAGAGACATACGATCATGTAAAATAATCAATGGAAAATACAAATAAAGAGAAATTTTGTTAGCTAATTTACCATTCCATAATCACCATCAAAGGCAATGGAAAAACCCAAAGGCAATGACAAATAGATATAAGAAAGTCTACCATTCCTCTACAAGGTATTCAAAGTTATGATGTGAAATGATGAGTAGTTACCTGAATAGGTTCATCAAACTTGAATGATCTCAAACAAGTATGATGGAAAACAATTAAAAACTATAAACAAGAACCTCATCATAGATACAAATGACAAGGTTATGGTAATGGAACATATGTGGTTTTCAAAGACAAAGGAAGTTTGAGACCATGCCCTGACAACAGAAAATGCAGGGGATGCACTCAAGGAGATCTTAATCAGGAAAGCATGAAAATGGTTATGCTAACCTACACGTCAACTTTATTGGTGGTCAGATGAGAAAGTGTCATGATATGCATGACATTTTCCAATTATATTCCATTTGTTTTATTTCTATTTTTGGTCCTTAAGATCTTTCCATGAATCTCATAATATGGGAGGTTTCCCCATTTAGAGAATTCACATTGTTCGCTTTATTTGGAGATTTAATTGGTTGTAAACTGACAGTTGAAAGCAAACATGCATGTGGTTGACATTTCCTTGAAGATTATGGTATGTAAGAAGCTATAGGATATGCCTTGAAAGCAACTATAAGAGGAGCGAACAATAAGGAAAATGGACTAAATAAATCCCCAAATCAGCAATGAGTTGACTTATTCTTATCGGTAAGGTTAAAAGTCAGGCTTTTGCAACAAGATTCCACTGAAATAGCAGATCATAATACACTTGGCAAGCATGAAGACTTTGTCAAGCTAAGCATGTTTTCTTTCCTCTTCCACAAGCAATTAAGGTGAATTGCTCTTCATGATTTGGGCCTCTGTATAGGCAGAGTTGAGGGGATGAACAAGGGTTGAATAAAATTCTTTAAGCAATTTTACAGCAGTATAACTCATCATTCTCTCACCTACCAATTCCAACGATCCACTCCACCAGTGCATGCTATTGGGATTATTGTAGCCTGTCATGTGTTGCCACTATGATATAATTCAATCCCTTAAATAATAGATTGATTTGGGTCAACTAGGCCTTGACTTTATCTCTTCAAATCTTTTAGTTGAAGAGTTGTTAGTTGTATTCAAGTGATTGGTTAGATTTAATGCACTTACAATATATCAATAAGCGACAAACTTTTTCCATAATAGAAAATATTGTACCCTTTAACCAAATGGCCAACTTCATATTTGACCACTACCATATTCATTATCTGAGTATAAAATTGAGGGCATAGATCTTTTACCTTGCATATTTTATACAATACCCATATGGGCATTTTACCAATTGCGAAATATGACACTTAATAGACAGGAATTTAGATTTCGCATTGACTTTTCAAACTAACATTGCCAACAAAATTTAAAATATAGGCAAACAGATTTAGACTCAAAGGATTAAATCATACTCAACTCCTTTTTTTCCTCGTAGTGTGGCTCTTCCACTGGATTTTCTGCAGTCCTCTAGATGGTGTCTACCATGTTCCTGCCTTTCCCTACTCTTCATACCACTAGACCAAATACCCCCGCCCCTCCTCGCCCCTCCTTGTTGTCTATTACCCCTTGAAAGAAAAATCCAATGCATGCACCTAACCGATGGAGGCCCACTCCATTTGTTTCCGCACCCTTCGCCAACCACCAAGAAGGCTTCATCCTCCCATATTCTTTTTCCATCCCTGCATCGTGCTTCCTTGACCATTTTCATGTCAAACAAAAGGTCCCTCCATCTTGTAGGAGTATGCCAACTACCCTCTGTCTCTCAAATTTTATTATTATATTTTTTTTTGATGTGGCCAGGAAACCTCCATGCGCTCAGGTACGAGATAGTTCTCTTCTATGTCGCCCAATGCGGTTACAAAGAAGCACGTCCAGTTGACACACACACACATATATATAGATGTATATATATACATATATATATATATGTGTGTGTGTGTGTGTGTGTATATGTGTGTGTGTATATATATATACATATATGTGTGTGTGTCTGTGTGTGTGTGTATATATATATATATATATACATATATATGTGTGTGTGTGTGTGTGTAGATATATATGTGTGTGTGTGTGTTTTTTTTCTTCTTCTTTCAACCTTTCCCTTATGCACACTTGTCGGTCACCATGGCTACTACCAAACAAGTCAACATCCCAAGCAATATTGCCCTTCCTCCGCTTTGGAATAGTTTCCTCAAAATCGACCTTTTTTTATTTAGTTAATTTTACAATGTTTATGATAAAAAAGTAAGGTGATTGGGACTATTATCAATACAAGAGTTATACCTCCTGCATTTTAGGAGATCAGTTCGGTGAGAGGAAGTAACCTAGCGACTCAGTGAATAAATAAAGAACCAAGGCAGATTTGAGGTAAGATAGTTTGAGGTCCAAAAAGAAAGGAGAGAGATATATGAAGAATTTAGAAAAGGAACTCGCCAAGGAAAAAAATCTATACGGACTTGTGGAGTGCGAGGCATATTCCAAGAGGATTAACGAGGTTTGAGATAAGTAAACAAATAAGAAAGAAAGTGAAGACAAGCTAAGGAACTTGGTCAAGGTAGTGTAGACAAAATCCAGAAGGGACTACCACAAAAGTATATATCTGAGTAGATTTATGAAATATATATTTGAGAAAAGTTTTGAAGTGTATATGTGTCAGAGCAAAGGTTTGAAGGAGCGAAGATATGAAACATATTTCTGTGATATATTCTCTGTGGAAAGAGGGAGAGGTTCTTAGTAATAGGGTTCGTGTTTTCTTGTGGAGAAACGTTGTGATCAAGCTTGTCAAGTCCAAGTTGACTATAATCCAATTGGAGTTCTGTGAAGTAAAGATTGTCATAAAATCCCAATTTGACCATACTGCTCAAACTAGTTTTTGAAGAATTGTTTTTGTAATAGATTATTTGGAGTGCCTTTGAAGAAATCCTTTGAAGCATTCTTGAATAGACTTTATGTTAGATATGAAATAAAAGTAAAGTAATCCTTGCAGACCAAAGGAAATTCTTTAAAGCACACATGAAGAGCCTAGGAGACACCTTCATCAAATGATAAAATGATAGCATACTTCGAGCATCTTTTGAGTTGAAAGTAGAGTGCATTCATGATGACATTAATTGAACATTCTTCAAGCCTTTGTTGAAACAATAATCACTCTTGAAGCATTGTTGAAGGCCAACACTTGAAGACTTGTTTTGTTGAAGAAACCATCATTGCAATATAGTTGAAGACCAACACTTAAAGACTTGTTTTGTTTGTTGGAGTAGTCATCCTTGGAGCATAGTTGAAGATCAACACTTAAAGACATGTTTTGTTGGCGCAACCATAAAAGTTTCGCTGAAGCAGACTTGAAGTTTTTGTAGAGGTATATTTGAGAGCACTTTGTAGACCTATCTTGGATACATTTTTTAGAAGTATTTGAAGTTTTTGATGGAGGCTTGAAGCATTATTTAAGCCACCTTAAGGGATTAAACAAACTGAGAGGGTTGGATCCCTAGAGGATTGGAGTCGTCATATAAGGTTGGAGCCTTGTGAGAAGCTAGGTTGGAGCCTGGATTAATATGTGAGGATTGGAGTTCTCATACAAGGTTGGACTCTTGTGAGAGACTAGGTTGGAGCTTGGATTTGTAGTTGAATATTAGAGTCCTCGCTTGGAGCCTTGAAGGAGTTAAAGATTTTGTTGTACTAGTTTGAGCTTGGGTTTTTAGAGTCCTCATCATTTTCATTAATAAAATTATTTTCTTGTTGCACATCTTGTGTTTTGGTTTAATTGGCTATTTTAACTGACATAATATAACAATTGTAAAGAAATATTGATTCAACCCCCTCTCAATATTTCCAACACTAGCACACCTTACATTTTTTTCACCTTGCAATATTTTTTTTGACATGCTAAAAGGAACTTTTACAATGCAATGTTATTGTTGGTAATCTGGTTGTTTATGATAGAAGGAAATCTAATACGTGTTAGAGTTCCTTCATCTTGGAATGTTCTTATTAGCAATGTGTTTGTGTTTGTGTTAAAAGGAAATATAGCATGCACTGGATATAGCATGCACATAATGTTATTGTTTGTAGTATGCTTGTATTTGTGCTATAATTAAAGCTAACACGCGTTAAATTTCTTTCAGCTTGCAATGTGTTATTGGAAATGTTCTTGTGTTTGGGCTAGAAACTATGTTAGATATTTTTTGCTCTGCAATGTTGTTGTTGTCAATTTGGTTGTTTATGATAGAAGTAAATCTAGCACGTGTTAGATTTGCTTCACCTTGGCAATGTTATTGGAACTGTGCTTGTGTTTGGGCTACAAGTTGTGCTAGATTTCTTTTGCTCTGCAATATTGTTGTTTTCAATTTGGCTGTTTATTATAGAAGGAAATCTAACACGTGTTAGATTTCCTTCACCATGGCAATGTGCTTGTGTTTGTGTTAGAAGGAAATATAGCATGCACTAGATTTCTTTTGGTATGAAATGTTGTTGTTGGTAGTATGCTTGTATTTGTGCTACATGTAAAGCTAACATGCGCTAAATTTCTTTTACCTTGCGATGTTTTTATTGGAAATGTGCTTATGTTTGGGATAGAAGTTGTTCTAGATTTCCTTTTCCATGCAATTTTGTTGTTGGCAACATGATTTTGCTTATGCTGGAAGCAAATCTAACACGCTTGATTCCTTTCACCCTATAATGTTGTTGTGTGCTTGTGTTTGTGCTATGCGTAAATCTAGCACATGTTAGAATTTATTCACCTTGCAATGTTGTTATTGACAACATGCTTCTATTTTGGCTCGAAATAAATTTAGCATGGACTAGATTTCTTTTTCACTACAATGTGGTTGTTGGCAATAGGCTTTTGTTTGTGCTAGAAGTAAATCTACTATGTGTTAGATTTCTTTTATCTAGAAATGCTGTAATGTGTTTGTGTTTGTGCTAGAAGGAAATCTAGCATACATTAGATTTATTTCACCCTTCTATGGGTTTATTGACAATGTGGTTGTATATGCATTAGAAGGAAATCTAGTATGCACTAGTTTTCTTTCGCATTGCAATGTTGTTGTTGGCAATTCAATTGTTTGTGCTAGAAGGAAATCTAGTATGCGTAATATTTCCTTCACCTTGCAATGATGTTATTGGCAATGTGCTTGTGATTGTGCTAAAAGGAAATCTAACATGTGGTAGTTTTCTTTTTCCCTAGAATGTTTTTGGTAATATGTTTGTGTTCATACTATAACAAAATCTAGCATGCGCTAGATTCTTTAACCCTACAATGCTATGTGTTTGTGTTTGTGCTAGAAGGAAATATACCACACATCAGATTTCTTTTGTCTGGCAGTGGAGTTTTTGACAATATGCTTGTTTGCGCTAGAAGTCAATCTAATATGCGATATGTTTCTTTCACCCTACAATATTGTTATGTGCTTGTGTTTGCGAGAATGAAATCTAGCATGTGTTTGATTTCATTCACCTTGCAATGTTGTTATTGATGACATGTTTGTGTTTGAGATATAAGTGCAAATAGCATCTTAGCTCTAATTCACCTTGCAATATTGTTATTGGAAATTTGCTTATGTATGTGATAGAAGAAAATCTAGCATGAGATAGACTTTTTTTACCCTACAATATTGATGTTGGCAATATGTTTGTGTATGGTGGAAGGAATTCTAGCACGCACTAAATTTATTTTACAATGCAATATTGGTGTTAGCAACGTGCTTGTGTTTGTACTAGAATAAAATCTAGTATGCAATAGATTTCTTTCACAATGCAATATTGTTGTTGGCAATGTGCTTGTACTTGTGCTAGAATGAAATATAACTTGCATTGGATTTCTTTTGCAATGCAATATTGTTGGAAATGTACTCGTGTTTGTGCTAGAAGGAAATCTATCATGCATTGGATTTCGTTTGCCCTACAATGTTATTGTTGACAATGTGCTTGTGTTTGTGCTAGAAGTAAATCAAGCATAGGCTAGATATCTTCCACCTTGCAATTTTGTTTTTGGCAATGTGATTATGTTTGTGCTAGAAGAAACTCTAGAATGTGTAAGATTTCTTTTACTTTGCAATGTTTTTGTGAGTAATATGATTCTATTTACGCTAGAAGGAAATTTAGCATGTGGTGGATTGCATTTGCCTTAGAGTATTGTTGTTGGCAATGTGCTTGTGTTTGTGCTAGAAGGAAATCTAGCATGTGCTAGATTTATTTGACCATGTAATGTTGCTTCTAGCAATATGCTTATGTTTGTAGTAGAAGGAATGATATTGATTGTTAGCTTTCATTTGAGGTGCAATGTTATTGTTCGAAATGGGCTTCTACTTGTGATATAAGGAAAGCTAGCACACATTATCTTTCCTTCATAATGCAATATTGTTATTAGAAATACGTTTGTCGTTATGCTAGAAGGAATGTTAGAATGTGTTAAATTTCCTTCATCTGGCAATGCTATTGTTGAAAATGTGTTAGTGTTTGTGATAGAAGTAAAACTTGCACATGTTAGATTTTTTTGCAATGCAACATTATTGTTGGAAATGTCTTGTATTTCTATTAGAAGGAATTATAGAATGCACTAGATTTATTTTTTCTTGTTCCAAAAGGAAAACTATCAAAATTTCCCCCTCACCAAGGTTAGTGCTCTAATATTGTTGTTGGCAGTGCATTTGTGATTATGCAAGAAGGATACCTAGTGATTACTAGCTTTCTTCTAGACACCATTACACTTATGCAACCAATACTCTAGGGGTGACATTGTCTCAATAATCACAATGGCTAGAGTTATAGCCTTTGATGTGCCCTTTTATTGAATTTGGAACAATTTATGAAGATCAATAATAGTGCAAAAAAAGTGTATATAAATATATGTTGTTGTTGGCACTACATTTGTGCTAGAGTTGGAAGGAAAGATAATGGTATAGCTTTCCTTTTGGCACAAACACAATAATCCAATCATAATTATTTGATCCATGGAGAATAATGCGATCTCTGTGTAATTTTGAAGTTTATAAATAAATGTATTATAGAGGTATACTATACTTTTCTTCCAATGCACATGTACGCAAGTTTAAAGTATCAAGCACAATTTTTTAACATGTATTGTTTTTCCCTCCATTTTGTTGTATAGTTATGAACTTCCAAAAACAATTTCACTAATGTCTGGATGCATAAGTCAAGACTCTTCCTCATCAACATAACAATCTAGGAAAACTTAAATCTACACTTTTCAAGGACTTAAAGTTAACATCCCTTTGTATCCATCCTAAATAGTATGTCCTTAGATGTGTATAGTTGGGAGTGCTAACATTGGAACTAAAGATTTGTAAAATGATTTTTCTTTGATTTTAGAATAAAAATGAGAATTATCTAGTATTTACAGTACCAAAACTTTTATTTCGAAGAAAACCTCTAGTTTGGCTTTCAATTATCAAGTTCAAACATCAAACATCCTCACTAAGTGAAATATAAATATAATTTCTCCTTCTCATGGGGCTTTTAGACATCTTATGTAGCATCAATCTAATCTTGGAATTTCTTAGATTTTCTAAAGGACCATGTTTTGGTTCTTCAACTTCTACAAATTTCTTATGATCATTATTCATACACATGCATCAAGACTACAATTGTCATTTCTTAAGTTAAATAGGAACTTGGTGGTTTGATATTAGTTGATATTTGTCATTCTATGATACTATCTACATCTCTAATTTCCCGGTCTTCATATATACTTTGTGTGTATTTTTGTATGTAAAGTATTTTTTGGTAGTAGGCACTAGATGGTGGGGAACAATGTTTCATTACATACAATATGACTACCATACTATTTAAATTATTAAATCTATATTACTTTTTTGAAAGTTGTGTATTTTTGTGAAAATATAAATTCACACTTTACATGGTTCAACCTTTTAATTACAAATTACAAATTACGATTTAATTGGTGTTACAGAATTGGTCCAAGCTACAATGGAAAATATAAATTTGGCAAAAGGGGACTATGTTGATCTCCTTATTAATGATCAAGTCATTGGGCTAGGAAGGGTTGAATCTACAGAGTTTGGAACTTATTATGTTGGAGAAAGGGTTAATGCAGGTTATGTTAAAATTTTAATAATTGATGTTACTCAACCACATTTGATTGAGGAGGATGTTAGTGAAGGGGACATACATCCATGGAAGATCATGGATTTGAGGCACAACATAGGTAAATCAAAATATTGATGCATGTGTTAAATATTCTTGATAATATAATAATTTTTTTTTTTGAGTAAATATTAATCTTGTTTACATTTTTTTATAGGTGCAAATGTTTCTTGTACATTTTCTATTGGAGACAAGGTAGATCTTTTGCAACATGGAGTGAAGTTGGGTGAGGGCTTCATATTCAATATAGAGCTTGGGCATAAAACGCATGGAAAGATGGTAAATAAATGATGCATAGTGGTTAAAATTGAGAAGGTGTTAAAACATGATGCTCCTCTACCACATCCAACAAGAGCATACACTAGGGGGTGCATTGGAATCTTATGAGATTTGGCTAGAATCAAATTTGGAACCTCACTGTCATGATCATGCCATAAATATTGCCCAAGATAGGGTTAGATTCATATGTACAAATGTTTCTCTTACACATGAATGCATGGGAACAAGCATGTGTATTGCCAAAGGAATGCTAGTTAATGTTCGTGAGGATGACAGGCCATGAGGGTGAAACACTAGGTGAAATGGAATTTGGTGTTTTTATTGGTAGAGTTAGATGGAAATTGTGAAATATGCAGAATTGGGGATAAGTCTGTACACTGTTTGGTTAGATGGCCAACAAACAAGTTGGTGGACAACAAAGGTGTGATATTAAGGGTCAAGGAAAAGTTCAAGGAGCCACCCAAGGAAATGGTGATATGGGATGTTATAGAGGACACACATCCCTTAAACAGTTGGGATGGGTATTTTTGTAGTGGAAAAGATAGAAACTCAATTGATATGCATGTAACAAGGCCATATAAAATGATTAAATGAGTTATGGCTACATTTTTTTTTGCAAAATGTCAAACAAAAATAGATGAAGAGAAATAAATTTGACTTTTGGCAGCAATTGTATGTTGTAGAAAAGATTGTCTTCAACATGTGGATAGGAAGGCCATTGTAGGTACTAGAAGGGGTACAAGACAAATAAATAAAATTGATATTAGGGAATTTGTCTTGAATTCACTAATGTCAAACATAATCATGTCAAAGAGCCATGGCCTACCACCTATTGTTAGAAATGTAAAGGACATGAGATTTAATGGGAATATTATTTGTAAGAAAGCATGGTATAAGCTACATAAGATTCCTCAATGCACATTCTATAACTACCAACATTATTTCCAACATGGACAAATCAAAGCTATTCATGGTAACACCAACACATGCAAATCACGGGCACACGCTGTGGTAGACATAGAAATATTGCACATAATTGTAATGGATATTTTAGATTTTTCACCAAACCAAACATGTCAAGTTGAAGAAGATGGAACATCTACTCCTTTAAGATTGCTTCCTTCGACTTACAAAATTCTTTGTTAAAAGGGATCATTGAGGCTCTTCAAAAGCTCAATAACCCATCAATATCACAATCAACAATGAGCAAGATCTGGAATACTAAGTTTCGAGATGTGGCATTTCCAAAGAACACCAACTTCAGTAAATGCAGTGAATGTATTGTGTTGAAATCACAGATGAAGTCAGGGACTACAAAAGAGTTGGAAGAAAATACACGATGTAGGCTGAACAAACATAACAAGATTGTTATGTGTGGAAGATATTGCTACTATGCCCATAGAATTATGCCAGAGAGGTTTCCAAAGGAGTATTTGAGCTTTATCCATGATAAAATGGATAAAACAAAGACTTCAATCCCAAGGCTACATGTCAAATCAAAATTTATTGTAGAAACAAATTTAGGTTTGTCATTGATAGGTATGCTAACACGTGGGCACAAGATATGAGGTTTTGGTTATTTCTCTCTACCATTTGTACATATGGGATCACAATTTACTATTACATCCCTTGCAAAGTGCTTAAGGGCATTGAAGACCCACAAATTGATATGTGTGGTGATCTACTTTATGAGAGTGGAACTTCAAGAAACCCACTTACAAATGCATTACTTGACACCTCTATTCACTCAAAATGTCAGTGTAAAAGGATGATTTTATATCTCATGGAAGATCAAAAAGTCAAAATGTTGATTTTAGACCTCTTCCTCCACATTTGTTGTTACAGTTGGACAATGCATCAAGTGATAATAAGAATCACTATCTTTTCATGTTTCTATCACTTTTAACTGCACTTATTGTCTTCATCACTATTGAGGTTGGGTTCTTGCATGTGGGACACACCCATGAAGACATGATGGAACCTATGGAAGAATGTCTTCCAACCTAGAAAGTAAAGATATATATTCTTTACTTGAAATGACGGATACATATCACATAATTGAAGAAAATTGAGTATTTCCACCTACCTTATTGACAAGGTCTATGACTTCAAAAGTTTCCTTCCTGGATACATCAAGGAGGGGAAAAATGCACTTGTTGGACATCTTAATGTCTAATACTTCCAATTTCTTGTACTCAATGATGTTCCAATACTAAGGTACACATAATCCATTAGAGATATTGAGTGGTTAGAACCAACTGAGTCATGGAATATAGATGATAAAGGTTGACCTATAATTCCCATAGGGAAGCCATCTTTCTTAGTTTCCAAAAAGAATGATGCCCATTTAAAAGAACTAAAGGAAGGGATAACATCATACATAAAAATGTGGAAAGACACTATTGAGAATGAGGATTCACCAATTGTTACAAAGGAATGGAAAAATAAATTAGTGTATTGGGAAAGAGTTCTTGGTACATTAGATGGAATCTATAATGATCATAGACTAATAGATGGACGTGATTCATCTTTTGAGGATTTCTGGCCAAGACAAGGCACAATGTTGATGTTGATCGTAATCCACTGCATGTAATCTCAAGTACTATGGATGGAGATTTTGATAATGCGATAGATGAACCAGTATATGTTGGACCCAAATGCAACAAGCCAAGGCCAACATTCAATCCAATGATTGATGTTGAGAAAGGGAAGATGTTGCTAGTTAGATCAGTAAATGAGGATGTAGGAGAGATGATTTGGATGGAAAAATCCATCTCAGATATCTTTAGGGATAATGAAAGTGAGAATCTTCATGTAAAGGTCGATTGGTGGAAACCTATGTCAGGGAAATACAATGGAAATATTTTAGAGCAAGATTGGGTACCAAATCTCGATGACATAAAACTTGGCTCTATTCTAATTAATACCATAGTGTGGGCATGGATGCCAAAGAAAGAACATTGTAAGAAGACCAACATAAATAAATATGGTGTATAAGTTGTTCATGATCTACTTGAGCGAATATCTTAAGATTAGATTGATATGATTCATGAATGTAATTTTCTTTTTTGAAGCATCTATTAGTATACATTTAGACACATTTTTCAATATTTGTTGTATATCAAATATTCTCTTCATATTTTTTTTTCTCTGTAAAAGCTGATTCTATTAGAAGGAAGGTAAAAATAATTTACAATGAGGCAGAAGCCTCAGCATAGAACCACTAAGTTCCTTTTGGAAAAACATAACTGCCCCAGATTTGGGGAAACTAGTTTGGGATTTCAAAAACCGTGCTAAAGACCGGGAGAACAACAACAAAACCAGAATGAGGACTTGAAAATTCACCATTCTGAAACAGTTGAAAGACCAGATAGAATTTCCTAACCAAAGCATAAGATACAAAACCACAGAAAATAGGACCAGACCATTCAGCATGAGGATTCTGAGGTGGCTAATGGGAGACCACGTGTCATCACATAAGGAAATCCTAGTCTGGAGCCTCCTCGACAACTAGACATGCATTTCCATACCAAACTTCACCTTCTGTTGCCGCATCACCATCAGCCCTGCCAGCTGGAGTACCAGTCGCCAGAGGAATGCTGCTTGAGCTGCCAGCAATGGTATCAGGAGCGTTGCCACCTGGGATCTCCAAAACGGGAGGAGTGCCGCTTGAGCTGCCCACAAAAGCCGACGAAGTAGTGGCACCCCGAGCGCTGCCATCTGGGTGCCGGGTGTAGCCTTCAGAGCCCTCATCAATCTTCTGGTCGACACGCCAGGCGACTCTGCCTTCATCCAGCGGAGGCTGCTTAGGGCCCAAACTAAATTCCATTCTATGAACATTCTGAGTTTGGTCCGCAGAGAGATGTGCAGTAGCATTAAGCTGGTTTTCTTCTTCGGAAAGGATAATGGTGATATTAGCTGAGATGAGTGGCCGATTCATGTTGCTTTGAAACCTGAAATGGTTCGAGTGGAAAGCAGAGTGAGGGAGGTGACAGCTAGGCAGACTGGGAGGGAGCGAGTTGGTCTGAGAAGGAGGCAGAGAGGCAGGAGGCGGAGGTGAAGCCTCATTGTGTTCAACCTGAGAGCGAGCGCTACCCCCACGGTCTCCTCCTCTGCGACTCCACATGCGATGTCGAACCATCACGCTGCGCCAAATGTGAAGCTCTAGAGAATTGAGGGCTTGGGCAGAAATCTGAGAATGAGCAGAGGGAGTCTGGGCAAGGTTTAAAGGGTAGAATTGGGAATGGGAATAATGGAAACCATTGCCAAAGGCAAGACAGCAGAGCAGGCAGCAACGTTTTCCTACCACAGTTCTGTTGCAGGGGATTTCTGCCTGGAGCGAGCAAACACTGAGAAATGGAGGGCAAGCGGAGGTGTTAATGGGCTCCATAATGGATTGATCTGTCTGGAATCCTCGGCAAGAGCGAGCATTAATGTAATTCTGCAAGCTGGCCTGCGTTCGCTTAAGATGAGAATTCATGTACCAAGGCTTGGCCTGGGATGAAGCGCTGGCCACCAGCTGGCTAGGCCGAGTGCCGACATTCCATCGCCCCTGCATTAATGAACAGTAAATTCACCTGCATCCGGGTAATATTCTCTTCATATTATTTTTGGAGGAGTTTTATATTATTTAGTATTTCAATGCAGTCATGTGGTGATACAAATTACATGACAGTGCCATAAAATATTTAATTTTTCAAAGCTGTGTTTGACCAACATGACTTCTCACAATATCAAATATGCATAATCAAATTAAATTTTGCACTTAAAACAACATCTTCTAAACATGGTCTATTAAAACAATAGTGGAGTAGCTAATTAGTATTCTATTTAATATAAACCATTTAAAAACTTAATGAATAAATTATAGACACTTGCAATAATGTTTGAAGTGAGTTTTCCTTAATATTCCTTATTATAAGTGATAGAAATCAAATTTTCTATTTTGTTGCACTCTAATTTATTAAAAAAAAATGCTCATTGAACAACACAACTAGACTTATAAAATGTTTCCTCTTATAAATTTTGAAGTGGTGCCAACATTGCACTAGTATAATAAATCTATACTCAACATAGGAAAAATAGTTAATGTCAATTTAAAATGGTCAATAATAGTAAGAAACACAATATTAATATATTGTTAAATAACTTTATAGGTAAGAATTGTTTTACAAAATCTATTATTCATGAGTCAAATCTAATACATAAATATAAATATTAATGACTATAGGAATATTGTAAGGAATCTAAGTTTTAGATGAATGTTAATATATTATTTTCAATATAATATCTTTAAACACTCCAGGAATAAAAACTAACTACACTTGTAATAAATAGTTTAGTGAATTTTCTCTTTCTCTTGTATTTGAAAATAATCAAATTGTACTACTTTGTTACTATTCTAATTCATGATTGATTTTGATTATTAAAATGATTAGTAGTATATATTGGACACATTATTATGATCATTTGTCATTAAATAACTTTATACTTAATATATATCTTGCATATTAATCTAGTATTCATTAAGTAAGCCTTAATCAACTTAGTTTTTAATACAAAAGTACAAATAATAAATAAAAATAAATTATGATACTACCCTCATTCAACATTTAATTTGATCGTAAAAAAGTATTTTCTCTCATTAACTCTAAAATGGTGCAAATTTCCTACAATATTATGTAATGATGGTGGTGATAATGATGATTATCATCCACTAAGACCAAATATGGTATATAAGAATCCATAAAGATATTACTCACAAATTCTTTAGAATTTTATTGTTATGCTAAAAAAACATTAAAAGTGTTTCAAGATATCAAAATTTTGTCTAGTTAAAAGATCAAGAAGGTTGGTAGTGTCACAAATGTTTTGAAATTTAAATCCAATATGAGTATAAACTCGATGATCTAATAGAGTTTTTTCATCTTCAACCATATTACTAGTGTTTCAAAGGTGATAGACTTTTAAATTGTGCCAACCTTGTCTTAGTAATAATCATAACATAACACATACATGATATCTAGTATATCAGATTATAATTAAATGGGTTAATACTAGTAACATACACAACATTCTTTTCATAAAATAACCTCAAAAAACTTAGCTTTTAATACAAACCATAAAAAATATTAAAAGAGATAACGTAAGGAATCCAAAATTAAGATGTGAAAGATTTGCTTTTGCAAGTTTATATAAATGTGTTCTATATAGTTTATCATGATATTTTTTTCACAAAAAATGGTGAATATCTACATTAAAATTAGTGAACTAACTGATTTTTTAATTCCTCATTTTCCAAAAACTTAATCTAGTTAAAGATCTAAATTCTAGATCCACTGACTACTTCCAAATTTAATGAAATATGTGTTGTAGTGTTGATCACCGCCATTGCTGTGGTAATCACGGTGGCACGTTATTCCTTAACCTCTGGCGAAGTTGAAGGTTGCACCTTTAATTGTAGTTACGCTATCTCAAGGTTCAGCTCTAGCTGAACCCTAGCCATTTCTTCCTTTGCCTCGCGCATCCCTGCTGCTAATTTTTGGACGCGCGCCTCCACTGGTTCTTCTACTTGGATGGCCAACTCTGGGACCATCTAGTAGGCTTCCTCCACCACCTGCACTATTTTTCTGTTCTGCTCCACTACCTCATCACACTACAGGCTCAGCTGTTCAATGTTGATGCACTGCTCGCTCATTACCTGGAGCGCGTGACCCTCCCTGGCTCGTAGTTCTGTAGTGACTCCATCCTAAAAAATATAGTGTCTCCCGAGGGAGTGCATCCACGTTTAATCCTATTCCCTTCAACCCACTGACCATAGGCCTATTGTCCTCATTTTTTGTAACGATTGTGCCATCTAGCAGCACTATTGTGTTAGTCATTTGGACGTGTAGCATTTGCTCGGTTGCAGAGTACCTACTGCAAGGCTGGTTGACACAGTGCCAGCCTGTGGAGTGTGCACCTGTAACTCCTGTATCTACATCCGGAGAGCCCCCAACACCATCTGGTGTTGCTCCTCAAACTGTTGGAGGGCCTTTGTGGTGACATCCCTCACCATCTTGCCAATATCATGGAGATCCCCCTCATTGAGGGTGATCGGGTCGAACAAAGTATTTGAAGCCTTTGACTTCTTTCGCGGCCCTACCTGCTCTCTTGGGCGTGGACGTTTGCGCTGGGTGGACACTATTTGCGGGTCTGTGCCACCTTGTTTTGTGTCGGTCTCTGGCTCAGGAGAAGGCAACTTTTTTCCTTTGCACTCTTCTTCTGCTATCTTCTATTGCTCTTCTACCAACTTCGCAGCGTTGCGCGCCGCCTAGGCCTTAGCCATTGCTTCTTCCTTCCTGCATATTTCTGCCAACTGTGCCATCCACAATTTCGACTTTTCCTTCTTTTGCTACACGATGGAATTCTTTGCTTCCACCACGGAGCCAGCTCAAGCATGCCACTCTGGCGGCCACGACTCAAGGATCACGAATATGACATCATTGGTCGCCAAATAGGGTAACTTGCACCAGGTCTTTACGAGGTCCTTCCATGTCCTGATGTAGACATGGTGGAAATCTACCTTGAACTCCGTGAAGCTCTGTAGACTGTTGTAGACCATGGGTGATAACCACGGCTTGTGATTAATCCCCATTCTAATGTTCATCTCCATATGCACCCAGAATATTTTGTTCTCCCTTATCCTCTTCACATCCTGGGTTGCCCACAGCGAAGCGTACTTCGCTACCTCTGGAAGGTCCTGTGCAATCGTCGAGAACTAGATATCTTTGGGCAATTCCCATGCCACCAGTACTATTGACAACAGAAGCCATGCATAGTGAAAATCTTTTCCCTTCTCCTGTGCCTCGTGGCAGTTCTCACGGAACTCTCCGCATAAATAGTTTGCCCAATTAAACTAGACCCCTTCTACAGATTGTGCTGCTAATGCAACCACCGGCATAGGCACCTCATCTACGCAGTACTTTCACATCACCTTCCCTACCAAAATCTGTGTCACGACCTTGACTGCAAGGTTGTTGATGCTGGAAATGGCGTACCCTCACTTATTCTTCTCCAGTTTAAATTTCTTCTTCATGGCCTCCGCGATGGCCAAATCATCACTCTTTCCCTCTGAGATGTTTGCTGGGTCTTCCCCTTTGCAAGGGAGCCAGGTAATTTTGTGAATCAAATGGTCTGTGATGGGGATGGGCTCCTCCAACCACAAGCACCCATCATGCACCAAGCAAAGCAGCTGCCCGATCACAAAAATAGTCACTGGGGTGTGATGGAAATGTGGCACCCATAGCAGGTTTAACAATCTTGCCTTCTCTACACCTTTTAGCCATTTGCACGGCTCCAACTCTATTATCCTAGCTGACATGTCTTTCTTCTGGTGTATGCACTGCATAGTTGTGAGATGCAATAACTTCTCGTGGTCCACGAGATCCCAATCCTCAAACTTCAGCACAGGCACCCATCCCAAGTGCACTTCTTCAAAAATAATGTCGTCAGGGAGTAGAAGAGTCTGCATAGAGCTCTTGCTCTCATCTATATCCTTGGGCACCTTTTATTTACCCTTTCGTGGAGGAACATATGCAAGTAACCTGGTGGGAGGGTCCACACCTTGGGTTTCAACCTCCATTTCTACATCCTCCTCCTCAACTAGGATTTCTTCAAACTCTTCTTCCTCAACAGCCTCCAAATCGATAGCCTTCCCCTTTTCTTCCATGGTGAGCTTAGTCCTTAGTGGATTTCTAGGTGATAGACGCACTGGTACCATGGCGTGATTATCTTTATTGGGTCTCGGTGTGCATGGTGATTTAGGGATTTCAGCAACTATCCTAGTGCTCTCTGAGGCTTCTACTTCGGTAATCACCTACGTGGCTTCCTCAACAATCATTGCTCCAGTATCCATGGTTTCTTCGTGTGCTACCATAGTGCGGTTCCACAATTCTTTCATGGTCTCTAGCAACTACTTGAGCAATGAATCTGCTTTCAAAAGATCGAACAAATCTCGGTTCATGAATATCTGGGGGCATAACCACTCAATTCTCAAATTGCCAAGTGTTTTTTGCTGGAAAACCCTTTGTAATTTATAGCACCTTTTGAATTTGAATTCGACCATTCCCCCCACATTCAGTGCATTAACGCTCATTTGGCAGAATATTTTCAAGAATCTAGGCCATAAAGTTAGCCTTAAATGCCTGTCGCGCACTCCATTTGGTCTCAAACCAAGCATCACATCGTGAATAGCAACTGTAATGGTCACTTTCCAGCCGACCCACGTAGCAGCGCAACTACCCTCGCGTTGTCGCAGACCCTGTGACACTTCACTACTGCGTGCAGTCCTGACATCGCGTAGTCCCCAGGCAGAGTAGTTTATAATCTCGCAACTCCTTTCATCTATCTGGAGCGCTAAGACTGTGCTTCCTTCGGTTAGTCAGATGGACAAGCCACCTGTGTATGGCTTGAGATGACTACCATTTACTCTTCCTGGGAAAGTTTCTCCATTTAAATTTACTAATTGCACCGTGCCACCATCTGTGATCTCCTTAATAACATATGGTCCCAGCCAATGCATTCTAAGCTTCCCTGGGAATTGATCAAACTTACTATCATACAACAACACCAAATCATTCACCTTGAATGTGCGCAACTTAATATGTCAATTGTGCCATGCCTTTTCACACTACTTCTATACCTGCTGGTGAAATCTAGCCAAAAATCATTCTTCTTCGAGCTCCTCCGACTGTGCAGGCCTCTCTTCCAAGACTTCGTGGTCTATCATACCTGTGGGAACTGCTATTTACAGACTAGGCACATTGTATTCCATAGGCATTATGAATTCCACTCCATCGACAAGCCTAAAAGGTGTCTATCCCATTAGTTTCTCGCATGTCGTCCTATAAGCCCATAATATTGCAGGTACGCATAGGCCCCAATCACTTCGTTGTGCATTGCATACCTTGTTCATCACGTTGCATACCTTGTTGAACGCTTCTGCGCATAGAACCCTTTGCACGATTGTTCTTCTTGCATAATGTCTTCCCAACGTTAGGAGCCATCTGTGAGCTCCCCCCCCCAACACATGCTTATTGACCATGTATTTCAGTGCAGAGTACATGTGCATCTGCATAGGTTTTTTTCCATATGCTTGTGCCCACTTGGCCAAGTGCCTGTGTAGATCATCGCGCCCATTGTACTTGTCTGTCAGTCACACCCTAGGCTTCCCAAATTGTACATGCATCATTCTCCTACATTCGTGCCAGTTGTCAAAGCTTCCTTTGTGCATACCCCACCATCTCATGGGCGTAGCGCACAGTAACCAGTACAAGGCCTAGAAGCATTGCTTTTCCACCACCTTTGTTTCAAATTTATCCAAGAAGGTATCTACCTCACTTAAACCATCATAAGTAGGCAGATCTCTTACTTTTATTGATACGCAGCGCAACGACCTTTTCATCATATTACAATTCACTCTAGTTACCTCATGAAATCGATTCTTCCATTGCTCTATCTCTTCATCAGAAATCGATGTATAGGAGCTCTTGCACTCCCATGAAATTCGCCCATCTGCGGTGGGATTTACCCAGTCTTTCTGTCATGCTGTTATCTTGTAGATGCAATCCAAATAATCATCACTTTCATAGTTGCGCACTGGCTCCGTATAGTGTGATCCTTCAGTAGGGTCTAGGGGTATAATTGCATGTAGTGATTTCTTCTCAAAAATCATCTTGCGCTTCTTCAGATTAATCACCCCGTTCATGTCAGTGGCCCAGTCAATTCCTAAGAGCACAGGGTAGGGATTACCATCATAAACAATCTCTATCACTTCAAATTCTGCCAGCGCGCTCGCTCCCATAATATCCACAGTTATTCCCTGCAATTGCCCCATGGGTATTATTTTCTTCTAGTTCACCATTCACAGTAGAATTGGAGACCACTACAATGTAGGTTTCCCCATTCATTCCCATGTCTTCTTTCGCAGAAAATTTTCATCTGATCCCGAATCCAGGATGACTTGATCCATCTCATATTCTCCAATCTACGCGGTTAGTCTCATTTCTCTTCCCGTCCTTGTCTTATGCTTTTTGATCTTCCGGACTATGTGCGGTTCTCCTGGCACGCATCTGTTGATGAGTTCTTGTAACCCTTTCACTACCTTATTGTCACGCAGTAACTTCATACATGTTTCCAAGAACGTTGTGAGCATAGATGGGTCCATTTTCGACTTTGGTTTATCTTTGCTTCCTAAAGTGGAGGCATCAGGGAAGCTCTTCTTAGCTTCCATGAAGGTTTCCCGAGTGAATTCCAAATCAAACTCCACTTCTTTCACCAGAGCTTTGTGAAACCAAGTACTATATTCTAGCTATTTGCCTTTGTCATATCCCATTGTGATTCCACTTTGGAGCACAATGTTCCCATTCGGATCTTCCTCACGCAACTCAGACCTCATCATATGTAGGTTTTGAGTCAGGGGAGGTTGTAGTGCTCCTTTGTCACGTATCCTAGCTATCAACATAGGAAAATCTTTTATCTCATGATCAAACAAGGTACAATACAAACATGATGGGCACGTTGGATTCATGCAATTGCTGGCATAATGTACTGGCCCTCCGCAATTGTAGCATATCAACTGTTCGTGACCTCTTCCAGGTCCTGCTCCGCCTCGGCCTCGTCCGCGCCCCTAAAATCCTATTCGTGCCATTCTTGCATTTTGGTCAAGGGGCTGCATTTTGACCTAAACTCTATAGGTTTGAGTTTATCCATCATCAACTCATAGCTTCTACAAGTGCACTCATCGTGTCCCACCGACCTACAAAAGTTGCAGAACAACAGTTCTGAATTTTTCTTATACTTCTGTAATAAGTGGCAGTTATCCATGGCATGTTTTCTAGCTATTTGGCAAATCGTGCACCACAAAGTAGGCATCGCGCTAGGTCCTACTCATGCTTCTAGCCTTAAGGGCATCAATCCTCCTCTTGCAGGGTAATTTGTGAAAACTGGGTAGTGGTCCCTGTCATGACCCCGACCCTTGTATTTTATGCACCATACCTCTTCACGCACTTCTGGTCGAGCTGTCCTCTCCTGTTTCAAACTCTTCATCTCAAGGCATAAATTCTTCAGCTGTGAATGGATCTACTAAACTCCTAAGTTAGGATCCGGCATCGGGGTCTCATATAGTCTCATGGCAATCTCCAGGGCTTTTGCCTGAGTCGTTATATTTTGCTATGATAGTGTACTCCTTAAATGTGGCATTAATGAAGCTACAAACCACTCGCAATGTTGTCCATCCATCAGATTGATATTAGCTTCATGAATCATACATTTCAACCTCTGATCCAGCTCCTAAGGAGTCTTGCTTGGTAGCATCATGATCTCTTTGAATCCAATGATCGACTGTGCTTCATATTTCGACCTGATAAATTCTTTATTTAGCATTGTTTGGATATCCGTGATTCCCACATTTGGATTATCATTGGAGTACTTAATATACCAGGTCAGTGTGCGATCCTGTAGAGTGCTAACTAGTGTCGCTTTCTTTATATTGTCATCTGTAACTCCTTGCGCTTCCCATATAGCCCTTACAACAAACTAGAATTGGTCTGGATCCTCATTTCCTAAGCCTTTGAACACAGGAAACTTCACTGTTCTTGCCATATTGAATCGTGGCGATGGTGGAGGTGGTATGGATGAATATGGAGGTGATGGCAGTGAAGCTAGCGGTGGTGTGGGTGGAGGTGGTATTCGTGGAATTCTTTGCCTTATCAGATGACTGGAACTTCACGGAGAGACCTTAGCAAGCTCTTCCTCATCTCCTTGCGGAGGTGTAATGAAGGGGCTATTTTCTGGACCCTTATTTCCTTCATTCTTGTAAACCTTTCCACTTCATGTAGCCCCGAACATCAAGGTAATTGCATAACCCTTTTTTCTCACAATAGCGTTGTAATCCAAGTATTAAAGACTTTACATACTTACCTCGTGGTCCTTTGAGAAAGCATCGCTCTGCCTCACTGTAGCTGACTGAGGTATCAACCACAAACTTAGTAACAAATCCTCCTATAATACGATTGAGCTAATGATCAACATCGCTCATGATCTTATCCTCCAATGCTTCCAACCTTCACACTAACTCTGGGGTCCACACAATAGGACCGTCAAGTTTCCACCTTCCTTGGCTATATGCTAGCTTCACAATCCACTTGTATAGCTTAATAGGAAAGGATGCAAAGAAGATTTCTTGGACCTTCGTATATAGGTAGTTGTCTAACCACTCTTCTTTTGATAGCTGTGGGTTTCTGTTATCCTGTGCCGCGAACTCGTGAATTCTTTTGTCCAACCAGCCTTCAATTTCTTTCTTAGTTGGATTCTAATGATACGACATTAGACATCTCTATGTAGATTCTAGTCCCAACAATGGAACCATTTGTTGGCTTATGGGGGCCTAAAAAAGGTTTGAAGTTATTTAGCCAAACAAATCCCTACACTACTAGCCCTTTCGGCATTAGCCCATGGAGCGGAGAATGAAGTCTCACCCAAAGCAGTATGGGGGGATGATGGAACCAAGTTTCTGAACCCTTGAGATGTCTGTGATGTCGATTTAGTCCAACTAGATCTGCCTTCGTACAGGTCTGTTCGTGCACCATTCTAACCTTCAATACCTTTGCGAAGTGTCATAATTGTCTTTTGCGCAACCTGCTAGCTCAGTGGGGTCTGACCTAGGTTCAAAGGTGATTTAGCCAAGAAAATCCAGTACTACTGGCCCTTTCGGCAACAGTCCACAGAGCTCAGACTGAGGTCTCACCCGAAGTAGTATGGGAGGGTGCTAGAACTAGGTTTCTGCACCCTAGGGATGTCTGATGGGATTTTGGAGGTCTGCGGTCTGACCTGTTGCTATGTGCACTCGTGATCCCTTCATGACCTATGGTGCAGCTTCTGCACAACACTAATCAGGGTGTGACCCGTATAATACCGAGGATCCTTGTTAATTAACCGATTACTTAACTTGTGTGTGTAATATCTATGGTTATTACAACACATTCATCAATCATAATAGTGCGCATAATACATAAACAAATACAATCATAAAGAAGATAATGGATAGCAAATACACTTGAATATGAATCAACTTCTCTTTTATTACTCTTCAATCTTGCTGACAACCTCGACACCGCCTTGGGCACTCAACTTCAGGGGTCCGTGCACTCAGCTGCAGACTCTACTAGGCCTCTATGAACTCAGCTGTAGAGCCTCTTCCTACTACTACACCCCAAGATACTTAGAACTCTACTCTAAGCTTGAACCATTCCTTCACTATTCATCTATTCATATTTTCTTAACTCCCTTTACAACTTAGAGCCTTTCTTTATTTATACAATCCCATGGTCCGAGGACCATGGGTAGGCTGAATTTACACTATTTTACAATACAATGCTTAGGGCAGACAACTCTATGACTCAATTATACACTTCGCGCTCTGTGCCTGCAGTTTGTGGAGTGTTACAACATTTCTTACCAAAACTTGGGCTTTGAGCCCCAAAAACCTACTGTGGGGGGATTCCATGCCCAATAGGCCCCCAACACAATCATCGTGACTCATCCTGAGTCTCTCTGCTGGTGCAGCGATCTTGGCATAGAGCGCCTCCAATTGTTCCTTCACTTCTCGGAGGTCTGTGGTGCACTGATCAGCAGTCTGTTGGATCTGCTCCACCTTCTCGATCGAGGTCTCGCTGTTAGGGGAAACTCCCTATCTTAAGGCATGCATCGCCTTCATCTGTGCGAGCTTTCCTTCGATGTCTACAGTGATGAGGAAGGCCTCATCAATCCAAGGCTAGACATGTGCATTAAGGACTGCCTCTTTCTGCCGTGTGGCATCCACCTGTTCCTTCAAGGCCTTTGCTTCCTATAGCTTCGTAAGCCACTGGGTTAGGACAACTGTCTGTGTCGTATTGTGCACAATGTCATACTGCACCTGAAGCTCACGCGCTTTCGTTTCTAGGCGCTAAATGTTGGGTTCCTCCTATAATGAAGTGAGGACCACGAAGGAATCCTCCAACATAGTGCAGTTCTGTACTACCTGTCCTATTTCTTCCAGCCCTTTTTAATAGCGCCAACGTGATTGTCCCCTGACTTTCGGGGGTGTAGAGGACTGCAACTTTAATTGTAGTTCGGAAATATAAAGGTGAGGTCCAGTTGTACCCTCATTGTTTCCTCCTTTGCTTCATGGAATCCACTAGATAATTTGTGGATTCACACTCCAACTGGTAGGTCTATCGTGATTTCTAGCTCTAGAATGCTGCGGCATGCTTCCTCTACAATTTTCTCCAGCTACTACTTCTGTGCAAGCACTTCATCGAGCTGGAGACTAAGTTTCTCAATGTTGATTCTCTGTTCGCTGAGTATCTAAACTGTGTGTCCTTCCCTCGCACAGAGTTATGTTGTTGCTCTATCCTGTAGCTGATATAATATATCTCGCGGAAGGGCAGCCAAGTTGAGGCCCAGTCCCTTGCTCTTGCCCACCGCTGCTCTGTCCTCCTTGCTTTCTACTGTTAGTGCTCCGTCCGGAATCATTATGGTGTTGGTCATTTTGCACGCATCAGCTTCTCCGCTACTGATGTACCTGTGGCTCCATAGGTGGCTGTTGCTTCTTCCTGTGGGGGCTGCACCTGAATTTCCTACAGCTACGCCCTTAGGGCCCCCAACACATTCTTTTTCTCCATCATCGCTTCTTGGAGTGCTTCCCGAGTGACCTTGTGAACTGTATCTCCAATGTCATAGAGGTCACCCTCTATCAATGTAATTGGCTCAATCTCCAGTTTGAAAGCCTTGGCCTTTTTTCATGGACTTGACTACTCCGCAATGTGTGGCCGTTTCAGTTGGGTGGACATCATGCTCGGGTTTGCACCTTCTGCTGTATCTGGTCACTGTCTTATAGACACATCCTGGCCTCTTTCTTCCTGTGTTGCAGTGGCCCCTGTTGCTTGTGCTACTGCTTCTCTTTCGGCGGCCTTGGCCTGTTTTGCAGCTGCCTTTGTTTCTTTGCAGGCGACCCTTACCTCCGCAACCGCTTGTTCGTTACAACTTTGCCGGGCCAACTTTGTGACGTGCAACTTGGTTGCATCCTTCTGCTACTGTGCTATTGTTTTATCCCTTTCTGCCAGATCCGGGGCACACCATTCAATAGGCCATGACTCAAGCACAAAGAAGATAATGTTGTCAGTTGTGATGAAAGGAAGCTTGTTCCAGGTCTGTGTCAGATACTTATGCACCTTGATATACACATTGTGCATATCCACCTTGAAGTTTGCAAAGATCTGCAGACTACTGTACACTGTGGGGGATAGGTGTGGCCTTCTGTTAATCCACATCTGGATGCTCGCCTCCATGAGCACCCAGAAGATCTTAGTCTTGCGGATCTACGTGGCGTCTTTCATAGCCCAAAGAGACGCATATTTTGCTACCTCTGGCAAGTCCTGTTTAAGAGGAGGTAATTGACTGTCCTCAGGAAGTTCCCCTATCACAAATAGGATAGATAAGAGCAACCACACGTAGCGGAAGGTCTTGCCCTACTCCTGAGCTTGCTTACAGTTGGTTAGAAATTCTTCACAGAGGAATTCAACCCAGTTGAATTGGACCCCCTCCACGCATTGCTCTGCCAGCATGACGACCGACGTTGGTACCTCGTTGCCGTGACATTTTCTCATCACCTTCCTGGATAGCAGTTGGGTGGCTACACACACCCCTTTGTCTTGAATGTTATTGATTACGTAACCTCTCTGCTTCTTTTCCAATTCATACTTCTTCTTCATGGCTTCTGTGAGCGCCAAATCTCTGCTTTTGCTAGCTATTTTCGTGGGGTCCCTTCCCTTACAGCGAAGCCGAGAAATCCTGTGAATAAGCTCCACCGTGATGGGAATAGGCTCCTCCAGCCACAACTATCCATTGTGCACTCGCCAAAGTAGCTTCCTGATGACAAATATCATGATCGGTGCATGGTGAAAGTGTGGAATCCATAGTAGGTGGAGTAGCTCGGCCTTCTCCACACTGCACAGCCATTTCCGTGGCTCTAGCGCTGTAACTGACCCCTCCTTGCTCTGTTTCATGAGGTTTCTAGTCTCCAAATGTGGGAAATTTTCACTGTCCGCGAGGTCCTAGCCTTTAAATTTCATCGTGGGCACACGGCCTAGGACCGAGCCTTCAAACAGAATTCCATCTAGGAGGAGCGTGGTTTGGAGTGCGCTCTTAGTAGCATCCAAGTCCTTGGATACTTTAGCTTTCCCTTTCTACAAAGGGACATACCTAGACAATTTTGCTACAGCGCACACTGGCTGGATGTCTTCTTCCATTTCTTCATCCACCTCTATCTCCTCTACGAAAGCTTGGAGGTCCTCCTCCTTATCATCTGTCTCAAGGTTGACAGCCTTGCCTTTCTATTCCATGGAAAGTTTACTGAACTGTAGAATTCGCGGGGACATGTGGATTGGTCCCGCTGCTTGTGTATCCTACTTAGGCCTCAGCATCCGGTACGATTTCGGAATTTCCAGCGCATCCCCCACCTACACCGTAGGGCTCTACGTGGTTTCCTCGGCGGTACTCTCTAAAAAACCCACACCTCTCCTAGTAGTTGTAATCTTCTCCAATCTGTCTGTTGTTGCTCACAAACTTGGGGGCTCAAATACTGCTTGGCGCTCAACACTCTCTGTTCTTCGTAATAGCTCAAATCTTAAATGACCAAGTGTTGTCTCATGGATAACTTGGGGGGTTTTATAGTGTCTTTTGAATTTTAATTTGACCGTTTTCCCCATTTCTGAGTCATTAATTCATCCTTGGCGACAGATCCTGCCAAATCCAACCCTTAATTCGTGCCTTAATTGCCTGTCGCTCGCTCCATTTTTCCTTAAATTGGACATCTCATCATGAACAGTGACGTCAATAGTTACTTCCTAGTTAATCCATGTGATAGCATAGCCCCCCGTGCACGGGTGCGGACCTTGTACCATGCTAATTCTGCGCACAGCTCCCTCACCGCACAGTTCCCAAACATACTCATTTAGAGTCTCGTGCTCTCTCTCAATTGTCTGGAGCACTGATACTGTGCTCCCTACGACTAGTCAAGTGGTCACACCATCTGTGCGAGTCTCCAATTTTCCTTCCAGTCTAGTCCGTGGACACTCCTCAATTGCTCTCGTGATGGCTGGTGCAACGCGTTCTACCCCATGTGGTGCGCTCCCCTTGTTACTACATTTGGTAAGGTGCGGTCTCAGCCATGGTAGCAGAGTCATGAATTCTCGGTGACAATCATCTAACACAGTGGTATGATCATCTGTATCTCACCTTATCATCCTTGGTTTATGAACGAGACATGCTTGCGTGACCCCTTTCTCTAGTCTTTTGATCTCAGCATCCATCATCATGCTTTTCTTCCTCAATCGTACCCGATCTTCTTCGAGTTCGTGAAGTCTAAGGTTCCCTCATTGAATGGCTTCCTAAATCCTTATATGGTCGTCCTTGTGTAGCTGTGTGATTTCTTCGTCCTTGTCGTCATGCGCTGTCATCACTGCGGGGGTTATTATGTGTAGATCCCTTTTGGTGTTCGCTTCAAAAACCTTGGATTCTACTCTATTTCACACTTTTGGAATCACTTCTGCACTCAGGTTTTTTCGTATGGTCCTATAGGCTCACCGAATTGCTGGTACACGCAGGTCCCAGTTAGTTCATTTCACCTGGTAAACCTTGTTCAGTACTCTACACACCCTATGGAATGCTTCGTCATGGAGAATTGGTAATGTGTGTCACCTTTCCTGCTGTTGTGGTTTGTTCTGATGCTCTAGGCTGGGGTTGGCGTGCGCTTGTGCGGACTGTACAACATATGTTTGTACCCATCAGGAAAGGTGGGCATGCAAGTCGTTTCGCCCCATGTGATTGGCTTTCATTCGAAGCTGGGGTTTTCAAAAACGTAGGTGCATCATCCTTCTGCATCCATGCCAATATTCAAAATTTCCTTGATGCGTACCCCACCATCGTGCGGGTGTTGTGCATAGTGCCCACTTTAGCGCATCGAACCGTTGTTGCTCTAGTACTGTACTTTCAAACTTGCTCAGAAATTTATCCACCTCTGGCAATCCATCATATGTTGGAAACTCCCTTGCCTCTATTGTTACAAAACATAATGACCTGATCATCATGTTGCAGTTCAGTGTTGTTACTTCGTGCAGCCGATTCTGCCATCGCTTTATCTCTTTGTCAGAATCCAAAGTGAAGGAGCTTTTTTACTCCCACGAAATTCTTCCATCTACCGTTGGATTCACCCAATCTTCTCCTTGTGTAGTTATCTTGTAGATACAGTCGAGATCATCATCACTATCATCATCGCACACTGATTTAGTGTATCGCGCTCCTTCGGCTCTATCCAACGGTACTACTATGCGTAGTGACTTTTTCTCAAAGATCATTTTGCGCTTCTTCAAATTTATGACTTCGTTCATATCGGTAGCCTAGTCTATTCCTAGTAGCATGGGATAGGGATTTCTCTCATCGACAATCTCTATCACTTCAAAATCCTCCTGCATGTTTGTGCCTTCAATATCAACTGTCACCCTTTGCAATCTTCCCATGGGAAAAATCTTCTGTTGGTTCACCATTCGTAACTGAATAGGGGACCACTACAATGTGGGTCTGCCCATGCGTTCCCATGTTTTCTTTGGTAGTACATTCGCGTCAGAACCCAGGTCCAAGATTGCCTGATCCATTTCGTACTCGCCTATTTTCGCAGTCAACCTCATCTCCCTTCCTGTGCGCAATGCATGCTTTCCTAGTTTTCGGACCACGCGGTGCTCTCCTGACCCCGCGCACCTAGTGATAAGTTCCTGTAGTCCTTTGACTACCTTGTTGTCATGCAATAGTTTCATGCATGTCTCCAGAAAGGTACTGATCATTGAAGGATCCATCCCTGGTTCTAGTTGATCCTTACTACCTGAAGGGGCGGCCTCCGTGAAGCTCTTCTTAGCTTCCATGAATGTCTCCTTTGCGCGTTCTAAATCAAACTCGGGCTCCTTTGTAGGAGCCTTATGAACCTACGAACTTTCTATTGGCTGCTTCCCTTTATCATCTCCCATTGTCACACCGCTCCTGAGCATCATGTTTACATTTGGGTCTTCTTTGTGCGATTCAAACCTCATCATTTGTAAATTCTGGGTTGGAGGGGGATAGAGTACCCCTTTTTCACGCATCTTCGCTATCAGCTATGGACAATATTCTGCCTCATGATCAAACTGATTACAATACCAACATGATATCCTAGTCAAGTTCATACAATCACGGGTATAATGCCTTGGCCCTCTGCAATTGTAACAGATTATTTGTCTACGATCCCTTCCCGGTCCCGTTCCTCCTCGACCTCGACCGTGCCCCTGAAACCCAACGCGTGCCATCATTGCATTTGGGTTGAGGGCTCACGTTTCAGCCTACACCCTGTAGGCAAGAGTCCAATCCATCATTAGTTCATAACTTCAGCAGGTGTGTTCATCATGGCCTACCTACCTATAGAAATTACAAAACAACTGTTGGGACATTTGCGTGTACTTCTGCAACAAATGGCAATTATCAGTGGTATGTTTTCCTCCTATCTGGCAGATTACTCACCATAATGCAGACACCGCGATCGGCCCCGTCTGTGCCTCCAGTCTTAATGGCATTGGCCCTCCTCCTATCAAGTAGTTCATGAACACTGGACAATGATCTTTGTCATGGCCTTGGCCTTTGTAATTTATGCACCATACTTCCTCGTGCGCCTCTGGTCGAGGTGCCCTATCCTATTTCAAAATCTGCATTTCTAGACATAGATTCTGTAGCTGTACATGGATCTGTTGGACTCCCAATCTAGGGTCTTGTATAGGAGTCTCATGCAACCTAATTGCCATCTGCAATGCTTCAGCTTAGGTGGAAAGTTTTTGCTGTGACAACGCCATCCTTAAGTGTGGCATAAGTGAGGCCACAAACCATGCGTGATGTTGTGCATTCGTTAACATCATATTTGTTATAGACATATTTGGGAACTGCAACCCCAATCACATATGTCCATAAACCAAGGGCTTCTAAGTACCTAAAAGTGTTGCTTCATACCCTAAAGGAGCAAGGTCAGCTGATTACATCATCTCCCAGAAGTTCTCCATGAAAAGCTACTCAGAACTGGTCAAAGCAGGACCATACAGACTGCCCAGTGCTAAAG
The DNA here is from genome assembly GCA_031772625.1 of Pinus tabuliformis. Classification (NCBI taxonomy): domain Eukaryota; kingdom Viridiplantae; phylum Streptophyta; class Pinopsida; order Pinales; family Pinaceae; genus Pinus; species Pinus tabuliformis. Next base: position 662,692,170 of record CM062804.1, read on the forward strand.
GTATGATGCATCTCACCTGCCACATGCGATGCATACTGGAAAGCCCTTCTATAGGGTGCAATGAGTGAGAGCAGACAAATGGCACAAGCAGTTTGCTAGGTGGAAACCCAGAGAATCTTCTAGAAACTGCTCATTTGACACTTGCCTCTCTGAGTTTGCCCAGGGATGAGTAAGGGATCTAAAATCTCCATGTGGAACTAGGAACTATTAGAGAGATGACACTAATCAAAATCCCAGAAGCTGACTCACCCCCATGCAAATATCTATAAATGGATCTCACATCGAAGAGATCCAGAGGTTGGAATTTGGTAATTTGCAAAGAGGTGCTGCTGGTTTCTCATTGAAGACATTGTTGGGTGATCTTGCTTTGTGTGAGGTGAAGAAGGCTTTCAAGTTGGGAGGATGGCACTGGGTCAGACCAAGTGGTTGTAATCCTCTCTTCTATGAATTTTACTAATAAAGCTATTTGAGTTTTCCCCCATATTCTTGTGTATCTCTGAATACTGTGTTTGTTATATGCATTTGTATGGTCAATATATATATGATCCTATATTGTTTACAGTGAAAGATCTCTATGCTTTGATGGTATTATGCTGCTGTGAATCTACAGGTGCTCTTTGAAGCTAGACAAGTAAGGAAGCAGTGGCAAGATTCTGTCAAAGGGGAAAGGAAACAAGAAAGGAGCCAAGCAGAAGACTGAGGTTGGTACTCTCTACTTCTTTCCCATCTCTCTCTCATAAAGGAAAGACAAGTGACTTTAATCTGTTTATTTCTAAGATAGCTACCTATCTTAGTGGGACTAGCAGCTTTGAATAGACACTAGATTTCTCGATAACAATATTGGCCTCACGGATTGTACTTTTCAGCCTTTGGTCTAGATCCCAAGGAGTCTCACCCGAGAGCATCACAATCTCTTTAAACCCGATGATTGATTACATCTCTGACTTTGGCCTGCTAAACTCCCTTTTCAATGCAGTCTGTATCTCGGGAATTCCTGTGTTTGGGTGGTCATTAGAATGCTTGATATACCATGTTAATGGGCGATCTTGTAGCACGCTCACCAGCGTAGCCTTTTTAATATTATCATCCACGACACCCTGTGCTTCCCATACTACTCTTACCATGAACCAAAATTGGTTTGGGTCTTCATTTCCTACTCCTTTGAACACCAGTAGTTTGATAGCACTTGCCATATTGAACTACAAAGGTGGCAGAGGTGGAGTGGGTGGAGATGGATGTGAGGGGGTTGAAGTAGGTGTCAGTGTGGGTGGAGGTGGTAAATGCAGAATTCATTGCCTTATCAAACTGACCATGCTTCTCAAAGAAACCTTCACGAGCTCATCCTCGCTCTCCTGCGACGGTGAAATTAAGGGAATATTTTCTAATTCTTCACTGCTTTTGCTTCTGTAGATCTTTCCGCTATGCATAGTCCCAAACATTAATTTATTTGCATAACTTGCTTTTCACACAATATCATCTTAATCCAAGTGTTCAAATATTTAACATACTTACCTCACGGTCCCTTGAGAAAACGTCACTCTGCCTCACTGTAGCTGACAGTTGTGTCTACCACGAAGTCAATGATAAATCCTCCTATTACTCGATCAAGCCAGGGGTCCACAACTCGCACTATCTTATCTTCTAAAGCTTCTAGTCTACACACTAGCTCCGGAGTCGACACTATTGGTTTGTCGAGCCTACACCTTCCCTGGTTGTCGGCTAACTTTGCGATCCACTCATACAACTCAGATGGAAAATATGCAAAGAAAATTTTGTGGATTTTAGTGTACAAGTAACTATCCAACCACTGCTCCTTAGATACTCGCAAATTTCTGTTTTCCTGCACTGCAAACTTGTGAATCTTCTTGTCCAACCACTCTTCAATTTATTTCTTTGTAGAGTTCCAGTGGCACGACATCAAACATCCTTTATAAAGATCCCAATCTCAGCAATGGAACCATTTACTGGCTTAGTGGGGCCTGACCCAGGTTCAAAGCTAATTTAGCTAAGCAAATCCAGGTACTATTGGCCATTTTGGCAACAGTCCATGGAGCGCAAACTGAGGTCTCACCCGAAGTAGTATGGGAGGGTGCTAGAACTAGGTTTCCGCACCCTAGGGATGTCTGATGCACTTCTGGAGGTCTGCGGTGTGACATGTTGCTACGCGCACTTGTGATCCCTTCGCGACTTGCGGTGCGGATTCTGCGTAGCCCTAATCGGGGTGTGGCCTATATAATACTCAAGATCCTTGTTAATTAACTGATTACTTAACTTGTATGTGTAAGATATATGGTTATTACAACATATTCATCAATCATAATAGTGCACATAATACATAAACGAATACAATCATAAAGAATATAACGCATAGAAAATATACAAGAATATGAATCAACTTCTCTTTTATTACTTTTCAATCTTGCTTGCAACCTCGACACCACCCTGTGCACTCAGCTGCAGGGGTCCGCGCACTCAGTTGCAGACTCTACTAGGCTTCCACGCACTCAACTGCATAGCCTCTTCCTACTACTACACCCCAAGACACTTAGAACTCTACTCTAAGCTTGAACCATTCCTTCGCTATTCATCTATTCATCTTTTCTTGACTCCCTTTACAACTTAGTGCTTCACTCTATTTATACAATCCCATGGTCCGCAGACCATGGGTAGACCAACTTTACACTATTTTACAATACAATGCTTAGGGCAGATAACCCTATGACTCAATTGTACACTTCGCACTCCGCACCCCACAATTCACGGAGTTTTACAACATTTCTGACCAAAACTTGGGCTTTGAGCCCTAAAAACCTGTTGTGGGGGGATTCCATGCCCAACAGAACCCTAACCAAGGTTTGAGATGCTTTCACGTTGTTATGGCAATGAACAGTGCTATTTCCCCAAACTACACCGTGTATCTTACTTATCTTCTTTAACAAATCTTACTTATCTTCGCGTAAATAGTTATTCTAACTTGTGTTCACTTAATCAACATAGTTATACACATTGCGCATCATATAAGTATTAAAATTGCAATTTATATCCAATGTAATAGATGCATAAAACAGGAAATAAATATGTGGAAATGATATGGAACTTCTTTTTATTAATACTTCCAGCTGTTATAGACTCGACTTGCCCTACGCACTCATCTATAAGGGTCCGTGCACTCAGCTGCAGACTACTAGGCCTCTACACACTCAATTACAGGGTCTTCTCCTACTCTATGACCCAAAACTAGACCTTACTACATAGATCTATCTCACATACATCATGCGTTCATCTTCCATTATCAATTGATTGATGTTTTAACTACTTAGAGCCTCGATTTACTTATACAATCCCATGGTCCGCAGACCATGGGTAGATCTCTAAAGTAGACATTACATTAACAAAATTAAGGGCAGACAACTCTATGACTCTTTTACAAACTATGTGCTTCGCGCCCACAAAATGCGGAGTCTTTACACTAGAATTACAATATTTGGCCAAAATCTAGGCTCTAAGCCCCAAAACTTCCCTTGGGGGATCCCGTGCCCAACAGGCCCCCAACACAAACATCATGACTCACCCTCAAGTCACTCTGTTGGTGCAGAGATCTTTGCACGAAGACCTACCAACTCTGACTGGATCACTGCAAGTTTGACAACGCATTGAGTGGCTGCCTGTTGTACTTCCTCTACATGCTATTCAGTGATTGCTGTGGCTGAACTATTACCCTAAATCCTTTCCTGTGTTTCTTGCAGCCATGTGATATTTTCTTCAATGGGGGCTGTAATGGTATATGCCTCATCAATCCATGACTGTAAGTGCGCCTTCAAAACTGCTTCCTTATGGAAAGCAACATCCACCTGCTCCTTGAGCGCTTTAGCATGTTGCATCTTGGTGAGCCTCTGTGTGAGGGAAACCATTTGCGCAATCCCTTTTACTTCGTCATATCTCTGTTGTAGCTCGCGCACCTTTGTCTCTAGGCATTGTATGTTTGGGTCCTCCTACAAGGTGGTGAGGACCTCGAATGACTGCTCGAACAACTTTGTGCAGTTTGTCACTTCAATGTTGATCGTTGCCATTGCTATGGTAATCGGAATGGCACACTGTTCCTTAACCTCTGGCGGCGTCGAAGGCTGCACCTTCAATTGCAGTTCTACTATCTGAAGGTTCAACTCCAGTTGAACCCTGGCCATTTCTTCCTTTGCCTCGCACACCCCTACTGCTAATTTTCCGATGCATTCCTACACTGGTTCTTCTGCTTGGATGGCCAACTCCAGGACCATTTGGTAGGCTTCCTCCACCACCTGCACTATTTTTGTATTTTGTGCCAATACCTCGTCGCGCTACAGGCTCAACTGTTCAATGTTGATGCACTGCTCACTCATTACCTGGAGCACGTGACCCTCCCTGGCTTGTAGTTCTGCAGTGACTCCAGCTTGCAAAATATAGAGTGTCTCCCTAGGGAGCGCAACCACGTTTAATCTAATTCCCTTCAACTTGCTAATTATGGGCCTGTCAGCCTTGTTTTTTGGTAATGAGTGCCCCATCTGGAAGCACTGTTGTGTTAGTCATCTAGGCATGCAACATTTACTCGTTCGTGGATGTACATACTACGAGGCCGGTTGACATAGTGCCAACCTATGGAGTGTGCACCTACAACTCCTGTATCTGCATCCGGAGAGCCCCCAACACCATTTTTTGTTGCTCCTCAAATGGCTGGAGGGCCTCCGCGGTGACATCCCTCACCGTCTCACCAATATCATGGAGATCCTCCTCAATAAGGGTGATTGGGTCAAATGAAGGCTTTGAAGCCTTCGACTTCTTTCGCGGCCTTATTTGCTCTCTTGGGCATGGATGTTTGAGTTGGGTGTACGCTATCTGTGGATCCATGCCACCTAAAACTATGTTGGTCTCTATCTCAAGTGAAGGCGATTTCTGTCCTTTGCGCTCTTTTTCTGCTGTCTTCTGTTGCTATTCTACCAACTTTGCGATGTTGTGCACCACCTGGGCCTTAGCCGTTGCTTCTTCCTTCTTGCGTATTTCTTCTAACTGTGCCATCCATAGTTTCAACTCTTCTTCCGTTGCATGGCAGACTTCTCTGCTTCCACCATGGAGCCAGCTAGAGCACGCCACTCCAGCAGCCACGAATCAAGGATCATGAATATGACATCATCAGTCGCCAAATATGGTAACTCGCACCACGTCTTTGTAGGGTCCTTCCGTACCCTCATGTAGACATCTTGGAAATTTTCCTTGAACTCCACGAAGCTCTGTAGACTATTGTAGACTATGGGTGATAACTGCAGCTTGTGATTAATCCCTATTATGATGTTCATCTCCATTAGCACCAGAATATTTTTCTCTCCCTTATCCTCTATGCATCCCGAGTTGTCCACAGTGAAGAGTACTTTGCTGCCTCCAGAAGGTCCTGTGCGATCATCGAGAACTGGCTATCTTTAGGCAATTCCCATGCCACTAGTACTATTTACAACAGAAGCCATGTATAGTGAAAAGTTTCTCCCTGCTCCTGTGCCTCGCAGCAGTTCTCAAGGAATTCTCTGCATGAATAGTTTGTCGAGTTAAACTAGACCCATTCTACGCATTGTGCTACTAACGCAACCATCGGCGCATGCACCTCATCTGCGTGACACTTTCGTATCACCTTCCCTTCCAAAATCTGCGTTGTGACCTTGACCGCAGGGTTGTTGATGTTGGAAACGGTGTACCCTCGCTTCTTCTTCTCTAGTTTAAATTTCTTCTTCATGGCCTCTGCGATGGCCAAATCATCACTCTTTCCCTCTGAGATGTTTGCTGTGTCTTCCCCTTTGCAAGGGAGTAGGGTAATTCTATGAATCAAATGGTCTGTGATGGGGATGGGCTCCTCTAGCCATAAGCACCCATCATGCACCAAGCAGAGCAGTTGCTTGATGACAAAAATAGTAAGGTTTAAGTTGAATCAGGGATATAAAACAAAACCACAAACCTCTATTATGATCAAACCATGATTACATAACTTTTCATACATCAAAACATAAAGCAAGAAAACCTAAAGAGATAGAGGACAACATGCTGGTTGATGGGCCTAGACCACCCTGCTCATTGTCCCTAATATTAAATCTCAACTCTCGCAAGAGTTAAGACAATAAATATAATTTTAGTGTCATCTTGCATTGAAAATCCTAAAGTCTGTTACATGAAAGTGTGATAGAGAAGAAATTGATAACAATGGTCCCCTCTTCAAATCATCCCAATGGAACAATAATGTTTCTCCTTTGGATTTGCTTTCCCATCTACCCTTCTATCTACTTACCACCCCCCTGCTTTACATTACAACACTATATTTATAAATATTCCAGCTTTCAAATAAAACCAATTACCCCCTAATTTATGGATCAAGGACATTATATATATTACTGGAGCTTAATCTAATCCAAATCCCCATATAAAACAAAGTTATCCTTGACTGAAACCAAAATTAAAGCGATAAATTCATTGATTTAATCGCGAGGTTCCACATCAAATATGATTCAACTTTATAAGGGTATCGTAGATGTCTTGGTTAACTGCCAAATCATGAAACTCCAATCATAGATAATTCGATCTCATCCATGAAGATATTAGGTCGTTAAGGTACTAGCAATGAATTATTGACTTATAGTAGATAGAAGATGGCTGAGCATATGTTTGACCATTACTTTGTGCACTGCCTTGAGGGCCTGGGCATAGTTGAAACAACATAATACCATCTCGAGTATTATCTTGAGAAAACCCATATGCTCAATTATTTTCACGACAACTGGATGTGTAAGAATCATGAAGGTCGGAACATGAAGTACACTGTATGAACGTGAACTGAATTGGATGAACACAAAATATATTAGGTGAATAGGAATTGAATTAGATGAACATGAAATCTTGACCTATAACATGAACATGCCTTCACATCAACCATTATGAGTGACAACCCTACATTAATTATCTCAAATCATTAAAACAAGGGAAATTCATCAAATAATAAAAAATTATCTTATCATGCCCATGTTTTAAAATACTAGCTTTAAAATATGTAAAATGATGATAGTAACCACATAAACTAAGTGAAGGCATAAGTGATCCGAGCAAAAAGGTGTGGAAATCTAGAAAAAATGGAGGCTCAACAATGTTGTCTCAATGTTCATGCAAATGATGATGATGATGATGTCCCATTCCTTCCCACTAGATCTTATTTTCCATTGACCCTCTTGTGACCTCTTGCATGTTGACCACACAACATGACCCATTAGGAGACAAAGGTGATATGGGGTTGTCCTCCATTTAGGAATCCGTTGACGGTGTTGACCCGCCAACATGTCAGGGGATCTCCCTAGTAATAAGTCCCAATTAAACCTCAAACCATTTGGTGTAGGAGTCCCAGCAGTGGGTCATATGGTAATGCCTTGAACACAATTTCGCATAGAGGCAAGTAAGATAAATCTGTTGTTAGCAAGGGTGTGACAGCTACAACGAGCCAAGGAAGCTACATGATAGGTTCTAACACATCGGGGTTGAGATGAATGTGCCTCTTGGAAACCTGTGATAGCACACAGTTAAGAAGGGAACACACAAGAAAACATACATCACAACATGGAAGGAAAGTTAGCAAGCAATCCAAAGTGATGGTTAAACCAACAACACATTTAAGAAAGATTCATACATACATACACAGATAGATATACATGCATGTGTAAGAAAACCAATACATATATCATTTAGAGTAAACCAGATAGCATAAAATAAAATAAAACATATGCATGAAACATGTTGGCTCTTGTTATATTAAGAATTGTAAGTTCCAGTCATATAATACATCCATGTCCAACCACTAGTTGCGATAGCAGAACGTTATAGCCACAACCCCCTACTCCTCCAAATATATGTACTAGCTTTGCACAGTGGAGAAGCCAAGGCTTGTTACAATACTGTCCAACCTCTCTCCAAGATAGTCTTAATGGAAGCTTGGATAACCAAAAGCCTATACAATGAGTTATGAGGGACTATTTGTAGCAAAGGGTGGGGTGACCCTTGATATTCCCCTTTGTGACAGTTCAACTACCCTCATGACTCTTCATCTACTCTATGGCTGTTACATCCAACTATCACAACTTGAGTTACACTTGACATGAGCTTACATTACAATGCACATGTACCCATGTGAGACAAAATGGCTTGAGAAAGCCATGCTAGACATCACTCTGACTTAGACAATCGTGGAAGTCCAACTCCTCAACATCCTCACTCTGATTAGCAGTAACATACCGATGCCAAGATTGGTAGTCCTTGATGGTGTCCATGTGCTCCAAGGTGACATCTTTATGGAACTTGACTCTTGCCTCCATAGCATTTGGGTACACCGCTCGGGCTCCTCTGTCCAACTCATCTGTGAGCATGCACATCATTATCTTCAATACGGTTGGACCAACAACATACTTGTTCATGATGTTTGGACTAATGGGCAAGTCTGGGCTGGTAGCAATGCACATCAACTCGTCAAAATACGAGTCAAGCTCTAGTTAGACATGTGCCTTTGTCTTCGCCCAGGTGAGAGTCCCAATAGATGGGATCACATGTGCGTGCACCACAATATCCACACTCTTGAACACACGTGCATGGGAAGCATGTATACTAGTGATGAGCTGTGGGAGCTCTTCATAGTTTTAGATCTAACTCTGGATACATGCCTTCAGCTCAACCGCACTAGCCCTTAGGCCAGTGAAGCAGGGCTCACTTGTATCTCATCATCCATGCTTGCATGTAATTAACAACATCATGCAAGTTCATCAAGATACATGCTTCTGCTGTGATCAAGGGACAATACTTCATCTAGTATTGCCTTCTTCAGTTTAGATCGAGCAGACACTATCACCAACTCTCCTCCTTTCTTGGCCATCTACAGTTCCTTAGCCATTTGCTCATTCTTAGCTATCAGAAAGCAAACACATGAGCTAGTGGCTTCGACATACACTCTAGTTGCATTGGCCAAGGCTGCTAGATGTTTTTGCGCGTCAGACATGATCACTCATTCATCAACTTGAGCAGGAGATGTATGATCATATGGAGTCAACACTCTAAGAGACTGCACAACTCTATGTTAAGACTTGTCTAATGAGATGTTGAGCATCTCTCCTTCCGGCTGATCTCCTAGGATCTCAGTGCCTCCTTGGCAGCTTGAGAGTTGATCATCATCTCGATGCGGTGAAGTAGGTAAGTCGACCTCTTGGTGGTGAGGCATATGGTCGATGTCCGGTTCCGATTCTTGTTGCTCCATATCTATATCCAACTATTGAAGTTCTTGCTCTATCTCATGAGCGAAGTCCTGCTCCTGCGATGGTTCACCCTGTCTTCCTGATGCCATCTGTTATGATAAATCCACTACTTGTACGGGCGTTGTTTCATCTGTTTGCACATGTTGCGCCCCCATGCTTTTCTTGTTGCTGTTGTGCTTCCCTCTCTTGTTTGTGCAAATTTTGTTCCTTCTATAGTTGCTCCTTCATCTCATGCAACTCCTTCTCTTCTTCTTCCATTCTTCTCTTAGTCCTCTACCTTTATGCTCCTCCTCCATGCGTTCGACAATCTTCCTCTTGCCCTTGTCGCGCACTCGTATGCTTGCCTCTGCTGCTATTGTTGCTGATGCTGATGCTCTCTAGGATGTTGCTTCATGTTGCTTCACCAACCACTCCACAGTGAAGCCGACCTGTTCATTGGGTCTGGATAAACCGTAGCAATATCTCCATGGGTCCTCCTCAGCCCAATGAAATGCCCCGTGGATCCAATTGAATGGTACTCTCATGCAGTGATCTTTCACAATACAATGTGGGTCATACAGTGTTGCGAACGAGATCCCCCAAGGACAGTTTTGGGGCTAAAAGGTCATGTTTTGGGTCAAATTTTGTAATAAAGTTGTAAAGTCTCCGCATTTTGTGATCACGGAGCATGGAGGTGTCATGAGTCATAAAGGGTTGTTCGCCCTTATTTTGTAAAGTAAAGTCGGTTGTAAAAGATCTACCTATGGTTCGTGGACCATGGGATTGTATAAAAAGAGCTAAGTAAGTAAGCTCTAAGTAGTCTTAACAAGTCATAGTGGTAGATGAAGTCTTGAAGATAAGGAAAGAAGTCTAAGTTCGGGTCGTAGCATAGGTAGAGGCTCTACATCTGAGTGTGAAAAGGCATAGGGTAGAAATCTATAGCTGAGTGCTCAGACCCCTACCGCTGAGTGCGCAGGGCGGATAGAATCTGTAATTGTCTGAAGATATCAATAAAGATAAGCATTTTACAAATTTTGTGTCTTTATTTCCTGTTAATGCATCTTGTCAGATTGTATATGAATTTCATTTACAATTCTTATGTCATGCGCGAATGTATGTAATTACGTTGGATAATTGAACACAAATAAGGATATCTGTTTACACGGTGCTGATTGTGATTGTTTAGTAAGATAATTAAACACTTAAGAATAACTTGGGAATCTGTTCTATGTGCTTCTTAGTAGCATGAAAGTACCTAAACCACAGGTTAGGGATGCACGAAGGCCAATTGCACCACTTCGCAGAGGTACTAAAGGGCGGAATAAAGGGCTAGGAAAACAGAGCCCTAGAACTTAATGACCTGTTCGAAAGCAGGAATATGAGGAATAAACCAACATCACGACCATCTTAGGGTGCAGAAACTTGGTTCCAACATCCCCCCATACTGGTTCAGGTGAGACTTCGGTCCGCGCTCTGCGGGCCGATGCCGAAAGGGCTAGTAGTGTAGGGATTTGTTTGGCTAACTAACGTTGAACCTGAGTCAGGCCCCACCAAGCCAACATACAGATGGAAGAGTGGGCCAAGGTGCCTTCTTCTTCCAGTGTAGTCTAGCTGTCAATCCTGCCAAGATGTGATATGCTACTTTCTGCATAATGAGTATTTCAAAGGAAAAATTCTATAGAACATGCAGAGGATTCTTCGCGCTAAACATTTGGATGAAGGTGTCAGATAGTGAGGCATACCAATCAACAATTTCTATTAGTACCTCCATTTTTTCCTTCGATATGCAGGATGGATCTTGTTCGAATATCATCTTGTAGAATGGGGTGACAAAATGATTGGACAGCCGTGTGATTACTCCTCTGAAGCTATAGTTGGACAACAAATTGCAATATGTGTTCACAGTAGTCTCTGCCAGTGACCATGCCCACTCCATGCTCGGGAAATCATGACGGGCACAGATTGCATCTAAGGTGTAGGAAGACATGTAGACATCTTCTTGCATAAATCTGGGTGACTGACGAGCCTTCATTACCTATTCCTTCAGCTGATGAGCCAACATGTCGGGCCAGTTACATGGTTTACCCTCTCTGGCCAGTTGGTCCAACGTGATCACCCAACTCTGTGGGAAGGTTTCCATGCTTTCCTGGCCACATATTTGACATGCAAATATGACCAAGTATTGATACGCCTTGTTATCACTTAAAAATTCTAATGCCAAAATTTCTCATACTAGCTTGATGACAAAGGTACGTTGATACACACGGAATACAAGTTCCAAGGAAAGCCAGGTATGAACAGTTTTAATGATGATTGTAAGCCTTGCATGAGAAACAAATCTGCAGGATTTCAATTTGAAAAACATTGTCATCAAGCGAGGCAGCTATCAGGCGAGGCAGCAATTCAAGCGAGGCAGCTATCAGGCGAGGCAGAGTTTGGAGTTTGAGCAGCGCTAGCATTTCAGGCCTCCATTACACTAAATCTTCATGGAGGGATCGACAGAAAGGAAAGATCAAAGATCAGGCAAATGTCTGAGAAACAAGCCTGAAGGTTTAGACATAACCTTGAAGAACAGAGAAGTCGAGCATGCATTTAAACAAGCTGGATGTTGGAATTTTTGCAAGAAGCTTCAGGGAGGTCATGGACCTGTTATCACTTAAGAATTCTAATGCAAAAATTTCTCACATTAGTTTGATGGTAAAGGGCGATGTTATTCTAAGTTTGATTTTTTTTTTCCTTAGAGTCAGAGTCTTAGGAGTCTTGAGTCAACTATGCATTCTCATTCATCACTGACCATTCCCATTCATCACATGTCTCATAGCCATGTGTCGGTTTTGTTCAAAAGTTACTATGCGCCACAAAGCCCTTTTAAGTGATTTTGTAGCGCATGTAGTCATTTTGAAGTGTTTTCACAGCGCATAAATCATTTTAGGAAATCAAGCAAGAGCACCTGCTGCATGTCCCTTTCCCCCTTTTGTACCATCCCTGAGGACTCTTGTCAATGATGGAATGATATCCTCTGCTAAAGCCTGCTCAGCAATTTGGGCATCTAATAGAAGACTAGCCAATGCATTGATTGCCATTTCTGCGTCATATGCCTGTTGATGATGTGCTTATTGAATGTCTTCATCACTGTGGTACAGTTGTTGCTTTGGTAATTTTTTGGCTTCTACTGATCTAGACAATGTAACGTCATCAGAGTGAAACAAGGTGGAGGTCCTGCTATTCCAACATGGGCAGTCCTTGCTTAATTGCCTAACAACTTGAAACCATTGGTGAAGAGCTTGGCCATTGGACTCCCACCAGAAAAGGAAATTGAGGTTCTTTGGAGACAGTGCCCGGACTAGTCTACATTTCTTGGAGATTTGGTGATAGAAATGCCAAGATGTATTGTTTCTCTGGCAAACCGAGTCATATATTCTTCTAGCTTAGAAGTGAAAGTTGGAGGAACTGCTCTTCTTATTTGTGCTGCCAAGGAACACAAGAAAATAGCGTTGGATACTCTTAATGAATCTAAGCATAGCTTATTAACTCTCTTGTGTGCATGATGAAGCATGCTATGAAAATGAAGGATTTGACAGACGATAAATTTGAAGAAGAATGAAACTCTAAAAAGGGGGAACTTTGTCTCCTTGTTTTTACTAGTCAACTTCTAGAAGCGTTTCTGAGCAGTTGAAAACTCATCTCCAAAAAGTGAAAGAGGTTTTCATTCCTAAGATACTGAAGTAAAAAAACCTCTTCCACTTTCTTCAAATCCATTATGATTTTGGATAAGTGAAGGACCAAATTTTCACTACGAAACTGCTGTAGGTGCAGTTTTTCACAAGCATATTTTTACACCTAGTTTTCAAAGACTCATTCTGGGCGGTAGGAAAGATTTTTCAAAAAACCAAGAGAGGTTTTTGTTCAGCATGGATTGGTTCACAAAATCCTCCTTCATTTTTTCCAAATACGTTTTGTGTGAGAAGTTATGAGCTCTGTCCCAAGACCTATTTTTCAGCCAGAACAGAAGCTTATATCTCATGTCATCTTCACTTACCATTATATCGGCAATGCAAGAAAAAGGAGGCGAGATACATCAGAATGGTTAACAAACCTGAGAGCTAGGATCAAAGTCATGAAGAAACAAATTGAAGACTTAAAGATATAGTTAAGCCAGCAGAAAGTATTTCCTTAAAGAAATCCCACTTCAAGTAAGGCTATGTTTCAAATTTTGATGGTTTTGCTTGGTATAATCTTTCTTGAAAAACCATACATTTCCATTTAGTTTTGAAAGGACATGGAGCAGTTGAAAGAATGTTTAAATCGAAAAAGGCTCAAAATAGCAAAATTTTGGTTGAAATTGTGTTTTTTGGAACAACACAGCAGTTTCGTAGTGCGCTAGAAGATTAGTAGACCCCAACTTCAAGTAACTGTTTCAGACCAATCTTTTAGCTAAGGCTTAGCCTCCTTAGCCTGAGAGGGCTTGTCAGGCGGAAAGAGTCGATTGTGCGGACACAACCAACCGCCCTAGGAGCCTAAGACTCTCTAGTGACAAACAAGACAAACAAGAGCAATCCTTCTCTAAACATGCATTTACTATATAAGAAATCAAGTGTTTAGATCCTACCTGTAATCCAACGCTGTTGTAGCAGTCCAGCTCCGCTGATCCGGATGAGCTCCTCCTTCACTTTGAAACCTGCATCCACTAACAATCAAACGATTAAATAGCACTTGATAATCTCATAGAATAAAACATATTTAACACATAGACCAAGGAGTACATGAAACAACTCATAAATAACAGGTTATTGAGAAGAATGGACTCATTTGCATTAATAGGTAACAAAAGGAACAAATACAACCTGAGCCTTGGTGTTGTGCAAGTCCCTCCCAGGGTCCATCAAGAGTTCTCCTTTACTTTGACAAAGCTCACCCACTTCCAAATAGAACAAGCAAAGATGGCAATCTCTCCTCACAAGCTTCTAAATGGGAGTCCTAATTCCTGCAGCATCTACCCTTAGAAATGTATAGCTTCCAACCTCCTCTCCTTCTGGCCCAATGCCTATATTTATATTGCTCAAGAGGAAGTTAATCAGGTCCACCATCAATGGGATAATCCCCTCTTTGGATGGGATAGCTCCCTTATTGATGGGATAAGTTCCTCTTTGGTAGGGGTGCATGAACCATCTGGAGGCACTCAATACACGTCGAACAACCTTCTAGAATGCTCTAGAAATGACCACAAGTAACTTTTTAAAGATGAAACTTGCGCATTTTAACCTTTACAGGGGGACGCACCTGCCCCTTTACATACAGAGCGTCCAAAGACGCAGCTTTTGTGAACATTGGGTGCGTACCCGTAGGTAAGGTTGAGAGAACCTGCGTACCCAGAGATAAATACATTTGTAAAGACTTTCTCTCTTTTTGGAGTTTGACATGGAGAGCAGAGGCATGAGACTTGCCTAAGAGGATAGCATGACTGTTGATAGAGCCATACTAACTGTAAATAGCCATGGTGACATTTTTTAGTGTAACAGAATGCCCCCTAAAGTGCGAAGCCTGTAATAGATTAGGGTTTTGTATTATCTAGGAAGGGTGAAGCGCTTTATCATTTCAAGGATTATCTCGTGGAGAGCCTGGTCAGAACCTGCAATTTTCAACACAAAATACATGTATAAGATTATATCATCACTGAGGTAGGCATTCCCATACTCATATCAAAACTTTAACTAACAGACTAACTATTCTGATACAGGAATGATCTTGCAGTACATCATAATCATAGACTTTTGTAGACACAGTATGGGCGCAGCCATCTGTTTATGATTAGTCTACTTAGATAATGAATACAAAACTCCTCGCAGCTTGGATGGTGGAAACTAGATCCAGGGTCTTCATTTCTACTTCCCGAATTGGTACGATTCTATCCATGCGAATAAATGAGTTGATGTCGAACATGGTAGAAACCACTTGATTACCAGTCGATGATGTAAACTGTTAACAAGTGTGAGAGAGACCACCAGTAATGTCAATGGTTCTCAAAGTACCCAGTACAATCCAAGAGATGTGAACGAATGAGTTGATGTCGAACATTTCACGGAATCCTTCGATCGAAAGTCAATGATGTAAACTGACGTCAAAGGCGAGAAACCTGTCATTGATGCATGCAGACTTCAAGGTACTGATGATTTCTAAGTCATCTCTCTAGATAATGTGCTGATGTCGATAGAAAGCGACTCGTTGCAGGCAAGCCCACAACACAAAATCATTGTTCAAGTTGAAGAAATGTTGCTGTAAGGACTGACTCAGGGATGGTCAAATGGATGACAAGTATTTTGCAGATGAAAGTTTTGCTTGCAGACCTCTTGAACACATAACAACACGACAGATGGCTTGGTGATGAATAACTCAAAGTTAATCCCTGGAACCCGGCTGAAGACTTTCAAAGTGGTTTGATCAACTGTGAGGTAAAGGATTTCCCAACCCAGGTGAATGAAAAGTGTCGTGTCCAAGAGTGGTAATAAAGTTTCTTCTGAGACAAAAGATAACAAATAGGCTCATTCTTCTCTCTTTTCCCCCACCATTTCTGGCAAGTACCTCTTTATTTTTAACAAGCTTGAGGAGGATAACATATGCTTGATTATAAGCTCATCCTTCGGATGAGTCCAACCTAGTTTTGATTCGAACCCTAGGAAGGAGTGGTTCATTCCTGTTTGTAATTGAACAGGTCCTTTACTGTGAAATGTTTAATGAGCCTAGTATAGGAGAAACTCGGCGTTTTTCAATTTTAGAGAGTCTGAAAAACTTAAGAAGACTCCAAGTTGAACTTTTTCGTAGATTTGTGTCCCTCAAGCCCGAAAAAGTATAAAATAATACCTGGGGGAACCGCTTGATCTTGCGACCAAGGAGTACTTTCATAATTAGTGTCACTAACCTGAAAAGTAAAAAGCGATCAAGGACACGTCGTTTTATTTCCGTACCGAGTTTGAAACGACAAAAACCCGGCAATCTTTTCCTGATTTTACGGTCAGAAAAGAGCTATAAGGGGACCGTCTTTTAATTCCGTTTTAACGAGTGTAAAAGAAACGCTCGGCAATATTTTCATATTTTAGGAGTCAGAAAAGGGCTTGAAAGATGACTCTGATATTTTGGTTTGTGAAAAATGATAATTTTCCCTCTAAATCCCTTTGTCCTGCACAAAAACGACACATTACTCATACCTGTTTAAGATAGGCAAAAACGCATTGAAAAATATCCTTCCATGGTGAAAAATGAACAAACCTAGCATTCATTCATCCAAAAAACCTATAAAAAGACTTTTTACCATGTCATTTTTACCATTTTACTGTTGAGGTTGAAAAAAGGGCTTTTGGCAAGAAACTTCCCGTGGTCGCTGCGGAGAATCCGACCGTCAGAATCGAACGCCGTCTCTTCCAGGTATTTCACAACACCCTCCTCTTCAATTTCATCCGATTAAAAGTTTGTTTTAGGTTTTAGTTTTGATTTTTGGGGGGTTTTGGGTTTCAAAGTTCGCTCTGCGGGGCACGCAGGTGCCCTTAGGGTGACCTGCGTCCCCCGACTTTTTCCTGTACAGGAAAAAGGTCGGGGGACGCAGCCCACCTTCAGGCCAGTTGCGTCCCGACGCTCTGTGTGCTAAACACGGGGTGCGTCCCCCGCGAAAGGCGGAATTTGAAACCCCAAACTCCACAAACAACCATTTAAAATTTCCCAAATCAATTCTAATCTTTGTTTCTTGGTGTGTAGGGCACTCAGCATGTTGGATTGGAGAGAAAGAGAGCACGAGGACGTTGATTTAGCCGCAATTGAACATCAACCCTCCATTGATGCCCTAAAAGCATGCGGACTATATAAATACTGGGCCATACCTGGCATGAGGGCTCAGGTGAGATTCTTGGAGTGGCTGGTTGAGAGATGGAACATTCATGAGCAATTCTTTTACATCGGAGGGCACTAGCTCGAGATAGAGCCCTCTGACATATACTTTCTCACTGGCTTGCCAAATAGGGGCGAGCAACTCAATCTAGCCGGGACTAGGCCGGGTGGCCAATCCCTTGCTAGTCTCTGGGCAGATTGGTGCACACCCAATGCACACCATGCGAAAGGCGTAGAAATCAAACACATCTCTCTGTGTGAACTCAAGGTTATAGCTTTCACTGTTACCAGAATTTGCGGCGCAGCCGCTTTACATATTGCCACCGGGTCCCAAATGCGGATGGCGATTGACTGTTTCCAAGGCACCATTTTCAACTGGTGTGATGCTGTGTCGGCCAATATGAAGGGCCAACTGACTAGGGCAAAGAACGGACAACTGAAGACCTTTGGATATGGGCCTCTAGTTGTGAGCTTTGCCTTAGAGAGAGTTCCGATGTTGATCCCTCAGCAACTCACTGTTGATATCTTGGGTCCTCGGGAGCCAAAGCTGATACGATGGGTTACGGTGATGGCCCGGCATCCTGATGAGGGCGCGACGGTTGTTCGATTCTCTGATAGTTATTTTCACTGGTTAGAGGACCAGGTTTTTTCGATCCAGGACTTTCCGTATGCCGGAGTAGATTTTCGAGGTGATCCGGACATGGTTCTTCCACAGGGAGAACAATGGGATGACAGAGGTACTTTATTTTTCACAAGTTTTCAAAT
Source organism: Pinus tabuliformis (assembly GCA_031772625.1). Classification (NCBI taxonomy): domain Eukaryota; kingdom Viridiplantae; phylum Streptophyta; class Pinopsida; order Pinales; family Pinaceae; genus Pinus; species Pinus tabuliformis. Next base: position 662,710,082 of record CM062804.1, read on the forward strand.
TATGTATTTTTTGTTTTTTATATATATCGTCTCAAAACTGACAGTAAAAATTTTCAAAATGCAGATGTTGGTCCACAGTGCCCAGCCAACCTCCGGCCTTTTGAGAGGAGACATCCTGTTGCACCGGTACCGGCCCCACAGGACGCGGCTGCAGAGTCACTAGCTGAGTTGGAGCAGGATCTAGAGCGTCTGACGGTGGATATACCTGAGACTACCATAGATGATATTCCTATCAGACTTCAGCGCTATGTAGTCGCAGTCCCTGGGCCGTTTAGGAGATTTTTGTGTAAGGTAGCCCATGCAGTGGTGTCGTATAGGGAGCACCACCAGTGATTGGCTAGTCACTTTGTAGACACATGTGACATTTTTGACTTTTTGTACTTATCATTTTGCCGATCATAAGGTGTTTTTCAACCTATGATCGAAGACAATGTATATTTTTTGACACACTCCTATCTATATATATATATCACTATTACCGGCTTATCTTGTTTAACATATGTGATGAAATGTTTTTAAATTTACTTGCATGATTATCGTAAATGTATGTCCAACATTCTAGAAGCAATTGCATCTGCTAATGTATTTAAAGACCTTGGAATATGCTGATATTCAATGTAATCAAATTCACGTTCCAAGAGACGCACTCTCAAAAACAACCTTAATAACACAGGATTTCTAATGGCATATACTCTATTAAGCTGTAATACAACAAGTTCAGGATCTAACCTCACTATCAAACGTCGAATTCCAAATGAAATAGATTCGGATAATAATTCAACCACTGCACTGTATTCTGCAATGTTGTTTGTTGTTTGAACGAGGCTTACCCCATGCATAGAAACTAACTCGTCAGAGGGCGAATAGATAACCCAAGCTGCGGAAGAGATATTCCGTGTACTACGACAAGCACCATCAACAAATCCAATGTATGTTTGGAGAGGCGTCGACATCTGCAATATCAAGAGTAAAACCAAGATAAGCCAGAATAACGACGAAAAACACTCTCTCTAAGCTAAGCACACTAACTAAACTAAAAAACACGCTAGCTAGAAAGAAAATCTAACCTAACTAAAAAATTCTCCATACCCATCATTTAAGCATAATACCTCTTTAGGTAAAGTCCATTTCTGGGTTTACCCAAAGAGTCCCCATCAAAATCTACCAGCTCATAAGCCCCTTTTGCTAGCTTTCGCTTTACAATGTAGGGTCCATGCCACATAGGAACGAATTTTCCAGCACCTAGCTTATCGTTAGCTTGATCATATAATAGCACTAGGTCTCCCTCCGAAAAACTTCGAGGGGTCACATTTCTATCATACTGAGCTTTCATTCGCTTCGCGTGAGTCTCGATTGCCAATGCAGCGTCACGTCGAGTCTCATCTAATTTAGCTAAGTATAATAAATGTTTCTCCTCTTCGGAAGTAGCTGGAAGTAATTCGACAGCCATTTGAAGTGATGGGATTTCGCATTCAATGGGTAACACAACTTCCAAGCCATAAACTAGCTGGAAAGGAGTGAACCCTGTTGAAGTTTTCACTGAGGTTCGGTATGCCCATAGCGCTGAAAATAACATGTTGTGCCAATTCGACCGATGAATACCAATGGTTCGTCGGATCATGATAACTAGAACTTTGTTGATAGACTCAACCAAACCGTTGGCTTGTGGATAATAAGGAGTAGAGCTATCGTGGCGCAAACCAAGCTGGCTTGTAAGCTCAGTCATCATGATGTTTCGAAAATGGCTCCCATGGTCAGTAATGATTGCTTGTGGGACACCAAACCTAGTTATAATATGATTGAATACGAAAACTGCAGCTGTTTTGCCACTTGCGTCGAATGTAGGCATCGCCTCGGCCCATTTAGTAAAATAATAAACCGCGAGGATGATATACGCATGCCCCCCGGCCGAGTGAGGGTTACAAGTAATAAAATCGATACCCCATTTGGCGAATGGACCAACGGTGGAGAGGAGCAGGTGGTGCGCGCATCTTGCGATCAAACACTTGACAGTTGTGGCACTTCCGGACTGCAATGATACAATCTTTAAACATAAACGGCCAGAAGTAGCCAGCGCGCAACACCTTCTGAGCTGTGGCATACCCAGACATATGACCGCCACATGCTCCAGAGTGACAATCATTCAAAACCCTCTCAGCCTCTTCGTGAGTTAAACAACGTCAAAAAACTAAGTCTGTCCCCCGGCGATAAAGTGTATCTCCAATAATCTTGTATTGCTGGGATTGAAACCGAATTTTTCGACGTTCCAACTTTGAAGCTTCAGGCCAAAAGGTTTGGGTTTGGAGATAGATGATTATATCCCCGTACCACGGATCTACAGTACTGATAAGAAACAAAGATTCGTCCGCAATGGACTCCTCTGCCACAGTTTCTGTGTCAGCACGCGGGAAATCACACATCAATTCCGCAAAAACTAAGGATTTCTTAGACTTGGACTTCTCGAACTCCAAGTCGAACTCTTGCAGGATAACGATCCATTTAGAGTACTTGCCCCCTAGCAGTTGTTTTGTCAAAATATAAATCATAGGGTTGCAATCCGAAATAACTGTAGTTTTACGGAGAAGAATGTAGTGACAAAAACGCTGGACAGCTTGAACGGCTGCCAGGGCCAATTTCTCCACATGCGAATATTTTAGCTCAGTGGGATTTAAGGTCCTACTAAGATAATATATCACATGTTCCACTCCGAATTCATCTTCTTGAACTAACACCATTCCAATGGTGGAATGCGAAGCTGCGAGGTATAAGAAGTAGTCCTGGTTGTAGTTGGGAGGATGCAACAACGGTGCATGGGTCAACGCGTGTTTAAGTGCATCAAAAGATTGTTGGGAAATCTCGTCCCAAAAGAATTGAGCGTTCTATTTCAACAGCCGTGTAAAACCTTTAGTGACCTCGGCGTAGTTTGGAATGAATCGGCGTAAAAAGTTCGCTTTCCCTTGCAAACTTTGGAGTTGGCGCAAACTCGAAGGAGGAGACAATTTGATAATAGCTTCGACCTTCGAGGGATCGACGCGAATGCCGGCTTTTGAAACAACAAATCCCAGCAATCGACCCGTCTCTATACAGAAAACACACTTGTGGGGATTCAACCGAATTCGATAATGCCTACACCTCATAAAGATTGCTCGTAAGTGGACAAGGTGATCAGCTCAGTGTAAAGAATGAGCAGGAAAATCATCGAGATACGGTTGCACAATGTGCTTGATGTCATGAAATGCATAAGACATTGCCCGTTGAAAAGTGGCCCCGGCATTCTTAAGCCCAAAAGGTAATTTGCAATAAGCAAATGTCCCCCATGGACAAATGAATGCCGTTTTTGGTTGGTTGGCAGGTAGAATATTGATTTGATTATAGCCCGAAAAACCATCCATAAAGGAAAACATTTCAATTCCGGCACAATCATCAATAATTTGATCGATATAAGGCGTAGGATAGTTATCTTTTGGACAAGCTCGATTTATATCCCTATAGTCGATACAGATTCTTATTGTTCCTTGTTTCTTGTTGACCGGAACAATATTCGATACCCAATCCGTTAACGGGATCGGATAAATGAAACCTGCTTTCAACAGATTTTCGACTTCTGCTTTAATCGCAGCCGCTTTCCGAGGGTGAATCTGACGCAACCGTTGCCGGACGGGTTTAGCGTCCGGGTAGGTCTTTATTTCATGAACAACAATGGCAGGGTCGATTCCCGGCATTTCCTCGTAAGACCAGGCAAACACATCGCGAAATTCTTGGAATAGGGCCTTGTAAGTTTGGATTTCATCGTCTGTACATGCGGCACCTATATGAATGTTTTCCTCAATTCCGGGCTTCACTGAAATATCAATGGGAATAGTGCGAGAAATATTCCCTAAATTCAACTCTGAATCAGAATGTTTCGTTGGATTCTGAGCGTCTTTGACATATTCAGCGGTAAAGATAGATGAAAAATCATTTTCAAAAGCATCATCCTTAGGTAAAAATGAAGATCTGTGATGGAGATCTTCCCACGGTAGATCGTCTACACTTAGGATTTCGCAAAGTTGTTCGTCAGATGACACGACTTCGGGAAACGCTATCCGTTCTAAGGTTGAGGTGAAAAGTGATTCTTCACTGACCACATTCATTTGGTCGATTTGGGTTGAACGTGAGTCGGTAAAAGACATGACAGCTTCATAAGCAATTTCATATGGACTCAAAGGCATAGCATCACCGAATGAGTCTATCTCAGATTCAGATGGGACAATCCAAGGATCATCATAAATAATGTTTTCTGATGTAATCATATGAATTGATGCAAATGAAGGATCTACGCTGATTGGAGGGAGAGGAAAAGTTCCCAGTAAACCGGAATCTTTAACTAAACCTACGCCAACGTCCCTATAAGGGATTGTCATCTTACCGACATGCTGGATACTCTCTTAAGAGGCTGGGTCGGATGAAAAGTATGTCAGCTGATCAATAGTCACGATCTTACCGTTATATGGAAACTTAATTACTCTGAAGACCGATGAAACGACTGCTGTCATAGCATATGACCAACTTCGACCCAAAAGAAGGTTGTAGTCTAGAGGGGCATCAACCACTTCCACATCCAGACTAACGGTTTTACCTTCTACCCCTATAGGCAATTCCTGTAGAATACCAAATGGACGGAACCCACGGCCATCAAAGGCCTTAAGGATGGTGGGGGATTGGTTCAACGAAGGAGAGCCAAGAGATCTCCAACATTGAATCGACATAATACACGTAGAGGCTCCCTCATCAATCACAGTCCGATGAATAGGCCTGTTTTTGACTATCACTAGAATTTGGAAAGCCATTTGATGGGGTAGACGCGGTGTACTATTTTCTAGATCGAAGATTATTAGATTCGGGTCCTGAACATCAACAGCTCCAATAGCCGACAAAAGTAATTTTCGTTGTGCTGGGCATGATTGCAGCACTTCTAAAGCCGACATTGCTGAGGGTGAAACAGCTAAGTCCTCAACAATGTTGTAATTCTGGGCTGCTCTCGCATGTGGATTGAAAGCAGACCTTCGAAGTACACCCTTGGCGGGTGGTTTAATTACTAAGTCCGGGTTAGGTTTTTCGATCTGTAGTGGATCGGAACCAGGAGCTGAGGTTGATGGGTTAGAATGAGAAGATTCTGCTTCCTTACCATCAACAGGATTCTTACTACCATAATCTTGCGATCGAGTCGCAATCCTCACATGAGACATCATCAAAATGGGTTCTTCACTGGCATTCGAGGAAGAACCTATCATCTTATTCTCCTGTTCCAGAAATGGATTTTTTAACACAGCAGGAGTGGGAGAACCTTTGACTATTTTCACAACCTTGGCCCGATGAGGGCAATCTCTTGTAAAATGATCCTCTTCACAAATAAGACAAGAATATCGAGGTTTGCGCTTTTCGTCATTGGTTTCCGACATTTCCGTTTTCTCCTTCGGAGCCTTTTCTGCTTTAGCCTTCTTCTTTCCTTTCTTCTTTCCACCGTTTTTTGATTTGGCCGTAGATGATTCTACAGCGTGAATATCGGCGGTAAGTTTAGGAGAAGACTCTCCTGTCGGGGAATCAGGCAAAGTGATAATAGGAGTAGTTGAAGCCTTGGAAGACTTCTTCTTGCTCTTTGTATTCACGATGCCAATCATACCATCAGTGGCATGAGATCCCAAAGGAGCAGCAGCGATTTGATTCAATTTTGGAAGATCCGGAATCTTCTCATGTAACGTACCCGACTGAGTGTAAACTAAGTCAAGGTATTGCTCCTGAGCAATGACTTGCTCCTCAGTAACTACTCCGGCCTTAGCTACATCTTCAGTAATCTTCGGTAATAATGATTTAACAAACCATTCAGCTAAGATTTGGTCCGGGATAAAAACTTTCACTAGCCTTCTTCGACGTCTCCACTCATGAATGTGATCAGAAATATACGTGGACGTCGATTGTTTTAGTGAAGTTAATAACTCCGTGCCGTTATCGTATCTGACCGGCAACTGAAAGTGAGTTAGGAATGAGGTAGCTAACTGGCTAAAATTGTAAAAAGAGGCCCGTGGTAACTCAATGTACCACTTGGCCGCGAGACCAATGAGTGTACGCTGGAAAAGACGTAAGCGGATCGAATCATCTGAGATAGAATTTGAAGCACACCAGAGGTGGTAAGTCATCACATGATTGGACGGATCCTCTCCAGACTTACCTTCGAACTTGGGTATATCACTGGGCAACTTATTTGGCATTGGCGGCCAGAACTGAAGATATTGAATTGGATCATTCGTTAGGCGCGTCAAGTCTGGTAAATCCAAAGTTGCGATAAACGGTAACTGCCGGTTAGGATCTCTAAAACTCTGGGTCACAAGACCAGTCCCAGGAGGAGGATATCCAAGATAACTAGGAACAGGAGTCGCATTTGGGATATTATATCCTCCTGGAAAACCAGGATTAACCGGACCGTACTGGGGTTGTTGAGGTTGTTGATAAGTATACCCAGGATACGGTTGATACTGGTAAACCAGTTGTTGGACAGCTTGCCCAGGTTGGTACTGTCCCTGGTACGGTTGGTGAACAAATTGAGGTTGAGTAGTGACAACCGTACTTATACCAGGCTGACCTGTAGGCATCTCGACCGTGGTTTGAATCGTAGATCCAGACAATGGTAAAGATGCCTGAGGAGTGGTTGCAGAGACAGTAGAAACCGGAGCCGTCGATACTCCAGAAGTAAGTGCGGCAGATGTAGCGGTAGTTGCAGCAGCCGTTTGAGATGGAGTACTAGGTGCGATTGGCGGCTGAGTAACTACCGAAGTTACAGAAGTTTGAACATTTGACTGGACAGGTTGCGGTTGCTGGGGTGGACCAGAAACTATGGGTTGTCCAGCTTGAGGTACCAACTGTAAACTTGGCTGCAACACCTGTTGACCCTGTGATGGATCCCACACTAACATTCCGGGGTATTGACCCGTAACAGGTTGAGGATACTGAGATCCATAACCAGATTGAGGATAGGATGGATAATTGTAAGATGCAGTTCCCATACTTGGAATATATGACTGACCTTGAGGCGGTTGATAACCTTGACTCGAGTATTGACCTTGAGGTTGATAACCTTGAGGTAAATACGGATACTGGGGTTGACCTTGACCTTGAGGTTGGTACCCTTGAGGTTGATACCCTTGGGGTTGATACCCTTGGGGTTGCCATCCTTGAGGTTGATATTGATACTGAGGTTGACCTTGGGGTACATATTGAGGCTGGGGTTGACCTTGAGGCATGTATTGCACCATAGGCGCATACTGACCTTGAGGTTGCCCCCCAGACACGATTTGTGTACCTTGAGGTTGCCCCCCAGGCGTTAACTGAGGTTGCCCCCCAGGCGGTAATTGGCCACCTTGAGGTTGGGAAACGGGAACTGAACCTGACATCATGTAAATGTCTCCTACACCCAATGGTATATTACCACTGTTTCCAGCTAATAACCCATGATCAACGGGTTGAGGAGATGCCCCCGCAAAGGTACCAGAAAGTGATTGATACCCGGTGGGAACAGAAGGACTGCCGTGTAAGAAAGATTCAGGACTTTGAGTAAACATGGACGACTGACCAAACATATTTACAGGAGTATAAATACCTCCAGGTGGAAAAGGAGTACGAGGTGTAGAAAAACCTACCCCTGAGTTGTCTAAATAATTGGTTAACGAAAGGTACCAAGTAGTACTTCTAGGAGGACTGTAAAAGATAGATTCACGCTCCCTTAGATCAATAGTAAGTTGATCTTCAAGGTTAGAGACGCCTATTTCTTCCTCTGGAGCAAGTTCTTCAATAGCAATCAAACCAGTAGGAAGATTTTCGGTGATAACTCTTTCTATTCTTGGTGAATCTGGAACACTAGAAGTCGGAGTAACAGGTTCAGATATTTCACGTTCTTCGCCTGTATCACTAGCAGACGAAAAACTACCAACAAGCTCAGAAACTGTAACAGCTTCGGGATTATAACCTGTCTCTAAGCCTTGGTAATCTGAATGGACTACCAAGGAAGATTCTCCTTCTTCAGGTGAACTTACTCTACTGCCACTAGGAGGAGTTACAAGGACCTTTAAACCTTCTAGATTACCGGGGTCGTCTCGAGGAGGTGATCCCCTAAGTCTACGGGATCGTCTCAACAATTCGGCCACAGAAACAACTTCAGGAGACTGGCCCTGAAGTCTACGGGACTGTCTCGGTAATTCCGCCACAGCTAAAAACTTTTAACTACTACACACGAAAACAAAGTAAAATCTCAAATCAAACCACCTAAAGTCTCTAAAGAACCAAACAAATTTGAATCACACGCCTAAAGAATCTAGAGCATCAAACCAAGCACAAACAGTAGCCTTCCAGACCGAAAAGGCTAGTTGGTGATGAAGCCCAACATCGCCGGATTCAGTACAGAAGTGGCGGGTGGAACAGTTACCCCGGCAACCTGCTTAATGAATAGACCAGCACAAGTTCCTCCACTTTAACCGTCTTGAGTGAAGTGAACCCCCCGGAAAATCCAAGTGAGTCTAGCCGACGTTTGCTCCAGGTACAGTGGGATCTTCCCTCCACCGTCACCTCGGTAGAATCCTAAAGATAATGGTCACTAAGGTTACCAACCGCAACAAATGTACCTGGGGGAACAGTCTACACTCCGACAGCACGCAAGGGCAGAGTATCAAGCTCAATCCCCTTGCTGGTTCCTTGACAATAATCCAAGGTTTACCGACAAGTGACCCCTGGCTCCTCGACAATGGTTAATCCGAGGTTTACCGTTTGTAATACGTGCGTGTCTGGTGTCGTTCCCAACGAGGGAGGATTGATCCCCTCACTGGTTCGGACACGAGCTCGTGCTTCTCCTTTAAGAGGAGCTTTCCCAGAGTACAAATGAGACAATTGGATTTATTCTATCAGAAGATAAGCTACTTGTTTGGTTTTGTTGTCTTGGAGAGTTAATTACTCACCTACTCCAAGACACTAGCCTGATCTAAATTGGTGTTTCAGAGCCCTAGTAAATAAAAGTTACTACGTTGATTTTACTTTAAGCGTTAATTTTATGGTTTTTCTTAAAGACAAAAGGTAGCGGAAGTGAAACCAATGGTGTGTAGACTCGACTCAAACCACTACAAAGATGCACCTAAGATGATTTACGCTACTTTCTCTTTCAATGAAATTCTTAACTAAGAGAGTTGAGAGATGCAAATTTTATAGAAAACAACTTTCTTAGTAAAGACAATCAAAGAAACAATTCTCTTTATCTTTCCAAGCATACAAACATGACCACTCCTTACGTGCACGAAAAACTCTTTTTCTTTCAAAACTCTTCAAAGCTACTTGAAACAAAACTTTTCAAAGGAGATGTTTTTGTATTTTCTCTTTTTAATAAAGCATATAAATCTATTTTAACAAAAATCAATCTTAAAAGCTATAAAATCTATGAAAACTTGACTCACAAGCAAATCAAAAAGAAAACTATTCTAAGCAAACCTAACGAGGCAAAAGCCTACAAAGATGATTCTAGGTTGTTTTACTTGACCAAAATCAAATCAAGGACCAGCTAATGCAGAATCAAAAGACTAGTCAAAACAAAACTCAAATCTTTTTGTTCTTTTTGTAAAATGGAATTCAATACTCAATCAACAAGCACTTCGAAATTTGCCCAAGAGACAACTCAATGGTAAGTTGCTCTCACAGGTAGACTTTATGACAGGTCTAACTTCTAAGAATGCTGACAAAACCAGAGAGATCTAGGGCTTGACAACTTCTACCGCCAAAGTCACTACAAGACCTACTCAAAAATCAAACTCTAGGGCTTAAACTTCTATGAAATCCACTAAAACACTCAATGCTATCGAAACAAGTTCAGGTGAAGATCTTTGACAAGAGACTAATGAATCTGGGCAGTAAAAACTGAGAAAAAGCAAAATCTAAGAGAAAAAAATGCAAAAAATGGAATTTTCTCAAATTTTAGCAGGGGACGCAGGCACCCCGTTAAGACAGGTGCGGGCCCGCTCTGTGCACACAGCGACAGTGCGTCCAGGGACGCACTGTGCAATACTCAGAGAGTGCGTCCTACTGGAAAATTCAAGAAAAACTAAAATTAATCTAACCCTAAGCTAACCCACCCAAAAACAAAGTCACAGAGCCAAAAACCAGAAAAATAAACCAATTTTCTCAGAGCAAAGTTCATACAAAGGAAAAGACTTTCACATCAATGGATTCCCCAGTGGAGTCGCCAATTTGTCAGGAGGAAAGAGTCGATTGTGCGGACACAAGCAACCTCCATAGGAGCCTAAGACTCTCTAGTGACAAACAAGACAAACAAGAGCAATCCTTCTCTAAACATGCATTTACTATATAAGAAATCAAGTGTTTAGATCCTACCTGTAATCCAACGCTGTTGTAGCAGTCCAGCTCCGCTGATCTGGATGAGATCCTCCTTCAATTTGAAACCTGCATCCACTAACAATCAAACGATTAAATAGCACTTGATAATCTCATAGAATAAAACATATTTAACACATAGACCAAGGAGTACATGAAACAACTCATAAATAACAAGTTATTGAGAAGAATGGACTCATTTGCATTAATAGGTAACAAAAGGAACAAATACAACCTGAGCCTTGGTGTTGTGCAAGTCCCTCCCAGGGTCCATCAAGAGTTCTCCTTTACTTTGACAAAGCTCACCCACTTCCAAATAGAACAAGAAAAGATGGCAATCTCTCCTCACAAGCTTCTAAATGGGAGTCCTAATTCCTGCAGCATCTACCCTTAGAAATATATAACTTCCAACCTCCTCTCCTTCTGGCCCAATGCCTGTATTTATAGTGCTCAAGAGGAAGTTAATCAGGTCCACCATCAATGGGATAATCCCCTCTTTGGATGGGATAGCTCCCTTATTGATGGGATAAGTTCCTCTTTGGTAGGGGTGCATGAACCATCTGGAGGCGCTCAATACACGTCGAACAACCTTCTAGAATGCTCTAGAAATGACCACAAGTAACTTTTTAAAAATGAAACTTGCGCATTTTAACCTTTACAGGGGGACGCACCTGCCCCTTTACATACAGAGCATCCAAAGACGCAGCTTTTGTGAACATTGGGTGCGTACCCGCAGGTAAGGTAGAGAGAACCTGCGTACCCAGAGATAAATACATTTGTAAAGACTTTCTCTCTTTTTGGAGTTTGACATGGAGAGCAGAGGCATGAGACTTGCCTAAGAGGATAGCATGACTGTTGATAGAGCCATACTAACTGTAAATAGCCATGGTGACATTTTTTAGTGTAACAGGGCTTTCTCAAAGGATTTAAGGTTTGTGATTATGATTGAGATGGCTAACTCTTTATGAAACAAATAGGAATGAGGCTGGTAAAATCTAAATTAACAAGCATCCATTGGGCTCATGGAGTCATATGTCATTTAGCATTAACAGTGAATTGGCTTTGCAATAAAATCAAGGCATTCAGATTTCAATATAGATAGAGTACAACAAACACAAAAGGACAGTCTATGAGTATATGAAGGAAATTAGAACACTGCAAGTGATTTATAAGTAATCAAAGACTCATAATACTGTATACAACATGAAAAGACAACAAGAGGAATCCATACATTGAAGTCTCTATGCTTCTTGAGCAGCAGAAGCCAATACTGTATTACCAAAAGAAACAGAGTCTTTACATAAGCTTAACAACAGAGCTTTTTTACATAAACTTCCAACCCCTATTACATTTCCCTTTCTCCTATTTATAAAGTTCTTCTACCTGACTGAGATTCCTCCTCAAACCTGAGGGGAACTCGAAATCTATTTCTAAGGACACCTGTTCAACTTTTAACTTCCTATTTAATGTAACAAACTGTAACTAGACTTTCTAGAGATATAAATCAAGTAGGAGTCTAACTATCTATCTATCCATTCCTCCAAAAACATAAACCAAAAGTCTTAACATTGGACATCAATTTTTCTATTACTAAGGAATTTGCACTGAATTTCACAGGACTAAACTCAAAGGTTGGCATGCTGGAATTGCAGGTCTCACCAGACATGATATCCACAGTTAAAGAAATTCCAAGAGGGCAAGAAAACTGGTTCAAGAATTTCAAATTTGACATGAACCCATGCAAAGAATTTCTAAAGCAGGAGTTCATTAACTCAGATTTGATCAAGTCTGTTCCTAGAAGTTATGTTAAAGAATCATATGCCCATTTGCTTACTTGTATACAGAAGTATCTGACCTATGAAGGGAGATATAACAAAGTGTATTCATACCATTTTAAACTTATGTTGCATTTCGCAGGGAAAAAATATATTGATCTACCTTTTTACTTATTCTGCAGCTTAAGTAAAATGTGTGACAAGGTAAAACTGAGAAAAGAAGCCTGTGAGACTTCATTGTTCCACCATGGCTTGGTTAAGTTGATTGTTCTACATGAACTCCAAAGGGTAGGCAGAGACTAGGACACATTTATATTCATGTCCGGTTTCAAAAGCAAGACCGGTCTCAACCCTCAAGCTGCAAAAGAACCTTCAACAACAACCAGTCCTCAAGCAGAAACAAGAGCCAAGAGGATTTCAAAGTTAAAGGGAAGGAAACAAATTGGAGAGTCTAACAAGCCACTGACTATTCAGGATACACCCCAGCAGTCAAGTAAAGAGAAAACTCAGGTCAAAGAAACTACACATGAATCAAGCATAGGTGGAGGAGTTCAAAGAAGAAGAACTAGGATCCAGGTGGCTAAAGAAAAAGGTAAGTCAATGAGTATTGAAGAAAGCCCTGTCTCAAAGGGAGACTTAAATGATTTATTGCATGCAATTGACATTGAAGAGTCCCCACTAGTTCAAGCTTAGTTGTTACAACGAAGAAAAGAGGAGGCTAAGAAGGTCAAAGCCTCAAAGAAACTCAAGTTTGATGATCAAGTTGATCAATTTGTTTTTAAGCCCAGGAGACCCATAAAAAGGAAGTTCAAACAAGTACAGGAGGTACCACCAAGAGCTGATGAAACAGGGGAGGTGACACGGCTTCATGAAAGAAAGGATAAAGGTAAAACAGTTGCCACTCAAGAAGAAGGTAGTGTGGAAGACTTGAAAAGGAGATTGGAATCTGCCAACTTTGAAATTTCTAGATTGAAGAAAGCTGCTAGGAAATTTGCAGCTAAGGGGGCTTATTTCAACCAAATGCAAGCTCGATGGGAGGACCAAACATTTCAAATTCTTGAGGTGGCCGATTTTAATGTTCAATTCCGTAGCTGGACTACTCCTGCAACAAAATAAGCTCAATTTATCAAAAAAGTCAGTAAAAACCTCAGGTCTAGGATCAAAGTAATGAAGAAACAAATTGAAGACTTAAAGATACAATTGAACCAACAAAAAGAATCTCCATAAAGAAATCTCACTTCAAGTAAGGATATGTTTCAAAGTTTTGATGGTTTTGCTTGGTATAATCTTTTCAAGCATCCCCATTCAGTTTTGGAAGGTATTGGAATAGTCGAAAGAATGTTTAAACAACAAAGTGCTCAAATAACAAAGTTTTGGGTTGAAACTGTGATTTTTGAAATAACTCAGCAGTTTCGTAGCGCGCTATGAAACTGCTAAAGGTTATGACAAGAGCTCAGCAGTTTCGTAGCGCGCTATGAAACTGCTGAAGCTAAACAATCCAATATCAATCAACCTGTTTTGAAACATAAGTGGGAATTTTGAAAGGGGGATATATACAAGGCATTATCTGAACCTATAAACATTCAACCAGGTCAAGGCAGGTGGAGAAAATATGGGTTCGAATCCAACTTTAAATTTTTGTCATAAAGTGAGCACATTTACCACAGTTCAAGATAGGTCAAAACAGCTTGAAAGAGTTTTTGCCTTTACACATAAAAGAGGTGGACAACACATCAAGGACGTGGCCATCTGTTACATTTTGGATAATCAAGGATAAAGGACATGCTTCTTTGGATTCAAAAATTTTGAGGCAAACTAAAGACCGATGAGCAAGGGTAGTTTCCTATGTTTCAGGGAAATGGAGAAGATGTGAAATTGAAGACTAGCATGGATTTTTGAACATTCATCAAAACCAAACTAAAAAGGGACCAGATGTCAAAGAATGAGAATGTTTGTAATCAAGGCTATTATTAGCATAAAAAGGAGTTAGACTCCTACTTGATTTAAATCTCTAGAAAGTCTAGTTACAGTTTGTTATATTTAATAGGCAGTTAAAAGTTGAACAGGTGTCATTAGAAATAGATTTCGAGTTCCCCTCAGGTTTGAGGAGGAATCTTAGTCAGGTAGAAGAAATTTATAAATAGGAGAAAGGGAAATGTAATTAGGGTTGGAATTTTATGTAAAAAAGCTTTGTTGTCAAGCTTATGTAAAGACTCTATTTCTTTGGTAATACAGTAAATGGCTTCTACTGCTCAAGAATCATAGTGACTTCAATGTATGAATTCCTCTTGTTGTCTTTCATGTTATATACAGTATTATGAGTACTTGATTACTTAGAAATCACTTGTAGTGTTCTAATTTCCTTCATATGCTCAAATACTGTCCCTTTTGTGTTTGTTGTACTTTATCTATATTGAAGTCTGAATGCCTTGATTTTATTGCAAAGCCAATTCACCATTGATGCTAAATGACATATGAATCCATGAGCCCAATGGATGCTTGTTAATTCAGATTTTACCAGCCTCATTCCTATTTGTTTTATAAAGAGTTAGCCATCTCAATTATAATCACAAACCTTAAATCCTTTGAGAGAGCCCTCTCAGGCTAAGGAGGCTAAGCCTTAGCTGAAAGATTGGTCTGAAACAGTTACTTGAAGTCTTCCTGGTCTGCAGCCTTCCAGGGCTTGATTTTGAGATAACACGCCTTCTGTAGTATCTTCATCGTATATATCTACTTGGGTATCATCCTAAATCTAGTCGGCTCCTTTACCTCGTTCTTCAGAATGTCTCTGGAGTTGGCACTTCTGTTGGGTAAGCTGAAAGGAGTCTCCATGATAATCACGGGCTTCAACATCCAATACATCTCATCATAATATTGTGCCCAGAAGGTGGCAAGCTTCGTCTTGCTAGCATTGCTCAGATTCATTGTCTCAGGATCAGTGTGTGAAATGATCCAGTGTATCATGTCCGCGCATGGGAATGCAGGGTATCTGTGTGTAATCTAGTACATGCTGGACTTGTGAATGTTCACATACACCTAACAGTATTCGAGGTCTTCCACAAAAGTGCCTGCAAATGATTCATTGACTTCTTGCCATTTCAACTTGATGTCCTTGTCTAGAGAAAACTTGGTATCTTGATAGATTGGTAGACATGCGAACACCTACTCAATTGTTACTCCAGTTGCACTTTCGTTAGTGTCCTTGGATCCTGCTCTCTTGGAGGCCATTGATCCTGTACTGCTAAGAGGCAGATGAACACCTGGAAGATCTAGAGACAAAGCAACATGCATGGCAAGAAATATGTCAATGAAAACCAAAGCAAATTTGAGGAATGACTTAACACATACTTGGGGAATGATAGGTAGGGATTGCACAATTTCTTCTGGGAGGTTGGGTGATTGGCTACTAGAACTATGCAAAAGGCAGTCTGGGATATTTGGGAGGCAAGACTAGCTGCTGGATTTTCACAATGGGTAATCCAGGATGACTGTTGACTGTTGGGATTGCATAATGTGCAATTCCAACTGGAAATGACTACAAGCTTGAGGTCTGCATTGCGCAATTTTCTAGGCCGATAGTCACTGTCCCTCATAAATGCACAAAACAATCCTAGAGGATAATGTCTGGGTAGAAATGCACATTTATAGAGAGGAAGACAGAGCCTTCCTTCTCTAGATTGCACAATGCTGTCTAGGTGAGGCAGAGTCTGGGCTAAGGCTGCCCAAACCCGCCAACGGGAAAATGAAAGAAAATATGAAAGTGAATCCTTGGTGACACTAAGTGAAAGTAGAAGTGATTTATTGTGCATGCAAACATTGAATGAAAGATTCAGTGAGCAGATAAATGTGCATGTGGGTGAAGCGAGTCGCCGAATCAGCGACGTTTGTGCAAAACAGTTTCATGCATGCAACAACAACGAAAAATGAAATGGTGCTAGGACAAACTTGTATACATGTAAATGACAAAAAGTGATCAAAGAAATCCAGAAAACAACACTCACATAAGCAAAAACACAAAAAGTGACAGAAATGCTGAAAAAGACAAGTTGAGAACACTTACCCGTGAATAGCTGAGCCGGATGTGTCGAAGAGTCCTGGATGTGCTATGGGATGTTATAGCTCCAAGATCAATGTGAAAGAATGATCTCTAATGCGTTGAATAAATAAGTTTTAGCTCATGATGTGCATGCCATAAATCTAGGAAAAAGCGACACTTGGAGGAAAGTTTCTAGAGTGAACTTTGCATGTAACCTCCGACTGCTAAAAATAGCTCCCTGAATCATGGGATGATTTTTTGCATGTTTCCTTTTGCTATTCTAGGAAAAACCAAGCCATGCATCCAAGTCAAATTTACTTGGTCCTGGGTGGAACTAGTCAACCCAACTGCTCATGTATGAGGCTGCTCAATTGCTGGGAGAAAATGCACATTTATGGATGGGAGCTGGGCTGGCTGCCTAGGAGATTTGTGTAATTTCTAGGTAGAGCAGTTGACTGCTGCCTAGGATTGTGCAATTCCTGGGCTGAGCAGGCCTACTCTGAAGGGTTTCGTAGTTTTCTAGGTGAAGCCAGACTAGCAGGATTGCATAATTCTGGACCCCAGTAGGATGCTATATAAAATTGTGCAATTTCTTGAGGGAAGGCTAGTTTCCCTCTAGAATTGCACAATTTCTTGGGGAAGCTACTCGGCCTACTATTGGAACAAGTCCGTGTGATCAACCTATGAGGCGAATGAATCAAGATTTGATCGAGAGGATGTCTTTGTGCAAGAAAAATAATGAAGGTTGTGTACTTGACGAAGCAAGAAAAGGTGTTGTGAAAGGTTGGTAAGGAGGCTCCAAAACGAAGCTAAGGAAAAATTTTAGAGGGTGGTTGTACCCGCTACAACAAAATCCCATACTCCACCTCCTGGAATGCCATGTAGGAAATTAAATCCAATTAGAAAAAATGGTGGCCATTTAATGCGTAACTTAACTTAACTAATTTCCAAGAAACTCCTCTCTCCAACTCTAAATTTATGTCCACTCCTCATAGACAGTCATTGTGTTTATATTTTCACAATATTTACATGAATTACAAATTCACAATGATAATTATAAGAGGCGTAGCCAAAAAGGGCTATAAAAAATGATACGCCCCTAGAGGAACACCATCCTTGGTATTTTATACCGGAACACAGTTCAACCATGCTCTTTACTGAATACAAAATTAAATAGTACTCTATATTGAACAGAAAATCATAGTGATATTTATGTACACAACTTTTAACATTTACTTATAGTTATAATTACATTTTCTTACCTAACAACAAAAATGGTTATGTGCCCTTATTTGCTGAACCATCTCCCAAGTGTCCTCATTTGGTCTAAACTGCCTCCACTACACCTTGACATGCTTGATTACTAGATTCTGGAGTGCAATATGCTTCCGATCTAGAATGCATAGTGGCTCTAGTTTGAATTCTTCCTCAAATTCCACTTGTATAATAGACCAGCCAACAACATGATTAACATCATGTACATACTTTTCAAGTAAAGATATATGGAAGACATCATGTGCCTTTACTATGGGTGGCAAGGCCAATATGTATTTCATCAACCCCACTCTTTCTAAGATCTGAAATGGTCCAAAAAACCTTGGTGCCAACTTAGCACAAGATACAATCTTGTATGAACTTTTCCTTGGTCTGATGTAGAGGTAAGCATGTTCCCCCACTTGAAACTCCTTGTGCATCCTTTGTTGATCTACATAACTCTTTTGGTTGTCTTCAACTATTTGTAATTTCTACCTAATAACAATTACTTCCTTCTCCATTTCCTTTAACTTATCTACCTCGATATGCACCCTATTCACTAGATCATTCCTATTGATAGGTGTGTTGCATTTTATGACATAAAGAGCATCAAATGGACTCATCTTCAATGACTCCTAGTACCCATTGTTGTAGGAAAAATTATACCATAGGTAGAAATTCTTCCCATCTTTTTGGTTAATGCATAACATACATTCTTATCATGTCTTATAGCACATTGCTTACTCTTTTAGTCTGCCCATATGTCTGAGGATGGCAGGTTGTGCTAAAGGCTAACTTTGTTCCAAAACTAGCAAATAACACTTTCCAAATTTTTGAGGTGAACTTAGGATCCTTGTTCAAGATGTTCTTCTTGGGTAAACTGTGAAATATCACTATTTCTTTTATAAAAATATGAGCAATATCCCTTTCTTGGTGAGTAGATTTAGTAGCTACAAAATGATCTACCATGCTAAAATTGTCTACCACCACCACTATGGCACCATGTGTAACAACCCTGGTAAAAAATCCATCTAATAAAGTTAATAAAGGAAAAATATTAACCTAGGTCATGGGACACATATTCCAAGCTGAATCTTGGGCAAAAACATAGTGATGGGGATCACTTGTGATTAATAAATGGCTATGGAAATTGGCAAAGGCAAAGAGCGTTGAATGGAATTTTATTTATGAATGATGGAAATAGGAGAAAAGGAATGTGAAAGGTCTTAGGTTTCGTGTGAGGAGGAAAATAATGGAAAATGAAGAAAATAGAGGCCTCAATGATAAACTTTTTTCTAAGGATCAATTCATGGATTTTGTTTAATTCAACCTTTTGTCAGTTTTAGATTGGATCTCTCTCTTCTATTCTCTCTCTCTCTCATACTCATGGACAATTAGAGTTTTCTTGGAGCACTCTTTGAGGAGTGTCGCATACTTGGGATTTGGAGCAAGGAGGCAAATGAAAAGCAAGAAAGTGTAAGAGGACAATGGGATCAACAACTATAGTGAGTTTTTCTTGCACGTACTGAATTAAATGTATGATTTCCTTGCTAGTTTTGTCATACATGACCCATGCATGTGGTTTCTTTGTTATGATCTATCATTGACATGGAGGATTGGATAGATTGATAGTGTTTTATCCTAACCTTTCCATTTCTTGTATAGCCATGGTGTTGTGGGTTTCTTTCCTTTTGTTTTCTAGTTGGTGGTCATGTTCCTTATGGTTGTGGGTTGAATTACTAGTTCTTGGAACCTTGGTTGGACAAACGCTCTGAAATCGCTATAACAACTTGGGTTGAGTTACTAGTCTTGGATGCCTTGGTTGGAAAAATTATTTGTAGCCCTTGGTAGGTTGATTTACTAGTCATGGAATCGCTCATTGGATAAACACTATGGATCTTGACAACAGCTATGAGATGAGTTACTAGTCCTAGAAGGCTTGATTGGAACAAATAATGTGGATCCCTGGACAACTTGGGTAGAAACCGATCTAGTGATGGTTAGTGATGAATGACCGTGAGGTGGAATCACTAGTTGAGGGCTGAGATGGTTTGGCCTCTAGAAGCCCTAGTTTTCTTTTGTTTGATTTTTTTCATGAGATCCCACATTCATGCTTGGAATATGGTGCGAGGGGTGATTAGCTGAAAGAGAGATTTCATTAAGCCAAATCTATGGTTAGGTGGTACGTGGAAGTCCTTGACTTGGTTTGATTTTCATATGTTAATAAGATCTCCTTTTCCTTTCGTATTTTCATGAGAAAATGTGCTTTCCATTATGTGACTTTATTAGTTGTTTCATCATTGATATATCTCTGGTTATTTTTTGGTTATGAGCATGTTTTATGGTAATCTTGATGTATGACCCTTATCATGTTTTGGTTAGTAGATGAAATAATAATGAATGAATAACCTAATAGATAAAAATGCAGCTATTGGGAGGATATATCAATCCTCCTTGTCAATTCTTAGATAAGTATGAGACTCCTATGTTTTGTTATGTTGTTATGACCTATATATTTCATGTTTATGATATGTTGATGAAATTCCTTTCATGGCTAGTAGGGCTTAGATCAAGTCCTTGTTTAATATTTTTCATTAGTAGTCTTGTTTCAATGCCATTTATCAGTTTTGGAAGTTTCATGAAGTTCTTGGCAGTGGCCTGAGTCCTGGCCCTAAAAAAGTGGCACATAATTTGGGGTTGCTAGCACAAAACTACCTAAAAAGGGCCACAGTCGCATGCATGCCTTGCTGTGGGAGTGAATGGAGGGTCTTAGTCACATGCATGCCCTACTGTGGGAGGGACTGGAAGGTCCCAGTCGCATGCATGGCTTGTCATGGGAGTGGCTAGTGGTCTATATCAACAAAACATCAAGTTGTCTTAGGGGTTGGGAACTTAGAAGGCTTGGTTGTCTCTTGAAGGTTATGTAGCTCCTAAGGAAGTTCATATTGGTATTGTCTTTTCAGTTCTACTTCCTTAACTTTTCTTGGGGAGTTAAATCATATCATAGTAACTCTTCGACACATTTTTACCTTAGTGGACCGGTTAGCTTAGGTAAATGTGGGAGGAGGGTGTTACATCATGTTTCCTAGATGTCCTTGGAAACCTAGTGATGAAGTCTATTGAAATGAATTCCAACTTGCACTTTGGAATGGGGATAGGTTGTAGAAAACCCAAATAAATGTCTACATTCCACCTTTACTTACTAGAACTCCAAGGATTTGGAAATGTACTCCACCACATCCTTCTTCATGCATGGCCAACAATACATCTTTTTACATGGTTTTTATCATGTTCTAATAAACAAGATGTCTAGAATATGGTATTCTATGAGACTCATCATAAATGAGCTTATTCAAGTCACACATACAAGGTATATACCACCCTCCTTTAAAATTCAATAGTACATCATCTATGAGGCAATATTTCTTGCTCAATGCCCCTTCTAGCTCTTACTACAAGAATTATTTCACTTGCTAGTAGTGTTCATCTTGCTGCATTGATTCTTTAATATTTTCTTGGATGTTGACTGTTAGAGCCTAAATCTACCTCAGGCTGAAGGAAGGCATGTCTAGGGTAAGATCAAACCACGCTTCACCTGGTAGCTAGCCCTACCAGGTTGGGAGAGGGCTCTCTCCTTGTCAATATCAAAAGAATATGGCAACTAAGGCTTGAGATAAGTGAAAGTAAATACTGATTCTAGGCTAGGTATATTTTCTCAGAGGATTTTGATTGATTTTAACGGTTGGTTGCTGGATCGGATGAGGAAGGAAATTTTGGGTCCGGGAAATCAACTCAGATTTGCAGAGGTTTCTGTGGGGCGAGGTGGGCAAGTGTTTTAGCACTTTGAAATGAATGTGATGGTGAGTCTAAATACCAAGGAGGAGTTGGAGAGGGCATGCAAGGTTCATGAGTCCTCTTCAAACAACAACAAAACATAAAAAACTAAATGTATCCTCTAGGTAGAGCACTGAATATCAATGGATTCTACCTAATTCTCTTGATACATTTAGTTATGAAGAAAGAAATAGATGATAGAACACATACACATAAGAGAAACTAAATTACAGAAGAGAAAACAATTCCAAGACACATTACCACAAGAATCCCACAAAATGCTACAAAACCCTGGTTCATTTCCTTGCCAAACTGCAGAAGTGATTTACAATAGTGCTCAATGCATCCACAAGAGTCCAACTTTGACAAATGACTAAGAAAGTACAAGATATAGGCATCAAACCACCTATGCTAGCCATCAGGGGTCGAATCCATGAGTTAAGGAGCTGTTTCAACAACATCTAAACTAGGAACTACAAAACAGGCAGTGAAACAGCTTGCCTCTAAAATTATGGAAACTGATTCATTCAACCTCAAACTACTTCTAACTGATGTATCTACCCCCTCAAGTCATTTTTCATAAAATTTAAATCATCTTCCATGATTTACCATTACAAATTTACCAAGGAGAAGAGAAAAAGTCAACTGATAGTTAAACTGGGTGAAATTCTAGAAAATCAGGCAAAACTGGCAAAATTCCTCCTATGCGCAGCGCCACTGATCCTATGTGAAATGCTTTTTCTAGGATACTTTTGGAAGGCTTCCTGGAGTCCAAATCAGGTGAAAAATAGCTCATTGGAAATATTTGTGAGTCTACCTTCTAGAAAAACATGAATTTATGGATTTGGAGTCGATTTGCCCCTCCAAAAATGGAATCTCCCAAGACTGCTTCCTGTGTGGCAAAAAAGTGGCAGAGAGGGCACTTTTTGGGTGTTTTTTGCCCTTTTGGAGACATAGAACTTGTCCAAAACTCTCAGCCATTTCTGAGCATGCATATTTTTTCATGCTGATTCCAAAAATATAAATTTTTTTGCAAATGGATGCCTCCAACAAAAGTGCAGCGCCAGTGGCACTGTGCACCTGTTGGAAAAGCCTGTGTTGAAAATTTCTATGTGCAGCGCCACTGATTTGATGCATAGTGCTACTTTCAGATCAAGATTTGGAGGCCTTAGTAGTGTCCAAATTGGGTGTAGGATAGCTCTTTGGAAAGCCTATCAAGTCTACATTGTAGAAAATCTTGAATTTTTCAATTTGGAGGTTATTTTCTCTGTCAAAAGTCAAATCTCCTAAGACTTGTCAAAATGTGCAAAATGAGGCTGCCTAAATGTAAAGTGTTGTTGCAGTCAACTTTTGAAGGTCTTACTCAACTCCAAATTGAGCTCATGATAGTGCATTGGAAATATATCTATGTGTAGATATCATTTAACTCATCAAGGAAGTCATTTGGCCAACCAAGCTAGGAGAAATATGGATTTTCCCAAGGCCACCTCAGAGGCGCAACAACCCTCTTGAGGCAACTTTATTTTTGCAATTTCTCTAAAACCATGACACCTGTCTAAAATGTGAAGGAGGTTTTTCTTCCTTGGCCTATTATGGACAAAAAAATCTCTCACTTTTTCCAAATTCATCTTTTCTTACGCAAAAACAACATTTGAGTAAAACCTATCTCGATGTGTGGAACAGGGGATTTGTCGAAATGAGGTGAAATGAAGGGGATAAGGGGATTCTAAATTCTTGAGAAAATTTTGGGAAGTAGGGAGGGATGTTAGGAAATAGGGGAAAGTGGAATTTCAAATATTGAGTGAGGGGAAGGGGTCCAAAAGGGAAAAACACAAGCTTAGCCTAGAAAATTGTCAAATTGTAGTAAGAAACTAGGGTTTGTGGGAAAACGAGGAATTTGAGGGATATCCGTGATGGGAAGTGTCTAATAAGGTGAATTAAGGATAGGGGAAGGTATATGAGCATCAAGATACAATTTTTGTTGATGATTTGACCATACAAGAGAAATTACCTTCAAAACCCTAGGAGAGGGAAATGAGCCTTACCCAAGTACAACTCAAGCACGAACAAGGTGTAAAATGACCCATTGGAAACTGAAATGATGATGAAAAATATATAAATGATGGTACACTCATTTGAATGGTGACATGGACTAACATTTGGAAAAATTTGGAAGGAGTGAAAACAAACCCTAGACTTAATAGATAGAGACCAAATTTTACTTGAAAACTCACTGAAATAACAAAAATTGACTTTGACACCCTAAGACCACTTTGTAAGAGCATGTTTGATCACTGGTGGAAGGTTTCAAAGACTGAAACTAACATTGAATTCATAAGAACTTACAACTGCCATATGATCTACCTGTAACCTTGTTGTCTAGGTAAATCTTCTCTATGGACAGAGATGATCCCTTTAGGACAATGAGTGGGTCTAGCAACCGAAGTGACAATCTACTAGACAATTTCATAAGTTGCAATTGAAAAGAGAGATGAAGAAGATGGCCTACCTCGCTTTGATGCTATGTTGATCTCCTTTGTTGAAGACCTTGAATCACTTGTGTCACAAGCTCGTCCTTGCTGTTCTCAGCATTTATGCACCTACACAAGATATCAAGAGACAACAAGGCATGTAAATAAAAATATCATATTCAAAAGAAACCTACTTAAATGATCAAGGAATGTTAAGCTAAATGATACATGAACATACACATTTAGGGAAAATGAACCAACATTTGTATATTAATAGAAAATGAGGGGAAGCATACAACCAAGCCTTGATGTTGATAGGCTCTCCTTGAATGAATATCCAAGTCCAATCTAAGCTCTCCAAGCAATCCTTCTCCAAGCCAAATGAGTAGCATATAGGCACAATATTAGCATAAGGGCACAAATAGACATAGACCAACCATTTGTGAATGGGGAAAGATGAATATATAGGTAGGGAAAGGGAGTTAGGATCTCTCCAAAGATAGGAGCAGGTCCTCATCTCAAGGAGGTAGCTCATAGGAATAAGACCAAGAGCCCAAGTTGGGAGAATTCGACCTCATCCATGTTGAAAAACCTCCAGCTCATTGCCCTGGAAGCTTCTAGATCATGAAGCTTCTCATCCTCTTTGGGAAAATTACCTTTTTGGGGATCATCGTGTGTATACAAGTGAACAAAGTGATGCCATTGTGGGTCAAGTGCAATGAAACAGGTGATCATCATTGTTTTGAGTCTCATAAGTGTGATGATGCTCAAATTAGGGTTTTAGAGCTATTTCTTTCAGGGAAAGCTCAAGGAATTTTCCAATCAATGTCTTAGGAAGGATCTTAGCTACATATATGAATGAGTATACTACATAATGGTCATGTTTCGGGCACTTCGGAGTATGTCACAGGGAAGTGCAAGGGGTGTGACAAAATAATGTGTAACAAATTCTCCCTAAAGTATGAAGGCATAACGAAGAGTGATGGATGAGATGCTTTATGAGCTTTTTTAAGGATGAGGACAATCACTGTTAGGAGACCTGCAAATCAAGGATGCATATACATATACATATCTGAGATCAAGACATGAATCTATGGTATGGACACAACCATCTAGATGATAAGGACTATATGAAAGGATCCATGGTATGGGCATAGCCATCCAAATAAGAAGGATCATCTATGAATCTAAGATCCAAGGTATGGTCGCAACCATCCGATATAGAAGGATGATCATAAATGTAAAGTCCCACAATATGGTCACAACCATCCGTATAACAGAAAAATGTGTACAATCATGAATAACATATAACTCCACACAGCCTGAGTCATATCAGACAAGACTCAGGGTCTTGCGCTCCATCCCGACCCAATCAAAGTGAAAATTCTAACATGCGAATGAATGTGTCGAAAATCGAACATGCTAGAAAACTAGCAGATTACCAGCCAATGATGTGGAATGTTAATAAGTATGAGAGAAACCATCAATAATGATAATGGCTCTCAAGGTATGACAATACAATTTGTGAATGTGGCAATGAAACTAAAGTCAAACAATCGTGGAATCATTTAATCGAAGGCCAATGATGAAGACCTATCATCGGATGCGAAGAACTTGCCCTTAAGGCATGCAAGCTTTGAGGTACCGAAACGGAGTTTCTAATTCATCTTCCTGGATAATGAGTTGAACTTGACAGGAAGTGACCCATTGAAGGAGGGAAATGATGAGTCCCCCATCATCGACATGAAACATGGAATAAAGTGGAATGAAATGAATAAGATCCAAGACTATAACAATGGGTCAGACAATGTATAGGTAAATAATTGCAGATACGACTTCTCTTGAACACTAGCGACACGACATCGGAATATGGAAGGATTTGAATCAACCATAGGACTAAAGGTCACGATGACAAAATGGAATAGTCAAATGAGAGGAAAAAATGGATCACCCAAACCTGGAAAGACAAGTGGCTGAGCGAGGATATGCCAAACTCGACACAAGACACAGATGAGTGCCATGTTCAAGAGCAAAATGCTGCCTATACAAGAGATGTTTCACTTTCACTTTTTCCACACTATTTCTAGTGAGTACTTTTTCATTTTTACACAAGCTTGAAGAGGGTACCATATGCTTGTCGTATAAGTTCATTCTTTGAATGAATCCATCCTAGTAAGTTTTACGAGTCCTAGGAAGGAGAAAATCGGTCTCATCATGGTGACGAGTCTTTCGTCATTTAATTTTTAACGAGTCTAATGGAAGAGTAACTAAATGTATTTTTCATATTTATAGAGTTTGAAAACGAGACAAAAAAGAAAACTCCATCAAGTCCCTTTTTGTAATTTGTCTCTCGAACCCGAAAAGGTAGAAAACAATATTCAAGAGAACCTCTTGACCATGTCGACCAAGGTGTATCTTTTTTGTACAATAGTCTATCTCAGTTCTGAAAAGGGTTAAACTTATACTGATTAGATGCCAATTCATTTACCTTTACGAGTTCAAAAAGAAATGTACTCGCTGATCTTTTCACGTTTCAAGAGTTAGAAAAGAGTTGAAAGATGACTCCTCCCGGAGGAACGAGTGGTAAAAAAAGGATAGCAACTAGTTCCAGTAATGATTGAACTACTCAAAACATGTAAGGGTCAAGAGGCTGGCTAATAAGACCACTCATTGTAGACGTTCCTCAGGCAATGGTAAAAAACTAAGTGAAAGCGTATGATCGGCCAAAGGGATGGTGACGATGGAATGAAGAAACCAAGGCTCATTTGGAAAAACAAGCTAATTTACTCAAGCTTGAAAGAAGTGACTAAAATAATCAGAGGGGGTATTGTAGGAATGTGAGATTTGTTCTCTTGCACTATCAGAACAAGAGAATTTCTCTCATGCACCTTAGGAATAGGAGGATTTACCTCTAGTTCATTCGAAACTAAAGAAACCAGAAGAACTTGAGTAGTATGAGGTTCAATCTCTACCTGAAATGTATGGTTAACTGAAGGTGGAGCCAAGTATACCATTTTATTAACCAATGGTTGATCGAGAATGGACTCACGAGACTCACTTTTAGAAAGGATGGGCTTGACCAAAGATGAGTTTTGATCAATCACTGGATCAACTAGTGAAGGATTAGGGGAAAGCTTTTGATACCCAGTGAGAAGATGAGGTTGAGAAGCTATAAGTTTTTCCAGCTCTTTGGAAGCCTCATCCATAAGAGGACAAAGGTGAATGGGATGATTACCTTCACACAACTTACAAGGAAATTTGACTTTTCCCTTTTTTCTGTGAGCTTTAATGTTACTAGTTGAGGGTTTGTCACTCACATGATCACTAGAGGCTGATGAAAATGGTTGATGTGAACAAGTGCACCACACTTCTAAGAGCTAGGGAATACCAGGAAAATTCCGATGAAAATGGTCACCCTTACATAACATGCAAGGGAATTTTACTTTCTAGGGCTCATTGGAATATTTTTCTTCATTAGTTTCATCCCTAGAAATGGCTGCTTGGTTGCCCTCTTTCTTATTTTGATTCTTCTTCTTCAACCTATTCTTCTTCTTCTTAGCTTCCTGATTACTAGAATCTAGACTTTCACCAAGAGAAGAGGAAGAATGGGGCGAAGAAATAGGTGAAGAAGGAAAGGGGTCAACTTTAGGATCAACATGAGGTTGATGTTGTTAAGGTGGAGGAGAACTTTGTTGAAAATAAGTTTGGACACTCGGAACCACCAAGGTAGAAAACAACCAAACTGGCAGACCAATGGTCAATCTAGGAAGGGAAAACGTTGCCATATAAGGAGCACCAATATTTCCAAAAGAAGGAAAAGGAGTAGGATTCCCATCAAAGGGGTTTCCTTGAACAACAGACTCAGGAAATGTTGCCATTGGTATCAACCTAAGATCTACTAAGGAGTATTTCCACAAGAAGGATGTTGTTCCATGGTCAATTAATTTTAGAATTTGAAACAAAAACTTTGCCTTTTCATGTTTTAAGATTCGAGAAAAGGATGAAAAAGGTGACTCTAGTTGCTTTCATAGGTTTAGCCAGCTTGAAAGGACAAGTGCTCGATGATATTTTCAAATTTAAGGAGTTAGAATAGATCGAAATGACCACTTAGGTAACTCTAGGAAAAAAGGAGTACCAAGTAAGCATGAACTGCAATATACACCTCAGCAAATAAATTTACCAAGGACTTGATGTACATGCAAGCAATCTCCTCGAATGTTGTGTTCGGTGTATCACATTTATAGGGCGGCAGACTCGACTTCCTATGGATAAATGTTTGCAACCTATAAGGGTCTCCCTTTATATACTTGATGGTATAGGGAGCACAAGTCCATGCTAGCACTATCTAATGTAGGAGCGAACAACAACTACTAAGTTTTATAGACGTTGGAACATGTATCTAGCCTAGACCACTAATTACGAGTGTTAATGTTTCAAATGCTACTTAGATTAATTGATATATTTTAAAGTTAATCTTGAAATTACGTTTTGATTTCAAGGCCTTAACAATGTCACCTGTTCCTAAAATGCAGCTAAATGATGAAATTGAAATCCTTTCATTCGATCAAGGCTACCTATTTAGGGAAGAGAAACACCCAAATCATGCATAAAACAAGCAACAATGCATCAATGACAATTTCGAATGCTAAATACAGAACATGAAATCTAATCTTTCATTTCATAAGCAAATGAAATGCCAAAATAAAATATTAAAGTGATCTACCTTAAGATATAATGATCATTTCATTTTTACTTTAATGCAATCAACGTAATATAGTGCAAAAGAAAAAAAGAGAATGCAAACAACTCAATAATCATGAAAATCTATTTCACATTAATGATTTTGATTGGAACAAATGCTTCGAAAACTACTTAAAAGATAAACACTTTCACTTTCACTTTCACTTTTAGAAACCAAATATTCAAAGAAAATACTTCCTTTTAGTTCAATCAAAACAAACAATTTCGTAATCTATTGCTTGCCAAATGGAACTAAAGTGAATTTCTAAGAATCTACTGAATTCAACACTAATGAAAAAAAATTAATATCCAAGAACCAAAAGTTATTTTCAAAAGATTTCCAAACAAAAAAAGACTCTTCTAACAAGGGTAATCGATCCCTGAAGAGAAGACCAACGAGTGAATGAAGGATGACCTAGAAGTCCTAAAACCCTAGAAGGAAAATCAAGCTCCAAACACACTTAAACCAAATCAAGAGACAATTGTAATCAGACGGACATGTCAAGCAAGACAAGGACACTAAAATTACATTGGTAAACCACCGATGGAAGACAAAAAACTGAAAATAGGAAGACAAACCCTAATTTTCTTTAACCTTTGATATCATCACAACTGTTAAAAGAAAAGAAGCGATAATTACTACTATAAGCAACATATTCGCGATGTCATCATGACTGTCAGGGACAAAACCGCGATGGTCAAGAAAGATAAAGAAAAATAAAATCTTCAAGAGTAGCACAAATTAAAAACCTTCAAGCAATTACCAGAGAGTGAAAATAGTTACAGACAAGCAAATAAGTCTGGGATTGGACAGTTGGTCAAACTTATCACAAAAACAAGGTGAAGGATTGGATGGAAAGGATCATAGGCTCCCTAGAGGAGTCACCATTTTGCTATCTAGGTAAATCCTCTCTACAGACAGAGAGGATCCCTCTAGCCCAATGAGTGGGTCTAGCAATTGAAGTGACAATCTACTAGACACTTTCCTAAGTTGCAATCATGGAAAATTTTAGGGGCTAATATTTGCAAGTGGGCTAATTTTCCATGATCTTTCCAAAAAAAGATTTGCTAATTTCCATTTTTTATAAAAATGATTCGTGCAAATTTTACAATATAAAATTATTTTACCTTAAAAATAACCAACACTATATAAAGAGTATATATAAAATCATTATAAATTTTAACATTTTTGCAAATACATCAATAAAATTTTTATAGTTTTCATATTAGGGACTAGTGATATTCACCAATGTTTTTAAACATCGAGATGATTTTTCATCCTTAAAATTCCCCTGGTCGCATTTGAAAAGAGAGATGAAGAAGATGGCCTACCTCGTTCTGATGCTATCTCAATATGCTTTGTTGAAGACCTTGAATCCCTTGTGTCACAGGATTGTTCCTGCTACTCTAAGAGTTTATGCACCTGTACAAGAGATCAAGACACAACAAGGCATGCAAATACAAATAGCATATTCAAAAGCAACCTACTTAACCGATCAAGGAATGTTAAGCTAAATGATACATGAGAATACACATTTAGGGAAAATGAACTAGCAGTTGTATATTAATAGAAAATAAAAGGAAGCATACAACAAAGGCTTGGTGTTGATAGGCTCTCCTTAAATGAATATCCAAGTCCAAGCTAAGCTCTCCAAGCAGTCCTTCTCTAAGCCAAATGAGTAGCATATAGGCACAATCTTAGCATAAGGGTGCAAATAGGCATAGACCAACCATTTGTGAATGAGGAAAGAGGAATATATAGGTAGGGAAAGGGAGTTACAATCTATCCAAAGATAGGAGTAGGCCCTCATCTTAAGGAGGTAGCTCATAGGTATAAGTCCGAGAGCCCAATTTTGGAGAATTCAACCTCATCCACGTCGAACAACCTCCAGCTTGTCACCCTGGAAGCTTCTAGATCATGGAGCTTCTCATATTCTTTGGGAAAATTTCCTTTTTGGGGATCATCACATGTATACAAGTGAGCAAAGTGATGCCATCACTGGTCAAGTGCAGTGCAATAGGCGATAATCACTATTTTGAGTCTCATAAGTGTGATGATGCTCAAATTAGGGTTTTAGAGCTAATTCTTTCAGGGAAATCTCAAGGATTTTTCTAATCAATGTATTGGGAAGGATCTAAACTGAATATATGAATGAGTACACAACATAATGGTCATGTTTCTGGCACTTTAGGTTATGTCACAGGGAATTTCAAGAGGGGTGACAAAATACTATGTAACAAGCCTTCTACTGAGTGCATCAACTACCTTGTAGTGCCTCCACATTTTCAATGCATGCACTGTCACTTCCAACTCCAAGCCATGAGTGACATATTTCACTCATGCACATTTAGCTTCCTCGAATTATGACATACCACATGTCCTTCTTGCGTTAAGACTCTATCAATTCCCTCCTTGTAGTCATTTGTACATACCACAAAATCTTTCTCTGGGTCTACTATTCTTAATATTAATGCATGTGTGAGAAAATATTTCAATTACTCAAATACGGCTTCACATTTTGGTGTCCATTGAAATTTAATTCCATTTCTTTGCAGTGTTATGATTGTATTCTCAATATTTGAGAAGTTTTGAATGAACCTCTGATAGTACCTGGCTAAATCCATGAGGGATTTGGCTTTTTTCATGTTATGAGGAGTATGACACTGCATAATGTCTTTGATCTTCTTTGGATCCACTACTACTCCTTCTTTGGAAATAATGTGCCCAAAATATTGAACTTGGGTCTGGAAGAATTCACACTTGTTAAGTTTGGCATAGAACTTGTTTTCTCTCAGCTATTGCAATACTGTTGCTAAATGTTTTTCATGCTCATTTTTTGAATAAACCAATATGTCATCCACAAAAAACTAGTATAAACTTATCCATAAACAAACTTAAAACATTGTTCATTAATGATCCAGGTGGATTTTGGTGGCCATCCACAAAGTCCACTTGGACCCCTACCATTGTTTCTTTCAACTTTTCAGTTTCCTTAATTGTAGCACAATTTACTATTTTTAGTAGTTTTTCAGGTCCTGAACTTCCGGAGCCGTTTTGAGGCCCTAAACGACGCTTTTTGGGAAAACTAGGAGAAATGTGCATCCATGGATCAATGTTTCTCTCCCTAAAGTTGTAGTTCTTGGATAGACATTTTTAATGAGATATTGTGCGCATCAAATGGAGATCGTATGCCAAAGTTATGACCCTGGGAAGTTGATGTACCAATTTACCCAAACGGGGCCCACAGTTTGGCGTTTCATCTCCTAGGGTTAGGTTTTTGGATGTTTAGGGTTTTCCATTATTTCTCAAAAATAAATAGGCCTTCGAGCCTCATTGTAACATAGTTCAGAGCCATGTAGCCACCACATCTCTTCTTAGAGATAATCTACCATCGCCCTAGCTAGTTTATTTCCATTTTTGTTTGTAAGCATATTTCAGTATTTTACAATAATGAAATGAAGAATTATTTCTGTTGTATCTCTATATGTATGGTTATATTTGTAATTTGTTGCATTCCTATTTAAATCTGGATCAATGGTATCAGAGAGGTATTCTCTTTCTCTGTTTTTCTTTGCATGTTCCCAACGAGGTCGGGATATAAGGAGTTAGGGCTTGAACTGGTCGAACCTTTGCAAGACCAGCCTCACAAATCCCGACGACCTCCCATGGTGGATGAAAAGAAATATGAGGGGGTAGGAGATCCTATCAAAATTTTTCTCAAAGAGGCCCTTGAGTGACAAAGGAACGCGATGATGGACAACTTTGCCTAGATCCTTCAACGGCTACCCAAGGGTGATACATCTACTTCTAGCAGCTACTCTGGAAGCGCCACACCCTTTAAGGTACAAGTTAACATTGACATTCCCATATTTGAGGGTTATATAGATGCAGACGCTATAGATAAATGGTTAAGTCTACTTGAAGGGTATTTTTCTGTTCATGATTTTTCTGGCCAGGAAAAGATTACTTTCGCTCTTCTCAAAGCCGCCCCCCATGTTAAGGACTGGTGGGAAACCTACTGCAAGAAGGAGGAAAGTATGGCCTCACCGTTTTCAGCCGTATCCACTTGGAATTCATTTTGGATTGCCATCAAGGAGAAGTACTACCCTGTCGGAAGCTATGAGGATCAATACATAAAGTGGACCACACTGCGGCAGGGAAGGGACCAAGACATGCCAGAGTTTACCAATATTTTCCATACCCTTCGCATGAAGTTTGGTATCAAGGATTCAGAGTAGTATTTTCTACTCAAATACTACAGTTGCTTGAACAAGTACATCCAAGAAGAAATAGAATTCTTGAACATCTCCTCGCTCAGCACGACATACCGATATGCCGTCAAGATTGAGAAAAAGTTTAAACAAAAGAAGCGAGACTTTGGATCTACGAATATTAAGCAAGGGAAAGGTACCCCCAAATCACATAACAAAGGACAAAGCCAAGGTGAGGTAGCCTAAGACAACCTGCCAAGGCTGCAAGCAAGGAATAGCGCCGCGAAGTCGAAAAATGACACGGGAAAGTGGTGTGAGTTCCATAAGAGCTCCACTCATAACACAAGTGAGTGTCAGGCCAAGCAGTCACTGGTGGCTAAGCTAAAGATTTCAGAATCAGATGCATGTTCAAACTCTAAGTCATAACCTAACAAGGGGAATGACAAAGGGAAGAAAATTATCAATGGGGAGCCCAATGCCACCATTGCAGCCATGAAGATCCAGAAGGAGGAATCCAAAGATCAAGAAGAGGAGGAGTGTCTCTTCCACTCCCAGATGTGGGTAAAGGGCTCCTTGGTATAGTTCATTATCGATAGCGGGAGAAAAAAGAACCTCATTTTGGTAGAGGTCATGAAGTGGCTAGGCTTGCCGACCATAGCACATCCACAACTATACAACATTAGGTGGTTTCACCAAGGACGGGATCTTCGCGTGAGCCAACAGTGTCGCCTTCCATACTTCATCAAGCCCTTCATGGATGAGGTATTGTTTTATTAGGACAACCATACTTGTGGAAGTGACATGATGTGTATGAATCAAGGCCAAATGCTATTATATTTACTTTTGGAAATAAGTTGTACAAGATACCAGAGGTAGCACCGCCTACCGCCATCTCTTTGGTTACTGCAAAACAATGCAGTAAGCTCATTTCCAAAACTGGGAAATTTATTTTCCTGATAATACACCCTCAAGGAAAGAAGAATATGGTGGCCACGACGTCTAGAAAGGGACCCTCCACACGACAACTACAGATGGACAAGGTCATGGAGGAGTATGAGGACATCTTCACCTCCCCCGTAAGGGTTCCTCTGCAATGTCAGGTCAAGCACTCCATTGATCTGACCCCAGGTGTGCCACTGCCAAATGGACCAATCTATCGGTGCTCCGTTATGGAGAACGATGAAATCAAGAGGTAGATTCAGGAGTTGCTGCAGAAAGGTCACATCTGTCCAAGTTCATCGCCCTATTGGAGCTCGATCGTGTTGGTACAGAAGAAGGATGGGACTTGGAGACTCTGTATTGACTATTGGGTGCTGAACAAGGTCACTGTCCATAATAGGTACCCGATCCCATGGATTGATGACCTCTTAGACCAACTGAAGGGGGAAAAATATTTCAGCAAGTTTTATTTGAAGTTAGGATATCACCAGGTACCAATCGAACCCTTCGATGTGTGGAAGACTACCTTCAAAGCCAAGGAGGGCCTTTTTGAATGGTTGGTTATGCCTTTGGGATTGATGAATGCTCTTGCAATCTTCATGAGGCTAATGGATGACATATTGCAGCCATTCACCAACTCATTTGTAGTGGTATACTTGGATGACATCCTGATCTTCAGCTAGAGTTGGGAAGAGCACCTCCACCACATCCGATAGGTTCTCCAAACACTGCGGCAACACAAGTTATGTGCCAATTTGGAGAAATGCACTTTTGGCATGACCCAGGTTTAGTATCTGGGATACATTATTGATGAACAAGGGGTGCATGTGGATCTAGCCAAGTTCCAAGTCATTTAGGATTGGCCATCTCCAACCACTATGATAGAGCTTTGAAACTTTCTAGGTCTTGGCGACTTCTACCACAGGTTCATGTTGGGATTTTCTCATATCACTTGGCCCTTGATTTAAGTCACCAAGGGAGGAGTGAAAGAAAAATTATTTTGTTCTGAATCTCAATAGAAGGCATTCACAGAGTTGAAATATCGCGTCTACTTGGCACCAGTGCTCACATTACCAGACTTGAAACAACCATTTGAGGTTGATACAGATGCCTCTGACTATGCTATTGGGGTAGTCCGTACTCAACACAGGCTTCTAGTGGCATATCACAGTGAGACACTTTCAGACACAGTCCAAAAGTATCCCATTTATGACAAAGAGATGTATTCCATTGTGCAGGCTTGCCGAAAATGGAGGCTTTACATTTTGGGGAAGGAAACGGTCATCCACATAGACCACCGACCCCTATAGTTCATACAGACCCAAGGGAAATTGCAAAACGATTGCCATCAAAAGTGGTCCACATACCTGCAACAGTTCCATTTGAATATCAAGTATAAGAAGGGAAGCACCAATAATGTTGCATATTGCCTCAGTCGACCACTGATCATGGCATTAACCATCGTGCTCAATTCTTATGGGAACAAGACTTCTGATTGGCCACTTCTCTACAAAAGCGACCCAAAATTCAGCCACACATACTAGATACTCTTGTAGGGTTAGCATGTTCCATATTTTCACCTCCAGGATGCCTTGTTATGCCACTTGGGTCACCTTTGTGTTCCTTCAAGTGAGCGTGCCAAGATGATTTGGGAAGCACACTATAGTTGGCCTATTTGGCATTTCAGGGTTGAGAAAATGGTGGGAGTACTACAAAGGTATTTCTATTAGCCGAATCTTTGACATGATGTCGGGAAGTACATCATATCATGCACTGCCTGCACCATTTCCAAACTAACCATAAAAAAGCAAGGCCTCTATACACTATTGCCTACCCCTAGTAAACCTTGGGAATCCATCTCCATGGATTACATGTCGGGCCTTCCCTCTACTATGCATGGAAATGACTTTGTTTATGTGGTCGTCGACAGGTTCTTGAAGATGGCCATTATGGCGACCTGCAAGAAGAATTTCACAACAAAAGCCATTGCTAACCTCTTCTTTGAACGAGTGTGGGTACACTTTGGGATCCCACATTCTATCATCTCATATCGGGACAACGGGTTCCTTAGTACATTTTGGTCTAGTCTCTGGTTGATGCTGGACACCAAACTCACTAAGTCCACAACCTCCCATCCTCAAATTGATGGCTAGACAGAGGTTGTCAGTGGGATGATCGTACACATTCTGTGCATGTACAACTCAAAGCATCAACACACATGGGATGAGAGCCTCCCCTATGCTCAGCACAGCTACAACCAGACTCTCCACAACTCGTCTGGCCACAACCCTCTTCAGGTGGGCTTGGGATTCCAGCCACTATGTCCCATTGATGTGGCCATGCCATTTGCAACTACTCATGCAGATTCAGCTCATGTCCATTCCAATATAGATAAGGCAAACAACTTCATTGATCACATCCAACATATTCGCCAGTAGGTCCATGACATTCTGGAGAAATCAAATGCCAAGTACAAGCAGCGACATGATCAACATTAGGTGCCACTCAAGTTTCAGGTGGGAAACAAAGTCTGGTTGCATAAGCAAAAGGAACACCTTACCAGAGCCTATCGGAAACTCAGACCACTCTGATATGGTCGTTACACCATTACCAAGGATGTGGGAGAAAATGTATTTGAGCTCAACATTCCCCCATTCCTTGGCCTGCATCCAGTGTTCAATGTGGACTGCCTTCGGCCATACATTCCACCATTACTAGACACATCTGACATTGCAGAACAACTCACACCCATAGAGTTAAATCCAAATTGCATGGAACAAGCTGCAACTGATCGGATCATGGACACACAGATCAAGCACACTTGCCAGCAGAATATCCAACTGTATAGAGTTGTCAAAGTAGGCCAACTCCTTCACCAAGGAAAGTGGCTCACCAAAGACCAAGTTCAACAGAAGTTTCCTCATCTCATGGAGGAACTCAACGCAATGGGGACCATTTCTTCCTAAGGGGGGATGAAAGATCCAGGTGGATTTTGGTGGCCACCCGTTGATTCCACTTGGACCCCCAGATTTCTTTCAACTTTTCAGTTTCCTTAATTGTAGCACAATTTACTATTCTTAGCAGTTTTTCGGGTCCTAAACTTCTAGAGCCATTTTGAGGCCCTAAACGATGTTTTTTGGGAAAACTGGGAGAAAAATGGGTCCATGGACTGATGTTTCTCTTCCCAAAGTTGTATTTCTTAGATAGATCTTTCTAACGAGATATTGTGCACGTCAAACGAAGATCGTATGCCAAAGTTACGACCTCGGGAATTTGATGTACCAATTTACCCAAACGGGGCCCACAGTTTGGAATTTCATCTTCTAGGGTTATGTTTTTGGATGTTTAGGGTTTTCCATTGTTTCTCAACAATAAATAGGCCTTTTAGCCTCATTGTAACATAGTTCAGGGGCATGTAGCTACCACATCTCTTCTCAGAGATAAGCTATCATCGTCTTAGCTAGTTTATTTCCATTTCTGTTTGTAAGCATATTTCAGTATTTTACAGTAATGAAATGAAGTATTATTTCTGCTGCATCTCTATATGTATGGTTATATTTGTAATTTGTTGCATTCCTGTTTAAAACTAGATCAATTAAACACATGAATGTTGCTAGGTATTTTGTGATTTCAAATAGCACAACCACAAATTCGTAGTGCCCTTACCTGGTTCTAAATATGCTTTTATGAATATCTCCATCTTTGATGCATACCTGATGGTACCTAGATATCAAATCGATTTTCAAGAATACTACGACTCCTTTTAATGGTCAAATATATCATCAATCATTGGAAAATGATATATGTTGTTGACTGTGGTTTTATTAAGCTTCCTATAGTCGATACAAAGCCTCAACGTGCCATCCATCTTCTTGAAAAATAATACAGGTGATCACCAAGGTGATATATTGGGTCTAATATATCATTTGTCCAACATCTCTTTCAATTGTAGTTTCATCTCTACCAACTCTAGTGTACTCATCCTATATGGGGATTTGGGTGCTGTCACTTATCCCTGAAGCAATTCAATTGAAAAATCAATTTCCCTCCTTGGTGGTAGTCTTGGGATCTCTTGGAGAAACACATCGTTGATTTTTTTATTATTGAGTGTTCATCCATTCCATATTTATCGGGCTACAATTTGTTGGTCACTTGAAAAAAAAAAATCCCCACCCTTCCTTATTGCACCTCTTTAGTTTTAGCGTAGTTATTTACTTGACTGTTACTGATTTTCTATTTCACTACAACGTCATCATTTCTCCTCTTTCATTGAGACACTCAATCGAATTATTGTAGTAGTTTACCTTGGTTTTATGGGAAGCTATCCAATCCATCCTCACCAATACATAATACAAGTGCAATGGTATAAGTTTTACATCTGCAATTTTGGGAATGTCATTTAACATGACTAGGCATCACTTTGCCACATATTCAACTTGTTTCTTAGTATTGGTGACCAAGTGAACCAACAAAGAAATTTCATGGATTATGCCCTATAACTTACATTTTTTTGCAACTTATGGACTTATATAATTAAAATTTGATCTAGGGTCAATCAAAATTGAAACAAATTTGTTATTGACCGTATCTTCCATTTTGATCATTGAGGCTTAGCGATTAGCCTATCTATTGTACAATGGTACATAGATTCACAGTATGCTCTGAGCCACATCATTTATGATCTCCACTTCCTACACATTTTGCAGTCTCAAAATGTTCTTCTATTGTTGAGGATATTCTCTCTTCCTGTGGTTTTCTCCATAAGTCTAAAACTTTATAAGCTCTCCTCCATAACCCTTGGATTCCTCTTCTATACGTTAAGAGAATCGATCTCCATGAGAAATAGTGTATATCTATTGAAACTCACCCTTGATAGGAGGGGAAAAATTCACATTCTTTCCTCCAAGTTATTGTCATACAACTTTCTTACATTTGCCCTTAAATATGGGCTTTCCTTTCACTTTCCAATCAATTTAGGACTCGATCCTTTGCTTTGAATTTCCATAGAAATGCTTCATATTTAGAATGGCGTCCTCTATATTTTGTGGCTCATTAAACTCTATTATGTTGTTGAATGCTTGTTGCAACCCACTAAGAAACGTATGAATCTTGTCCTTCTCATACTTGAGGTAGGGAACATACCTCAACAACAACAAGAACCTAATTTTGTATTCATCAACTATCTATTTCCCTAGCTTGTGCTCATAAAATTCTTTGACCTTGTTGTCATAGTATCTTTCAGATAGGTACTTTTCCTAGAAATATCTCTCAAATCCCCTCCTGGATAGCTTTTTTTGTTAATATTCTTGACATTCTTCAGGTCTTCCCACCAGATACTAGCTCTACCCTTCAAGCAAAACGTGGCCACTCTTGCTTTCATATTCTCAAATTAATCACGCACTCTAAACTATTTCTTCATTCCTAGAAACAATGCTTCTACTTCTTCCACCTTCTTCACCTCTCAATCAAATTTATGAGGTTTTTTCTTCTTAACCTCTACTAGCATCAAATATTTTTGTCTCATTTTATGCTAATAGTGCCTTTTAGTAGCAATAGTAGACAATTACTTATTACTATTTTTTCTTCTCTCTAGTGTACTTAGTGAAGTTCCTCCTCTTACCATATCATTTCTCTCTTGTCTATGTCTCTTCCTAGATATGTTTCTTTCTGCACCATCGATTCTTAATTCATCTTTTCAAGTCCTAAGGGACTTTTCCTACCCTTACCTCTTCCTAGGTGGTTGAAATCTAGATCATGTTGCCTATTCCTCTGGAAATTTGAAAGGTTTCCCATGATAATTAAATTTACTTCTTCTTATTGCTCCTCAGCCATGGAAATCATTTCATTGTCATCCTTGAAACTTCTCAACCCATCTCACTTTTGAGGGTGTTCATCCAATCAAGACAATCTATGATTTTTCCAATTGATTTGTCTTCTTGAAACCACTGGAATTATTCAGTGCTATGCTATGCCATTCTATTGCTCATCCCCTTGCTCTCTTGCTAATATTTGGTGTCATCTTATGTGTTTTTACATGCACATAATTGTTATCCAATCAAATATACATAAAAAGAATTCACCCATCACTTTGGTTTAAGTGAAATAAGCTATGGAAATGAGACTTTCTGAAATACCAAATTTCAAGTTAGTATGTATGTTAGAAAACAACTAACATATCAAAATATACTATCTCTATCTTTTAACAATACTTCCATCAACACTGATATGCATACAATACCCAATATGAAATCAACACACATTTTCACACAACAACTTGCAGTGTATGACTTTAACCAACTTAAATTTAGGAAAGCCACC
Source organism: Pinus tabuliformis (assembly GCA_031772625.1). Lineage (NCBI taxonomy): Eukaryota > Viridiplantae > Streptophyta > Pinopsida > Pinales > Pinaceae > Pinus > Pinus tabuliformis. Next base: position 662,750,062 of record CM062804.1, read on the forward strand.
TAGGACTACATTCATTGCTTTAGCATTGCAAGAGAAATTGAGTTTATCATCTTTGTTAACCAATACACCATGCTTTTTATATCCATTATGCACTATGTACCAAGCATTTGAATTTAGATACTGTTAGTGTCAGTCTTTACAGCCTTCCTTCAGTGATCAAACATGCTCTTACAAAGTGATTTTGAAGTGTCAAGGTCAAATTTTGTCATTTCAAAGAGTTTTCAAGCAAAATTTGGTCACTAGGCATTAGGTCTAGGGTTTGCTTTAACTCCTTCTAAAGTTGTCAAAATGTCGGTCCATGTCATTATTCAGCTGAGTCTATCATCATTCAAAGGGGTTTTCATTATCATGTCAGTATCTAATGAGTCATTTTACATCTTGTTCATGCTTCAGTTGCGCCCAGGCAAGGTCATTTCCCTCTCCTAGGGTTTTGAAGCCAATTTCTCTTGGACGGTCAAATCATTAGCAAAACTTGTATCCAGATGTTCATACACCTTCCCCTATCCTTAAAGTACCTTATCAAATGCTTCCCATCACTGAGATCCCCCAAATTCCTCATTTTTGCACAAACCCTAGTTTCTAGCTACAACCTGGCAATTTTCTAGGTTTGGCCTGTGTTTTGCCCTTTTGGACCCCTTCCCCTCGCTCAATCTCTGAGATTCCACTTTCCCCTCCTTCCTAACATCCCTCCCCACTCCCAAAAATTTCCCCAAGAATTTATAAGCCCCCTATCCCCTTCATTTCGCTCCATTTCGACAAAATTCCTTGTTTCACACATCGGGGCAAGTTTCACTCAAATGATATTTCAGAGCAATCAAAGTTGAATTTGGAAAAACTGAGAGAGGTTTTTATCCACAACATGCGAAAGAAGAAAAACCTCCTTCACTTTTTGCACAGGTGTCATGGTTTTAGAGAAATGTCAAAATTACAATCGCCGGATCCAAGGAGGTTGGCCAAGGCACTAAAACGACAGAAAAGGCCCGATCCACTCCAAATTTTGGTCAAAGCCTCTTTGACTGAGAATGGTACTTGATTGGGGACTCCCAGCCCAAATTTCAAGAAATTTGGAGAAAATTTTGTCATTTGTGAATTTTTTGTGCCATAAACAGGTTTTTCTGCTTGACGGGTCTCACCCCCCGCGCGACTCTTTCATTTGGCAACTCTGTTCCAGGAAAACTCAGCATTTCTGGATTTTTCATGAAAATTTACACATGCTCACCCATTGCCAAGATATTTTATGAAGTTTTGGGCCTCCAGAAAGTCAAACAACAATCCAAAAATGACTTTCTGCCACATTTTTGACACACAGAAAGCAGTCTTGGGAGATTGCAATTTTGGAGGGGCAAATGACAACCAAATTCAGAAATTCTAGTTGGGTTGGAAAGTAGACTCACAGAAATTTCCAACAAGCCTACTCTTGCCTCATTTGGACACCCGGAAGTGCCCCAAAAGTGCTCTCAAAGGCGTGCGACCTGTCAGGATTTGGCGCGCGACCGATCAGGTAATTTTCACAATTTTTCACTTACAGCTCATGGATTCGCCCAGCTTTTACTAGTTTTGACTTTTGATGGGATTTTTCACCCTCTTTGATGTAATTAATGTATTTTCATGTTGACATGACACTTATTTACCTATTCTAGAAGATTCATTCATGAAATAGCAAACATTTAATGAATGAATTGGTTTCCTAGCTTATAGAGGCAAGTTGTTTTGACTGCCTAGATTTTAGTGCTCAGTTTAGAATTGGTTGAAACAGCTCCTAGAAGGATGAGGTCGACCCCTAGAGGTAGGGAAAGATGTTATATGATCTATATTATGTACTCTCTTGCTCATTTTCATGGTTGGACTTTTGAGGGAGAAGCTATCATTGTATTATTCACTGTATCTCTGCAATTTTTGGCTAAGGAAGACCAGGGTTTTGCATTCCTTTTTGGGATTCTTGTGGTTACATGTATTGATGGTGTGTTTCTCTATGTACTTGTAAGAGTGTTATGTGAATCATTTCCTTTATTTTCCTTCTGCACATTAAGCAAATGAAGTGTTAAAATAGAACTCATGACTGTCATGCTCTACTTTTAAGTTTGTTTAATTTCAATGTTTTCTACTGTTTAAGGAGAATTCAAAGTTATTGTTTGCTCTCCTTAACTCCTCATCTGTCATTCTTAATCATCCACCTCAATCAAAGGCATCAATACTGTCTCCTACCTCGCCCCAAAGAACCCCCTGCAGAAACTGTGTCCAATCCCCGCACCCAAAATTGCCATTTCCTCAATTTTTCACCAAAAACCATAAAAAATCCCAAATCAACCCTTTGATCAGTTTACTAGCCTAAAATCAGTGTTTCCCTAGTGGTTATCTCGCCCATTGAAGATCTTTATCGAGATAGACCGGAGAGAGCCCTCTCCTGCCTCGTAGGGCTAGCTACGAGGCTAAGTGGTTTGATGTTGCCTTGAGGTTTACCTTTCTCAGCCTGAGGTGAAATTTCAAGTGCTAACATACTATATAGATCAGAATTTTGCAAGGCAGAAACTGTGTCCAATCCCTGCACCCAAAATTGCTACCTCCTCAATTTGCCACCAAAAACCCTAAAAAATCCCAAATCAACCCTTTGATCAGTTTACTAGCCTAAAATCAGTGTTACCCTAGTGGTTATCTCGCCCATTGAAGATCTTTATCGAGATAGACTGGGGAGAGCCCTCTCCTGCCCCGTAGGGCTAGCTACGAGGCTAAGTGGTTTGATGTTGCCTTGAGGTTTACCTTTCTCAGCCTGAGGTGAAATTTCAAGCGCTAACATATTGGCGACCATACTGGGGAGAACAAACTTGTTTGTGGATTGATGTGTTTGTTTCATAAGTCTTAGACGGAGCCTGAAGTTATGCCAGGTAGCCTTCGAAACGCTTTTGCTTTGCATAAGCAGAAGTAGATAAACGCTGCTTCAGTTAATCTCTATGAGCTTGTGGATACAATACTTCATTTGCATTTTACCCCAGTACATGTATCAAGTTCAGATCTGATTGTTGATAGTGGACAACGATCAGACACTTGAAAGGCTGAAATCATTCACTTGGCGACTCTAAATCATTTTTGAGATCAGATCGAAAGACTGCACTGGAGGATGATCCCGACCAGCAGAAACATGAAAGGAGAACATGGACAGACCAGGTATTCAAGTTGGAATTTCATCCAAGACATTTTGTTCTTTGTCATAAATTATTTCTTCTCTTTTCCCAAGAATGTTAAGAAGGCTTTGCAAAGTATATTGTATTTGAGAAAAGATCCCAAGCCTGCAGTTGATTCTTTCCCTTTGAAAAGTGTGAAAACCAAAGATTTGCATGCCTTTGAGCTTGATCAAGATCCTTTTTCCGAATTTTGTGATAACCATATTCAGATTGATGAACCTCAAAAGACCAAGACCGATTCTATACCTGCTGTACATGCCCCTACACCTTGTAAAATGCCAGATCGGTATAAACCTCTTGTTTTACCTTCTGTTCTTCATGCTTTCCCAAAAAATTATGATCTATACTTGCTGAGGTTTGATGGTGAAAGTAAGAATGTCAACGCTGAGCAACATGTGCAAAATTTTGAGAATTTTCTAGATCTTTTTGAAGTTGATGAAGAAGATGTTAGTATTAGGCTTTTTGCTCTTTCTTTGCAAGCTAAAGTGAAGAGTTGGTTCAAAGCCCTGCCTGATGCGAGCATCTCAGATTTCCAGCAGTTTGTCAAAGTTTTTCTCGACAGGTGGATGATCGGGCAGAACCTTTTCTTGATTGTAGAAGAGTATAACCAGCTGAAAAGAATGTCAGCGGAGACAGTACAACAGTTTTCAGCCAGATTTAACCAAGTTTATTATTCAATGCCAGTTGATATAAGACCTTCTCCTAGATCTGCTCTCTTGCGCTATCCGGGTGCCTTTGATCTGGAGATGGAGTTTCAGCTGAGATAAAGGGATATTGCAACACTTCACGAGATGCAAAACAGTGCAGTAAATGTAGAGGCGCATTTGCTGATCCGAAGGGCAAGGTTGAAAGAAGAAGAGATGAGAAACATAGATCCGGCCGAATAAACATCTCTAGAGGTGAAACTTGACATTTTGGTAAGTGCAGTGGAAACGATGATGGACAAGATCAACACAAGGAATGCTTATGATGTTCAAGCTCATGGCTCGCTGATTGAAGAAGAACAAGTTGCTGATCCAAAACATTTTCTTTCTTATCCTAGTTGTCATATATCTGATAATGATTGTTTTGTAGATCACCTTGGCGAAGAAAGCACTGTTGATATGACCTGCATGCTTGATGATATGTTTTATAGTGATGATTTGCCTCAGTTTGATCAGTATGACGATAATTATGTTCTCCAAACAAAAGCTAATCTTGCAATCAAACAAGCAGCTAGTTTGTGGGAGGAAAAAGTTCATTTTCAGCAGCTTGAATACAATGTTCAGCCATCACATATCAGCTATGACATTGCTGAGGAAAGTGCATCAAAGTTTGAAGTAAGTGAAGGATATTTGCCTTTTTGTTTTGATTCATTTCAGTTCATCAGAGATAACTACCATGCTATCAGAAATCAAATGTCAACAAGTCTTGATTTGAATCATCTTGCGAGCAATGAAAATTTTGTTCAAGACTTCTCATATTCAGATCTGCAACCCCCAAATGCCATTGATTGTCAAGTTGCAGCCGAAGACTTGGAAGTGCACACACATGATTTAATGATTCAAGGTGACTCCATACCATTCTGTTTTGAATCATTTCAGTTTTTGAAGGGTAGATTGCATAGTAAATCTTCAAATGAACAACCTATAACAAATCAGCAATCTCTCAGTGTTAATGTTGAGGATGAGACAGATAACAAAATTCTTGAGCAGCCTGTAGCATCAGATTTGCAGCCACCAAATGAACTTGAAGGGTAGATTACAGATGAAGGTATGGCAGCTGAAATACATGATTTGATGATGCAGGAAGATTCTATGCCCTTTTGTTTCGAAGCATTTCAGTTTATAAGGCAGAATCTTCGTAAAATCTCTCAAGAAAAAGATGAACAGCTAGAAGGATGTCATACATTTTCAATGGATACATTGCAGCAGTCTTTTCAAGTTTTTCATGATCCAATAGCTGATGTTTTGGATGAGGTTTGCAGTCAAAATTTTTCTCCATTGTCTATATGTGAGCCTGAAACATGTGCTGATATGAACTTGATCTGGCAGCCGGTTTCTTTGTCATTTTCAGCAGAGGTCTCGTCACAAGGCTCAGATCAAAGTTTTCATTCATGGTAGGAGGAAGCGAGAAGTAATCCATTGGATGAGCTAAGTTCCAGTGTGCATAAATTTCAAGATCCTTATGCAGTTTTTTTGGAGGCGGATAGAGAATTCATATCATCCAACGGATCTATTTCCAAATTGCCATGGGAGTTGCCTTTCAGTAGTTCTCTTTTGTTGTTCTTAAGTGAGCACTTGCGGAGGCTTCAAACAGCAAACAGGATACTTACTTGGTTGCATTGGTTGTTTCATTTCACTTGATCAGGTGATGAATGAAACTGTTAGGGTAGGTTGTGATGAATAAGCTCCACTTTGAGCATCCTTTTCAGTTTGTCGGTTGTGTTTAAGTATTGAGTCAGTTTTTAGTTGAGTGAGAGTCAATTTGTGTTGTCAAGTCATCATTTTTCAGTCATGCATTTCAGCTTGAGTTTTTGACTCCATTGCCCAATGGATGAAGGCACTGTCTAGCTCTTCCAGAGATCTGTCGTTCTTGGCACCTCCGAGGAGCTACCATCCCCATTGGAGCCAATGTTAGTGTCAGTATTTCTAGCCTTCCTTCAGTGATCAAACATGCTCTTACAAAGTGATTTTGAAGTGTCAAGGTCAAATTTGGTCATTTCAAAGAGTTTTCAAGCAAAATTTAGTCACTAGGCATTAGGATCTAGGGTTTGCTTTAACTCCTTCTAAAGTTGTCAAAATGTCGGTCCATGTCATTATTCAGCTGAGTCTATCATCATTCAAAGGGGTTGTCATTATCATGTCAGTATCTAATGAGTCATTTTACATCTTGTTCATGCTTCAGTTGCGCCCAGGCAAGGTCATTTCCCTCTCCTAGGGTTTTAAAGCCAATTTCTCTTGGACGATCAAATCATTAGCAAAACTTGTATCCAGATGTTCATACACCTTCCCCTATCCTTAAAGTACCTTATCAAATGCTTCCCATCACTGAGATCCCCCAAATTCCTCATTTTTGCACAAACCCTAGTTTCTAGCTACAACCTGGCAATTTTCTAGGTTTGGCCTGTGTTTTGCCCTTTTGGACCCCTTCCCCTCGCTCAATCTATGGGATTCCACTTTCCCCTACTTCCTAACATCCCTCCCCACTCCCAAAAATTTCCCCAAGAATTTAGAAGCCCCCTATCCCCTTCATTTCGCTCCATTTCGACAAAATTCCTTGTTTCACACATCGGGGCAAGTTTCACTCAAATGATGTTTCAGAGCAATAAAAGATGAATTTTTCAAAACTGAGAGAGGTTTTTGTCCACAACATGCCAAAGAAGAAAAACCTCCTTCACTTTTTGCACAGGTGTCATGGTTTTAGAGAAATGTCAAAATTACAATCGCCGGATCCAAGGAGGTTGGCCAAGGCACTAAAACGACGGAAGAGGTCTGATCCACTCCAAATTTTGGTCAAAACCTCTTTGACTGAGCATGGTACTTGATTGGGGACTCCCAGCCCAAATTTCAAGAAATTTGGAGAAAATTTTTTCATTTGTGATTTTTTTGTGCCATAAACAGGTTTTTTCGCTTGACAGGTCTCACCCCCCGCGCGACCCTTTCATTTGGCAACTCCGTTCCGGGAAAACTCAGAATTTCTAGATTTTTCATGAAAATTTACACATGCTCACCCATTTCCAAGAGATTTTATGAAGTTTTGGGCCTCCAGAAAGTCAAAAAACAAGCAAAAAATGACTTTCTGCCACATTTTTGACACACAGAAAGCAGTCTTGGGAGATTGCAATTTTGGAGGGGCAAATGACAACCAAATTCAGAAATTCTAGTTGGGTTGGAAAGTAGACTCACAGAACTTTCCAAAAAGCCTACTCTTGTTTCATTTGGACACCTGGAAGTGCCCCAAAAGTGCTCTCAAAGGCGCGCGACCCATCAGGCAATTTTCACAATTTTTCACTTACAGCTCATGGATTCGCCCAGCTTTTACTAGTTTTGACTTTTGATGGGATTTTTCACCCTCTTTGATGTAACTAATGTATTTTTATTTTGACATGACACTTATTTACCTATTCTAGAAGATTCATTCATGAAATAGCAAACATTTAATGAATGAATTGGTTTCCTAGCTTATAGAGGCAAGTTGTTTTGACTGCCTAGATTTTAGTGCTCAGTTTAGAATTGGTTGAAACAGCTCCTAGAATGATGAGCTTGACCCCTAGAGGCAGGGAAATATGTTGGATGATCTATATTATGTACTCTCTTGCTCATTTTCATGGTTGGACTTTTGAGGGAGAAGCTATCATTGTATTATTCACTGTATCTCTGCAATTTTTGGCTAAGGAAGACCAGGGTTTTGCATTCCTTTTTGGGATTCTTGTGGTTACATGTATTGATGGTGTGTTTCTCTATGTACTTGTAAGAGTTTTATGTGAATCATTTCCTTTCTTTTCCTTCTGCACATTAAGCAAATGAAGTGTTAAAGTAGAACTCATGACTGTCATGCTCTGCTTTTAAGTTTGTTTAATTTCAATGTTTTCTACTGTTTAAGGAGAATTCAAAGTTATTGTTTGCTCTCCTTAACTCCTCATCTGTCATTCTTAATCATCCACCTCAATCAAAGGCATCAATACTGTCTCCTACCTCGCCCCAAAGAACCCCCTGCAGAAACTGTGTCCAATCCCCGCACCCAAAATTGCCATTTCCTCAATTTTTCACCAAAAACCCTAAAAAATCCCAAATGAACCCTTTGATCAGTTTACTAGCCTAAAATCAGTGTTACCCTAGTGGTTATCTCACCCATTGAAGATCTTTATTGAGATAGACCGAAGAGAGCCCTCTCCTGCCCCGTAGGGCTAGCTACGAGGCTAAGTGGTTTGATGTTGCCTTGAGGTTTACCTTTCTCAGCCTGAGGTGAAATTTCAAGCACTAACATATTATATAGATCAGCATTTTGCAAGGCAGAAACTGTGTCCAATCCCCGCACCCAAAATTTCTACCTCCTCAATTTGCCACCAAAAACCCTAAAAAATCCCAAATCAACCCTTTGATCAGTTTACTAGCCTAAAATCAGTGTTACCCTAGTGGTTATCTCGCCCATTGAAGATCTTTATCGAGATAGACCGGAGAGAGCCCTCTCCTGCCCCATAGGGCTAGCTACGAGGCTAAGTGGTTTGATGTTGCCTTGAGGTTTACCTTTCTCAGCTTGAGGTGAAATTTCAAGCGCTAACAGATACATTATGTAAGTTCTCATTCTTACCTTCCAAAATGCATAATTCGTTCCAATGAATATAGGACCTTTGTTGGTGAAATTTCCATCCTAGTTGGCCATGTCTTGGATATACCTTATAGTTTCTAAGCTGCCACTAAATGAAGATTCTTTGATACCAATTGTTGGAAACCACAAAAATACTAGGGGGGGAGGTCAATAGGTATTTTATAATTTTTAAATGCTTATTCACCTAATTAAACACATTTAGCAAACAAATAATGCACCAATCACATAAATCTTGAACAAAAGATATTTACATGGAAATATGTAACACCCTCCTGCCATATCTACCCAAGTAACCAGCCAACCGAGGTAAACATGTGAGGAGAAGTTATTATGATATGATTTGACTCCCTATGTGTTAGTTAACAAAGTGGAACTGATGGAAACACACCTTACTAACCTTTCACATCAACAACATAACTCCTAGGAGCCATCCCAACCATTTAGGTAACTAACCCCTGGGTCCCACCGCGTTTTTAGACCATTAAACCATCATACACTCCCTTGATATGGAAAATCATGTGCCCAGGAGGCTCTAGACGCTCCCACAACATGGGTATGCATGCACCTGGGGAATTTTCTCCTTAGAACTGTGCCTAAGACTTCGGGATTTGTACCACTTTTCAGGCCTAGAGTGCAGGTCACTGCCCAAAAATCAATGACAGGTTCATAAATGAATTATCATAATGGAACAATAATACATTTGCAAAGACATTAACAAGGTATAGACTAGATGCGTACTAGTCGTGATAGGAATTTTGTCAAACACGTCACAAATATGAAAGCTACTATTCTTAACAACAAAAATGAGCATAAGGGTCTCATACTTATCTGAGAATTGCTAAGAAGCATTGATGCCTCAACACATTAGCTGAAATTTCATCTATTAGGCCATATATACATTGTCCATTAATTTACAAGTAAACATGATGAGAGCCATACATAGCCATAATCATAATACATGTTCATAACCAACATAACAACAACATAAATACCAAGGAAACAACAACCATATAATGCACATATAAACTAGTACAATATTCATGAAATAAAAAGGATAAATAACCTCATATTAATGATGCAAAGGCCAAACAGGTTCAAGACTTCCACAAACCACCTGAACATAGACATGGCTCAGAAAAATCTCTCTTCAGCTAGTCAACCCTGTGCCATATTCCAAGAATGAATGTCGAATCTCATAAAAAACACCAATCAAAACCATCCAGGGCTTCCAGAGGCCAAACCAACTCAACCCATCAAACAACGATTCCACCTCATGGTCAGACATCACAAACCATCACTAGATTAGTCCCTACCTAAGCCTTCCAGGGCTCCACAACATTTGTTCCAACCAAGGCTCCTGCTAGTGTCAGTCTTGTTTTCCTGTCACCAATGATCAAATGTGCTTTTACTAAGCTTGTTAGGAGTCTCAAAATCAAATTTTACCATGTCATTAGGTTTATAGAGTAAAATATGGTTACTGGTTAGTTGGTCTAGGAATGAGTTCAGTCTTTTGGAAAAGCTACTTATGCTAGTTACCTATCTCATTCAGATGAAACTATCATAATAAAAGCAAGTTCTCCTCATATCAGTCATCATCATCATTCCATTTAGTTTCAGGTTTTTCATTAGGTCACTAGGGTTTCCAGGCTCCATCATTACCATGTGTAAATCCAGTAGTGAATGAAGCATGATAAGAAACTCTTCGACATTAACTTGTTGAGTTTTCACAAGTTCTTCATGATTTTAGTTTGAAAGGCTCTAGAAGAAGAAGTTACAGTGTTCAAAAAGTGAAAATACAGCCCAGGTTTCAGCCTTCTAATGTGACTCTGTTTTAAAAAGTGAAAAATCAATTTTTCAAAGGTTTGTGGGTCCCATTTATTTTCAAAAAGGAAATTAATTTGCCTATATAAACCAAAAATCCCCAAACTCATCTTATTTGCCTCTCATTCCTCATTGTGCATCGAGCTCTCCATTCCATTGGTGAGAAAAACTTGATTTCCTAGGAAAAATTAGCAAAAAATGTCTGGTGCTGTGCTCCCAGACACCGAACTGCGCTTGGGATGCCAACGCTATGCTCCCAGACACTGTACTGCACTCGGGTGCTATGCTTCTAGAGACTACGTTGCGCTTGGGCCAGAGCAGCTCAAAATCGCCTGAAACTCACCCAAATCAAATTTTTAAGCTTGGACATCCTTTTTCTTGCAATATTAGACTCATTTAAAAGTAAGTATACTATCTTACTATACTTTTTAGTTTGCAAGATGAATTCAAAACTAAGATTTTCTTCATTAGGGTTTCTAATGAGTTTTCCATGAAATGATGATAAGGTTGATGATGGTCATTTAGTTTTCATGACTTTAAACATGTAAAACCTCATCCTACACCTCTACATATGTTTAATATGCTACATGAACCACTGAACCAACTTTAAAACATTAAATTACTTCACAAAAAATGAAACCCTATCTCATTCCTATGGGATTTGGACAATTTTCCTAGAAACCTTGTTTTTCCCCTTCCAAAAATACATCATTCCTTCATTTCATTTCCTTTCATCTTCATAAGATGTTCATAGTTCATATTCACCTCCTAAAAATTTCCCTTGCCATTTTTCAACTCCACCTACCCTTCATTTCATTTTTCACTCATCCCTCACTATTTTTTCTCATTTTCCTACTGCTAGAATTTCTGTCACCATGGAAGGAGACTCTTCACCAGAGAGGAAGAAAAATCACAAGGGAGGAAAAATTCTCAGATATGAACCCTTAAACTGCAATGAGATCAATTCATCCCCCTTTATCAAACAATGATTTGAAGATGTGAATTGCTTAGATTTTTTGAAAAAGGGTGTGTGAAGTGGGTTTCCATGAGTAGTTGATAGATTGAGTTGCTACTCATTTGAAAGGGGAAAGTGTCATTATTGTTGGTGTTGACTTCACATTTTAAGTGGTCTCTATTTCACTTGCTACAAGGCTACCATATCATGATGAATATTGGTTCAAGGGTATGAACTTATATCTTGAACATTATAGACCTATCTTGGAAACACCATATAGGGAAAAAAATGCTCATATCATACCTTTCAGGTACCTGTTAGAGAAGTATGCTCCCTTGAAGAAAGTTGTCATGAAATTATTCACATGTGAAGGAAGATTCTCTAAACTATATGCCTATCACATTCGGCTTCTAATACACTTTACAACTCAGAAACCACTCAATATGTGCAACTATCTATGTAGGATCCTTACCAAGATGTCAGAGAGGATACATATGAAGAACAAAGAACACTATCCTGGTCTATTTTATCATAGTCTGATCAATACTATAGTCCTTCATCAACTTGTAGAGAAGAATATGACATGGGAATCTTTCTTAGAGATAGCTCTGAAATGACATGAATCCAATGTGGCAGCTCAAACTTCTAGCATGCCAACACAACAAATGGAAATTAGGTCTTCTAGCAAATCAGTGGAAATACCTAAAGCACCTAAACCTAAGGTGATACGGATGTACAAAAGAGGACATAAGCTTGTGTTTGCTTCTCATGGTGAGAAAGGGGCCAAGCCTTCTACATCAGCAAAACAGGGATCATCAGTGTAGGATAAGCACTTGGTTGAGCATGAGTTTGATTTGGTTGACCTAGAGGCAAAAAAGGAGGTTTCAAGCATGCAGTGGATGATCAGAGACAAATATTATTAGATCAAGGAACTCACAGTCAACATGGTAGAGCAAGGTTCATCATCTCATTCCTATAATAGGAAAATAGTCAATTGAAGGGAAAACAATTGATCATGGAGTAAGAGAAAACCAAACTATTGTACCAAGCCGACAAGGGAAAATAAGTCATGGAGACAAATGAGCCTAAAGGAACATAAGGAAAAGGTAAGAGAAAGAGGCCAAGAACTAAAGGTCTTAAGAAGGAATTAGAGGAAGAAGAAAAACACATCTTATTGAATGAGGAGCTAGACCTAGAGGATAGAATTGATTTAAAGGTCAATCAAGACAAAGAGTACTGGTTAAACAGGGTCAATGACCATTTGGAGAAGCTTCTAGACAAAGATAATAGAGACAATCAACTGCTAAGGCACATGGCACACCATTACCAGGCTCAGAACATGATTTGTAATGTCAAGGTCAAGCAGCTTGAAAACAAACTCAAAGAAGCCCAAAAGGACCAAAATGATAAAGGAAACTTGGAGATTCTTGTTGAAGCATCCATGAGGGCTTAACATGCCTCATTTTATAGCTCTTGACCAATTTTGAGGAAATTTTGATCATTTTTGGTTTTTTGCAAATTTTGGTGCCTTATGTAGAAAATTAACAGAAAAATCCTCCGTAGGCACTAAATTCAAGAAAAGTTTACATTTTTGGAAATCCCTTGGCCTCCTCTCAAAATCCATTTATTCATATTTTCCATAAGAGGCCTAAATTTTGAGAAAAATAAAAAAAAAGTGGCCAAAAATCGACTCTGTAGACCTCTTTTTGACAGGTGCTGCACTCCTGGAGTGACCTTGGGAGATTTGATTTTGGAAGGCCTTCCCATGGTGACTTTTCAAAAATTCGGGGTGTTCTGGAAACTAGAATTGAAAGGATAGTTGACCATTCTCTCATATATTCATTTGGACTTCAGAAAGGCACCTTAAATTGGGCTCAAAGTCGACATTGTGCTTCTGCAATTTCTTGTGTTTTTTATTGTAAATTTCACTATGTAAATTTTCTAACTTTCAGTTTGACTTGGTCAAAGTAAAAAATATTAATGTAATGGAAATTATTTCGAGTTTAGATGATGTAATCATGAATAAATTTACATGATAGGTTGTTATTGATGTTTAATAGGCCTCATTGAGGAAGCAAACTCCTAAACAAAGTCTTCAAGAAGTGTTTGAGTTTTACCTTCTCACTCTCACCTGTTGTTTGAGAGAATCTTGGAGTCAGTTCCACCACCTAGGAATTTGATTCCTGAAGGTGGGGAAGTTGGATAACTAAGTCTATCTGTGTCATTTCTATTTTAGAGAGAAGGGTTGGAATTTTGTGTAGGAGGTTGGCATGTTTATGTTTTCTTCAACTAATACAGAGGCAGTTGCAACTATTTTTAAGAAACTCTAGTCTAGTGAGTGCATGGTGTTTGTTCTTCTTTCTATCAATTTTTTTTAATGGTTAAATAATATTACTCCACATGTTTTTTATTCTTTCTATGGATTACCTTGCAGTTAAATAGACAATATTCTTGATTTCAAGCTCTGTTTATATGGTTTTCATGCTTGTGTTTATTTCTTCTAAAAGTTAATGAAATCATACTTGCATATGCTCATTAGTCTCTTCAAAACTTTCTATTCTATACTACATTGACAATATTCCAAGTACACCATGGCCTTCTGATATCTAGCTCTTTTCTATATTTGTCTCTGCCTTCCTAAAGCCTAGACCTAATCACTGGCTCTAAACCCTAGTCCAACAAACCCTAAAATCTCAAATTCATCAACACACAAACAAATATGTATATCTAGCCTAAAAAGTTGGTTATTTAAAGCTATTCATTGGAAAAAACTTTGAGAGATCCCTCTTTGGCTCAGTAGGGCTAGCTACTAAGCCGAAAGTAGTTCGAGGTTACCCTTCTCGATCTCCTCCTTAGCCTAGGGAATTGTAAGGGATAACATTTTTGGCACTGTTACCGAGGAACGACTGATAAATCATTCCTATGAGATTTCTTAGAGCTTTCAAGAGAACTGGTTCTGTAGTTGACAATTTCTAGTATCCAAACATAGGCTGATTTTACAAAGTTCATCAAATCTTAAGGTGAGACAAAATTATGGCTTCTAAAATATATACCAGGTCAAATCTTGACCCAAATCCACCTTTTATTGTTTAAGATCCTGAAAAAATTCTCAAAAAACTTAAATTACCTATCACTAAAAGTGCAGTTCAAAAAGTTAAAAGAACAACCTCTCTACCTAGAAATTTATTTGCCTTTGAGTAGCTTCATTTTGATACTTAGTTAGAGTATTCCCTTTCAAGGTCAAAATCTGAATCTTGCATTTATAAAGTAATATCTAAACCTATTCAAATTGAATCTCATTCTCATTCTTCCGAATCTCTATCTCCTAGAGTTGATCACGAGTTGTGGTTGAATTTTGACAAACTTCAAAGTCTTGTTGACCAGCTCCAAATTACTACTGAAAAGCGTACATTCAATATCAACTTGAATACTTATCTGTTGTCTCCTCCTCCACTAAACCCAAATACATCCACTACATCTCCAAGTACCTTAGCCACCTCATCCTTTCTCCCACCACCTCCATTAGTATCATCATCCTTACCTACACAACCCATTGTAGTACTCCCACCACCTCCAACAGTCATGGCATGATTTGCGCCCCTCATACTACCTGCTCAACTTGCTTCTTTACCTCATAACTATGGTCAAAGACTTCCTATATTTGATGGGATTTCAAAAATCGCAACTCAACATCATGTTGATAAATTGATAGATTTTATTAACCTAGAAGAAATTAATAATGGTGATGCTAAGATGAGAATCATAGCTCAGAGATTTTCAGGGGATTTGAAGAAGTGCTTTCACAACCTAGCTTGTAATTCTATCAATAACTCACAAAAGTTGATTGAGTTGTTCCTAGCTTGTTGGCAAGAGAAGAAAAATCCATTGCAAATATTGGCTGAGTATAACTCAATGAAAAGAAATGCAAATGAGACAATTCAAGAATTTACAACAAGATTTAATTTGGTATACAATTCTATTCCTGATGATATTAAGCCTCCACCTAGTCTAGCGCTTCTCCATTATCTCAATGCCTCTGAGCTAGACATGGAACATTAGCTAAGAGAGAGAGACCCTACTACTCTTGAAGAAATGCAGTGAAATTCAGTGAGTGTTGAAGCCAATCTTCTTATCAAGAAGTCTAAGTCAAAGCTTGAGAGGATTGAGAAGAAAGTTGTGTTTAAAGAAGAAGCTTCATCGTATTCAGATGTAAAGCTTGACAACCTGATCAAAACCATGGAGAGAATGATGGATAGAATATCCATAACTGATAGACAAGCATAGTATTTAATGAGGAATCCAAACTTTTGTGGCCAGCAACAACAGAAGTTTAGAAATAGACAGAAAGAGCAGCGAAATCAAGATCCTCAAGGACAAGTAAGAGCACCTTTTCAAGAAAATTATACTGAATGCTAGGAAGAAGATGAAGAAGATATTGTGGAAGAAAATCACTTCTTCGAAGAAGATAAGCTGCCTACCTTTTTGACAGAAAAAGATTAGTTTTCTGAAGATTCTTTCATACCCATTGATTAGCAACTTGTACTTGCAAGTGACGATATATGGGCCATTCAAATTGAAGAATACCAAAGAGGATATCAGAATACTCTTGGTCATTTGCGAAAGAAATACAACTTGAGGAACAAAAATGTACCTATTTCATTGAAGTAGAAGAGGCAAAATCTGTAGAAAGACACACCAAGAAAAGATGCAGTTCCTCCGAATTAGAATAAAGAAAAAGAAGTTGGTATATTGAGCTAGGATAAAACAAATGAGGCATCTACCAGAAATGTGAGAAAGGACAAGGAGTTTCAAAGTGAAAGTCACAAGAAGGAATCTCAAGCTAAAGGGCAGCTGAAAAGAAAGATATCATTGCAAAGGAGGTAGAAAATCAATCTAATCTTTTTAGTTTGGAAAATGAAATTTCTAAGTTGAAATTTTATATTCCTCTCACTAAATTAGTGAGGAATGATAAATATAAATTTTAGATTGCAAAAATTCTTAAGGTTGACCAGATGTCAGATACAGTTAATGTGGTTGATGATGAGCCAACAGTCCTTTTTGGTCTAGCCTTGAAAGGAACTATCAAAGATAGTGAAATCCCTCTTTTTTATCTTAGTCTCAAACTTCATGACTTTATCCTCCATAACGCCATGCTAGATTCTAGTGCCTCACATAATCTTATGCCTAAAGTCATCATGGAAAAACTAGGACCAAGTATCACCCGACCTTATCATGACCTTTATTCTTTTGAATCGGGTAGAGTGAAATGTCTTGGCCTCATTAAAGACTTGGTAGTGTCCTTGGACCAAATTCCAGCCAAGAATGTGATTATGGATGTAGTGGTTGCTGATATTCCTCTTAGGTTTGGCATGTTGCTTTCAAGGTCTTGGGGAGCAAAACTAAAAGGCACTCTACAACTTGATTTTTCATATGCCACTATCCCTGTATTTGGTCAGCTCCAGAAACTCTATCGGGAAAAGAAGATGAAATTCATGATCAACAGTAAGGAAATGCCCATCAATCATCCTATACATGATGTCCATACTCACCTTGATTCTTTCATCTTATATAATGATATGAATTATGTTGATGATGAAAGTCAACTGGTAGAAATTTCAGAAGTTCCAAGGGTTATAAACAACATGCAGAAAGTTATTACAGATGAAGGGAAAGAAATGAAGGATGAGTGTTTGCATCCAAAAAACCCTCTTTTGAAGAGATTGCCGAGATAGTACAAAAAATAGAGTGTCTTGAGACAACCAACCATCCTCCAAAATATCAGGTAGTCCAGCCTTCAGAAATCCTTTTTCTGGATGAAGAAAATGGTCTTTGGATTATGGAGTTTGATGGTGTAGTGGGAAGAGAAGGAGATGGGATTGGTGTTTGGATTCATGGCCCCTTACATCAATCATGCAAAATTCCTCTTAATGTAAGAATGAGTTCTTACAAGTTAGCTTTTGAATTCTCAAACAATGAGGCGGAGTATGAGGCATTGATTGCTAACCTCAAAATTCTGAAGACGTTGGGAGAAAATAAAATTTCTATTTATGGCGACTCCAAGTTAGTAATCAAACAAGTCAAAGGGGAATACCATGCCAAGAATCCAAGAATGAGAGCTTATCGCAAATGCTATACTTGAAATCCTCAAAACTTTTACAGAATATACTTTGTCTCTTATTCCTATAACTCAGAATGTGATAGCTGAATCTCTTGCTACTGCAGCCGGTATGGTGAAGTTTCCTATTCACTGTAATAAAAAATATTCTATCCATGTCAAACACTACCTAGCTTTCCCTAGTAATATGATTTTTGGCGAGTCTTTTGGGACGATAAGGAGATCGACAATTTTATGCAATTAGAAGGATAATTTCAAAATTCTCGCATTGATGATACATCGAATATGAATGATCCAGACATTCAATCAACTGAGATTGAAATATTGCAGCTAAAGTAAAACAACATTCCAAGAGGCTTGGTACCTTTGGAAGAGTTGTTTGATTGTGAAGATGCTGCCAAAAAGCCCACCATGGTTCCCATAGAAAAAGGTGTTGAAGATGTAAACATTGGCGCAACTGACAAGCCCAAGATGATCAAAATATCAAAGTCCTTATCTCCTGAAATAAAAAGTCAGTACATAGCCTTAATGATAGAATTTTTCGATGTATTTCTTTGGGACTATTCAGATATGAAGGTTTATGAAAAGAGTATCATTCAGCATACCATTCCCATCAAGCTTGATTAAAAGCCATTTCACCAAAAATTGAGAAGGATTAATCCTAAGCTGCTGCCATCAATTGAAAAAGAGTTAAATAGGCTTTATAAGTCTAGTATCATAGTTCCCATTCAATTTTCTGAATGAATTTCTAACCTAGTTCCAGTAAGAAAAAAGACTGAGGAGATTCGCCTTTGCATTGATTTCAGAAATTTGAACAAATTGTCCCAAAAAGATAATTATCCCTTGCCAAATATGGATGATATACTTCAGAGGGTAGTTGGGTCTTCTAGAATGTCATTTTTAGATGGATATTCCAAGTATGATCAAATTCTAGTGCAAAAAGATGATTAACAGAAAAAAACCTTCAAACCACCATGGGGTACATTCATGTACTCCAAGATTCCTTTTGGATTAAAGAATACAGGAGCTACTTTTCAGCGAGTTATGGACATAGATTTCGCCAATGAAAAAAGATGTATTTCTAGTTATATACTTAGATGATCTTACAATGTTTTCAAAATATGATGAAGATCATTTACATCATTTGAGAATTTTTTTTTTTTCAGAAATGCAGAAAAATTGGCATCTCACTCAACCCAAAGAAGAGCTTATTCACCATGGAAGAAGGTGTTAGACTCAGTCTTGTCAGTCCCATGTCAGAGTCAAATTCACCAAGGTTCATTTCTCATCAATTGCAGTCATCAAATGCCATTTTGGTAAAAAAGAGTCATTTTAACTCTTGAGTCCAGGGTTTTGTCTCCAGAAGTGTTCACTAATGCCTGCAGGCCAAAGGGAGTTTCAATAAGGTTTCACTTCAAAATTCACATTATTAATAATGATGAAGGACATTTCTTCTTTAAAACTCTGTTTTAAAGAAGAAATTATTAAGTTCATTTAATGCATGATTGATAAGGTTTTACAGTTCTTCAGGCAGCCCTGCCCATCTTGCTAGGTTCAGCAACCCCTATCCCTGTAGAAAATTAACCACGAAAAGTCATCATTTCAAGCCAAAATCTGAATGGAAGTTAAAACACATCTGTAGTATAATTTGTTCTATTTGCATAATAATCTTGCACTGTAATTTCTAGATCCAATTTTGTTATGACAGTGCAAAGGGGAGGAGTCTAATCAGCCTACAGGAGGGCCGAATATGTTGTTTTTTGCCAAACAATAGGAGAGTTAGGTTATTTATCATTCTGGGGACCAGTTCCAAGAAGATTTGCTACCACCATCAGCTGATAGCGAAGTCATAATGTCCAGAGTTGAGGGCCAACAACAATTGAGATTAAATATATGATGGTTGTCGTTTGTAGTTCCAAGGACATGTAAATAAGGAACCTGTTCCAGATTTATTCATGCTCAGAATTTCAAGGTATTATGGCCGCATTGATGAGAGAACCATAAAGATTAAGCAGCCAGCACTGCACATACATTATTATTGATACATAAGTGCTACAAGAAGAGAGTTGCCAATCTTAGTAGATGCTGAAAGAAAGAGAGAAGATGAACTGCTTATAATGACAGATTATGTTGTGTGCTTAGCAAAGCTTCCTCAACCAGAGAGGTGAAATACTACATATTGTTGTCATGCTTCTGCTATATGTTCGGGCAATTGTCGAATAGACCTAGACAGAGACACCATCTCTTGCAAGTATACTTCTTGGTATGGCTCTGAGATTGCCTCGCCTTAAGTTTGTACCTGTGACTTTGGGTGAAGCAGGATGTGTAATGCTTGAGAAACATTATAAATAATTTTCACCATGACTTTTTATAATTATTTGTCACCATTCAAATATCATGCACATTCAAGAAAACATCAGACAAGTCGATTGCAATTGTGGGAGGGCGAAATTTGTAGGTTAAAGCTGGAACTGTGTGTTGAAGACTGGGCGCGACGCATAGGATGACTGGCGCAGTGCACATGGGCCGCGCGATGCATTGGGCGCTCCTCCACAGTGCATTTTTTGCACTGGTGTGACGCACTCACCAAGAGCGGCGCACTGGGAGTGCGCACGGCGCACAGAGCCCCAAGGCCGAAATTTATCATCCATACATCAAAAATTCAATTTTCAGTGGCTCAATTCTTCTCCAAGAGCCAGACAAAATCATTCACCAGGATTCTAAAGCAGTTGTGTATTTTCTGAAAGGATTTGCATAAAAATGGATTCGGGGTCACTGATACAATAGAACCAGCACAAACATGTTAGTTAGTATAGTAGGAGCCAACACA
Organism: Pinus tabuliformis; assembly: GCA_031772625.1. NCBI lineage: Eukaryota > Viridiplantae > Streptophyta > Pinopsida > Pinales > Pinaceae > Pinus > Pinus tabuliformis. The sequence goes on from CM062804.1 coordinate 662,770,272, forward strand.
TGAAGGATACCTGATTATGGGGTGTATGATTCATAAAAGAAGGCGGGTTTTGTTGTGCTGAAGAAACAAGGGGCGAAATGCTACATGAATTCTTTGTTTCAGATATCGTTTCATATTCCTCACTTCAGAAATGCTGACTATCACATGCCCACAACTGAGAATGATATGCCCTCAAACAATATTTCGTTGGCTCTACAGAACTTGTTTTATAAATCCAGCGCATTAACGCCAGCGTTTCAACAAAGGACTTGACTAAATCATTCGGATTGAGGCACATATGAATTTTTTTTTTTATGCAACAGGATGAGCAGGAGCTGAACCGAGTACTCTGCAAAAAAGTTAGAAGGGGACAGTTGTTCAAGTACCAAGGAAAACTCAGGACATGTTTTGCTATAATAAGCTTCGTGTGGTGGTTGCAACTGTAGCGTTTGGTATGGGCTTTGACAAGAGTGACGTGGAAAGCTGCGATTCATTATAGTTTGCCTGGAAGTTTGGAGCATTATGTTCAGGAGTGCAGGTCTTGGTACGGTACCTTCCTGCAGGAAGCCCAATCTACTCTTTTCCTTGGAACCTAATCTACTCTAAGCTTGGTTTCTCGACATGGTATCAAAGCTATGGTAAAGGCGAGAGCGCCATCTAAGTAATAGATCCCAATGAAAGAATGAAGCATCAAGGAAACAAGTTTGAAGTTGAATCACTATGACACATCCAAGTAACAAGTTTATCTTTGTGGAATCCTGTGGAATGGTCTCTAAACTTAGTGAAGAATGACTTGAACAAGACCATATATATACACATCCCTCAATTAGAGCAAGAAACAAATATCATCCTAAGTTGTCTATACAAAGTATAAAGAATGCCGAAGAACGGAAAAAGAAAGATTTGAATACCCTCACTCAAGCAAGAAAGGAAGACCAAGAACAGTCTGAATCTTTGACATTATTTTGTGGCATCTGAACTTACTAGGGAAACACTTGTCTGTGACATCTGAGCTTATTAAGGCATCATACTTATGGATTATTTGAGTTTACTATGACATTGTTTCTATTATGAAATATTTGGCATTTGGACTAAAAGTCAAGTATCTGGACTCCTTAACTACTGTAGATGCAAGTTTTATCCTTTTGAAATCTTGTGGAGAAGCATTCACTCGCTTATGTAAAGACAATTTATTCAAATTAAAGTTGTCAACACAAATACATCTAATATGAAATTGAGGTCAAGGCTACTCATTCCTGAAGGTTGAACATAGAAAACAAAATTACTCGCTTTTTGAGAAGACAAGGCTACAAGGATATGAAAAAAGAAAAATATGGTGAATCAATATATCTCTGTGAATTACGAAATGTATGAAACTATATACTTCTGATAAATGCGAAATTTTTTTGAAGAACGTAAAGGAACATGAAGAGAAGCATCTATTGTGATCAAAGCACATCAATCCACGCACATCTAAGACTACTCGTTCAAAGAAATTTGTAAAGAAAAATCAGAAGTAAAGATGAGATCTGAAGTTATTTCTCTATGAAAGAATGTGAATTCTGTGACATGATATAAGGCGCTGTCTTCTATAATTATATGTGAAGTCTTGGCCTGGTGGACTGGCCGCGCACCAGTCCAAGTGTTGTTCTATGATAAACTCCAAACTCGCAGTATTACTACCCATCCCGATGATAATTTGAATCATTATGGGCAAGTAGATGCTCAGCAATGCCCATCACCCAAAACCTCTGGCTGTCACTGATGCAAACGTTGCTGCTCTGTGGAAGCAGAATGAAGAGTTAAAGACAGAAGTGGAAAGAATGAAAAATTATATGGGAGATCTCCACAATAACCAACAGTAACAGCAACAGAAGAAGACTTCATCTTCCTCCTTCTCTTTTGTCAGCAAAAAGCTTTGGAAATTCAGTCCATTTGCTCGTAATTCTTCCAAAGACTCCAGTAACCTCTTTGATGCAGATGATGCTTCACAAAATTTACCCACAAGAAAGAAGAAGATACTCCATTTGTACGAATTTCCAAACATAGCTTCACATGTTTCCTTCAATTGCTTTTGTGGATTGTGTGTATTGGTGTGGATGAAAAACACATCGTGGAGACCATAATACGATTGTTGGAAAACCATAGAACTGAGTTGAAACCTTGGGAAGATGTAATAGAGGCACTACAGTCCTGATTTCTCCCAGCCCATGGGGTTTCACCATTAGATGATAATCCAGGCTCAGATGCCCTGTCTATGTGGTTCAGGGAGAGAACTATAAGCGACTCAGACTAACAGCATGCATCGACCTTTTGACATTAAAATCTCCGAGAAGCTGATTAATGTACATCAAATATGTAAAACAGAGGGACGACTTTTCCTGGCCTATTTTTCCCCTTTTTTGGGAAGAAACAGTGGTTGAAGTATATTACTTTATGGATTTTTTCAGATTGGAAGTAGCGTGTGTCAATACAGTGTACATATTTTGTCCAGAATGATGAACCTGGTAAACAAGCTGCCAAGCAGATTATTGTGCTGGAGTAGTAAGAGTGAAACTCACACCAAACATACAAAGATATGGAATTGAAGAAATACCAGTGATTTAATGGACTGCGTTGGATATGGAAAATGTCGGCTGTGGGGGAAACTTTGGATCCTTGGTCTTAAAACAGCTTTGAAAATACTCTTCTCAGAGGATAACGGTAGTGGAAGACTTGAGAGGAATGAATGGCCCCAATACAGAAAATATGACAGAGTTACTTTTTGATCGCATGTTATGTGATATACCTTGCAGTGGAAATGGAACCATTCGCAAGACATCTAATATCTGGAAAGAACAGAATGCGATGGTAATCAAATAGTGGTGACACAAGTAAATGTCTTCAAACTGAAAACACGTGTTGAGCTTGGTAAATTGCAGTTGGGATTGTTTAGGTGAAATCTTATTTAAAGACAAGTTTTATTAAAAATTGGTTTCATTCAAATGGAAAGCGAAGGTGAAAGGTCAAAGTCCAAAAGCCAAATTTAGAACAAATAATATCTACCCCAGCAGAGAAATGGTATTCGATTTCCTATTTTTGGACTTTAGTTATGATTCAAAGGGTCTATAGTTACAGTGTACGCCTTTCCAAATGGTCATCAGAGATTTCAAATGGAATAATGTAATGCTATTCTATCGCCAGCACAGATGGACAACTCTCTTCCTATCTTCTTCGATTGGTGTTCCAGCTCCTTATTTTTTATCGATTTGTTTTCCCATGGTAAAGTCTATTTATTGTATGAAAATTATGCGTAAACGGTTCTGTTCTGGCAAACAGTGGGAGAGTTGTGAAGGAAAACTTCACTGTACAGTTTTTGACAGGGATTTAATGAAAAGATACAGCTCTGACCCCTGAGATCCTTGTGGTGTGAAAGTTAACATTTGTCTTTTCCTTTGTTTCATATGTAGCTTGGTTATGTTTCCATTTCATTTCATAATCATTTCTAAATGAATACTTTTAAGTGAGAAAGGCAGAATCCAATTTATTGCTCTATCTTTGGAAAGTGTTCATATTTAATGTTTTCTTCTATTTGACAAGGATTAATCTTCTATGCCCTTGTCAACCTCTCAACAGTTCACTCTCTCCATAGTATTTCGAATTTGATGTTAAATCTCTTGCCTATCTTGCCTCAGGAGATAATCTGTGTCTTTGATTTAACTTCTCAGTTCATGTTGTCCCTTGATCCCATGGTGCCCAGAAAACCTAGTCATTTATCAAAATACCCTTGTCCTATCTATTTACTAGCCTAAAATCAGTACCCATTTTTAGTCATCTCGCACCCTATTGCTCATTTTATTGAGATTGACTGGAGAGAGCCCTCTCCTGTCCTCGTAGGGCTAGCTACGAGGCTAAGCTTGGTTTGATGTTGCCTCGAGTTTTGCCTCTTTCAGCCTGAGGCAGATTCGAGCGCTAACATAGTGGCGACCATACTAGGGAAGAAAATGGTTTGCTTGAAGATTGTTTTGCCCCAATACATATCTCAAGTTTAGGGCTGATTGTTGATGGTGAACAACGATCAGACATAAGAAGACTGCTGAAATCATTCACCTGGCGACTCCTTTCACTGAAGAATCCAAAAACTGGTGCTTCATGGTGACTCCACTACAGAGGGATCAGTAGCGGTAAGATTTTCAAGATGGATTGGATTTCAAGAAGATACGCTCCCATGATCCAAGATCACATCCCATGTTTTCCAAATAAAATGCCTAAGGTAGATTTGTCAAAGAATTTGCCTGTGTTCAGAAATGTGGAAGGTAATGACGTTGCTCTTCATCTGGTGAAATTTCACATTCATGTGCGTAGATTAAAGATCAATTTTCCTAAAGACTGCTTGATGAAAATGTTTATGGCTACCCTGGAAGATGAAGCCCGATCTTGGTATGAAAGTTTGCCACCTGCTTCTATTTATTTTTTAAAGGATTTTCATTCAATATTCTTTGAGAAGTATAAAGAATCTTATCCATCATTAAATTTAGTTTAGGATTGTTGCAAGCATGCTTATGGTTTTATTAAGAGCCTTGAAAACAGGGAAAATTTTAAGAACCCCCCCTAAATTTATAAATATAATAAATGGGCGAATCTCCATGGTATATAGGAAAAATGGAAGGCCATTTTATCAATAATATAATATGTATATATAATTTTTTGGCGAATCTCTCACCAGGCATGGCGAATATTTTACTCAATTATAAAATCTTGTAAGATCTTCGCGAGTCTTTCACTAAATAATAAAACTTTGTAAAGTCCTAGTGAATCTTAGCATAGGCTACATGCTAGTTTAATTCCCCCATTTAAATAGGCTACATTCCAGGTGAATACCATGGGTCAATACCATGTGCCATTTTGGTGAATACCATGGGTCAATACCATGTGCCATTTTTATTTTTATTAATAATGGTTTTTTGCATGGTATTAATAACAATCTAGTCCATGGTATTTGTCCCATAGTATTTTGGCCATAGGTTTCACCTAAATATAACCCATTTTTTGAGTGTTCGTAAATATAAGGTGACTTATGGAGTAAATATAAAAAAATGTTTTATTTGTTTACCATACCTCTCGTTTATTTATATTTTTATTAATTTACCATACCTCTTTTACAAATATGGTATTTGGCCCATAGGATTCCCTTAAATAAAACCTCTTTCTTGAGCCTTCATAAATAGAACGAGGGTTATGGACTAAATATAAAAAGAGGTTTTATTTATTTACGATACGTTTAGTTTATTTATATTTTTATTTATTTACCATACCGTTTGAGTAAGTATAAAAAGATGTTTTATTTATTTACCATACCTCCACTTTACTTATATTTTTATTTGTTTACACCGTTACATGTATATAAGGTGATTTATGGAGTAAATATAATTTTTTTTTAATTTATTTACCATACCTCTCATTTATTTATATTTTTATTAATTTACCATACCTCTTTTATAAATATGGTATTTGGCCCATAGGATTCACTTAAATAAAACTTATTCTTGAAAATGGGCGAATGGATTCACTTAAATAAAACCTATTCTTGAAAATGGGCGAATGGAAGGTTGTAAGTCCTAATTTCAAGGGCTAAATTTACCTTTTTTACCCTTTCCTTTAAAATAAGGTGGGCTATTTGAGGTGATTTGTAAAAATGTACTATGATACAAAATATTCGCCCACTAAAAATTTAAAACCCCTTAATTTCGCCAAAGGGCGAAAATTCGCCCCTAAAATTATCCTTGCTTGAAAAATACTATGAGGATGTTAATTTTATGGACGACGAAATCATGGAAGCATTGTATGAAAATCCGTTTCAGCAGCCTACAAAACTCTTAGAGGAAACTTTGCAGCAGGATCAAAATCAGCAGGTTAAAGATTTCCATATGGCTGAAAATGATGGAAAAAGAAGTCCTATTTCAGATCTGGTTGAAATAAATGAGGATATGCAGGAAAATGATTTTCCAATCTCCGAAAATGATGATGATAAACCAAATCGAGAGATAGATTGTGAAGAGGAAAAACATGTTGTTCTGGATCTCATAGAAGAGAATTGCATTGTTGAGGCTGCCTCAAATGAAGAAATAAGAGTTACAGGCCTAACTGCCCTCATCTCATTAGAACACAGCCTTCCTACCAAGGTAATCCAGTCAATTCATGAACAACAAGGGGATACCTTTGTTCAAGTAGGTGAAAAAGTTTCTCTGGATGAATTTATGATAGATGATGTCATGCTTGAGTTTCAAGAATCATCTAAAGTTGCTTTTCTTATGATTAATGAATGTAATAAGGAACATGAAAACCTGGCTATCATATCATATAATGATAACCTACAGTACATTTACACCGCAGAAGATCAAAACATTCAGGATTTCCATTCAGATTCTTCTTCATATGTTTCATGCACTGAAATGTTTTTCCAAGAAGAGATCTGCTCATCTATTTGTTCAGAATTTTTTGGGGACGAGGAGCAGATTTTCACTAAAGTACATTTTGAAGAAAGATCAGAAGTAGGTGAAAAGGACACCTTGTTCTTTCAGCAAGAGGTAAATCTTCATGTTTTTTAGGATCCAATGGCCAATCTATTGCAGTTAGCTGTGAAAGTGTTTATTGCAGTGTTTAGTGATGAAGGAGATCATGGTCAACTATGTTTTTGGTTGCCCAGTGATCAGTTTGTACTGTTGACCAGAAGATCTGATAGGAAGAATCAGTCAAGAAGCCATCTTCTTGAATGGTTGAATTGGCATTTTGATATAGTTTGAGGATATATTGTCTTGTAAGAAACACAGGTGGCCATGTAATACCACCAAGCTTTAAGTTTAAGTCCAGGTCTTCGTCATTTTGAGTTAGTTTGTTAGATTCAAGTTGTTTAGTCATTTCCAAGGTTAATTTTAGGGGTGAATAATAGCCCATTGGCGAAATTTAAGGCTTTTTATATTTTAATGGGGCGAATTTTTAATTAAAATAATATTATTTTTTTTTATATAATTAGCCCATATTTTATTTAAAAATTAATTTATTTTTTTATTTTAGCCCAGGGCAGATAAACTAACCGAATCGTATTTGATCAAAATAGCCCCATTTTGATATTTGCGGAATGGTATTTGATCAAAATCGCCCCCATTTTGATTTACAGTTTGGGTTTTCTGGTCTTGGAGTGGTTTGTGAGGGTCGATTTGGTCCCGGGAGTGGTTTGTGAGGGTTGATTTGGTCATGGGATGAGGGTCGATTTGGTCATGGGATGTTAGATTTATTTTGAAATGGAGGGCGGCTCCCTGTTTTGACGGATTCAGCCCGCTGTTTTGGTGTATATGGCTCCCTGGGTTCCTGTATAAAAATGGTTTTGAAATAGGTTTTTTCATCCTAGTTCACAAATCAGTTTCGGTGGGATATTCTTGCATTTTCAGATTTCAATCCGCTTATTCTTCTCTGGTTTCGGTATCCATTGTTTCTTGGATTTGAGCGGCTCATGATTTCTTTTCTCAGGGATTGCAATTGCTTTCCGAAAGATGGGGTATACCTGTTCATGCTACTTCGTAATATTCATTTGTATTTGTTGATTTTATACTCATGGAACTTGTTTCTTATTTGCAGCGGTTTATAATTCACCAAGTACTCAGTATAACCCACGCATTCGTGTACAAACCAGTGTAGACGAAATAACACGAATATCTCCGGTAGTCAGTCCATTTCCATCAGCCGGCCGGTGGGAGCGGTAAGTGTCTTTTGGTTTCTTTTATGTGATAGCTAGTTGATGTTCTGTTGATTGTTTATCGATGGTAGTCTAGTGGATTCAATCTCTCTAGACACAGCAAGTCAAAGCTCCACAGATTAGAATGCAATTTATAGAAATGGAAATATGATACTGAATATTCCCTTTAACCTGGTCATAAAACATTATTCTTCATATTCATAAATCTATGATTATTCTTGATCTGAAAAATAAGAGGGTTGTTGTGATTGAGCACACGCATTATTTTATGAGCAGGTGATTGATTTTCCTACTGTGGTTATTGGGTCTTTTGAAGAAATTGTAAAACCATGGTTATGTGTATATAGATCTGGTTCTCTAATGCATACATTTTATGATGCAGAAAACTTGTGCAATATGACTTAATGCAATGAAACCAGGCCATGGACATGCCTTATTTACTGCAAAGTGTTCCCACACTTTCCACTTTTCTTGCATTGCTTCCAATGTGAAGCGTGGAAATAGGGTGTGTCTAGTTTGTCGAGCCAAGTGCGAATAAGTTCCCTTACAAGGGATTCATTCAAAACCAATGCGTTGCAAAGCATGAATAATTCCTTTGAATTGGCCACAAAAGAAAGATGGTAGGACTACAATTTTACCCTATTTTCCATCTTCTTGTCCCCCACATCCTGAAGTTGCAAGACTTGTTACAGACCTTGCTATTTTTGCTAATGATGAGCCATTGGACCATCGGTCAAGTGGAGAAAACGGGTTAGGTGGGAAAAATGGGAATGAACCTACTTTGGTTGAAATTGAGATAACAACATGAAACTCATAGGCTATGGATTCAAGAGGAAAATTGGCACAAGGAAGTGAAGGGATTCAAGGTAGAGAAGTTGATAATACGTCTATACAGTTAAAAATGTTTCCTGAGTTTTCTGGAATTCCATGTTCAAAGGTTCGTGAGAAGTTCAGTGTCCTGGTACATATAAAAGATCCATGCTCTAGTGCAAAACAACAGCAAATCCAAAGAACTTGGAATACTGGAAATCCATCCCAAACCCCTGATATGCCCAAAGATCGAGCCCCCATTGATCTTGTAATTTTTGTTGATGTTAGTGGAAGCATGGCAGGCACAAAACTGGCACTATCGAAGTGTGTTGTGGGCTTCGTGATTCATAATTTTGGCCCCATGGACCGCCTTTCAGTGATTTTCTTCTCATCAACTACTAGGCATTTGTTTCCTCTACAATGTATGTCTGAGGGGGGTCAGCAGTTTGATTTGCAAGCAGTGAATGGCCTAGTGTCCACTGGTGGAACCAACATTGCTGAAGGATTGAAAAAGGGTGCCAAACTGCTGGAAGAACAACATGAGAAGAACCCTGTCTATAGTATCATTTTACTCTCAGATGGGAAGGACACCTATAATGTGGGAAACCACATGCAGGTTTCCATTTTGTGAAATTCTAGGAGGGTTTTGGATTCTCAGTCCTTGTTGCCAAGATCAATAAGGCAAACTTGTAGAGCAACGTAATATATAGATCCATGTACACACTTTTGGATTTGTGACAGATCATGATTCAACATCCATGCACTCCATATCAAAGACTTTTGGTGCCACCTTTTCCTTCATCGAGACAAAAATTATTATTCAAGATTCCTTTTCATAGTGCATTGGTGGTTTGCTAAGTGTGGTGATTCAGGATATGTAGGTTATTGCCATATATGCAAGTTCAAGAGTACAATTGAGTGCCATACAAGCAGGCAGTTATTTAGGCAATATTCTAGATGATGGGTAGAAGGTATTGGTAAATATTGGAGACTTGTATGAAGAGGAGGAGAGGGACTTCTTGGTACATGTTAAGCTTGCTCCATTTAGAAAACCTGAAGAGAGCACCACTATTAACAAAATGAAAATGTTAAACCCGGTGACTGTCTGTAGTATCATTTTACTCATGGATGGGAAGGACACCTACAATGTGGGAAACCATAGGCAGGTTTCCATTTTGTCAAATTCCAAGAGGGTTTTGGATTATTAGTCCTTGTTGCTAGGATCAATAAGGAAAACTTGTCGAGAAGCGTAACATACAAATCACTGTATACACTTTTGGATTTGTGACAGATCAAGATTCAACATCCATGCACTCCATACCAGAGACTTCTGGTGCCACCTTTTCCTTCCTTTAGATAGAAAGTATTATTCAAGATGCTTTTTAACAGTGCATTGGTGGTTTTCTAAGTGTGGTGATTCAGGATATGCAAGGTATTGTCACATACACAAGTTCAGGAGTGCAATTGAGTGTCATACAAGAAGGCAGTTATGTAGGCAATATTCTAGATGATGGGCACAAGGTATTGGTAAATATTGGAGACTTGTATGAAGAGGAGGAGAGGGACTTATTGGTACATGTTAATATTCCTCCATTTAGAAAACCTGAAGAGAGCACCACTGTTAATGAAATGAAAATGTTGAAAGTTATTTGTTCTTACAAGGATCCTGTTTCACAAGAAATTATTTGGACATGAGTGACATAACTATATATTCAATGTCTTGAATATGTTAGCAGTGATGAACAGGATATCTGTCTTAACGTTGATAGGAAAAGAAACAGATTGTGCACTGCAGAATCCATAGCAGAAGCTAGAGCACTGGCAGACGAGTGATTTGACAAGTGCCCAACTTGTATTGGGGATTAGGAGAATGGATTTGTAGGCATCCCAAGGCTTTATGGATCAGTTATCAGCTAGTTCTACAAACCCAGTGGCTTCTCTGACCTTATTATAAGCGTTTAGGGTCTTAAACAAGGCTGCACTCTTTCCCCATCTTAATCAGGATTTACATTGAATCATGAGCTTGACTAGTTTCTAAGAGAGATGACACATGCCAATGAAGGGTGCATTTTACACCATGGTCTAAGTACTTATTTTCGTTGACTGATTTGGTCTTAATTGCTTCCTCTCTTGAGATTCTTCAGTCACAACTTGATTTGTTGGCTTTCCATTCGTAAGTTGGGGTTGTTAATATTATTAAGGCTAAGAATACATTTTTTAGTGCAACAAAAGATCCTATGTCTCGGTTCCAATTCTTCAATAGAGGAGAATGAGTTAAGTTCACCCTACCTATTCTTATTAAGTTATTTAGGTGTCCAGTTTTCAAGGCCACCTTTCAATTTGGGACCATCTTCTCAAATGTGGCTATGCAAGGCATACACTTCTTTAGCTATTTTGGAAAAGAAGTGCTTCCAATTTATTTTTGTAGACATCCTTTGATGATCGCACTCTTTCACTATCTTGTTAGACCAATTGTATTGGATGGATCAAAGGTCTAATTAGACCGAACTTGGGTGAGGTCAGTTGATCACTTGTTGAGAGATGATCAGATAATAGATCAACCATCATGCTCCACCAGATGATCAAATGTAAGGACACAGTTCCACATTTCATTATACAAGTTGATTTAGACCTCACCCACTTCAACTAGAGACTTTGTTCAAGCTTACCTCTTACCTATACAACCTTTGCACCGTTGGAGATTTGGCCTTTGGAGAGGAGAGGTACCCCTATTTGGCTCTTTTATCTTCCAAGGAGATTTCTTCACATCCTTCTCAAAGTACATTGAGGAAAGAATGCTGGTATTTTAAATTTTTTGAGGCATCTAGATTGTTGTAGTCTATAGTTATTTTCATTGGTTGTCTTCCTCCCTACCTGTCCTCTTTGAATCTCCCCGTATGCCTCCTTGGAAGGCATAAATCAATCATACAGTAGACAGTATCTATAGGCAGTTAATTCAGGCAACATGGACCTCCCTGCGCCACCACCCCCCACCACCCACTCAACAACCCTCTCATCCACTCAATCCTAAGTTGGCATTCAAGGTTGAGACCTTAATAAGAATATTATAGGTCATTATTATTTGACCAACATACCTACAATAGCACTGGTCTCGTGACTTTAGAGATGAATTGCCAATGAATAGGGAGAATTTATAGGAGTCCTAAAGGCAGCCTCTGACAGGTTGAGACAATAGCCTTACTGTTTAGTATGCGCATCAGAAAATATGGGAGGACATTGTAAAGCAAATCTAGACTATAACTCAGAATGCTTTCATCCTCATGATGTTGGAAGTGGAACCTTAGGCTCCTCCCAAAACAAGAATTTGTCTGTGGCTGATCCTAAACTAATCTCGTATTACCTATAGAAGGGTTCTTGACAAGGACCTGGAATTTACTGTTTACTGTTCCTGTCCCTTTGGCGTTTCCTATCATAGAATGAGCCTTGGTATTATTTCAGAAATTTGGACCCAAAGTTGATGGTTAGTTGGATGTTTAAAAGGCAGTGGAGTAGTGACTTGGCATTGGTCGTAGGGTTCCAAAGCCTAAATACAGTCTTAATCAGAGTTGCCTGAAGCGGAACTTGTTCGAGTTGAGAATCAAGGAGGGTTTCCAAGTTGCGGGGATTTGATTCTTGTCTCTGGAACCAAAGTAAACCACTGAGTTTGGCTTCCATTCAATTTGTGGAGAAATTCCTGTATAGTCCAACAAAGACACTTCATGCAATTTAGATCCTCCAATAGAAGGATGTAGTCTAGTAGAAGGTGGCATATTGTGGTGAATCCAACTCTGTAACAGGTTCAGAATTGACTTCTTATACAATGTAAAGCCCAAGAAGTGTAGAAAACATAACTAATTTAAGTTTTGACTCCTAGTTAGAGTAATTGATATTGTGGGGTTTGGATTTAACTTGTGGTTCATAGTTCTCATTGGTGAGGAACTGAAGTTGTTTGACTTGAATTTCATGCTATAACTCTATGTTTATATGATATTAAGTAGTGTATTGCAAAAAATTGTTGTATTGTTGTTTAGTATTCCAGATACCTTTGTTCACTGTAATCATTGAAGAGAGAGTAACAATTATGAGTTAAAATTTAACCACTATAATAGAAATAGAAAGGTTAATTATCTAGAAATTCTACTGTGAATCATCATAATAATGTACAATAGTATGAGTGGTAGGGGTGTGTTGTTGGATTTATTATGTTAAACTGTTGTACAAGAAGGAGAAATTTTGTTGAAAACTAGGGCAAAATTACCTTAGCACATTATATAGAGGTCAAAAATTCAAATTAAAAGTATGCATCCTGAATGCCTACAACAGAAACTAGCTTAGATTGTTTTCTACTAGTATTAATATAGATAGGGTTTCTTTGTATTAGCTTAAAGTTGTTTTGTACTAGTATTAATATAGATGGGGTTTCTTTGTATTATCTTAATGTAAATATATAGATCTGTCTCATTAAAATGAGGATTGTGGTTGGATTTCTATTTGGTTGTTTCTTTCTTGAAGCTACATAAGTTTCCTAAAGTATTGATAGTTGTTTAGTTCTCCTTTTAACACTTATAAGTGATTTTATGCAATGGCATTCATGTTTTTCAAACATAGATAATAATATGAAGATCTTGTAATTTATTCAGGATATGAGAAGATGACCTCTTCTTTAGGAAACATGACAATAATTGCCATGTCTAACTTATTAGTACGCTGTTCCTGAGATTACCTTTGGTTCTGTTCTGAGATCTGTAGAGAATTGTTGAGCAAGGGGGAGGATAGCTTCATCTTAAAGCATCCCTCTACCCAACGTTAAGCTTGATGGGAAGAATTATCCTATCTTCAAGTGAAGGGTGCTAAACATATAATTGAAGAATTGATTGTTAAGACTTGTGGAGGGTAAGAAGACAAATTGCACTGTTGCTAAAGAATTAGTAAAGCTATAAGACAAATTGCACTGTTAATTATCTTAAACAGTGAGACATTTTATTATGATATTGATTTTAATATAATTATATTTGATCTGCTCTTTGTTTTTCTTCTAGTTGAAGATTGTTTTCAGCACTAAGCTTGTGACTAGATTTAGGGAATGGGAAGTATTGTCCTCTCGCAACGTTCCCAAATAAACCCTGTAGGTTTTATGGTTTAAATTAATTGTAGTGGTCACATTATTTGGCAGAGGTTTTTTATAAGAGGTTGGCTAGCCCCATATCATTCCAACTTGGTACATAGCACGGTGATGTGTCTCTGGAATCCTTGGGCATAGTTAGCGTGGAGAAAACACCTATAAAATCCCTCTTGTCTAAAGGGTGTAGATTTTGATATTTGGAGTCCCCTATTCATGAAAGGGTGGATAAATTTCTCCCTAGAATATCTTACTATGCTGATACATATCTCTAGAGAACCACATGGGTTGCAGGGTGGAGGAATCTTTGCTTTGGAACCCCCACACCAGCCACTGACTCAATACCTTACACCATGAGGATGGATGCCAGATTAGACCTCTGTAATCTCTATAGGTCTAGTAAATGGAAAAAATTACACAAGCTAGGGGGTGACAGTTACACAATTTCCAGCATGTCAATGGTTGGGAGAAGAATAGTTTATTTTATCCCAATACCCATCAATGAGTTACATAGTGCTTAGTGCCTTATTAATTGTGATGTCCAAACTATGCATGGATTGATCACAACATACCCATCTATTTGTGATCCTCATATTGTTGTACTGAGTGTGGAACTTCTATTGGTCCTATTTTTTGGAAGTAGCTTTCTTGTACTCACTGTCTTCCTAACCAAGAAGATGAAAGATACTATGATTATAAATAAAGTTTTGTGTATATTGAAATCATTCCTCTTCATTAAATGATAATTACTCTAACTCCTTTCTTAGGAGATGGGAAGTAGCTAACTATGTGAGAAATTGTATAGAAAATCCTTACAGGACCTGGAAAAGTACACGATAAATTTACCAATAGCCTATTTCATCTTTGCAGCAATGCCCATCGCACAAAGCCTCAATTGTGCCGAATTCACATTATCCATGTGAAAGGAAAAGAAGGAAAAATTGAGTTCATAAAATGGGTGCTTCTTCTTAATCTAAACCATACATCATCGTCATTGTTGCCATGAAACGTTTCATGGCCTCTTTTGCACTTCGATGACTTTTTATTGTTTTCTCAATATCGTACCATTTTGGATCGAGGGGTCATAATATCAATTACATTCATCTATCTTTGTAACCACATGGAATATTGTTTTAATGTATTCTTATCTGTTTCTTCTAGAGGTTACAGTATACATGCAAGTATGCATGTTACTGCAAGGCTTCATCCTTGTAACATCTATTAGTGACTCACAATTTCTAACCATATCTACCTAAAATTACATGTTCAAAAACCTATTAGAGTCTGTGCCTATGGTAATATTCAATGTGTTCGAGTACGTACAATAGATTTGTTGTTTTATATTACATTAGCATCATATCTAATCTGTAGGTGATGGTAGCCATGAATAAACAATGAGTGGATGCAACCTTAAATTTTCCTTCTATTAGTTAGTGTGCATGTGTGCACGAGTTTTAGGTAGGTAAGGATAGGATAAGGTTATCTATGTCCTTAATCTCCATTCAAAGTAGATAGTAGATTGAAGATAGTACAATTTTATTTTTAGAATCTTTTATGTCTTGGAGTTTGACCTTTATTTATGGTGTAGATCCGAAGGTAATATGAACTCTTGGCTTGGATTTCACCACATCATCATCTTGAAAATCCATATATCTATGATTAGATCTAGTTTTGTATACCCTAAGCTCGCCTTTTCATTTCTATAAAATAAATGTAAGGGTATAGATCAATAACAAAGACTTAAAATTCAACAATTTAGTGGTTCTTCTGTAGTAGACTTTCATGTGCAGAATTAATGATCATTAGTGATAGGTTTTGATAAGAAGTTGGTCATTTATGTTATTGTTTTCTATAATATGTGTTTATAAATTTATTACATATATTTTTTACGAGAGGTTGCTTAGTTTAGGTTGTTTTGGTTTCCTGTGGTAATTATTTTCCAGTTTTGAATCTACATTCCATGTTTAGATAATTTTTCACTAGTGATGTTCTATCAGATAGTACACACTCCAAATTCAATAGGTTGAAGCTGTGGTGATAAGATGACATTTTTTAGGTCCAATTTTTTACCATAAAGTAGGTCGACGAGATAGCTGATTACAATAGTGTTAATACAATACCAAAAGATAAAGTAGCTCGTTCTTGAAGATAGGACACTGAAAGTAAACCCATATTTTCGATAAACACTAGAACCCTACAACATGGAAGTATGTGCATTGTAATGAAGACCTATTTTTCTGTATTCACCATCGTTGTGTCACACGAATTCCCAAGCTAATATTTCTCACTAAGGGCTCACACTCAGTTTTTCCGGCAAACATGTGGTTACAAAACTTCCATTAACCATAACTGTGACCTATAGTCGAACCATGAGCAACTCCATGGTATGCTTTTTCTCAAAAATATCTACATCCCACTCTATAAGTAAAATTCCCTACAAGCTTAGGTAGAGTAGCCTTGTCAATTTCAAGTACTACCCTAACTATATTCCCAATAGCTTTCAAGATATTTAGCTTCACATCCAATGGCATACCCAACAAGGAAATACTAAGGGATACTATAATGAATGCTCACTTTATCTTTGGTTCTTTTTAATGCAAAAATGATAAGCCCCTTTTAGTTTTTTTTTGGTGCCTCTTATAAATTCCCTCAATCAAGAATTGGAGTCTATTTTCATAGGAATTTCTAAATTATAAATGTAGGAGCCTTCTTTGGAGAGGATAATTCTTTCAAAATGCCTAATAGGAATTTCATTTGCATGTCTTTTCATACAAATTCATGTTCAAACCTTGGATCCAATGCCACCAAATCTTAGCTCTGAAAAATGCATCTAAGCTTGAAGTATGTCTTAGTTTTACTCTTATTATTTGATCTTTCAACTCCTTTGGAATCAAGATATTGATGCTGAAATACAAATAAAGGAGAAAGCCAGTTGTTAAAATCCAAGGGAAGATGTTGAAAAATACCAAAAAATATAATTGGGACATAGAGAGGTTACCCATAAATTATATTAGACTACTAAAATTAGATCATATCTAGGTGAATCATTCTTGTTATGATCCCATCGGTTTAAAATTGTACTCTTTCAATATCTTTTGTGATAGAGTTAACTTAGAATGTATAAATGTGATTTTTCACAAAGTCTCCATTTCAAATAGTGTGCTCATATTTGGTTAGACACACTATTTTTATATTTTGGAACTCATTTATACCACTTGGTTTAGGTTTTCCACCCATGGATCAAATTCACAATGTGTTTTTTGATGAAGTGATTTGCAACTTTGCAAAAAAATATGAACCCTAAACCCATTATTTTGTCGGACTCGTGAGATCAGCAGATATTTGTAAGCATCCTTCTACTATGATTCCATTATCAATAACTTTATTTGTTTGAGGATCGCTAGAGCTATATTCTTTCTTGGTAAGGATCAATGTAGTTTTTGTTGAAATGGTTGATTTTGGACAAAGTTGGCTTGGATAATTGTGGCTTGAACATGCTAACATTGGCATTGGCCAAGAAAACTTACCAAATCTTATAGAAATTATTTATTCCAAAGAAAACTTACCAAATCTTATAGATGGAGGCTCTACCCTTTCCATACTTAGATTTCTGGTTGTTCAAATTTCTTCCTCAAGTAGCAATACCCTTTCATTTGGCTTAGCATTAGCTTTTGAGTTTTGGGCATGGTAGACATACTGTAAGCTGGCTTGGGAGGAGGGGACCAGGTCCTGAATCCTGTCAACCAACTTCTGTAGGAAATTAGGAATAATTCAAATAAAGTGATGTTGTTTCAATGTTATACAAATGAATTATTATATTTTATGTCTTAAAATTTAATAGTTTCCCATTATCATTGTTAAATAATTTTTGTGAAATTCCATTTTGCCTCAAAATTCAATTTCTGATATATGTTCTTTCAATGTTGACTCAACAATTATTTTGCAAAGTATAATTCTATTTTCTATGAACAAGTGAATTTATATGAAGCATATCTCAACGCTTGAAAACTGTTGATGCAGGTTTGCAGATCGATTGGAAATTTTACTTGTGGAATATTTAGTGAGATGTCAAAAGATAATCATGGGAAGAAACCATCAAGGCAAACAGATGTATTATCATACTTTCAAAAGGCTCCATCCAAAAATACACATCCTCTTCATGATTCAAGCTCCTTTGAACAATCTGTTACTGAGAGAGAGGTTAACTCTTGTGGAAATGCATTTGATATCCATACGATGGATGAAGAAATAGGTTCCTCAAGTGGTCAGGGTGAGATAAATGCAGTTTCAACAGAAATTGGTGATGAAAATGTTAAAGATTTTTCCTTGGAAAGTGACACAATCCATTCGCGGAAAAGGAAAAGAGGCCAGTGGGCCATAGGAAGACGATTCCAAGAAAATTGGGTCTCAAGTTTTCCATTTATTGAAGAAATACCTCCTACAAATGAGAAAGAGCTTTTCCGACAAGTTAGATGTATTGCGTGTAGTTGGAAAACTCAAAAGGAAGTGAAATTTCAGATGAAGCTAGATACGGTACAAAAGCATGCAGGAAAGGTGTATGAAAAGAAAATTGTAAATGGTAAAGAGAAATCTATTGTTAGATGGAAATCTTCCGAGGAATGTCGACATGTTGAATATGCAGAAGAATATAAAAAATATTTATTATGTAAGAGGAAACTTGAGGCGGGCGGAGGAACCATCATATCTCTATTTGAAAAGACGATGGAAAGAAATTTGTTATCCAAGACGATACAATTGAGCACTGTATTTCACATCTTATCTAAAGGTCGTCCTATGACAAATTATCCAGATCACAGGAAATTACTATCTTTTCTTCAAGTGCCAAACTTTCCATCTTCTCATTGGTCTGTAACTAGTGGTTGGGGATGGGCAGGATATCTAGCTCAAGTAGAAAAGGATGATTTGAAAGAGAAGATTGCAAATGCTAGGTTTTTGGCATTGTCTTTAGATGAGGTTACAGCTATAGATAATACTTCATGGATTTGCATGAGCATTTATATGGTTAATGACCATATTAGACATTCCTATCTACTTGGGATTAATAAGATGAGAGAGACTTCTACAGCTGAAAATATTTATGAACTTGTTCTTAATGGATTGAAGGAAAGTGGTATGGATGAATTAATGATTGCAAAAAAGTTGGTATGTGTTGGAGCAGATGGAGCAGCGGTAATGCAAGGACAAAGGAATGGCCTTTGTGTTAGGCTACAACTATCAGCTTCACCATATATGCTTAATATTCATTGTATGGCTCATAGGATGAATCTTGCATTTAAAATAGTAAGCAAGTTTCCATCAGTTTCAAAAGTTGAAGATCTTGTACGTGAGACTCATGCATACTTTTCTCGTAGTCCCAAACGATTTTTAGAGTTTCAACAATTTGCAGATGGTATTACGAATGGAAAAAAACTACTGAAAGATGTTGATACAAGATGGATCTCATTAAATGGACCAGCTCAAAGACTATTTAGTGAGTTCAAATCTTTGGTAGGGTTGATGTATGAAAATCGCTATAATGTAGACAAAGCTCAAGATCTTCTTTCTCAACTAACTAATATAGAGACATTATTGACATTGGCTGGAATTCTTCCTATGCTACATGAAATGAATGTCCTCGTGAAAATGTCTCAGAATCGCACAATGTATATTGCGGAATACACAAATGCAAGAAAGTCAGCATGTCTTGCATTGGATAATTTGTATATGATGCCAGACTCTTTTACTGGTCCAGAGTTTAAAAGTTGGACTGAGATCATCAATATAGAAAATACTGAAAATTTTTTGACCTTTGATGAAAAAGGGATACTATGTATCGTAGTGCGTGGGTATATGGTTCCCTTTCATTATATTAGTAAGACAGGACGAATCACCAAAGATTGCCCCGTGTCAAGAGACCAATTTGATAATATTGTGATTTCAGTGAGACAAAATTTGATAGAAATTGCAAGATCACTATCATTAGAGATAAGAGAACGATTTCCTTGAGATGAATTCTTGGAGGCCATGTGTGTGGTATACCCTCAATATTGGAACAATTGTCAATGTCGAAGAACTTTAAAAGTTGATTTTCAAAAAAGATTAAAATGTTTAGTAGACCATTTTTGCAAGAAAGTCTGGATACATGGAGAACAAATTGAAGGTATTTTAGATTCATCAAAATTGTATCAACAAGGTGGACGCTTTGCTGAAACAATGTGGAAGCAATATCCTTTTTTGGAGAATCCTAATGAAAATGGTGCTATAACAAGATTATGGACTACTTTAAGTGCTAGCCAATACCTGCAAGAAAACATATCAGAATATTTCAAATTAGCAGATTTGTGTCAAACCATGATTTTGGGATCAGTGGAGGATGAGAGAATGTTTAGTGCATTATCATTCTTGAAGTCAAAGTTGAGGAACAAGCTTGATAAACATGTGGATACATGTTTAAGATTATATGTAACAAAGTATGACATTGACAATTTTCCATATGAAAGAGCGCTAACTCTTTGGCGATCAGATTGTGATAGAAGGGGAGAAAACAATATAATAAATCTATCTAATGAACTTGATATAGAACATAATGTTTTGGAGGCTCATAATGACAGTTCATTTAGAGAAGATCATGTTCACAATTTAGAAAATGAGGACCAAGATGAGAACTGGGAAATTGAAATACCCTAGGACTCTTATTTTGGTATACATGTTCCATTGATCATGCAAAATTACTATATGTCAACTTCAGGTAAAAATAGGTTCTATATTTGTATTTTTCATTGTAACATTGCAGCAACATTATTTTGATGTGTGTTATTTTAAGATTGATGTTTCATATTTAATCATTACATTGTTTGTTTCTTATCTGTGACAGGAAATAAAGCTGGATTTGGTGAGGTTGGGACCTATTTCTTTTCATTTGCTAGCCATTTCTTGTCAGTGATTTGTCAGCCATGTTTTCAAGTCTTTTAGGTACTAAGTTTTTCGGGTCCCCACATGTCCTTAGGACCATTAAGGGATGAGATAACATGAGTCAGTCCAACTCATGCCCCGAATTTACTTTTTACCTATTGATGTAAGTGTTTTGTTACCACTTATCACCAACAAAATTCTACCATAACATAAACCAACTTGAAGACGACACTTCTCATCTTCCTTTTACATAAATGCTCTATGGATCTCCCTACTATACTTTTCTGAGACCAACGTCCCTTCTTGGTAGGTCTCTCCACCATACCACTAATCACACAATAGTAACTACTGCCTTCTATAAATCTCTCTAGTCTCAGTTATTTGTGTCCTTGTCACACTCGACCAATATAATCTTGCAGGTCTACTTTTTTATCATATCTTTATTTTTTGTTATTTTGTGTATTTAACATTAGTACCATCCAAGAGTAACGAGTTAGTGTCCTTTGGATTTGATCTTTGATTTGAAATGAAGTCAGATTTGATGAAGCTGGGACCTATTTCTTTTCACATAGACAGTGTCCTAGTATTAAATGATAAATAACTAATTTAAGAAGTCTAACGCTAAGCAACAATGGGCTTATTCAAGTACATGAAATTACGTTGATGTCTAGCTCTAATATCTTAGAAAATTTTAGCAGTTTGTTTGCTGCTTGTTTAGAGGATTTTGTCAAGTTTGAAATTTTTGGTTTATTTTGGTCATATTTTTTTAGTCGCTTGACTTATTTCATGCATAGATCGACAGATCTAGTTTTATTTTTATAATTATTGTTGTTTTCTTTATATATTTGGTGGTTTGAGGAATGATATTTGATTTCCTTTCACTTTGTGGCATGATTTCAACATCTTCACCTTTTAGAATATAGTAAAATATTATTCTTATTTTATGTTTTCTTGGAAAAGAATTATTGATATTTGGAAAGGGAAATAAGCCCTAGGTAGCTAAGCGAAGAGAAAAATGGTCTATGTACTAGGTTCCTGCGCATTCATCGTAGGAGACCTATTGGCATGAGACCGACATTCCTTTTATGCAATTACACTTTTTCAAGGCGGAGCTGAGTTTGCTGACTTGGGAAGAACACTGACAGCTGATCATAATGCTAAGGAGATTATAATGTTGGTTTCAAAAACAGGATTGTGAAAATTGTTTGCACTAGTTCTTCTTTTGGTCATATTTACTACCAAATTTGTGTCTTGTTGATTTTTTACATTTGTAATGACCTTGTGCAGAGATGGTTTGAAGAGCCCGATGTTAGAGTGTGAAGACTCTCTACAAACCACAAGGACTACATTTTCTTGGAGGGCACTCGATGTTCTTGGTGTTGCTGAGTCTCTTTGCTCGAAGCGTAAATGGATACAATGGTATGGCCATAACATCACTTAATTTGATCCTCTTTACTAATCTCCTAATATCATTTCAATACATCAAATTGCTTTGTTTTCATGGAATCCAAAGATACATCAGTAATGTTATTTTGTCTTGGAAATACTAAATTATTTTGTTTGATATCACCCAGTTTGAGTTGTTCTTTGCAACTACCACTTGATCATTTAACAAGCATTTGAAATTCAAAGTGAAATAAAGCTCTTTTAGTTTTTTTCCAGAAGAAGATTAGATGTTGATTGATTTCATTTTCCAACAAATGTGGTATTTAAGTTACTTTCTTCTTGCAAGTCGATTTTACCGTTATTAGTACACTGCTAGTAGATTTGTTTGACATGATCATTTTCTTCAATTTCAGGGTCGACTAGCTTAATGATAGTGTCCTTTTGCTTCAGCTCATGTTCATTCATCAGTTCTCAATTGATTCTCTCTGTGTTCAAAATGGATTCAAGTAGCTTAGGAATTACATCGATTTCCATGTTCATTCATCAGTTCTCAAATGATTCTCTCTGTGTTCAATGGATTCAAGTAGCTTGGAAATCACATCAATTTCCTTTTATATTGTATTAAAATGTACAGGAATGTCATAGTGGAATTGCTTTCCACAACAATACTTCTTTGTAACTATGGAATTTATCTCAACTCAACTGGATTTCATTTCTAACAAGAGATTTCCTTAATAAATTCCTCTTGACAAATTTTTTTGTTATAAAACTTTGCAAAAGCATACCCTTGGTATAGCTCACTACACAAGAAAATTCATTTTTGAAGCATAATTCTTATACTTGCAACTTTCATTTCTCTGTATAGACTTTCTAGAAAATAAATTGCGTGTAAAGAGTCTATATTCCACTCTTGGATTCATTTTGTTCGAGAGTTATGTGAAGGACTAACGAACCTAGTAGTCACAGGACGAAACAAACCCTGAGGCAGTAAAAATTTGTACATGGGTCCACATTTGCTCCCGTTATGGTCCTTACAGAGAGTGCATTGAAGGTAGGTATGTTGCAGTTGGTAGAATATGACGAATGTGCTCCCTTCATGTTCTCTAAGACGACAACTTACAATTATTTGACAATTTCCTCATCCAAATGATTTTGAATGAGTAATTTCATCTAAATTTAACTGATTTTCAAACTGGGATTTAGTCTTCTTAATTTAACTGATTTTCAAACTGAGATTTAGTCAGTGTTATTGAGGAGTGAAATAGAAACTGATTTTCTCTTGCAGAGAATAACAAGGATTGGTGTGAGCTTATACTCTGCCTTATAGACCTTCAAATACAAATAAGCTCTTGTATCCCTATTTCAATCACATAATTTAAATGAATATAATGTCATTTTATTAGAAACATGCAATGAGTATGAAATAGATCATCAGAATGGCCACTGTAGCCCAGGCTGGTGAGAACTTGAGTATTTTATATCTGACTAAACACATGCACATGAAAAGAAACATCACCTGACACAGACATGAACAAGATAGAATCTAGATATTAGAATTTTGGGGAAAAACAATTGTGCCTTAAGAGAGAGCTTCTTATCCTACACCACACATTTCACTCTTTCAAGGTGGAGTTACAAATTGAACATGCAATGACTGAGCTGCATGGTCACCAAAGTTGTAACACACCCAAAAAAACAATGCTTCATATCGGCTTCTTAATTATGTGTGTTTAGCATTAGTGATATAGTCTCTTCTGAACTTTTATTTCAAGTAGAAATTTGATTAAATTTCAGAAGTGCAAGAAATCACAGAAAACCCTCCGGCAGTAAATTGATAGGAGAAATATTCAAAAAAACCTGGAAGTTGTCCTGTTCATATTGTCCTGGACTTTTCAGCCAAGTTAATATGTCTGTAAAGAATACTATTTTATCCTGAGAAAAGATTGACACTTTGTTTATCACCAGATGAAAATAAATTAGAAGCAAAACATCAGGTTGGTGACAAATCCAAAACAAGTTGCAAGACTGTAACCCAATCTGCAAAACATCAAAAAATTGATTGTCCCAGAGTGGGATGCACTATGGGAAGCTGTGTTGTCCCATCTTTTACTAGTGTCAGCTTCATAGCACCTGCTTCCATTTCCAGCAGCTCTGTCTTTAAGAGAGCATCGGCCTCTATCTTGATAGTGTTGTCATCAAGAGATTTGTAGCTGATTTCCATTTTTAATCTTTATGGCAGCTGTTTATAGTCCTGTAGGACTGAACGTATGGATGTTGCAAAGCTTCATTAGCTGTTATTCTTTTGTTTCCATCCACTTGTAACATTTGTTTCAGCAAATCCACACCTTCTAGACACCCAACATTTTTAACAAATCTTGTGAGGGATGGGAAAGGCTTTCCCGGATTTGGAAATATGATATCCAACTACTCCTTTACAGATTGCCCATGAAATAGCGGCTCACCGATGAACAATTCTGCCGACATGTTATTTGTTGCTTTTTTCTAGACTAGCTCTCACAAAGCATTGGAGTTGTTCCTGTTCCTGGTTGGTTTTTTTATAATTTTATAGACAAGTTCCATGTCGTGGAAATGTGAAAAAAGATAGTGATATTGCCACCATGTGGCTCTTATCATATATGGTTTTATACTTCTTCAAAAAATTCTCTAAGAGTTCACAATGCTAAAATTCACTAGGACTTTACAAAGTTTTATTATTTAGTGAAAGGCTTGCCAAGTTCTTACAAGATTTTATAATTGAGTAAAATATTCGCCATGCCTGGTGAGAGATTTGCCAGAAAATTATATATACATATTATATTATTGATAAAATCGCCTTCCATTTTTCCTATATACCATGGAGATTCGCCCAATTATTATATTTATAAATTTGGGGGGGGTTCTTAAAATTTTCCCTGGTCATTTCAGTTTGCATTGAGTCTGTTTGAGTCAAGTTTTAGTCAATAAACTGAGTCATGTTGGTTTGTCGGAATAACGGACTCCATAGCCCAATGGACGAAGGCATTGTTTTCTCTCCCAAAGATCTGCCGTTCTTGGCACCTCCACGGAGTGACAGCTGCCATCTCAATTGGAGCCAATGTTAGACTCAGTCTTGTCAGTCCTATGTCAGAGTCAAATTCACCAAGGTTCATTTCTCATCAATTGCAGTCATCAAATGCCATTTTGGTCAAAAAGAGTCATTTTAACTCTTGAGTCCAGGGTTTTGTCTCCAGAAGTGTTCACGAACGCCTGCAGGCCAAAGGGAGTTTCAATAAGGTTTCACTTCAAAATTCACATTATTAATAATGTTGAAGGACATTTCTTCTTTAAAACATTGTTTTAAAGAAGAAATTATTAAGTTCATTTAATGCATGATTGATAAGGTTTTAGAGTTCTTCAGGCAGCCCTGCCCATCTTGCTAGGTTCAACAGCCCCTATCCCTGTAGAAAATTAACCGAGAAAAGTCATCATTTCAAGCCAAAATCAGAATGGAAGTTAAAACACATCTGTAGTATAATTTGTTCTATTTGCATAAGAATCTTGCACTGTAGTTTCCAGATCCAATTTTGTTATGACAGTGCCAAGGGGAGGAGTCTAATCAGCCTACAGGAGGGCCGAATATGTTGTTTTTGGCCAAACAATAGGAGAGTTAAGTTATTTATCATTCTGGGGACCAGTTCCAAGAAGATTTGCTACCACCACCAGCTGATAGCGAAGTCATAATGTCCAGAGTTGAGGGCCTGCGGCAGTTGAGATTAAATATATGATGGTTGTCATTTGCAGTTCCAAGGACATGTAAATAAGGAACCTGTTCCAGATTTATTCATGCTCAGAATTTCAAGGTATTATGGCCACATTGATGAGAGAACCATAAAGAATAAGCAGCCAGCACTGCACATACATTATTATTGATACATAAGTGTTACAAGAAGAGAGTTGCCAATCTTAGTAGATGCTGAAAGAAAGAGAGAAGATGAACTGCTTATAATGACAGATTATGTTGTGTGCTTAGCAAAGTTTCCTCAGCCAGAGAGGTGAAATACTGCATATTATTGTCATGCTTCTGCTATATGTTCGGGCAATTGTAGAATAGACCTGGACAGAAACACCATCTCTTGCAAGTATACTTCTTGGTATGGCTCTGAGATTGTCTCGCCTTAAGTTTGTACCTGTGACTTTGGGTGAAGCAGGATGTGTAATGCTTGAGAAACATTATAAATATTTTTCACCATGACTTTTTATAATTATTTTTCACCATTCAAATATCATGCACATTCAAGAAAACATCAGACAAGTTGATTGCAATTGTGGGAGGGTGAAATTTGTAGGTTAAAGCTGGAACTGTGTGTTGAAGATTGGGCACGGCACATAGGATGACTGGCGCGGCGCACTTGGGCCGCGCGGCGCATTGGGTGCTCCTCCACAGTGCATTTTTTGCACTGGTGCGGCGCACTCACCAAGAGCGGCGCATTGGGAGTGCGCACGGTGCACAGAGCCCCAAGGCCGAAATTTATCATCAATACATCAAAAATTCAATTTGCAGCGGCTCAATTCTTCTCCAAGAGCCATAGAAAATCATTCACCAGGCTTCTAAAGCAGTTGTGTATTTTCTGAAAGGATTTGCATAAAAATGGATTCGGGGTCATTGATACAATAGAACCAGCACAAACGTGTTAGTTAGTATAGCAGGAGCCAGTGCATGAAGGATACCTGATTATGGGGTGTATGATTCATAAAATAACGCGGGTTTTGTTGTGCTGAAGAAACAAGGGGCGACACACTACATGAATTCTTTGTTTCAGATATCGTTTCATATTCCTTACTTCAGAAATGATGACTATCACATGCCCACAACTGAGAATGATATGCCCTCAAACAGTATTTTGTTGGCTCGACAGAACTTGTTTTATAAATCCAGCGCAGTAACGCCAGTGTTTCAACAAAGGACTTGACCAAATCATTCAGATTGAGGCACATATGAATTTTTTTTTTTTTTTATGCAATAGGATGAGCAGGAGTTGAAACAAGTACTCTGCAAAAAAGTTAGAAGGGGACAACTGTTGAAGTACCAAGGAAAACTCAGGACATGTTTTGCTATAACAAGCTTCGTGTGGTGGTTGCAAATGTAGCGTTTGGTATGGGCTTTGACAAGAGCGACGTGGAAAGCTGCGATTCATTATAGTTTTCCTGGAATTTTGGAGCATTATGTTTAGGAGTGTAGGCCTTGGTATGGTACCTTCCTGCAGGAAGCCCAATCTACTCTTTTCCTTGGAGCCTAATCTACTCTACACTTGGTTTCTTGACATGGTATTAAAGCTATGGTAAAGGCGAGAGCACCATCTAAGTAATAGATCCCAATGAAAGAATGAAGCGTCCAGGAAACAAGTTTGAAGTTGAATCACTATGACACATCCAAGTAACAAGTTTATCTTTTTGGAATCCTGTGGAATGGTCTCTAAACTTAGTGAAGAATGACTTGAACAAGACCATATATATACACATCCCTCAATTAGAGCAAGAAACACATATCATCCTAAGTTGTCTATACAAAGTATAAAGGAGGCCGAAGAATAGAAAAAGAAAGATTTGAATACCCTCGCTCAAGCAAGAAAGGAAGACCAAGAACAGTCTGAATCTTTGAAATTCTTTTGTGGCATCCGAACTTACTGGGGAAACACTTGTCTGTGACATCCGAGCTTATTAAGGCATCATACTTATGGATTATTTGAGTTTACTATGACATTGTTTCTACTATGAAATATTTGGCATTTGGACTAATAGTCAAGTATCCGGACTCCTTAACTACTATAGATGCAAGTTTTATCCTTTTGAAATCTTGTGGAGAAGCATTCACTCGCTTATGGAAAGACAATTTATTAAAATTAAAGTTGTCAACACAAATACATCTAATCTGAAATTGAGGTCAAGGCTACTCATTCCTGAAGGTTGAACATAGAAAACAAAATTACTCGCTCTTTGAGAAGACAAGGCTACAAGGATATGAAAAAAGAAAAAGACGGTGAATCAATATATCTCTTTGAATTACGAAATGTATGAAACTATATACTTCTGAGAAATGCGAATTTTTTTTGAAGAACGTAAAGGACCATGAAGAGAAGCATCTATTGTGATCAAAGCACATCAATCCACGCACATCTAAGACTACTCGTTCAAAGGAATTTGTGAAGAAAAATTAGAAGTAAAGATGAGATCTGAAGTTATTTCTCTATGAAAGAATGTGAATTCTATGACATCATATAAGGCATTGTCTTCTATAATTATATGTGAAGTCTTGGCCTGGTGGACTAGCCGCGCATCAGTCCAAGTGTTGTTCTATGATAAACTCCAGACTCGCAGTATTACTGCCCATCCCGATGATAATTTGAATCATCATGGGCAAGAAAATGCTCAGCAATGCCCATCACCCAAAACCTCTGGCTGTCACTGATGCAAACGTTGCTGCTCTATGGAAGCAGAATGAAGAGTTAAATACAGAAGTGGCAAGAATGAAAAATTATATGGGAGATCTCCACAATAACCAACAGTAACAGCAACAGAAGAAGACTTCATCTTCCTCCTTCTCTTCTGTCAGCAAAAAGCTTCGGAAATTCAGTCCATTTGCTTGCAATTCTTCCAAAGACTCCAGTAACCTCTTTGATGCTTCACAAATGTTACCCACAAGAAAGAAGAAGATACTCCATTTGTATGAATTTCCAAACATAGCTTCACATGTTTCCTTCAATTGCTTTTGTGGATTGTGCGTATTGGTGTGGATGAAAAACACATCGTGGAGACCATAATATGATTGTCGGAAACCCATAGAACTGAGTTGAAATCTTGGGAAGATGCAATAGAGGCACTACAGTCTTGATTTCTCCCAGCCCATGGTGTTTCACCATCAGATGACAATCCAGGCTCAAATGCCATGTCTATGTGGTTCAGGGAGAGAACTATAAGCGACTCAGATTAACAACATGCATCGAACTTTTGACATGAAAATTGCAGAGCAACTGATTAATATACATCAAATATGTAAAATAGGGGGATGCCTTTTCATGGCCTATTTTTCACCTTTTTTGGGCAGAAACAGTGGTTGAAGTATATTACTTTATGGATTTTTTCAGATTGGAAGCAGCGTGTGTCAATACAGTGTACATATTTTATCCAGAATGATGAACCTGGTAAACAAGCTGCCAAGCGGATTATTGTACTGAAGTAGTAAGAGTGAAACTCACACCAAACATACAAAGATATGGAATTGAAGAAATATCAGTGATTTAATGGACTATGTTGGATATGGAAAATGTCGGCTGTGGGGGAAACTTTGGATCCTTGGTCTTAAAACAGCTTTGAAAATACTTTTCTCAGAGGATAACGATAGTGGAAGACTTGAGAGGAATGAATGGCCTCAATACAGAAAATATGACAGAGTTACTTTTTGATCGCATGTTATGTGATATACCTTGCAGTGGAAATGGAACCATTCGTAAGACATCTAATATCTGGAAAGAACGAAATGCGCTGGTAATCAAACAGTGGTGACACAAGTAAATGTCTTGAAACCGAAAACACGTGTTGAGCTTGGTAAATTGCAGTTGGGATTGTTCAGGTGAAATCTTATTTAAAGACAAGTTTTATTAAAAATTGGTTTCATTCAAATGGAAAGTGAAGGTGAAAGGTCAAAGACCAAAAGCCAAATTTAGAACAAATAATATTTACCCCAGCAGAGAAATGGTATTCGATTTCCTATTTTTGGACTTTAGTTATGATTCAAAGGGTCTACAGTTACAGTGTATGCCTTTCCAAATGGTCATCAGAGATTTCAAATGGAATAATGTAACACCGTTCTATCGCCAGCACAGATGGACATCTCTCTTCCTATATTCTTCGATTGGTGTTCCAGCTCCCTATTTTTTATCGATTTGTTTTCCCATAGTAAAGTCTATTTATTGTATGAAAATTATGTGTAAACGGTTCTGAGTTCTGGCAAACAGTGGGAGAGTTGTGAAGCAAAACTTCACTGTACAATTTTTGACAGGGATTTAATGAAAAGATACAACTCTGACCCCTGAGATTCTTGAGGTGTGAAATTTACATTTGTCTTTTCCTTTGTTTCATATGTAGCTTGGTTATGTTTCCATTTCATTTCACAATCATTTCTAAATGAATACTTTTAAGTGAGAAAGGCAGAATCCAATTTATTGCTCTATCTTGGGAAAGTTTTCATATTTAATGTTTTCTTCTGTTTGACAAGGATTCATCTTCTATGCCCTTGTCAACCTCTCAACAGTTCACCCACTCCACAGTATTTCGAATTTGATGTTAAATCTCTTGCCTATCTTGCCTCAGGAGATAATCTGTGTCTTTGATTTAACTTCTCTGTTCATGCTGTCCCTTGATCCCACGCTGCCCAGAAAACCCAGTCATTTATCAAAATACCCTTGTCCTATCTATTTACTAGCCTAAAATCAGTACCCATTTTTAGTCATCTCGCACCCTATTGCTCATTTTATCGAGATTGACTGGAGAGAGCCATCTCCTGTCCTCGTAGGGCTAGCTACGAGGTTGAGATTGGTTTGATGTTGCCTCGAGTTTTGCCTCTTTCAGCCTGAGGCAGATTCGAGTGCTAACAAAAGGTAAGATATTGGGACACATCATCTCTAAGGATGGCATTCGCATTGATCCTGCAAGAGTGCAAGCCATTCAACAATTAGATTTCCTAAGGAACAAGAAAGAGATTCAATATTTTAATGGGAAAATAAATTTTCTGAGAATATTCATCCCCAGTCTAGCTTAACATTTGAAAGAGATGACAAACATGCTGAAGAAGGAAAATGAGGTAAAGTGGTATTTAGAGGCCAAGAAATCATTTCATGCAGTAAAGTTTGCATTATCCACTGCTCCTATTTTGATTAGTACAGATTATACTTCAGATTTCATAATCTTTTCATTTGCTTATGAGCATACATTAGCAGTAGTCCTGATGCAAAAGAAATATCAGAAAAAATGAGCAACCCATAGCATTTTTTAGTCGCACAATAAGAGATGCAACACTAAGATACAATATCATTGAGAAGCAGGCCTTGGATTTGGTGAAATCTCTCAAGGATTTTCGAGTTTATATTCTAGATTCTCGCATCATTTCTTATGTTCCTACAACAGCAGTGAAAGAAATTATTGTGCAAACAGATCCAGAATGCAGAAGGGGAAAATGAATTGCAGCCATGCTGGAGTATGATTTGGAGATAAATCCTACAAATATCATCAAGGGACAAGGTTTGGCGAATCTTATGGCTGAATCTAATATACATGCATTAGACATTAATTTGATTGCAACACTTTCAAAAGAAGAAGAAGAAGAAGACCCATACTTACACGTGTTCGACATGTTCCTTTCCTCTCCATGGTATGCCGACATTGTCTATGTCTTGTAGCATTTAAATCCTCCACCAGAAGTTCCCAAAGGTAAAGTTAGATCATTAAAGTTGAAAGCTTCAAAGTATTGTATTCTTGACGGTGTTTTATACTAGAAAGATCCTGGTGGTGTGCTGCTAAAATGTTTGGTAGAAAATGAAGCTAAGGATGTGATGAAATATTTTCACAAGGGAGATTGTGGTGGTCATCATTTCTAGAAGAATACGTCAAACAACATCTTGAGAGCTGGCTTCTATTGGTCCACTTTCTTTTCTGGTGTATATAAAACAATGATGAGCTATCATGAATGTCAGATTTTCCAAGGAAAGAGAAAGCTTTTTCCATTACCCTTGCAACTCATCTCAATTTCAGCTCCTTTTCAGCAGTGGGGTCTTGACTTCATTGGTGAGATTCATCCTTCATCATCATCACATCCTAAATGGATTTTGACAGCCACACACTACTTTACAATATGGATTGAGGCAATCCCAACCAAGCAAGCTATTGATTCTATTATCATTCAATTTATGGAATCTACTTCGAGTCAAAAAGGATGGTGGAGTTTTGTGCTAAGTACCGTATTGTATTAGGACATTCCACTGCTTATCATACACAATGGAATGGTCTGGCCGAATCTTCCAACAAATCTTTGATTAACATCATCAAGAAGGTTTTAGAAGTGAACAAGAAGAACTGGCATAAAAATCTCATTAATGCCTTATGGGTGGACAAAGTCAGCACTAAGAAATCGATAGGTATGTCTCCTTTTTAGTTGGTGTATGGAATTGACACAGCGTCTCCTTCATCTCTTGTTGTCCCAATCATGAAAATTTTGCAGGAATTAGACAGTGAGACCAATGATACGCAAAGAAGGATAAATTAGATGATTCTTCTACAGTAGACTAGAGAGGAATTTCTTCGAAACACCTCTAAACTTCAGGACATGATTAAAAATATATATGATCGTAATATCAAAGAAGACAATTTCAATTTAGGAGATGTGGTTCTTCGGTGGGATACTAGAAATGAAGAAAAGGGAAAACATGGCAAATTTGAAAACTTGTGGAAGGGATGCTACAAAATTTCTACATTCAAAGGGAAGAATGCTTTCTTATTGGATGAAATGAATGGAGAATATTACTTAGGAGGAGCGATCAATGGTAGGCTTCTCAAGCACTACCATGTATGAAAAATTTCTGAAATTTCATCATCATTGTATATACTGGTGTATTTTTTATGTTCCAACATCTAAGTGGCTATCATAGGAGTTTGAATCCTGAAGAGAAGGCCCTAATGCTTCTTTTATCAGCTGTTGTTTTTGTTTTATTTTACTTTTTTAGTTATGTCATGTCAAAAAGTCAGTCAGTTTTGAGTCAAAGTTTATTTTTTTGCATGTTGACTCCATTGCTCAATGAATAAGGCTACTTGGTCTACGGTGTTCTTGACACCTCCAAGGAGTTTCCATCCCCAGTCAGAGCCAATGTTAGTGTTATTCTTGTTTTCCTATCACTAGTGATCAAATGTGCTTTTACTAAGCTTGTGAGGAGTCTCAAAATCAAATTTTACCATGTCACTAGGTTTACAGAGTAAAATTTGGCTACTAGTTAGTTGGTCTACGAACGAGTTCAGTCTTTTGGAAAAGTCACTTATGCTAGTCAGCTATCTCATTCACATGAACTTGTCATAATAAAAACAAGTTCTCCTCATATCAATCATCATCATCATTCCATTTAGTTTTAGGTTTTTCATTAGGTCACTAGGGTTTCCAAGGTCAATCATTACCATGTGTAAATCCAACAGTGAAGAAAGCATGAAATGCAACTCTTTGACATTAACTTGTTTAACTTTCACAACTTCTTCATGATGTCAGTTTGAAAGGCTCTAGAAGAAGAAGTTCTAGTGTTCAAAAAGTGAAAATACAGCCCAGGTTTCAGCCTTATAAGGCGACTTTGTTGTAAAAAGTGAAAAATAATTTTTTCAAAGGTTTGTGGGTCCCATTTCTTTTCAAAAAGGAAATTAATTTTCCTATATAAACCAAAAAGACCCAAACTCATATTATTTGCCTTTGATTCCTCATTTTGAATTGAACTCTCCCTTCCATTGGTGAGAAAAACTCGATTTCCTAGGAAAAATTAGCAAAGAATCTCCGGTGCTACACTCTAAGACAATGCACTGCGCTTGGGAGGCCAGCACTGCACTCCCAGACACTTCACTACGCTTGGGCGTTGCGCTCCTAAAGACTGCGCTGTGCTTGGGCCAAAGTAGCTCAAAATCGCCTGAAACTCACCCAAATAAGACTTTTAAGCTTGTACATCCTTTTTCTTGCAATCCTATACTCATTTACAAGTAAGTATACCAGCTTAATATACTTTTTAGTTTTCAAGATGAATTCAAAGCTAAGATTTCTTCATTAGGGTTTCTAATGATTTTGCCATGAAATGATGATAGGGTTGATGATGGTCATTTAGTTTTCATGATTTTAAATGTGTAAAACCTCATCCTACACCTCTACATATGTTTCATATGCTACATGAACCACTGAACCAACTTTAAAAAATTAAATTACTTCACTAAAAATGAAACCCTAGTTCATTCCTATGGAATTTGGATAGTTTTCCTAGAAACCCTGTTTTTCCCCTTCCACAAATATATCATTCCTTCATTTCAATTCCTTTAATATTCATAAGTTGTTCATAGTTCATATTCACCTCCTAAAATTTCCCCTTGCCAATTTTCAACTCCACCTACCCTTCATTTCATTTTTCACTCATCCCTCACTGTTTTTTCTCATTTTCCTATTGCTAGGATTTCTGTCACCATGGAAGGAGACTCTTCACCAGAGAGGAAGAAACATCACAAGGGAGAAAAATTCTCAGATATGAACCCTTAAACTCCAATGAGATCAATTCATCACCATTTATCAAACAATGCTTTGAAGATGTGAATTGCTTAGATTTTTGCAAAAGGGTGTGTGAAGTGGGTTTCCATGAGAAATTGAGGGATTGGGTTGCTACTCATTTGAAAGGAGAAAGTGCCATTATTGTTGGTTTTGACTTCACATTTTCAATGGCCTCTATTTCACTTGTTATAGGGCTACTAGATCACGGTGAATATTGGTTCAAGGGGATGAGCTTAGATTTTGAACATTATAGACCTTTATTGAAAACACCATACAAGGAAAAACATGCTGATATCATACCTTTCAGGTACCTGCTGGAGAAGTATGCTTCCTTGATGAAATTTGTCATGAAATTATTCACATGTGAAGGAAGATTCTCTAGACTATATGATTATCACATTCGGCTTCTAATGCACTTTACAACTCAAAAACCACTCAATATGTGCAACTATCTATGTATGAGCCTTACCAAGATGTCAGAGAGGATACAGATGAAGAACGAAGAACACTATCCTAGTCTATTTCATCATAGTCTGTGTTATCACTCAGGTTGTTCTCTAGGAAAGCTCTAATGGGGGAATACGGCCGAGGTAACCACTAACCAGTCTTTTGGCTACAGATTATAGCCAATCTGCAACCAGAGAGGGCTCTCTCTTTGTAATTTAGCTTTGTTTTCAAGTATTTTAGGCTAGTTATGATGCACAAAGTTTGATTTTAAATTTGTTGGATGGTGATCTCAAATAGAGCTGGGATGCAAGTCCAAAAATATTTATACCATTGGGCAAATGGGATCAATGATGATGAACTGCTGAAAGTGTTTTCTTTGATAAAGGGCAATGCTATAGAGCAAGATAGTTGATCTTGGAACAATTTTGAAATCTGGAAATTGGTGGAATGTAAGCCAGTGGATGAAGGGCAGTCAAGAATCCTTCATCATGCTGGCAAAGGGAAGGTTCTTGAATATTATCAAGGAGTAGTAAAGAATTCCTAAGTAATATTCAAAATGAAAGGACCGGTGGAAACAGGAGCAACTAAGAATTCCTGTTTATGACTAATCCTGAAGAAAACATAATTAATACTAGAGATTGAACAGAGAGTGTATTTAAACAAATTCTGGGCTATTCTTTTCCTCGGTTACTAAGATTATGAAACATATATTAAATTTGCAAACACAGAAAATGCAAAACACAGTTTAGAAAAACTTATTGATCTATAGAAAGACACGGGAATTCTGTACTAGGTCCCAGAATCATCAAATCCACATTCAGACAATCCAGCAACAGTGAACTCCAACATCATTTGTATTAGACAGTCTCAGAATTACAGCGCAGTCTAGAAAGTAAATCACCATCCCCAAATACATATTATGGGGAGGTATTTATACAAAAAGGAGATACAAAACATCATGTGGATAAGTTCTCAAACAATAACTTCCTTCACCAACCCTTCAGAAGAAGTAAATAAGAGAAATGAATGCCGCAGTAAATGTTGGTGTGCTGGCTGTTTAATTTGTCAGATATATTTGAATTTTGGACTGAGTGAGTCGGCTGGTAGCTGCGTCTTTACTATGCGTTTCTTGCGTTTGCTGTCTTGCTGTTTTGTTGTGTTGCTGTCCCGGCCTTGTCATTAGTGCTTGGTCGTTCATTAATGAGCTGCAATCACAATCTGACTTCTTCTCTATGCTATTTTCACTCTTTGACAGGTGGCCTGTGCATTTGAATTTGCTGACCTGTAGCTGACCAAAAAAGGAAACAAAAACAAAATTACCTCGGTAAAACCTCCAGCATTCCCTGCCACCAGTATTCTGTAGGCAACTGATGTCGTTGTATTTTAATTAGTGTTTCATCAGCTTCAGTATATATATAAAAGTTGGGTTGGACTTCAAAAAGATGATTTATCTCATGTTCAATGTAGAACAGATTTTCTAATTTGTCATAAAGACTCTGTCCAGAGGGAGGCCCTGTGTTTTCTGAGGTGCTTGAGGATGTTGTAATTTGATTGGAAACATAGTTATTTACTCTGTTAGCATACTATTCATCTGATAATAGTATTTCATTGCTAGTTAACAAGATGGGTAATCCTTTGCTTTGTAATGTTGCAAACTTTAGTTTGAAGGCATTTATTTCTGCCTTCATTTCTTGGCACTTTCTTTCTAAAGTCTGTACAAAATTCCTTAGGGTCAGCACCGTTTTCACTATCAAAATGGTGTCTATCCTATTCTTGATATCTAGCACTGCCAGCTGCTCTTTGGTATGAGTGTTCAAAAATTGAATCATTCTATTGGCTTGCTCAGGCATGTTTCCCAATGATGCTCTAGCCTTTTGAGTCTGAAATTGAGCTATGCCTATCAATTGTATTTGCTCATGTATAGTCTAAATTGATTGCCATTGGTCAGTGATAGACTGGCCAATTTTGGCCCACAAAATTTTCTTGATTTCAGCTAGAGTTTTATCTAGAGTAAGCTCTTTTTCTAAGGACTTTATTTTATTGTCCAAGGCCTTTATTTCCCTTGTTTTCTCAGCCACTATTATCTTGGATTTGTCATAGCTTACTTCTAGCTTGGCCAACTTCTCTTTGGCCTCTTTCAGCTCTATCATTTGAACTTCTAGCTCTTTTACTGCTCTCATCATTTCTTCCATACTCATGCTAGATTCTGATGTTGTTGTTGCTACTGCTGCTGAAGCATCCGTGGTTGAAGTACCTGTCGTTGATGCTGGAATGATAGGAGGAATTGTTGCTACTAATGTGGGAAGGGCAGTGGGGACTGTTGGAGCTGTTACAGGTGGCTGAGAGGTTGACTCTCCTTGCTTGCCTTGCAATGCTTTCTCCAGTTCTTGCTCCATTTGAATTATTCTTTGGTTCATCCTCATCAACAAATCCATTGTATCTCCTTCTGCCTTCTCTTCTGCAAGTTCTGTAGTTTGTGGGTGCATGGTTGCAGGCAGCCTCAGTTGCTTTCTAAGTGCAACAATATCTTCTTCCTTTTTTTCTTATGAGGGCTTTGATGCCCTTGGCATCCTTAGGATCATGCCCTATCTCAACAATAATTTCCTCAAGGGTCTTTATTCGATTGTCTTTAGGCAAGGAAGAAATTCTTTCCAAATCCAACTGGGCAGATGTATTGCTTAATGATTCCTTCAATTGGTGGGCCAACATTGCCTTGTCTGCCAATGTAGCACATACCATTTCACCTGTTTGCTTGTGTAGCTCAATTTGGTCCATTGGATGTATGTCCTTGGCGAGAACTTTTAGATTGGTCTTTATGTAGTCCACAGCTGTCTGTGGTTGCTGAAGCTTACGCTTGAAATGACTTAAGATCATCTTTTCCTCCTTAAATTCATAAGTTGCCATCAGTCTTTGCTGTTTGGAGGGTGTTGTTTTGAGGAGTTAATCATAAAGTTGTATTCTTAATAATTCATTTTTTGCCTTAATTTCCATGAGTGTTCCTTTAATACCAGGTGGTTGCTTACTTTGCTACTGGTGGGCTCCAGTATTGTAGCAATAATGCTACAACTCCTGGAGCTTCCTTCTCTAATTTTATCAACCCTGTAGTTCGTAACAAACTTGGAAGCGACGGTGCTGTATGCACAAGTACTAGCTCTTGTCGTAGCTGTCACTTGGTCAGCTGGCACAAGTCCGCTAGGGCTCAAGCCAACTTCTATATGTTCTCAGAAGAAGCTTTCTAAATGATGAACAAAGGCTATCTCAAAGGAAATTAACCTACTTTGCAAGAATGAACTGAAAGCCAACCAAACATGGAAACCCTAGTAAACCCTAATCTGAATAGCTTAATCTTTATGATGCAATGGTGGGAATGCAACTTCTAGAAATGATGCCATTACTTCTAGTGAGATGAGATGCATGAATTTAAACTACTTCCATTGAAGAGAACACGTTTTTGTATTTTTGCTCAAGTGGGTGGAGTTATTGTGATTGTGCTTCTTACTGGGTCTTGACTGTGCAGGGGTAGTTCAAAGGGGAGGAAGGCTTGGGAAAGGTCAGGAGGACTCTGAGAGGTTCCAGGGGATCCCTCACATCATTCCACAGAAGTCCACAATGTTCGGGTGCTTGGCAACCGGGTTTGCAGGCTTCTACAGGATGTCTGCAGGGGATCCTACAGGAAGCTCGGGATTTCTACAGGAAGCCTGCTAACTTCTATAGGATGTTCTGCAGTCGGAGTTTTGGGTGATGGAGGAGTGAAGGAGCTGTGTGGGTGGATAGGTAAGATGAAAGAGGAGCTTGTGATGACCTATGGATAGAGAGATGAGATGGGGAAGGCGTGTGTAAAGCTGGTTGGTCGATAGAAGGGTAGAGTAGTGGAAGGTCAAAAAGATTGAGCAACGTGGACAGTAGAAGGGTTGGAAGGAAAATGAGCTGAACAAAGGATGAGTAGGTGGCTTAGGCACGGTTCAGAAGGATAAGAACACGATGAAGTGGTGCTGCGCAGTGTAAATGAAACAAATCACCCTTATCTTGCATGTAAACGAAAGTTCACCAACCTATTCTAACTGTTTTATTAGGAATCAAAGAACAACAATGTAAGCTGAAGGAAAACCGTGCATGATGCTGAA
The DNA here is from genome assembly GCA_031772625.1 of Pinus tabuliformis. Lineage (NCBI taxonomy): Eukaryota > Viridiplantae > Streptophyta > Pinopsida > Pinales > Pinaceae > Pinus > Pinus tabuliformis. The sequence continues at coordinate 662,809,091 of CM062804.1, forward strand.
CCAAAGAGTCATTACTCAAGATATAACCTTATGGACAATTCTTCAACCGAAAACATTACACCGATACTTGCATGCACATGTTAAAACAGTGTTCTTGGCAGTTGGCACTGTCTCCACTTCCAGTCCCCAAACATAGGTGAAAGTGAGCATGCATTCAACCTTTTTTCTTAACTTCAACGTAACTTCAATCTCTCTACGCTAATTCTGAACTACTGAAACAACTGCATTCATGAAACTAACCTACATAACCAAACCGAAACAGTCAACTCAGCAAACTGTATTTTTCAAGTGCATGCAAAGGAAGGAAATGCAATGATAAAAGAAAGACAAGTAACAATACAAAGAAAAGGAGGTCTATTGCTCTCAGGTTGGGCCCTAACCTGAGAGCTATAGCTCCTCTAAGAACTCAGAATTGAATCCAAATCTGCCTGCCTTTTATTAAAAGATCATAATCATAAGTCTAACAACATGCCAAAATTGGCTTACAAAGAGCAAAAACAGAGCTACAGCTCGTGATTCAAAATCTACAACAAAAGTTCAAGAGTTTCATCGAAGGCTACAGCCTCAATATTTATACATGACGAGGGCAAAGCTGGCCTCCTCAATTAGTGGGGCTTGGCTGTCCAACTAAAAGTAAACTGTTGTTCTTGTAGAATCCGTTGGCTGCCTTCTAGCTCGGTGGTGATAGCTGTTGGAGCTCGGAGTTGGGGTGGAGATCACGAGGAAGGTCATTCAAGGCTGTGGACAACCTCCCTATAAACCCGCAATGCCACCTTGGCTGTCTCCTTGTCTTCATTTGCGTGGTCTTTGCTCCATTTAATGTCAAAAAACCTGAAATCATCATGTATTAGCCACATAGGCATAATGACTGCCCTTCTTCCTACAAATAACACAAATATACTAAGAAATGATGCATAAGTGATAAAAAATGAAGGGTTGAGCAAGGTAAGTAGGTCAAATGAGCCCAAATTGTTACCAAAATTTGGGGCTCATCATCACCCCCCAGCTAAAATATTTGCTCATCCTTGAGCAACTAGTCCAACTCTTCATCCTTCATTGCCTTTACTGCTACCCTTACATCCCAAGCCTTTGTAGTAGTGTCCTCCTTGCTGATATGAAACCCAGCCCTTCTGTTTACCTCTTCCCACTATTCATTATCATCTGTCTCTGTGCTGCCTTCCATCAAGCCTAGCAGCAGTGGTGGGCTGAGTTTAAGGCCAATCTAGCTGGCCTGGAGGTTTTGCATGGATTTCTTATAGAGGGCTACCCGTACCAGAGCTTCCCTCATCCGAGTTGGGGTATGGTACTCTCAGATTTTCAGACTGTGTGCCAATGTATTCCATCTGCGTGTGCATGCTTGGACAGTGTTGTCTCCTAACAGTCTCTCCATGTCCTCAAAATGAGCTATGGCTTGGTCCTTTTGATCCATATATCTCAATGAAGCTTGAGGGTCAGTGGACAAATGTTGGTGTGCCGATATTAGTGCAACTGGATCTCCTGGTTCTAGTCTGATGAGCAATGGCTCGTTCAGCTCTCGATTCATGATTGCTTTGGCTTCTACTGCTCTTTTGTCCTCATGGTTCAACCATGAGGCAAATGCCAATAATTGCATATCTCCCAAGGCCGTATTGGGATCCCATGAAACTACATTAGGCAGGGCCAGATTATGGAGGTAGAACTCCGCTAATTTGGCCCTATCCTCTGATGAGCTAGTACTGCAAACTTCAGTGAATTGCTGCGGGTCTTGGAGCTGAGAGATACCTCTTTGCGCCAAGGTATTGATCTGAAATTGCAGCCATTGGTCTTTCAAGTACAAGCCATAGGATTTGGCTGGCTGTTTGCATTGGATAGCATCCATGGCCTAGCTGGCCATGAAGGCCAATTGTGCTTCTTTCTGCTGCAGCTGTTCTCTGAGAGCTTGCACCTCAATTTGTGCTTGCTGTTATGCTTCCTGTAGAAGTGTGGTTGGCTCCCCAAGACCGGTGTTCAGTTCCTTTTTGCCTTGCTGTTCCTCTGTGGTGTCCTTGGAGGATGTACCTGTCCCTGCCCTCAGCTCCTGTAGCTGCAATCTCAGCTTCTGGTTTTCTTCCTGTAGGAACACGCGTTGGCAATTTGCCACGTGTTTGGCCATGGACAATTCACTTCTGGCCTCCTTGAGCTGCTCCTGTAAGGGACCTATGTCCGCCACACCCTTTGACTTGGCTATTTTCATCCACGTGTGTGTACGGACTCTTTCTTCCTCTAATGCAAAAAACAGTGGCACAGTAAATTTCTGAGGTATAATCTTGCCAGCCTCTAAAAAGTTGTAATATGAACTCAGACTTGGCTGAGGGCTGGGCTCTGGTATATTCTCTTTCTCCACTTCCTTTGGTGGCTCTACTTCACCCTCCCTTGGTGGTGATAAGGGTGCTTCTCCTTCCATTTTCTCAGTTTCTTTAAGCCTGGCTAAGGTTTCCTGTAGAGCATTTTCAGCATCCTGTAGCCGAGCTTTTTCAGTCAATTGGTCTAACTTTCCTTGCCACGTAGTTTTCTTCGGGCTTCCCCTCTCATAGGTGACTGATATCCTCGAGGGGGACCTTTCCTTGGGCGAAGTAGGGGCATCTTCAATGATGATCGGGCTGCTAGACGGAGGCTGTGGCTTGCCCGTCTTTATTCTCACGCTTCTTCGAGCTTTAAAGTATAGAGGCGTCTCCCTCTTTCTCTTCTCCTTTGGCTTAGGAGGTGTGCTGAGGGAGGCCAGCACAACTGCTGCCTCCCTTTCACGAATGTCAGCTTTCTTCTCCTTGGGTTTCACTTTTTTGGGGCTTCCTGTAGAAGACCCTGTTTTAGTCAATTTCGGGCTTCCTGTAGAAGACCCTTTTTCAGTTAATTTCGGGCTTCCTATAGAAGCCGGTTTCGGCTTTCCTGTAGAAACAGGTGTCACCGCCTTGGTTTTCTTTGCTGCATGAGTTTTTCTTTTTGACTTGGTTGCGGTCGCTGTCGAGGCACTCTTGCTGATGTGGACCTTCTCAGCCTTTTCCACTCTGCCTTGCAACCTTTTCTCTCTTGCTGTCAAGATGGGTGTGTCATCTTTCTTCCTGTCACCCTTTTTCTCTTGTTTCTTTTCTTTCTTTCTCTTCTGCTCTGTGGTCGGGGTCTTTTGACCTTTTTCTTTCTTCACTGCGGGCACTGACTTTTTCTCCTCACTGTTAGATGAACCGAGCTCTTCGGTTAGCATCTTTATGTCCCCGTCCTTTGTCAAATTTCTGAAGGCTTCCCATGAGAGAGGAACCTTGTATGTGTGGAGCGCATCCTCCACGAGGAGTTTGATCAGTCCATGGTTTGCTACCTAGTCTGGTGTGCCTTCTTTCAACTTGGTTGCACACTCAATCAGAGACTGTAGTAGAAAGTAAGGGAGACTAAGCTTGTTTTCTACAGGTAGATCCATCTGGTGCCGTAATTCAGTGAGTAACCGAAAATGATACCCGTATACAATACTAAAACGGCCTTCGCAGGTGATGCACTTCATAATTTGCAGGCTAACTTCATTCCACGGTGGCAGTAAACTGGTTCTACCAACCCCATTTTTGTCTTCTGAGAATTCCTCCTCTGGTGGAAAGAATTCTTTCTTAGCTTGTTGGCCCAATTTCCTTTCTTCTTTATCCCATGGTAATCCCATTGGGAGCTCCCTAACTCGGCTGATGAATTGTGGGGTGAGTTTGAGGCTTAAACCCCTGAAGTTAACGGTGGCCAATGTTTTAGATTTCGGCCTCAGAGCTTGCAAAAACTCTTCTGCCACTTCGTCGTCATAGCCCTGCAATTTGTCACAGAAGGATATCCATTGCGCTCGTGTGAAGAGCTCCACCACCTCAGGATTTTCTCTTAACTTCGCTGAATCAGTGGGCTCCCTTCTGATGAATCCACCCGGCATGGTGAAAAACTGCTGCGTTAGCTGGAGGTGGCAAATGCGGAAGAAATTTGGTCTACTAGGAAAGAGCGTAGGATTACGCCTCTGTCATGCACATAATTCACACAGCTTATCCCCTGAGAACCTTTAACACAGCTAATTACACTGACATCCTGTAGGACGACAGTTCATGCACGGTAGACAACATTTGCAACAATTTTCTATGACCAGACTGTAGACGACGATTCTGCCACCTTCAAAAACCAATTGCATGGAGAGTTCAGGCTTACCTTTTTAATCCACCACCTTTTGACGTGAGGAACCCGACTTCCTGTAGAAACAACTTTCCTGTAGGAGCAGCGTGCGATTTCCGGGGAATACTGCAGTGGGTCTGCGCTCTTGGTGTTGCTTCACAGGCGTTCTAATGGCCAAAGACTCGGAGTATCGAACTGCAGAGGGATCCGGATGATCACTCGAGTCTCAAATGCTGAATGATAAATGCATGGGGTGGCAATCTAGCCGATTAGATTTGAATCGGCGGAATCCGTGGCGCGGGGGTGAGATGTCCCTGCCGGACCGTTGGGCGACGTCACACCATCATTCTTCTGCAAGTTCCCTTACTGCCGCATCATTCCCCGCAGAGCCGCCGCCGCCATTCTCGTTAGAACTCGTTTCTCCCCGAGTGGACGGTCCGCACGTGTCCACTACCCGTTTTTTTCCACGGCCACCATTCACACATCCGGCTCGACCAGCTGACTGGTTGACGTGGCCAATCGATTGACCATACAACCGCTCAACCCATCCACTTCACACTTGCAAACATTTTCAAAGTAAAATTCATGCAATTCGACGGAAGAAAGGGTCGAGGCACTTACCTGTGCGGCCGCAACACGATTGTTCAGGCTCTTGGATGACGATGAGTGGATTTGGTTGCTGTCGCTTGATTTGCACAGGCCCGGAGGTTCACATTCATAGGCCGCCGACGATGGATCTTATGATGCGGCTGCATGTGCCTGCGTGTTCATTGCATGTGGCAAGTGCTATGAATAGTGTACACTCTAGCGGGCTCAACTGTTACAGGACTCCTATAGGATGTCTTGTAACAGTTTTTCCTCCTCGGGTGCACGCTGCACGATGAAGGCACTGGCCTCACGATCATGCTCACAGAGCTCATGGATGTCTGGGATGGATATGGTATGACCTCTCAGCATTTTTCCATCTCAAAAATTTCTTTTCTCTTGATAACTCAATGATCTGCTTTGATGGTGCAGGTAACTTCATTGCATGTCGACAGGGATGGTAGAAAGAGGTGACAGCAGTGTATAAGGGTGACAATAGTAGCTTGCATGTGTCCAAACTGCTCCTTGGTCGTTAGATCTCCTCATAAAATGAATTCTGGGCCGTCCCGAACTTCTACAGGAAGTTTCCTGTAGAAATACAGAACTTCCTGTAGAAGGTTTGCGTTTCCTGTAGAAAGTCTGCACCTTCCTGTAGAAAGTCTGCATCTTCCTGTAGAAGACTCAAGCCGAGATGAAATTGTGCACATACCTTGGAGAAAATGAGTATTCTTGGAGGAGGTGCTGGTGAGGTCTCCTGGTAGCATGATAAGGATCTCTGGCTTTGCGTCAAAAGACCTCCTCTCCTTCATAGAACACCTATAACCTGCATGCATTTTCACATTATAAACTTGTTGTCCCTATCTTTTTGCTTATTGTCTTCTTTTCTCTTTTCATTTTTCTCTCTTTTTTTTTTTTTTTTTTTTTTTTTGAAAAATAGCAGGGGCGCCTCAATGAGGTTTTCACCCTTGCCATCTGCCTTAAGTGCCTCAGAGAGGTTTTCACTCAAGGATCTTTTTCAAATCTCCTTTTTTTTGAAAGACAATAGGGGCGCCTCAATGAGGTTTTCACCCCTACCACCTGCCTTGGGAGCCTCAGAAAGGTTTTCACCCAAGGATCTTTATTATATATATATATATATATATATATATATATATATATTTAAATCTTTGAGGGTATGCCCAAAGCAGAGGCAGAACCCTTCTCTATGACCAACACTGATTTCTCCATAGTTTTGATGAACTCTTGTCTTGAGAGAGGTTTCCTGTACATCTTCAATCGATGCCCATTGAAAAGCATGGGGATGGCTTCCTCATCAATGGTTCGAATAAGAACAGATCCATTGTCATGGCATTTTTCCACTGCATATGGTCCTAGCCATCTGGTTCTCAGCTTCCCCTTGAAATCTTTGTACCTGGAGTCATACAACAAGGCTCAATCTCCCGGCTGGAATTGCTTGTCATGGAGGTGTTGGTCATGCCACACCTTTCTCTGAAGTTGAACCACTTCTGAGTGAAGGAGGGCCTACATCCGGTGCTTGTCCAGTCCATTCAGCTGCAATAACCTTTCTTGTTGTGCATGGCTGAGATCTAGATCTAGCTGAGCTGCCATCCTCAAAGTGTTGTACTCAAACTCAATGGACAGCAAAGCTTTCTTCCCATAGACCAGCTCATAAGGTGTGAAGCCGGTGGTGGTCTTCCAGGTGGTGTTGTAAGCCCATGTGTCCTCAACCAGGCAATCTGCCCAATCTTTCCTACTGCTGCTCACCACCTTAGTCAAAATCCCTTCCAATGCTCTGTTGGTGACTTCCACTTGCCCATTTGCCTGTGGATGATAGGGGGTGGAAGTCCTATGCTTGATTTTGTGGTGAGCTAGCAGGTCTTCAATCAGGTTGGATGTGAACTGGCTCCCTTGATCGGTGACCAGCTCTCTTGGGTAACCAAATTTGTAGAAGATGTTTTCTCTTAAGAACTCGGCCACCTTCTCTTCTGTTGCTGCCTTGATTGCTTTAGTCTCTGCCCACTTTGTCAGGTAGTCAGTGCACACAATGATGTAAGACCTTTGCCTCGAAGGAGGGTTGATTGGACCCACAAAATCCATACCCCACTTCTCAAATGGCTCAAGAGTCACTTGAGGTTGGAGAGGCATCTCATCCCTTGGAGTCGGTTTCCCCATTCTTTGGCATCGGTCACATTGGCTGATATATCTTCTGACATCTTGATGAAGTGTGGGCCAATAGTAGCCTGCCTGCAGGATTTTGAAGGCAGTCCTCTTTGCTGCAAAATGTCCTCCACAAGGCCCATCATGACAGGTGAGGAGGATATCAAAGACTTCCTCCTCCCTTACACAACGCCTTAAGATCTGATCAGGGCCAAGCTTGAACAGATTGCCCCCGATCCAAGTAAATGAGGCACTTTTTCTGATGATTCTGCTCTTCTCTCTTGAAGATAGGTGCGGAGGGAACTATGTTGAAACAAGGTAGTTTGCTATATCAGCAAACCATGGAGAGAGTACTGAGATAGGAAACAGATGTTCATTGGGCATCTGGTCATCCACTGTTCCATCCTCATCTGCAGACAAATCCAATCTAGATAAAAAGTCAACAACAACATTTTCTTTACCTGGTTTGTCAACAATGCTTAAATCAAACTGCTCCAACAAAAGTAACCATCTAATAATACGGGCATTCACATCTGGTTTATTCATTAAATATCTAATTGCAGCATGATCCGTATGTACAAAAGTTTGATAGCCAGTAATATAATGTCGGAACTTGTTCAGTGCATGGACCACAGCCAAGAATTCTTTCTCGGTTACAGTGTAATTCAGCTCGGCTTTGGACAAGTTTTTGCTAACAAAGTAAATGGCATATGGAAGTTTTTGTTCAACTTGTCCTAAAGCTGCCCATATGGCTTTGTTCGAGGCATCAGTGTGGATGTGGAAAGGTAGGGCCTAGTTTGGACCTCTCAAGATTGGGGCTGACACCAACTTGTCCTTTAATTCATTAAAAGCCCTCTGACAATCGTCAGTCCATTTAAACTCCACATCTTTTGCCAACAGGCCAAACAATGGCGAGGCGAGCTTGCTGAAGTCTTTAATGAATCTCCTGTAATACCATGCTAATCCTAAGAAACTCCGAACATCCCTTACCTTTTGGGGAGGTGGAACCTTCTTGATGAGAGCAATTTTGTTAGGATCCACTTGTAACCCTTGGCAAGAAATGGTATGGCCTAGCACGGTCCCTTCAGTCATCAGGAATTCACATTTTTCAGGACTAAGGGACAGGTTCATCTCAATGCATTTGGTTAGGATCTTTCCTAGATTGGACAATGCTTCCTGGAAGTTGGAACCATAAGGAGTGAAGTCATCCATATAGATTTCCATCGCATCATGGACCAACTTCGAGAAGATGCTCAAGACAGCTCTCTGGAAGGTAGCAAGAGCATTGCATAGCCCAAAGGGAAGAACTCGGTAGGCAAAGGTACCCCAAGGACAAGTGAAGGTGGTCTTATCTTGGTCTTCCGGGCTGATTTGGATTTGGTTGTACCCGCTAAACCCATCTAGGAAAGAGAAGAACTTCTTTCCTGCCAGTCCATCCAACACTTGATCTATGAAAGGTAGAGAGAAATGGTCTTTCTTGGTAGCTTTGTTCAGTTCTCGGTAGTCCACACGGATTCTCCACTTCCCATTTTTCTTGGGAACCAACACCAGAGGGGACACCCATTCACTATCTGAGATGGGGTAAATGAATCCGGCATCCAACAGTTTTTGCAATTCTTCCTTGACAATGTCCTTAAGGGCTGGATTCATTCTCCTCTGAGGTTGCCTAACCGGTTTACAATCCTCTTTGATGTATATGTGATGGGTATAGACCGAGGGATGGACTCCTTTCATCTCCTTATAGCTCCAAGCAAAAGCATCTAGATGGTTGGCCAACAGGCTACACAGCTCCTTTTCCTAGGAAGGAGATAGGGAGGAGCTGATCTTTAACGTTCTCTTAGGGCCGAACTCCACATTCTTGACTCTGGGAGTGACAGGGTTGGTGGCACAAAGGTCCACTAAGGTGCTGGCTTGGGTGTTCTCCACCAATTTCTCTAAGGATAGTGCACTGGAAGGTGGATTCTGGATCAAAGTCTCAATCAAGTCATCCTCGGTTGGGGGGTCTCTTCTAGTGGTATCTAAGGTGCACAAAGGCGTTGAGTACACCTCATCCTCTTCTCCTTCCTCCAACCACAGTGGTAAGTCATGCTCTAAGGAGGGTTGGGCAGGAGGATATAGGACTAGCTGCTTGGACATAGGACCGTTTTTGATGGTCATGTTTCCTGCACGGCAACTTATGTAAGCATCTGCAGTGGCTAACCAAGGCCTTCCCAAAATAAGAGGGTATCCAGTAAGCTTTGCCTTGGGTTGCAGAACCAAGAAATCTGCAGGGTATTCCCAAGAGTCGACAGAGACCAAGACATCCTCCACAATCCCTTCGGGAGTCATAGTGGAGCGATCTGCTAGTTGCAATACTGTCGAGGTCTTCCTCAAAGAACCCTGAAGATTGAGTTTGAGCATGGTATCCCTGGTCATCACATTAATGGCAGCCCCCAGATCAATCAAGGTGTGAGGTATAATGGTGCCATTGATGTGGACATCTACTATAGGACTCCCAGGATCTAGATACTTTGGGCAGATGACTTGTCCTAACATAAGGTCAAACAGTTGTCCTAAGACATTGATGGTTGAAGCATCTCTCTTTCGCCTGCCTGGGTGTTTGAAACACTTTTTCTTAACCAGTTTGTTGTATATTGGCACATCCTTGATGGCTTGGAGAAGTGCTATTTTCACACACAACTGCTTGAGCTCTCCCAGAAGCTCATCCTCCTCTGGGTTGGGTTGTGTGGTGGCTGTTAGTCTCTCAGGAAAGGGTGGAATAGCCTTTGGTTCACTTTCCTGTTTGTCCTCCTCGTCCTTTGGGGGAGGAGGTTGGCGATCCGGAAGAGTCTTT